>CM019064.1:88055367-89255367 GCA_009667805.1 Leptobrachium leishanense | reverse complement strand
TGCTTTTACCAAAGATCAAGTCTCTCTGCTCGTGTGTGTTGATTCTTGGCTTCCCTGGGGAATCTCTCTGTACTGTGGAAGGTGACTGTGGGTCTCCTGACGTGGTTCTGGGACAGAGAAGGGACAGACAAATAACGGACTGGTTCTGGTCCTCAAATTTGGGACAGAACCCTGAGCGTTTCCGTTACACTCTCCATAACCGCACCGCTACCTACATCTCCTCCCTTATTAGCAGATACATCCCGTCCCGCCCACTTCGCTCGGCCAATGATCTGATGTTATCAGTTCCTCGTACACGCACCCCCAACTCTTTCCTTCAGTACTACTTCCCTTCTTCTGTTCTGTCTGTGTAACGTGTATGTACATTTGTTATTCTGTTTATCCCATTGTACAGCTCTACTGAACATGTTGGCGCTTTATAAACACTTGTAACTGTAACTAACTCAACTAAGGAAACATATTCTGCTTAGTCTTTTGATCTGAGCGCAGAGAAAAACAGTTTTTCAGTTATTTAAAATGTATTTTCTTTAGTTTTTGTTGCCTCAAAATGAAAATTTAAATAGTAATTTTGGCATGTTTCCTTTTTTTGTTTGGGGGGGGGTTAGGGGCGCTCCACATTTCTGTGCCTACAGTCTCCTGACTGAGGTACAAATCCGGCCCTGGTCAGGGTATGGAGATCTGTTACAGTTGCAAAGCTCCTTCATTTTCTATGAAATAATAATAATATTGCAGCCAGCAGCATATCACCTGTCACGGCAAGATAGCAAATTATCAATACGTAATAAAATGGTATGAAGTAATACTTCTTATCATTGCATGGCCAGAGGCAGGGGCGGATCCAGGGGGGCCAACGGGGCAATCCCCCCCAGCAGTGCAGTCGCCAAGCCAACCTCCAAATTAATTCAATTCGTGATGAGTGCAGTGAATGCAGACATCGCGATTTGCAAAGGCAGAGGCACACACTATGCAGAGGCGCACGCGTGACTGATAGTCATGTGACCTCCACTCGGCACCCGGCACCTGGATTGCATGCGGGGATGGGTCTCTCTCCTGCTCGCAGACGGCAAGGGGATCCTCGAGTGTTTCGCGGACAGGCAGAGCCCAGGAACATTTGCAAAGAGGTATGCATGCTTTTGGTGCAAATAAATTGATGTGTGGGGGGGGGGTTTGGGGGCTGAATAAGTTGATGTGCTGGGGGTTGGGGCTGTAAACACTGATGTGCTGGGGGGGGGTTGGGGCTGTAAACACTGATGTGCTGGGGGTCGGTGGTGAATAAATTGATGTGCTGGGGGTTGGGGCCGAATAAATTGATGTGCTGGGGGAGGGGGTGAATAAATTCATATTGGTATATTACATTGAGTTTTATTACTGTGGAGCTCTGTGATGAGTGGTGTGTATGAGGGTATCACAGAGCTCCACAGCAATAAAACTCATAGTAATGTGTGTTGTGTGGGAAAAAAAAGTGGGCTCCTCAGTCCAAAATTACCAGGCCTATTTTTTGTCCCAGTCCGGGCCTGGTGACACTGCTCACCCACAGGAGTTATCCGGGGGGAATGACCCCAGGGTGTATCTGGCGAAGTACACAGAACATGTGCCAGAATGCAGATTATTGCTGTGCGTTGTCAGTCAGGTGTCACCTGAGCCACATGAGGACAGACCCGATGCAATGTTCTGGGGAGAGTGAGTGTAATGAGCAAAGCCTGCGATTAGACGCAACTCTGCATGCCACTGCAAACCCAAAACACCAGCTCTTAACCAAAACTGGTAGAATGCGCCCCCCCCCGAAACCTGTGGCTTTGCGCCGACACTCAGATGGGTAGCTATATGAGACTATAATAAATTAAAGAGAGGTACATGGTGAAGGGGAGAGTTGACTGCCCCTCATAATACAAGTTGGTCTCGCTCCCTCAATATGCAATGCAGTTGGAGCCAATAGCTGACCTGGATAGATAACTTGCAGGCTTAGCCACTTGCTCTGTTGTCACTGGCACTGATACGGCCTACTTTGCCTTTGACAGAATATATCATCAGTTGGTAGCTCTCCCTCAGCAGCTGGAAAAACTACAGCGCCAAGTTGGAGTCTGGATTTGCTACATTAGGGTGTACCTGGGCACACCCTGCACGCACACGTATGTGTATAAGACACTATCAAGCATTATCTGTAGTCATCTTTCATTACTCTTTTTTAAAAATGGATTTTATACTGCAACATAAAATTTTGTATAAAAAAACGTGACGAAGTGGCAGACATGATGTATACTCCACATGAATTGCTACGTAGACTTTATTATTCTGCTTTGTGGAGGTCACTTTCTATCCTGAAAAACCCTAGTACAGGGCTATCAAACTCTGGCCCCCAGATATTCGTGAGCTACAATTCTCAGAATTCTTTGAATGTAACTGATAGCCAAAGGATCATGGGAATTGTAGTTCAGAAACACCTGGGGGACTGAAATGTGACAGCCCTGACCTGGTATATCACCTCTTTGAGTCTCCATTACTGGTTGGGGACATCCGCTATTTTGATAAGGGCCAGAGCAAGGTTTTTGTGTGAAACAAAACAAATACTCATAGTTTGAGCCTTGGATGTTTGTATGAGCAGGGCAAGATTTATAATTAGGCAAGGAGGCACGTGCCTACAGAAGCCTAGCACAGGTTGTCGGCGCCTTGTTCTGGAAAAATGTAAGGAATCTAAATTGTAATTTATTTCTTTAGGGGGTTATTCAGAAAGCTCATTCTTATCTGTGCAAGAAAACGCTTTTTTAGAAAATTGGGAATCAAAAAGTTCGTCTAATAATACAAAAAAATTTCCAAAAAATAAAGAAATAAAAAGACAGTTTGCTGAAAATGAGAAGAATAAACAGTTGAATAAAAAATAAATAAAAAACAAGAATTTTTTTTTACATTGAATCCTATGGGATTCACTTGTTTAAACCTGTTGAACTGAACCACCGAAAATCAGGGCATTTCACTGACACTTCATCGTTTTGTTAATAGATTAACCAATACTTCTTTATGGGACAATTTCGCCGCCACCAAAGATCGACGAATTGCAGTGAACTGCACCATATCTCGTTGTCAATTAGCCAGTATTTTGAGAATTGACTGCTTTGTGAACAGACAAACTGCCCCGAAAGTGCAGCGTACGGTAAAAATTCACCCTTTGGTGGCAAGTAAAAAATATTTATTTTTTTAATGCAACACTATTGTTCACTTTTCAATTCTAGATTGTAAATTCCCACGGGAATAGGGCCCTCATGTCCTCCTGTATCTGTTGGCAGGATACTGACCTGCCGCCTTTATGTATTGTAGAATTGTCCTGTCTTTACCTTATGCACCTTTGTACAGCACTGTGGAATGTGTTGGCGCTTAATAAATTATAATTATTATTTTTTATCATTATTTATTAAGTGAACAGTGGTGCCGCACTAACTCACCTGCTCATTTCCCACACTGCCAGCATGAGTGGAGATGATAGCACAATGCGTTATCATTTCTTCATAAAATTAAACCTCTTCACTGCAGTGAGAAGAGACAAGGGGACTGAGTTTTACACCACACATTGCCATGTAAGGTGTCATTTGAAAGGCCAGAGTCTGGCCTTTCCAACGATACCAAACCCAATCATGTAATGTGTAAAAATTTACTTAAATGTTTTGTCACGTTTGCTGTCCTGCTCACCCCTCACAACCATGGTGGGAATCCTATTGGACAGACTTCTAGACCCTCCGATCTTTGAATGGTCAGGACCGCTAACCCTATCACTCCCAGCCAGGGAAAACAGACAGACCAGCAACAAGGAGTACAACCTAATAACAGTAGGTTTTGAGATCAAGTTTCTACTGAGCCACAAAGGGTTAACTTTACAGAGAAGTGGAGCACTCAATCCGTTATAATGATTATGGGGTCTTTGGAACCTTCTAGCAGATATCACCATTCTTTCAGGGCTGCGACTACGCAAGCAATTCCCTATTACCTATATCATTCTTTTCTGCAGATGTCATCTTCCTGGAGAAAAAAACACACGGGTGTAATGGTTTGTCAGGACTTTCTCTCTGGGATAGGACTGCGCCTATACCAATCTCAGAGGCATCTACTTGAAGCTGGAATGGCAGACTCGGCTTTGGGTGTATCAAGACTGGTGCTGTGGTGAATGCTTCCTTAAGCTTTTCGAAAGCCTGCATGACTTGAGTGCTCCATTTTTGGTTCTGAGCACCCTTTTTGGTCATGGCTGTAATGCGAGAAACTACAGAGGAAAAATTTTGTATGAATCTCCTGTAATAATTGGTGAACCCCAAAAACCTCTGGATTGACTTGAACCCTTGGGGCAGAGGCCAATCCCTGATGGCCGAGAGTGTCTGAGGGTCCATTTGAAAGACCTTGGGGGTGATTATATAACCCAGGAAATGAACAGATGTTATATCGAACAAACATTTCTCTAGTTTGCAGTACAACCCGTTCTCGAGCAGTCTTTTTAGCACCGTGTGTACATGAACATGATGTGTCTCCATGTCAGGAGAGTAAATCAGAATATCATCAAGATAGACAATAACGAACACTTGCAAGAAGTCCCTTAGGACATCGTTTATAAAATCTTGGAAAACTGATGGTTTGCATTACACAGACCAAATGGCATGACTAGCACTCACCACAAAACCCGGCGAACGCATACAGAAACCCGGAAAAACATCTGGATTAACCCCGCCGAACACGCCGGAGAAACCCGAGCAGCCATCGATCCCAGCGCAGAGCAGCTGCCGGAAAAAGCCGACACCACAGACGAATGGAGTGGGGAGGGAAAAAAAACAGTATGCTTGAATGTTTGAAAAGGAAACGCTGTTTGCAAAGAAACTACAGAACAAAAATTTCTGAAATTTATATTTAAGGTCCAATGAATGATAATAAAAAGGGCTGTTACAAAAAAGAAAAAATGGTTTTAAAAAAAAAGCCTAGAAGATCCTAAAAAAATCTATAAATAAAAAGACTTTATACTGCAGAATATTAAAATAAACTGTTTATTAGATATTGAATTAAAACGGGAATATTTGTAACATTGAAGCCTATGGGATTCGCATGAAACCACCGAACAGCAGGGAAATTCGGCAACTTTTCACTGCTGGTTTTTGTTCTTTGAATAGACGAAGCATTGCTTCACTATGGGGGTTTCACTGCCCTCGAACGGGCACCGTATGTGCAGGCAATTCACCAGGATTGGCGAATTGCCTGCTCTCTGGATAGCCGAATGGCCAGGAAAGGTAAGCTATGCTGAATTTCACTGTTCGGCTACCTTTCGACCACAATTCGGATCTCCTTGAATTACCCAGTAGGTATTTATAGTGCCCACTTCTCGTGTTAAATGCGGTTTTCCATTCATGATCGTTCTTGACTCGAACTAAATTATATGTCTCACGTAGGTCTAACTTTGTGTAGATCTTAGCACCTGTAAGGCGATCAAATAGTTCAGATATCAGAGGAATGGGGTAAGCATTATGCACGGTTATTCTGTTAAGGCCTCTGTAGTTGATACAGGGTTGCAGATCCCCCTCTTTCTTAGACTCTCAGAAAAATCCTGCCCCAGCAGGGGAAGAGGAACGGAGTATAAACCCACGGGCAAGGTTATCATGAATATATTCCTCCATTATGTCATTCTCTTTCTGGAAGAGGGAGTATACATGACCCCTCGGGGGCATGGTACCAGGCAAAAGATCTATAGCACAGTCATAATGGCGATGAGGAGGCAGGATCTCAGATCTCTTTTTATCAAAGACCTCCTTGAGGTCACTGTACCACTTGGGTACCTCCGTAGACAGAGGAGGTTTGGTAGCCACATTCAGACCACCTACAACAGTGCTCATGCCTAAACACTTTGACCAACATTGTGAGCTCCAAGAGCCCAATTCCCCTTCAGTCCAGTTCATGACTGGGTTGTGTTTGGCTAACCAGGGATAGCCTATAAGAATAGGTACCGTAGGAGACTTAATTATTTGGAATTGTATTTTTTCTCCATGTAGGATACCTGTATAAAAAAAAGACGGATGTGTCATGGGTAACATGTGGTATCAATAATTGTCTGCCATCTATACTCTCAATGAGGAGAGGAGTTTCTCTCTTGACTAATGGTACTTGATAGCAGCAAAACCAGAATCCAGGAAGTTTCCTGCTGAACAGAATCAATCAGTGCTTCACTGTCAAGCTTGATATCTTCCCAAGCCACTGACACTGGAACCACAACACGAGACCGCTATTTCTTTTTCGACACAAGAGACACTGCAGTCATGCCTAGAACCTGTGTCTCAGGGGATTCTAGACCTGATCGTTTCCCAACATAAAAGACCTTTTAGATCGTTTAGGACACAGCAACTGAAAATGGCCTTTATCAGCACAGTAAAAACATAACCCCTCTCTGAGACGGTGTTGTCTCTCTTCACCCAGGATACTAGACCGACCTAATTGCATAGTTTCGGGAACTGCTTGTTCCACCCTGGGAGGTGAAAAGGTACAAACCACACGAGGAGTAGAAGGGGTTACTTGGGGAGATTTGCGAGGCTTATCACGGCCAGACCTCCTTTCTCGAATCTGGTCATTAAGCGCAATACAGAACTCAATGAGATCATCTAGCTCCTCTGGTAATGACATAGGAGATAACTCATACATCAGATTATCATTGACCCCCTCTAGAAATGCTGTAACAAAGGTATCATTAGGCCATTGTAATTCTGCTGCCACGGTTTTAAATTCAATTGCGTAATCGGCTACCCTGCGATTACCCTGCTTAATGTGCCATAGTACCAAGTCAGCACCAGTTGCCTGCCTTGCGGGATCAAAAGTGCGCCTAAGGTCTTTCATGAATTCAGCATAATTATAAATCACAGGTTTCCTTAGTTCCCATAAAGGGGTTGCCCAAAGCAGAGCCTTTTCTGTCAGGTGATTGATTACGTACCCCACCTTGGCTCTGTCTGTGGGACACATACCAGGATTTAATTCAAACATAAATTCTATTTGCATATATAAATCCCTTGCAAGTCCCCGATGTAACTTCAAAACTTATGGGGGACTTTAGACTCACATGAGGAGTTTAACCACTGGAGAAGACGGTGGTGAGGCTTTGCTGGACTGCTTCATCAATAAACCCAAAGCCTGAGCAAATTGGTCCATGTGGTGGTCCTGCTCCTCCTGTTTAGTAATGATATCACCCAGCCTAGACAACAACATAGTTAAGTCTGTCGGATCCATATATGGCCCTGACGTAATGCCACGTTCGCTGTCCCGCTCACCCCTCATAACCATGGTGGGAATCCTATTGGACAGACTTCTTAACCCTCTGATCCTTGAATGGTCAGGACCGCTAACCCTATCACTCCCAGCCAGGGAGAACAGACAGACCAACAACAAGGAGTACAACCTACTAACAGTAGGTTTCAAGACCAAGTTTCTACTGAGCCACAAAGGGTTAACTTTACTGACAAGTGGGAAACAGTCTGAGAAAGGCTTAAGCAGTGTATTCATACACCAGGGATTAACATCAACGTGGTCATATAAACGTTCCAAGTTGGGTTTTCATACAGGCTGGTTCGGTAACACACAAGGTTCTCATACACTCCGAGTTGGCAACAGGACAGATCAAGGAATTAACGGAGTCGGTGTTATGCAGGATTGGTATACAGTCTGAGTCACCGTTATGCAGGATCGACATACACTCTGAGTCAGTGTGAGGTAAGATCAGCATGCACTCTGAGTCTGCTCTGGGCATAACATACATACAGGCTTGGTCAGAAAGAGAATGGTCAGGAAGGCAGTCCGAGTCAGCAACAATCAGGGTCCTCATACAATCCGGTTCAGTAACAGAGCAAAGAATCAAAAGGATAAGTGAATCAAAATACGAATACACCAGGCGATGCGGGAACTAACTCCACGTCAGGGCGATGAGCCAACTTGCGTGCCCTGCATTTAAGGCCGGCGGCTCCGCGTCATCATGCCGCGCCCTGACCCTCCAGGCACATGAATGGCCGGAACTTCTGGCACCCGGCCAACCAGCAATACAGTCGGGTGCCCAGACCCCCCCGAAAGGTCTGAAGGTGCCGAGGATGTGTCATGTTTTCTGTTTCAAGGCTTTGCATTATGTGCTTTTACTTATAAAGTAAACAGTGTCACTGCATAAACTCACTTTCTTATTTCCCAAAAAATAAATTGACATGCTGTAAATAATTGAAAACTGGATGGAAATTTACATTTAAATTTTTTGATAAAGCATTCTGACGGGACATGACGCATACGCATAATAATGGCATACGTTGACTTTTCGCAGTCCAATGAAGAAAGGATACTAAAATATGACTTCATTTCATGTTTAATCACGATAAGCATAAAATGGTCAAAATGAACAAAATGAGGTTAAGTTTTAGGAAATGGGAGGTCATCCAGTCTGAGACAGCTGATAGGCAGGCTGAAAAATGTTGTGTGTGTCAAGAGTTCTATGTGTGGTGGAATCAGAGTTTGTGTTGAGTTGTCTGTGTGTTGTATGTGTTTATGGTTGGCTGAGTGGGACTGGACTGTTTGTATGTTGTCGTGCTTTGACATGAGACTATGTTTGGGGTGGAATGAGTGGTATGGTAGCGTGTTTAGGCTAGGATAAGGTGGATTGAAGTGTGTAGCTTAGTGGGATGGGGGCATGTGTGGGGTTGTTTTTGTCACATTGAAACATGTGCCCCTCCATAACCTTTCCGTGCTATGTAGTATGTTCAGGTAATTTTTTTGGTCCAAGGTAACACTTGTGATATTCCTATGAAGGACCCAGTGTCTAAAGGAATAGTGTATTTCATTGATATTATGTCTACAGGAACAGGAGGGTCAAGTACTCAGTAAACAAAGCCATCCAAGAAGTCTTATAAGAATAATGCTAAAGATCCCATACAATATTACAATTAACTAGGGTATGAATGATGTCATCAGAAAGCATGGGAGGATGGTTAGTGGAGTTCCAAGAGGTCCTTAACTACTGGCACAGCAAGACTATCTTGTCATGATAGGTTTAAGACTAGATTAGACAAAGGCTGAGTGTCCATGGCTATTTCTCATTTGTTGATATTAAAGCAAGTTCCAAACCCGATGAGTAAGAAGAAAACACTCTACTCACAGATAAAGCAGGCATTCATTTTTCGGTACACATACAACAGATCGATTGGGTTGTACATTAAGTTAACAGACGGTAACTTTCTTTTTAATGTTCGTTACTTAAAAGATAACTGTATTTTAGCTATAGTCTCTGTTTAACATAACAGTGGTTTCCATGGTAATAATATCCAGCTAAAAATAACCCAATGAAAACGTCTGTAAAACAAAGGTAACTCTTTGATTCTGTTAAGGAAGATAGATGTATTAACGCACAAAAATATATTGTGGAATATACTGAAGGAATTAAACTTCAAATGTTAAATTTTGCTGCAAGTTATAGTTAAACTTATGGAAAAAGAGCGATAACAAACAAGATACGTTATATATATATATATATTAAAAGCAAAAGGAAAACTTGAGTATTAGATTTTATTTCTAATACAGCTTGTTGTACAGTCATTCATACACAAAATGTTTCAGAAATAAATCAAACAAATTCTGTGGGTATACAATTAAACCTACATGCATACACTGACTACATTCTTTAATCGCTTTTTCTTGAAAAAAATATTAGTATAAAATGTATATGTTCTTCTGCATACTGGGCTCATACCAACACTCCAGTACCCCTGCGGTGCCATCCATGACACCCTCCGGTGCTGTACTTGACATGATGTGAGTATGGTGCTAAATTGATCAAAAAAACAACAAAAGCTTGTCATTCCTAGCGTGAAATACAACTTTACTTAGGATCTGAAGGGAACATATTTCAATTGAGACTTTTTCAATGAGGCCATTCCTGCTGCGTCCACAAGGTGGCGACGTGTACATAGGATACCAGAAATATATACAGTCAGGTCCAGAAATATTGGGACATCAACACAATTCTAACATCTTTGGCTCTATACACCACCACAATGGAGTTGGAATGAAACAAACACAATGTGCTTTAACTGCAGACTGTCAGCTTTAATTTGAGGGTATGTACCTCCAACTCAGGTGAACGGTGTAGGACTTACAGCAGTTTGCAGATGTGCCTCCCACTTGTTAAGGGACCAAAAGTAATGGGACAATTGGCTTCTCAGCTGTTCCATGGCCAGGTGTGTGATATTCCCTCATTACCCCAATTACAATGTGCAGATAAAAGGGCCAGAGTTCATTTCAAGTGTGCCATTTGCATTTGGAATCTGTTGCTGTCAACTCTCAAGATGAGATCCAAAGAGCTGTCACTATCAGTGAAGCAAGCCATCATTAGGCTGAAGAAACAAAACAAACCCATCAGAGAGATAGCAAGAACATTAGGCGTGGCCAAAACAACTGTTTGGAACATTCTCAAAAAGAAGGAACGCACCGGTGAGCTCAGCAACACCAAAAGACCCGGGAGACCACGGAAAACAACTGTGGTGGATGACCGAAGAATTCTTTCCCTGGTGAAGAAAACACCCTTCACAACAGTTGGCCAGATCAAGAACAATCTCCCGGAGGTTGGTGTATGTGTGTCAAAGTCAACAATCAACAGAAGACTTCACCAGAGTGAATACAGAGGGTTCACCACAAAATGTAAACCATTGGTGAGCCTCAAAAACAGGAAGGCCAGATTAGAGTTTGCCAAACAACACCTAACAAAGCCTTCACAGTTCTGGAACAAGATCCTATGGACAGATGAGACCAAAATCAACTTGTACCAGAGTGATGGGAAGAGAAGAGTATGGAGAAGGAAAGGAACTGCTCATGATCCTAAGCATACCACCTCATCAGTGAAGCATGGTGGTGGTAGTGTCATGGTGTGGGCATGTATGGCTGCCAATGGAACTTGTTCTCTTGTATTTATTGATGATGTGACTGCTGACAAAAGCAGCAGGATGAATTCTGAAGTGTTTCGGGCAATATTATCTGCTCACATTCAGCCAAATGCTGCATAACTCATTGGACGGCGCTTCACAGTGCAGATGGACAATGACCCAAAGCATACTGCAAAATCAACCAAAGAGTTCTTGAAGGGACAGAAGTGGAATGTTATGCAATGGCCAAGTCAATCACCTGACCTGAATCCCATTGAGAATGCATTTCACTTGCTGAAGACAAAACTGAAGGGAAAATGCCCCAAGAACAAGCAGGAACTGAAGACAGTTGCAGTAGAGGCCTGGCAGAGCATCACCAGGGATGAAACCCAGGATCTGGTGATGTCTATGCATTCCAGACTTCAGGCTGTGATTGACTGCAAAGGATTTGCAACCAAGTATTAAGAAGGGAAAGTTTGATTTATGATTATTATTCTGTCCCATTACCTTTGGTCCCTTAACAAGTGGGAGGCACATCTGCAAACTGCTGCAAGTCCTACACCGTTCACCTGAGTTGGATGTACATACCCTCAAATTAAAGCTGACAGTCTGCAGTTAAAGACCCTTGTGTTTTTTTCATTCCAACTCCATTGTGGTGGTGTATAGAGCCAAAGATGTTAGAATTGTGTCGATGTCCCAATATTTCTGGACCCGACTGTAGGTAAGGCAAAGTATGTACTACTTTTTCTAAATTACTTCTAGAATTTTGGAAAAATATATAAAAAAGAAAACTATAATTAGCTTATTTTGATTTTATAATTCAAGTGCATCTAGAATTTTTGCTTGCATTGCCATAACTTCCATTAACAATCACTGAAGATGACCTATAAGAAATGACATCTTCTCATGTGGTAAGCTGCAGTTAGTTATGGTATCTAATGGCTCATGCCAAAGAACATAGATAGACCCATTGTCTAGCTCAGGGGTCAGCAAACCTGGCTCCCTGATGTTTTGAGAGCTACATTTCCCATGTGAATCAGTCAGCCCAATGAATGACTGAGCATTGTGGAAGATGTAGTTCCCAAAACATCAGGGAGACCAGTTTGCTGACCCTTGGTCTTCAATAAACCACGATTTAAACTTTACCACATGTATAAAAATACATCAATGAAGTGACTTAATGTGTCAGGAGCTGAAGATATAGCTAAACTCAAGGACCGCCATCACCTAGGAGAGACACATTGAGGTAGCCATCAGTTTTCTCACACATCAGACATACAGGGTTATTCAAAGAGATCGCTGAATACACCGCGAGGTAGCCGAAATGGGAAAGCCGATTTGCACCGAATTGAAGAGAACGAAAAGTCACCGAACGTGCGGTGACTTTTCGAATCTCTTTGAATAACCCTGATAGTATCTGGGTGATGGTTGCCATACGCGGGAGTGTTATTCAAACTAACAATTATAGTTGTCAAGTGCAAAAAATAAAATTGCCAGTTGGTTACAGAAACAAAAAATATAAAGTTTAATGGAATTGACAAAAAAAGGTTGTATTGTCTGGTCCCACTCAGTTCCTATTGTGTTATCATTATATGGCATTTAATGGCTTTCTTAAACTGGGATTCATGTAGAACAGACTAGGAATACACAATTGCGAGAGCAAAATAGCCAAATTTAAATTAATTCTTCAAACGTCCCAACATTTGTTAATCCTTTTTCAATTATTCCACATTTTCGGTTTAGCTAATAAACTTCCTCTTTCGTTAATCCATGAAACACATAAAGTCCCAACTCTATAGATGGAGGGGGTGGCAGACTGCTATGATTAGGTCATAGACCGCAAAAGCTGTCCAGGAGTGTATTTACTCAATGAAAAAAGGTCTTACTACTTTAGTTGTTAAGGTTTGAAGGATTATATTTGATGAATGAAGGTTTATATAAACAGGTCAAAGTTTCCAAAGCAAACTAAGTTTATGACCGCTGCTCCTTGAACTTAAAACGTTTTTGTCATTTATTGTATATTTTTTAATATTTGTGAAGTGCTCATTTTCTCAATATTTTTAAAGACACTCCCACGTCACTGATGCATGATGACTTACAGGCTCACAATAGTGTGATACAAGCATGTTTCCATAGGTATGGCATACCTACATTCTTATTAGTCAGTACCAGAGCGAAGAGCTTTCTTTGATCGCTCAGGACTACCTTGTGAAATAAATAATGCTTGGACGGTAATAAGAGTATACAAAAAAGTAGCATTTAAGCTATAGCAGGGATGTAAAACTCTGCCCCCCACCAGATGTTGATTGTCTCCAAAATCGTGGGAGGTGTAGTTCAGGAACATCTGGGGGGGGGGATATGAATTTAACACCCCTGAACAATAGTTTGCCATTTGTTTTGCCAACTGTCAAAAAATTGATCACACAACCAAGCTGATGGTTATGGTTCTTATTGCTACATGTTCAGGTGGTCACTGTTACACATCCGGCTGATAATTACAGTTGATTGTGGTTACATGTTCAGCTGATGTCTACAGCAGATTGGTGTTACATGTTCAGTTGCTGAAGATATTTGGTTGTGACTTCAATCAGGTGTCTATAGTTTCTGTAACGACTGTAAAATTTCAAAGTAATAAATGCAAGATATTAAAAACAAAACAAATATACAGATTAACACAGAAAATAAATATGTAAGTAACATAGTCTCTATGTTACATGTTTACAGGTGCATTCCGTATTGAGGTATGTTAATAGGGAGCTCGAGTGACTTAAGATTGGGGAAGATTTGGTGGCGTCTTGGAGGTTATTCCATAATTGTGGTGCTCTATAGGAAAATGAGGATCGAGACATTTTCTTTTTGTCCTGGATACGTTATCACCCACCTGACTTGTGTTCTCATTGCTGAACACTGTGGGAGTTGGGAGAGTGCTGCTGTGCTTGCGGATCTAGCTTCCTTCGTTGTATCACTTTTGGATGCATGGCAACAACCTCTCCAGATGCCAGGATGACTGCTGCTTGCCAAGATGGTTGCAACATGCATACCAAACAGGACACCAATGGGGTGGGCTAATTAGACCACGGCGCACAATCAATCGATGGTTAAAGTTGGTCATTGCTTTACATTGAGCTGGTGGTTACAACTGGTCATTGTTACACATTCAGCTGGTGGTTAAAGCTGGCTGCTGTTATGTGTAGAATTGGTCATCATTACACATGTAGCGCTGATCACAATTGGTCTTGGTTACATGATCAGTTGGTAGCTATAGATGGTCATCATCCCATGTTCATTTGATGGTTACAATTGGTTGTCATTACATTTGGTGAGTGCAGTCGATCATTTCTACATGTTCATTTGGTCGTTACCCATTCAGTTCGTAGTTATAGTTGGTCATCGTTACATGCTCATTTGGTGGTTACTGACAGTCATCGTTACACTTCAGTGGCTGTTTACCGTCGGTTGTTGTTATACATTCAGTAGGTAATTACAAATAGCTGTTGCTGCATATTCTGTTGGTGGTTATAGTTGGTTGCAGTTACATGGTCATTGGGACGGGCAAACAAACTAACCAGTGTATGCACTCTCAGGTGCAGCTGAAACCAAGTGACCACAACACATGACCTGCCAAAAGGCCCAAAATGCCAGTCTCTAATAAGAATAACTGAGAAGCGAGCTGCACCTTGACATCGTTCATGTGGAACCCAAAGTGTCAGGCGAAACAAACAAAATGTAATTGTACAATGACCAAATACTGCAGCACCCAGGCTTCAATAACCCTGGGAAAAATGGAAATACAATGGATAGCAATAGATATACACACCAAATGACGACAACTATATTATTATCTATTGCACTAGGGCTCATAATTTCAAGTTCCAAGCTACTAACCAGGACATAAGAGTTACTTGCCACCAGTTGCTCCACCTAACCCCTACCCAGCCCTTAACTCTGCCCCTAAACACGCACCCTTAAATTATCTTCTGAAATCACACTGTTAAAGGTTTTATTTAGACTAACGTTAAAAAAATAACATTAACCCTTTCGCTGCGGAGGACGCGCTCAGCGCGTCCACCCGCAGGTAACGTTCCTTGCGGTGGACGCGCTGAGCGCGTCCTCCCTTTGGGGCCAGCGTTCGGCCAGGTTCCGGCCGATCGCTGGCCCCCCCCCGGTGCGGGCTGACATCCTCGATGTCAGCCCAGCACCCAGAACCGCCGCTGGCCTAATTAGGTGTCATCACGGCGGCGCGATGACACCTAATTCAGGCCCCCCCGCATGTGCGGAGGAGGCGCCCGAGAGGGAGGGGGGGGGAGGTCCTTCGGACCTCTCTCCCTCCCGATCCGCGGTGTTGCGGGGGTTAATCCAGGCACCGTTTGGAAGGGCACAGCCTGCCCTTCCTAATGGTACCTGGAATTAACCCCATGGGGGCTGGATCACGAATCGGCGCCGAAAAGCGCCGGTTCGTGATCCTTTCCCGGAGCTGCCCGACATCTTGGATGTCGGCCAAGCTTCCGGGAATGCCCCCTGAGGACTGGCATCATCGTGCATAGCACGATGACGCCAGTCCTGGAGTTAACCCCTAACTGCCACCAATGGTGGAGATAGGGGGTTCCAATGAACCCCCTAATCTCCCGATCCGTGGCAGTTAGGGGTTAATGTTTGATATTGTTGGATCGGCCAGAGTATGGCTGTTCCAACAATACCAAACTTGACTATGAATTTTTTTTTTTTAAAAAAAAATTAAAATAAAAATGTTTTCAAAAAAAATTATAAAAAAATATAAACAAGTTTTTTTTTCTTTTTTTTGGTTCGTTAATGCAGCAATATTGTTCCCATTTCAATTATAATGTGAACAATGATGCTGCACTAACGATTTTTGTATGCGGTGGGTTTGTTAAAAATCGCGTAATTTTCCCCAAAAAAAAATGTAAAGCGCACCCCATACAAAATATAACCGCAATTGCTCGCAAGTTAAAATGTGAAAAAAAAACACTATACACGTTGTAAATTATTGAAAATTCATATTTTATTGCATTTTTTGTTATAATAAACAGACAGGTCATGACGTATACATATAATAATGACATATTATGAATCTGCCGAGTCTGACAGAAAGAACGATATATAATATGTCTGGGTCATATACTAAAATAAGAAAGAAAATGGGGTATCTAGTGGCGCAGTAATTCAACTAATTTCTTATACGGTGCCTCAAAGGCTAATAGTAATACAGTTGGTACAAAGTGCAGTTGTGAATCACAGTGATCTGTGTGTTAAACCACAATTAAAGTGCAATTGCGAATCACAGTGATCTGTGTGTAATACACAATTAAAGTGCAATTGTAACAATTGAAACAAAGTGCAGATGCAACAGAAAAATAAAGTGCAGGTGCAACAATGATGACAGTACAATGAGGATCTGGCTATAATGCCCAGTTTAGTTCTTATGAGAGTTTCCAATCAATATTCGAGAAAGTCTATGATATTGATATTCCGGTTCCTAAGTGGAGGGGTGATGCATCGAAAGATCTGCCCATGTGGCCTTAAATATGTTGGAAGGACCACCAGACCACTTAATGTGCGCATACAAGAACACATCAGAAACATCAGAAATGGTCTAGAGAATCACAGTGTCCCACTACATTTTAAATTGAAACATGCCCAGAATCCGGAAGGCCTAAAATTTATAGGAATAAAGAAAGTAGAAGTACCCTGGAGAGGTGGCAACCTTGAGAAAATAATTGGACAAACTGAAATGAGTATGATCTTTAAACTAGACACCATGCAGCCTCAAGGCCTAAACGCCGATTTTGAACTCTGCCATTTTCTCAATTAATATCCTGTGACCCACTAATTTAGCCAATATTTTAGCTATAACTCCATGAGTCCTTTACCTTATCCTCCTCCTACGGCGTTATTTTATCCTTTCCACCAATGCACACTATCATTTTATATTTTGTTGCACCTGCACTTTATTTTTCTGTTGCATCTGCACTTTGTTTCAATTGTTACAATTGCACTTTAATTGTGTATTACACACAGATCACTGTGATTCGCAATTGCACTTTAATTGTGGTTTAACACACAGATCACTGTGATTCACAACTGCACTTTGTACCAACTGTATTACTATTAGCCTTTGAGGCACCGTATAAGAAATTAGTTGAATTACTGCGCCACTAGATACCCCATTTTCTTTCTTATTTTAGTATATGACCCAGACATATTATACCCCATTTTCTTTCTGATTCTATCTGCACACTCATTTTGAGAGCCTGTGCTATCTTCTAGTTGGCTGCACCAATACATACCTACATCATATATCTAGTCACGAGCACCTCCACCGAATTCTCCTTTTCTCTCTCATATACTAAAATAAGCCTTCAAATCACGTTTAAACATGATGAGCAAAATCGGTAAAAATGACCTCAGCACAGAGGCGGGAAATGCCTCAGCAGCGAAAGGGTTAATACCCAGACATCAGACCCCAGATACATGTATACCCAGTCTTCAGAGCCCAGTATGAGCAGTGCCTGCATGGTGGCACCGCTGGAATACGCAGCACAAAATAATTTATTGTGCTGCCTGTGTGTGCATTTCCACACACCCTCACTTAATTTCCACTCGCCAAATGCGAGTAGGCGAGTGGAAATTTTGAGCCCTGTGTTACATTATACATTTTGAGTTGCAATTGTTGCTTGTACCTTACTGCTTATAGGTAGAAGCTGGAAATGCACTAATGTTCCTGTCATGCCCCATGATTTAGGATTTATTTTATATTTTTCTGTTTTGTGTTGAATCTGCCTTTGCTGCACACATGCTTTTGATTTCATAGCTATTTTGTCCCTTCTGGGTTTCCCTAGCTTTTCTGTATCAGCTAGTTTCCCGCCCTTTTGCTCAGTGTGTTCTTAGGTACTTCCTGGTTACATAGCAGCCATTCTGTTCTCACTGCTAGACAAAATTAATGACTTTTTACCTGCAAGCTGTACATTAACAAGATTGTCAGTCTGATCATTAAACTCAACTGGATTCATCTTTCTACGTGTCAGTTTTGCCGAGTTGGAGCTATTTGCTGAACTTCATTGTGTGAGTACTGGATAAATACAGACTTTGCTAGTCTAAAGCATCCACACCTCACAGCTTTGCTTAGGGAAGCAGAATAGTAAAAAGTCAATACTGTCTAGCATTACTGCTGTTAGTGAAAAGACAACACTGCTAGCAATAGTAAAAGACATTAACAGCAGCTGCAGCAGAAGTATGCAGCTAAACCAGCAGTAAAAAAGGCTTTACAGCAGCCAGCACTTGTATACAGCCTTCAGTAACCAGAGAGCAGATACTGCTGCATCCCACAGACAGTGCCTGTTAACCACAGCTACTCTGCTGCTCTCTTGTTATTCTTCTCATCTGTGTAAGCATGGCAGACAGAAGAAACTCTCTAACAACACAGGAAATACAACTTGTTTCAGATGTGGAAGTAATGAAAATAAATCCAATCAGAAGCAAACGCAATACAAAACCTACATGGAAGATTACTGAAACACTTATGGACATAAACTATGAGAAATCACAGCAAATGTCATGGCTTTGGGAACAGGTGATGAGTTATGTCTCCACCATCACACAACCTACAGTTGTGTTCAAAATTATTCAAACCCCACTGAAATTGAGTGTTTTGGCCAGTTTGACATTGATTTTGATCATTCAGTCATCTTGCTTACAATTAAATCAAAGAGGCACGTGTAAGTCAGATAAATATAACATTTATAATGAAATAACCACAAATGTCTTTTCTGTGCTCACATCATTATCAGTTTTATTCAACCCCCAAGTGACATTCAATCTTAGTACTTAGTACAACATCCTTTTACAGTTATAACAGCTTTTAAACGTGAAGCATAGCTTGACACAAGTGTCTTGCAGCGATCTACGGGTATCTTCGCCCATTCGTCATGGGCAAAAGCCTCTAGTTCAGTCACATTCTTAGGCTTGCGCACTGCAACTGCTTTCTTTAAGTCCCACCAGAGGTTCTCAATCGGATTTAAGTCAGGTGCCTGCGATGGCCACTCCAAAATGTTCCAGCCTTTAATCTGCAACCATGCTCTAGTGGACTTGGAGGTATGCTTGGATCATTGTCCTGTTGAAAGGTCCAACGTCTCCCAAGCCTCAGGTTTGTGACGGACTGCATCACATTGTCATCCAATATCTCCTGGTACTGAAGAGAATTCATGGTACCTTGCACACGCCAAAGCTTCCCTGTACCTGCAGAAGCAAAACAGCCCCAAAGCATGATTGACCCCCGCCATGCTTCACAGTAGGCAAGGTGTTCTTTTCTTCATAGGCCTTGTTCTTCCTCCTCCAAACATAGCGTTGATCCATGGGCCCAAACAGTTTTAATTTTGTTTCATCAGTCCACAGAACACTATCCCAAAACTTCTGTGGTTTGTCCACATGACTTTTGGCATACTGCAGTCGACTCTTCTTATTCTTTGGAGACAGCAAGGGGGTGCGCCTGGGAGTTCTGGCATGGAGGCCTTCATTACGCAGTGTGCGCCGTATTGTCTGAGCTGAAATTTCAGTACCCACCTCTGACAAATCTTTTCTCAGTTCCTCAGCAGTCACACGGGGACTTTTCTCCACTCTACGCTTCAGGTAGCGCACAGCAGTCAAAGTCAGCATCTTCTTTCTGCCACGACCAAGTAGCGTTTCAACAGTGCCCTTTGCCTTGAATTTGCGAATGATGCTTCCTATGGTCTCTCTTGGTATGTTTAACATCTTTGCAATCTTCTTATAGCCATTGCCCTTCCTGTGAAGAGTAATCACCTCTTCTCTTGTCTTCCTGGACCATTCTCTTGACTTCACCATGTTTGTAACCACACCAGTAAATGTCTAGAAGGAGCTGAGTATCACAGTCATTTTAAAAGCTGCCTAATTGGTGCTTATTATGCTTTATTGCTGCTCCGTGACATCCACAGGTGTTTTCAATACCTGATTGAAAACACTTGAATGAACCTCTGTTCTTCAGAGTGGTAGTCTTTAAGGGGTTGAATAATTGTGTCAATGAAGAATTCACAAAAGAAACATTTACTACTGTATTACAAAACCAATTGATGTCATTTTAGTTGCATATGGTTCTTTAAAAAGTCCTTGTAGGATTTCATTCTGAATACAATTACAAATGTACACTAAATTCCCTAAAACCCTTTACAGCATTGGGGGTTGAATAATTTTGAACACAACTGTATTTGTGACGCTTCCAAATTTAAAAGAAGTTTTAAGAGAGCTTTCTCCAGCTCATGCTCAATATCTTGCCCACTGTCACATAGAAACATAGAAAAATGTCGGCAGATAAGAACCTTTCGGCCCATCTAGTCTGCCCAATTACATGGATACTTAACCTGGATTTTTCTTTTGTTTAGGATAGCCTTATGCCTATCCCATGCTTGCTTAAATTCAATTACTGTTTTGGCCTCTACCACTTCTACTGTAAGACTGTTCCATGTATCCACCACCCTCTCAGTAAAATAATGCTTCCTGATGTTACTTTTAAACCTTTGCCCCTCTAATCTAAGACTATGTCCTCTTGTTTTGCTATTTTGTTTCCTTTTAAATATACTCCCTTCCTCTACCTTGTGGATTCCCTTTACGTATTTAAATGTTTCTATCATATCTCCTCTGTCTTTTTTTCCAAGCTGTACATGTTAAGATCATTAAGCCTTTCCTGGTAACTTTTCTCCTTCAAGCCGTACACCATTTTAGTAGCCCTTCTCTGAACTCTCTCTAAGATGTCTATATCCTTCTGGAGATACGGTCTCCAGTACTGCACACAGTACTCCAAGTGAGGTCTCACCAGTGCTCTGTACAGTGGCATGAGCACTTCCCTTTTCCTACTGCTAATACCTCTCCCTACACAACCAAGCATTCTGCTAGCATTTCCTGCTGCTCTATTACATTGACTACTTACCCTTAGATCCTCTGAAATAATGACCCCTAAATCCCTTTCCTCAGATGTTGAGGTTAGGACTGTATCAAATATTCTATATTCAGCCCTTGGGTTTTTACGTCCCAGGTGCATTATCTTGCACTTATCCACATTAAAACTCAATTGCCACAACTCCGACCATTTTTTTAGTTTACGTAAATCATTTGTCATTTGGCTGATCCCTCCAGGAACGTCAACCCTGTTGCAAATCTTTGTGTCATCAGCAAAAAGACATACTTTTCCATTAATACCTTCTGCAATATCACTAATAAAAATATTAAAGAGAATGGGTCCAAGTACTGACCCCTGAGGTACCCCACTGGTAACAAGACCTTGTGCCGAATAAACTCCATTTACCACAACCCTCTGTTGTCTGTCACTCAGCCACTGCCTAATCCAGTCAACAATATTGGAATCTAAACTCAAAGATTGCAATTTATTGATAAGCCTTCTATGCGGAACAGTATCAAAAGCCTTACTGAAATTTAAATAAGCAATGTCTACTGCACCACCTGTGTCTATTATTTTTGTTACCCAATCAAAAAAATCAATAAGATTAGTTTGGCATGATCTCCCTGAGGTAAAACCATGTTGTTTCTGATCCTGTAATCTATGTGTTTTTAGATGTTCAACAATCCTTTCCTTTAACATGGTTTCCATTAATTTCCCCACTACTGACGTAAGACTAACTGGCCTATAGTTCCCCGATTCCTCCCTACTACCCTTCTTGTAAATGGGCACAACATTTGCTAATTTCCAGTCTTCTGGGACGACTCCCGTTAACAAGGATTGGTTAAATAAATCTGTTAACGGTTTTGCTATTACATCACTGAGCTCTTTTAATAATTTAGGGTGGATCCCATCAGGCCCCATTGACTTATTTGTCTTTACTTTAGACAGCTGCTGTAGAACCTCCTCCTCTGTAAACTGATATGTAAATGTCTCTTTAGTGTTCTCTCCTAACTGAGGTCCCTTTCCTTCCTTTTCTTCTGCAAAGACTGAACAAAAATATTCATTGAGGCAGTCAGCGAGACTTTTATCCTCTTCTACATACCTTCCTTCCTTTGTTTTTAATCTAACTAATCCTTGTTTTACTTTTCTTTTCTTGTTTATGTATCTAAAAAATGTTTTGTCCCCCTTTTTTACTAACTGAGCTATTTTCTCTTCTGCGTGTGCTTTGGAAGCTCTTATAAATTGCTTTGCCTCTTTCTGCCTAATCTTATAGGTTTGCCTATCTTCTTCACTCTGAGTTGTTTTATAATTATTGAATGCTGTCTTTTTGTTCTTCACTATTTTGGCCACTTCTGCAGAGTACCACAGTGGTTTCTTCCCTTTTTTGTTTTTGCTAACAAGCCGAATGCAATTTCCTGTGGCCTTCAATAATGCTTCCTTTAAATAATCCCATTTCTCCTGGACTCCCTTTAAACTCCTCCAGTCTGATAATGACTCCTTCACACAAAATCTCATTTTAGAAAAATCCGTTTTTTTAAAGTCTAAAACTTTCGTTCTTGTGTGGTGCGGCTCCATCCCTGTTGTTATATTAAACCATACTGACTGGTGATCACTAGATCCCAAATTTTCACCTACAACAACGTCCGATACCAAACCTCCATTTGTGAATATTAAATCCAATATGGCCTCTTTACGGGTCGGCTCCTCAACTACTTGTGTTAGAGATAATCCCAGTAGGGAGTTTAGAATATTTGTACTCCTGGTGCACCCAGCTGTTTTGGTTTTCCAGTTCACATCAGGAAGATTAAAGTCCCCCATGATAATAACTTCCCCCTTCATTGCCATATTGGCTATTTCCTCAACCAGCAGATTATCTAGTTCATCTGCTTGTCCAGGGGGTCTATAGATCACACCTACACGAGCTACTGTATGATTGCCAAATGTTAGCGTAACCCAAACTGACTCTATGTTCACCTCGCTCACTTTTATTTGGTTCGTTTTTATGTTGTTTTTCACATACAGGGCCACTCCTCCTCCTTTCCTACCTTCTCTGTCTTTTCTATATAAAGAGTACCCCGGTATTGTTATGTCCCAGTTATTTTTCTCACTGAACCATGTCTCAGTAACCGCCACTAAATCTACTTTTTCAGCTGCCATCATTGCCTCTAGTTCATTGATTTTATTGACTAAACTGCGAGCATTTGTAGACACGACTCTGAGCTTGTCATTTTTTACCTCGCATGTTGCTTGCACCCTCCGATTTAGTTTTGGGGGACAATCGGGCAGATTGTTTTTTACCCTTTTTTTGTCCCCCCCTCCTAGTTTAAATATTTCTTTGCGAAACCTTTGAACTTCTCACTGCGAACATATGTTCCCCTATGAGTAAGATGCAAACCATCTTTTTTATACAGTTCCTTTCTGCTCCAATTAGAGCTATCATGGGACACAAAGCCAAATCCTTGCTCCCGACATTTATGTCTCTAATTTAGAGAAGATAAATTCTGAACAGGCTTTACAAGAAATAGATGAATTAAAATGTCTTAATGCAGAAAGAGACAATTTAGTACATCAGGCCAGAGTACAGGTGGAAGAGAGAATTGCCCAGCTCCAAGAGACTGCTTCTCACATTTCAGCATCTAGCAAGCATTCAAATAGCTCACGTCTCTCAAGGTCAAAATTCTCACAATATTCAAAGAGTTCATCACTTAGTCTGCAGCTTATTCAAGCCAGGGCAAATGCAGAGACTACAAAAATACAAGCAGCCTTTGCAAAAAGGAAAGCAGAGATGGCTGCCACTCGCAAAAAAGCAGAAATGGAAATGGAAGCTCGCAAAAGAGCAGAAATAGAAGCCCTAGAGAAACAGTGTGAGCACGCGACAGCCGTAGCAACATTAAAAATCCTAGAGCAGGCTGCCGCGGGAAGTGAAAAGGACAGCGCCAGCTTATGCAACGTGGATACGGAAGATTCCGTTAAGCACACCAGAGACTATCAGGGTAATTCAAAGAGATCCGAATTGCTTGAGAAAGGTAACTGAACGCTGAAAATCAGCGTTCGGTTACCTTTCTTGTCCATTTGGCTAGCCAGAGAGCAGGCAATTCGCCAAATCCTGGCGATTTGCCTGAACATACGGTGCCTGTTCGGTGCCTGTTCGAGGGCAGTGAAAACCCCATGAAAAAGCACTGCTTTGGCTATTCAGAGAACATAAACCAGCATTGAAAGGTTCCTGAAATGCCCTGCCATTCGGTGGTTTAATTCGGCAAGTTTATTAAGGAGAATCCCATAGGCTGCAATGTTAAAAATATTCCGGTTTTAATTCAATATCTAATAAACCATTCATTATAAAATTCTGCAGTAAAGAGTCTCTTTATTTATAGATTTTTTAGGATATTTTAAGCATTTTTCTGAATTTTTTTTGTTAAGTTTACTTATTTTTTCTGTAACAGCCCTTTTTATTATCATTCCTTGGACCTCATATGTAAATTTCAGACATTTTCGCTCAGTAGTTTCTTTGCAAACAGCGTTTCACTTTTCAAACATTCATGCAAACTGTTTTCCTAATTTATTCACTTCACTCTGCGGTCTCGTCTTTTTCCGGCGGCTTCGCTGCGTGTGACCGGCTCCTGCTCGGGTTTTTCCGTGTTTTTTGGCAGGTTAATCCAGATGTTTTTGTGGGTTTTCGGTGTGCATTCGCTGGGTTTTGTGGTTCGTTTTCGTCAGGTTTGCGGTAGCTTTTCCCTGCAATTCGGGGACCCTGTGGTGTTTGCTGAATACACCGCAGGGTCACCGAAATGGGATCGGCAAAAGGAACCGAATTGAAGAGAAAGAAAAGTCACCGAACGTGCGGTGACTTTTCGAATCTCTTTGAATTACCCTGTATGTACTAAAGCAATACAGCGAATCTCTCATAACATCAAACGTTCCTGACAGTTGTGACAACCTTCCAAAACAGGGAAAAGACTCTGTAGCAGTACCCTGCATCCAAGGTCAGTACGATACTCTACTAGCTAATGACCCTGACCTCCCTTCACACGCCCTAGTGCAACAGCAATCCCAATGCATTAACGCTCAGATGCAATTCTACCTTCCAGCAATTCATCGAAATCCTAGCAACCATACAGCTATAAAACCATGCCTGCCTGAGTCTATGGACGATAAACCGACTCCAGGGCTAAATGCAGATGTAACCGCATACTACCCTATGTCGCTTAATCAGAATACAGCAAATGCCTTTCAAACTTCATTTCCCTGCCCAGAGTCAGAGAAACAGACATGTCTGAGTTTGCTAGATACATGGCTCGCCGCAAACTCACCAAGACAAGCCTTTCGAACTTTGATGACCAGGCTGAAAACTACAGAAGCTGGAAGGGTGCCTTCAGAACTGCAACTAATGATCTTGGCATTACTCCTGCTGAGGAACTGGACCTGCTGATCAGATGGCTTTGTCCACAGTCTACAGAACGTGTCAAGTGACTCAGAGCTGTCCACATCAATAATCCAGCGTCGGGCCTCGACGCTGGTTGGCAAAGACTTGATCAAAGCTACGGCAGCCCTGAAGCCATAGAGAATGCTCTGCTGAATCGCCTGCATTGCTTCCCAAAGATTTCCGGCAAGGACAATCAGAAATACTTGGAACTCAGTGATCTTCTCTGGGAGCTGCAGCTGGCCAAGAAAGACACTTTCCTACCTGGCCTCAGCTATCAGGACACTGCTCGTGGGGTAAACCCAATAGTTATCAAGCTGCCATACAATATCCAGGAAAAATGGACTGCACTTGGGGCAAAGTATAAAAGAGTGAACCATATCTCCTTTCCACCTTTCTCCTACTTTTGTGAGTTCATAAGGGACATTGCAGAAACAAAGAATGACCCCAGTTTTTCCTACAATGAGTTCCACGCTTCGGGCGTCCTTCCTCAGATGTCCGACAGCTCGCACTTCAACCACAGAGGCAGCAGGAGTCCAGTATCAGTGAAGAAGAGTAATGTCCTTCCCCCTCCTACCTCAATTCCTGATGAGTGCAAACAAGGTGAAAATATTGAGAATCCTAACCGCCTTTGTCATATTCATAAGAAGCCACATCCCCTCAAAAACTGCATTGGCTTTAGAAAGAAACCACTCCAAGAGCGCAAGGAGCTCCTAAAGGCATATGGTGTATGTTTCAGATGTTGTGCTTCTACTGAGCACTTTGCCAAAGACTGCAAATTTCCTATCAACTGCATAGAATGCGATAGTGTGGATCACGTGCAGGCGCTACATCCATCTCAGTACATGCCTGCAACGTCAACAGTCTCCCGTCCTGGGTTAATGCATGGCGGGGAGACTACAGACCAGGAAGTTACAATAGTCTCCTCTTCTTGTACAGCGGTATGCGGTGAAGATCTTTCCGACAAGTCTTGTGCTAAAATATGCTTCGTTAACATATATCACAAGGATCACCCAGGAAAGTCTGCTAAAGTATATGCCATCCTGGACGATCAGAGCAATCGGTCCCTCGCAAGAACGGAACTCTTTGATCTTTTCAACATAAAAGGAGATTCCTACCCTTATACTTTAGGTACATGTAGTGGCATTACAGAGGTCTTTGGAAGAAGAGCCAGCGGATTCATAGTAGCTTCTCTTGGTGGCAATCTGGAATTACCCACACTTCTCGAATGCAACCAGATCCCATCTAACAAGCAAGAGATCCCTACACCAGAAGCTGCCCTACACCATCCTTATCTGAAGGCTATAGCTAATGAAATTCCAGCCCTTGACAAGAATGCAAATATCCTAATTCTCCTGGGCAGAGATATCCTAAGAGTACATAAGGTACAGCAACAAATTAATGGTCCACATGATGCTCCATTCACTCAACGCCTTGATCTAGGTTGGTGTATCATAGGCAATGTTTGTATAAAGGAAATTAAGGTGCCTACCAAGGTTGCTTCCTACAAAACACCTATCTTGCCAAATGGTCGAAACACCTATCTTGAACCGTGCCCACAACATTACAGAGTGAAGGAGAAATTGAACAGCAACGAATGGCAGCATGACGACCAAGATAAATTAAATGCCTTTCAGTCCTGGGATAACACCATTGGAGCCACATTGTTCAATTCTACCAATGATGACAACAAACTGGCACTGGCAAGAGAAGATAGGGAATTCCTCAAGACGATGGATAAAGAATTCGCTCAGGATGATGCCAATAGCTGGGTAGCACCCTTACCCTCTCGTACCCCTAGAGAAAAGCTACCTAACAATCCACAGCAAGCAGCTGCTCGATTTGCCTCTTTAAAGCGCACCTCGAAGAAGAAAACTGAGGCTGTGAAGAAGATGAACCAGCTCCATGCCAGCCAGAATCCAGTGCTGGTCCGCAAAATCGGGAAATGTTCCAGTTCTGCCAGGAAAGCCCTCTACAAGTGCAAGTACAAAGCCCCAGAAACAAAGATTGAAAGTAAGAAAAGGGAGAAGGCTAGAGCTGCCGTGTCAAAGACAGTCGGTGGGGATAAGAATGGCGGTACACGTGTAGTCAAACTGCGTAAAATGCCTCGCTATTATCCTACTGAAGATGTTCCAAGGAAGCTGTTAAGCCATGGCAAGAAGCCTTTCAGCCTGCACAAACGCAACCTGCGCTCCTCCATCACTCGTAGGACCGTACTCTGCTCTCGGCAGAAGCCTTTCACAAACAGCCAATTGGATTACAATTGTGTTGGTGGAAGTTTGGCCTATTGCGGCTTCCCCAGCACGAAGATGGGTTGACTTGTTAAACTACTCCTCGCATCTGGAACTATGGCCTACGTTTAAGACTGTCGACTTACTTACCGACTATAAAGTGTATTGTTGAATGCTTTACCTTTGTTTTTCAGGTCTCCGCATTGGGTTTCCAGGAGGACATTTAAAGTTATAGTGTTAGTTTATTTTAAATCTAAAGATTTCAGACGGGGAGT
Organism: Leptobrachium leishanense; assembly: GCA_009667805.1. NCBI lineage: Eukaryota > Metazoa > Chordata > Amphibia > Anura > Megophryidae > Leptobrachium > Leptobrachium leishanense. Next base: position 89,227,624 of record CM019064.1, on the reverse strand, counting down.
GTCATGCCCCATGATTTAGGATTTATTTTATATTTTTCTGTTTTGTGTTGAATCTGCCTTTGCTGCTCACATGCTTTTCATCCCAGGACATACTTGAAAACGAGAGAAATCTCAATGTATCCTTCCTGGTAAAATCCTTTATAAATAAATAAATAATTTCATAGCTATTTTGTCCCTTCTGGGTTTCTCTACCTTTTCTGTATCAGCTAGTTTCCCACCCCTTTGCTCAGTGTGGTCTTAGTTACTTCCTGGTTACATAGCAGCCATTCTGTTCTCACTGCTAGACAAAATTAATGACTTTTTACCTGCAAGCTGTACATTAACAAGATTGTCAGTCTGATCATTAAACTCAACTGGATTCATCTTTCTACGTGTCAGTTTTGCTGAGTTGAAGCTATCTGCTGAACTTCATCGTGTGAGTACTAGTTAAATACAGACTTCGCTAGTCTAAAGCATCCACACCTCACAGCTTTGCTTAGGGAAGCAGAATAGTTCCCGTCATCGGTGACATCACCTCTTTGATATCTAGTTTGAGAGCCACGAACACGCATTGACTCAGACGTATGGTCTCCAACCCGCTAAACGAGATCACTGGCTGCTTTGGGATATCGTGGGGATCACTTAATGTTTTTCCTGGAGGGGGGTCACACATTGTTGAGGTATGGGCTTTGTTTCCTTGGAGTGGGTTTGATACGCCCTCTACCCTCAGATTTCTTGCTTGTTGGCTTTTTCAAACACATATATATATATATATATATATTAGCTTATAATGTTTATTACCCCCTTTTATGTTATTCACTGTGTCTGCTTTCCCCTTTCTGTACCATATTTATAGGTCTTTGAATCTTTAGAAAAAAATTCTACACACCCCTGTTAAAATGTAAGGTTTCTGTGATGTAAAGAAATGAGACAAAGATAAATAATTTCAGAGCGTTTTCCACCTTTAATGAGACCTATAAACTGTACGACTCAATTGTAAAACAAACTGAAATCTTTTAGTTGGAAGGAGGAAAAAAAAAAAAAAAAAGGTTGCATAAGTGTGCACACCCCTCTTCTAACTGGGAAGTAGCTCAGAATTAAGCAATCAGTCAATATCATGTAAATAGGAGTCAGTACACACCTGCCATCATAGAAAGCGCCTCTGATTAATCCCAAATAAACCTCAGCTGTTCCAGTAGGTCTTTCCTGACATTTTCTAAGGCTAAGGTCAGACTAACGCAGTATTAACGTACGTTTAGCCGCACTAAATCACGGCCGCGCTAGCAGCAAATTACGTCCAATGCCGGGCAGCATACGAAGAACGGCCACACAAAAGTGCGGCCGCGCAACGCAAGTGGCAAACGAACACATTTTTTAGAGAAAGTCAAACCGCTAGTACTGACGTATAGAGTGCGCTGCGGCGGCATAGCGGCATGTGTGCATGATTAGGAGACGTCAGACGCTGCTAATGTCCGGCCAACATAACGTCCAGACACAAAAAGTGTTTTATTGATGATCCATACAAAATCACGGACGAAAATGCGCATCGTATGACCGCTATCGCGTATTCCGTGAAAAAAATGCATCCATTCGTTCGAATGCACTTTTTCACGGACAACGCGAAAAATGCGTTAGTCTGACCCTAGCCTTAGTCGCATCCTACAGCAAAAGCCATGGTCCACAGAGAAGCTTCCAAAGCATCAGAGGGATCCCATTGTTACAAGGTATCAGTCAAGATACAAAAGAATTTCCAAGACATTAGATCTACCATGGAACACAGTGAAGACCGTAATCATCAAGTGGAGAAAATGTGGCGCACCAGTGACATTACCACGAACTGGACGTCCCTCCAAATGTGATGAAAAAACGAGAAGAAAACTGGCCAGGGAGGCTGCCAAGAGGCCTACAAGAACATTAAAGGAGCAGCAGGAATATAAGGCAAGTACTGGCTGTGTGGTACATGTGACAACAATCTCCAATATTCTTCACATGTCTGGGCTATGGGGTAGAGTGGCAAGACGGAAGCCTTTTCTTACAAAGAAAAACATAGAAGTCCATGTTGCAAAAACACGTCTGCAGTCTCCCAAACGCGTGTGGAAAAATGTGTTCTGGTCTGATGAAACCAAGGTTGAACTTTTTGGCCATAATTCCAAAATATATGTTTGGCGCAAAAACAACACTGCATATCACCAAAAGAACACCATACCCACAGTGAAGCATGGTGGTGGCAGCATCAAGCTTTGGGGCTGTTTTACTTCAGCTGGAACTGGGGCCTTAGTCAAGGTAGAGGGAATTATGAACAGGTCCAAATACCAGTCAATGGGCCACATTACAATCCTAGCATTAAAACGCAGGTGCAAGGGAGGAAAAACTGCACCTGCAGTTTTCCCCCTTGTGCCCGTTTTAATGCTGGATTACAATGCAGGCGCAAAAAATGCTGCTTGCATTGTTTGCGGGCGCAAAGTCCAGGGGGCTCGCCGCAGCGCTGAGCGCAGCCGCGAGCATGCACTCGATGGCGTTCATAGGACTCCATTGAGTTTGCCCCTGCCGGTCACATGACCAGCCGGATCTCGCCTCGTGAGATCCGGTCGGTCAGCGTAGTGATACGCAGGGAGAGACTGGGGGGACTTTTTCCCCCAGTCTTTCCCTGCTCCCGCCGGACGGGGGAGGCGGTTGGAGCAGCGGTCCTCGCCGCAGGACAGGAGGTGAGTATAGCGAGAGAGAGAGAGAGATAGCATTCTGTTTTTTAGGCTGGTGTGAACGGATTCTGCAGAAGCGGAATCCGTTAACCACAAGTCCAGGCTGTGGTTAACTTTTTGCTAACCACAGCTGGACGTTAATCAGCGCTAGTAGATTGTAATACCAGCGCTGATTAAGACTTTGCGCTCCCATGTTAAATATATGGAGCACAAAGTACTGTAACCTCGCGCTGAAAAGCGCAAGGTACCAAACGCAAACGGGTTACTTAACCCGTTTGCATTTGGATTGTAATATGCAGTAGACACCGCAGCTAACGTCAGTGCTCACGCAAGTGAGCGCTACCGTTAGCAACAAGAATGTAATGTGGCCCTATATTGGCCCAAAACCTTCAGGCTTCTGCTAGAAAGCTGAACATTAAAAGGAACTTCATCTTTCAGCATGACAACGACCCAAACCATACATCCAAATCAACAAAGGAATGGCTTCACCAGAAGAAGATTAAGGTTTTGGAATGGCCCAGCCAGAGCCCAGACCTGAATCAGATGGAAAACCTGTGGGGTGATCTGAAGAGGGCTGTGCACAGGAGATGCCCTCACAATCTGACAGATTTGGAGTGTTTTTTTGCAAACAGTGGGCAAATATTGGCGAGTCAAGATGTGCCATGCGGATAGACTCATACCCAAAAAGACTGTTGGGGGTTGCTGCACCTCTTGTGCAGGGATGACGTCCTTGGCAATCAGTGCTGGCCACCCTTTCTGGGTGAGAGCAGGCTGATTTGCATATGGAGCATTCATCCCTGTAATGGCACAAACAAACAAAAACCTTGTTTGTGAGACCTGAGCGGGCCCCACCGTAGAGCAGGCCACTAGTGCTGTTGCTCGTTCTCAGGACCCTCGCAAACCCCCCCCCCCCCTTTTCTCACCAAAGAGACAGTGCTGGAATGAAATCTAAATGTGCTTCAACTAAGTATTAGTTCAAGGGTGTGCACACTTATGCAACCATATTATTTTAGTTATTTTTAATTCCCTCCACCTAAAAGATTTCCGTTCGTTTTCTATTGAGTTGTACAGTTTATAGGTCACATTAAAGGTGGAAAAAGTTCTGAAATGATTTATCTTTGTCTCATTTCTTTTACAACCACAGAAACCTGACTTTTTAACAGGGGTGTGTAGACGTTTGCTATCCACTGTATTTATCTTGTTTCCTTGATATAGTTCTTTCATGTAATGGATACCTTTACTTGTTTATCTCCAACCATTAAAAATTTAATTTTAGATTCTTCCAAACTGACAATGACAGCCCAAACAAATCTGATTGGACTCAATATAGCAGTTAAACCCCATGTGAATACATTTATACAATTTAAGGAAGGATCAAACAGGTAAATGTTCATTTTGGGTTTCGCCCACATAAATGACTTTATTTAGTTAATGTTAGTTATTTCCTTACATCGTTTGAAATGCTTACTGCTGCAAAACTATTTCTATGAACAACCCCCAAAAAAGGGGGCTAATTTAATGTAAGCATAATATGGAATATATTCTACTGTTGGTTCTAAATATTCAAGGGCCATCCTTGAAGAATGGGAATAATGGTTGTGAAAATAAATATCTTCGTGAGTTATGTTTATTTTCTTAAATACTGGATGGGGTTATTTGCATTAACCGTTTATTTTGTGTTCATTTAGTATGTGCTTAGTGTGTTAGGAGGCACCAAAAAGACCACACAGCTTGGAAAATGATTAGCTGGTGTCTTCTGTTCAGTGGTGGTAAACCTATGTCTTCCTAGCAGAATTTTATACAGGGCTATTTATAGACTTCAGCTTTTCACTGGTAATAATGAAATTATCTTTTAGGGAAACTATAGGGGTTTGACAAAAAAAAAATCAGCAATCTCAACTTTCTTTCTACTAACTGCATTTTATCACTCGATGTAATAACTTGAAATAGGTTTAAGAGGCAATTATCGCAGTTAATTTTGCATTAAATGTGAAGAACAAAAAATAAAAACAAAAGATTTACATTTATGTAAAGCTGTAGCAAAGTTTTTTTAAACTTTTTCTGTATGCGGCTTTTGAGTTACCGATCAAAATAACATTGACCAAGTTTCACGTGACATCATCCAGATCAATATTTGAGATGTTACTTGGTCCGTATCCAAGGAGTTGTAGATCTCGAATGACCTGCTTCTGTACAGTATGCAATAAAAACAAAAATAAGTGTACAAATGCATGTGTATGGATGGAATTTTTTTATTAAAAAATTTCAAAAGCACCATTTCATTATTTGGAGATCATGGAAAAAAGGAAAATAAAAACAAACGAGAGATGTATTGGAGTATCACCCTACTACTCTGAACCTTACTAAATATATGTCAGATAAATTCTCGATGCTCCAGAATTCAGCCCGACAAATATAACAGACACAAACCTAGTACAAAATGAGGGACAGTTCGTTATCAGATCCTTTTCCGGTTTTTCTTTGTATTAAGGCTGAGCTATTATCCACAGTGTACAGTTATATTACAGTGTTACCCTCTGAGGACAGATACCAAGTTAAAGAAAACAAATCACGTATTAAAATAAAACACTACCTTTATCACATACATAAATCTTTATGACGACTGGTGTTAAGTCTATTCTGTTCCCTACAATATATTTGACTGGCCACACAATAAATCTCATGAATATTAAATGCTATGGAGAAAGTCTTATTTTGTGATTCTCTGTGCTAAAATTTTAACACATGTACATAAATGCTGTTTCAGTAAAAGCAATGTCCTACATAGGAATCAAGGAGGTATTTTAATCCTTAAAAAGGTGTCCTTTTCTTTGTGTTAATGTTGTGTTAAGAAGAAGGGAAGCATGGATGTGCCTTCAAATCCTCGGGCCCTAATTCGTAGTTCTTGCTAACGAAGGGGTTAAATATGCGCCTTCAGATTTCCAAGTAGCATCCCCATGTTAACGTGGTACCCCGGGCCAGGTGCTAGATGAGCACCTCGCCCTGGGAATGCAGCGCTAACAGCAGGAATACTTGTGGTAGCGCGTCTGCGCCGCCACAAGTGTCTGCTCCTGAAGTCCATAGGGCTCCATGGAGGGTTGCACTGCCAGGACGCAAGCCCTGCGCGATCTCGCACAGCTGAACTATTTGTTCCCAGTCTCACTCTGCTCCCAGCCAGAAGCAGCGGATCAGGCCACCCTTCTTGCCATGGGATGAGAGGCGAGTATGGGATTTATTGGGGGCGGGGTTAGGAGGGGTGCTAAATGATTTTGCATTTTAACATCAACTTTAAGGACTCGCTAAAATTTTGCCTTTAGCAAATGGTCATTTGCGCCTGCACTTTGTAATACCCAACTTGTTGAGACACTAAAAAAATATTGCGCTCCCCGTGCTGGGTATAGGAAACATTTAAGTACAGTAAGCTCACAAAAGCACAAAACATTTTCACCCGAGTGTCGTTAAACTTCTCTTAGCGCCATCGATTACATATTGAGATGCTACATTAACACCAACTAAGGAATAGAACCCCCCGTGTTTATCAGACTACAGCATTAGGTATACTTTCTGGGTACATACGTTTTGGGTTTACGGAACAAAAGAACAGTTACCTGGGAAAATTGGAGCAGTCATCAGCAAGTCATCAAAATAAATGACACGAATACAGGAATGGTATCACTGTAAAGAAATCTATTATAATATTTAACACTAGAACTAGACATCTTGCTCTAAATCAGTGGTTCTCAAACCCAGCTTCCCAACTACTCCTAACAGGCCAGGTTTTAAGGATTACCCTGGGGAAACGCAGACTGAATACTGCAATCACTGAGCACATGTGCTGTGCTTCAGACATCTGGCAAACCAGACCTGTTAGGGGTACCTGAGGACCAGAGTTGGGGAAATACTGATCTAACAGGATTTTGTAGAATAGACAGTATAGCAATAAGTTGAATGTCTTCATTTACTAATAAGGGATACAATAAATATTTGGTATAACAGTTAATAAAGAAGAAATGTGATGGCTATGTTGAAGATGGATTTATCTTCCTTTTTATGACACAATATGAAAAGTCTATTCTAGTTGAGTACTTTTTTTCTAATTTGTTTCAATCTCCCCCCATCATAAGAAAAGTTGAGCTAGGGCTTTTCTTCTCAGCCTAGATTACTAGGTAAAATGTAGTCGATGATCATAGATTTGCAGTAAACAACCCTGTGACACTTAAAATTAACCTTATAAAAACATTTAGGAGCAATCAAGAAATGTAAGAAATATGAAATTGATAGCATGTTTCTTTATCCCTCCAATAAAAGCAAGAATTTAAAAAAAAGACATTTAATAAAAAAAATCTCAATGTTGGGAGGCAGGTTAAACAAAATATTGACCTGTGACTCTTCTGCAGGTGACATGTGATCTGGATGAAGAGACACGCTGTTGGTGATGGAACCAGAGATGCAGAGGTATTTGTTTGCCCATCTGACCTTCCATTGACTCTCTGGAGTAAAACATGCAGGCATTCTGACCCCCCCCCCCCACACAGTTTGAAAGCAGCAGGAAGAAGTGATTAAGTCTAAAATGTAGACGGGGTAACTGTTTAAGAATGGAGTAATTTGTTCACTAAGCTAAAGCACCCATGGGATCCCAAGCTGGTAGGACAATAGGTGTCTGCTTCAGGACCTCCAAAACGTCTTCAGAGATGTGTTTCTTGTCCACCACTACTTCATAGACATACTCGGAGAACCAGTCGTCAGTCATCAAGAGGTACCCTGAGAAAAAGAGAAATGGAATAAAGAGTGAAACAACATCGTAGAATGTAGCCAGAAATTTGACTTGATTCTTATGGAGTGACATCTCTTCCAGCATGCACACGTATGTTACCGATTGTTTAATGTTTGCAGAGAGGCTTGATCAGGATATAAAAATATTCAACATATAATTTATGTATGAACAGCTTTGGTCTATAAGGCCATGATAAACCACATGTTTAACAAAAATAAATAGGGGCACATGCTACATATATATATATATATATATATCAGTAGGACATCTGCGTCTTTCAAGTGCTTCTCCAGAGGTTGAAAATTTGCATTATGGCTGTTGTAGCCTTACTGCAAAACACTCTTGCTGATACACAATGTCTGGACCATCAAAACTTTGTTTCAGGCTCTACCAAAGATGGAATTACTTAACACAATAGGTCTCTCCAGTTTGAGATAAGGAAAACAGGGAGCCAGATCACAACTAAGTCGTTAATGGGGGATGCAGCTGGGGAAGGCTGTGCAAGCCTTTCCCATTTGCGGCTCACAATAACAGCGCCATTTCAGCTGAGCCGCTGTATCAACACCTCAAGCTGGAACATATTCAGCTTTTGACATATCTGCATTGGCACCACCATGGATATCGGCCATGCACAAGCTGTGCACGAGTTCACTTGAGCTGGGGTGCGCAGCAGCCGCGGAATAATACTGTGGATTATTTCTTCCTAGTCTCCTGTGCGTGTGACCAGAGGTTGTGTGGAATCCTGCACTCTGCACCATGGGATCTCAGGTAAGGAGGGAATTTTTCAATCCCTTTAGATGGCATCAGCTTTTGAAAGTGAGTACTTTTTTTTGAAATGCCGTCTCTGGAAAGGAAAAGAACAAGCTATGTTGGACCAGCTTGTTGTTCTCCTAGGTGTAAATTAATGGCTCTAATTTTTATTTTTATTTTGAGAAAGGATTTTACCAGGAAGGATACATTAAGATTTCTCTTGTTTTCAAGTATGTCCTGGGTGGCGAGTATGTACCGTTAGGTGTCTTGCCAAGGACACTTACTGGAGAGGTTACTCGCTGGGATCGAACCCATGACTCCACAGGCTCTCTCCATGCAGAGCAGTGACATTACCTCTACTCCACCCAGCCAAACTATACATAGCATAGCAGCTGTTAATATACACTAACATACTGAAACATCCGCACCCTATCGGCTCCCCCCATTAGCTTAACGGGTTAATTGTGATTTAGCCCACAGTCTCTTCATGTCATTCATAATCAAAGGGGATGCATTCCTGAGATAGGCAAAATGCCTGCCATTGTGCTGTGCGCTTTTTACCCAGTTTCCTTTATTTTGAATACCACCCTAAATTCCTGCTGGACATGTTTTTTAAAACAATATGTGCTGCTGCGGCTGAGAGTGGAGCCCCGGCGAAGCAAACAGAACACCCAAAGCTGCCCTCACATTGCTGACAGCCCGTCTACTATGACCTAAAAGCAGGATATACTCCGAAAAGCAAAAGAATCATTTGTCTTACAGGGATAATATCTTGCCCAGGTTAACCACTGGACGCCAGAACACTTTTTGATAATTATTTCACACAGCTTTATTCTTTAAGAATACATTGTCTCCATGGCGAGTGAATCCAATATTCAGTGTTCAAACCATAGTATCCGTATGCTTAAGAAATACAAGTTGCCCATCATGTGAAGAATGGTTTGGTTCTAAGTAATCTAATGGAGAAACATGATTCCACGTCTGAAGAAAAGCCAATTTTTTTAAAAAGTAAATTTAATATGAAAAAAAAAAAAAAAGCAAAAGCCACTGCATTAAAGGGGAACTCTACAAAGTGGGACCAATCGTATCCGAGTGGTTAAAACGGTTCTGAGCTCCCTGCTCCCCCTCTGGTGGGCTCAGAGGACTGATTCAGCCCTTCAAGTGCAGGACCTTAGTTCCGCCCAGAACTTAAGCGGAGAGTTCAGTTACTCAGGGCTTTGGGTCATTTGGGAACCAAATATCCTTGGTTTTGCAGTTATTTTGTGATTTGCGTTGATTTGCAGTTTCAATTACCAAACGGACCAGTGGATATAAATTATGCAAAGGATGTCACATTAAGCCAAGCTTCAAAAGCACCTGCAAGTCCTAGAGATCGTCCTGGTCTTATTCTGGAGCAATGGTTGTTATAACCATAATATGAGATAGATATTGATTTTTTTTCGATTTTATGCTTTGATATGTACATGTATTTTTTTTGTGCTTACAAAGATTGTTAATTCGAATTACCCAATAATATGATGTGCCCACTTTTAATGATAAATCTGAGTAGTAACCCTCGAGTGCCACTTGTGTTTATTATTTTTATAACATTTTCATGCCACAGATAACCTGTACAATCTCAGAAATTGGATCTGGTCTTCCAAACTTTATGTGAATGAAATAATCACTTAATGAAAAGCAAAGTTTATTTGTAGTCTGCTCTTCCTCTACATGTTTTTGTCATTGTCTGATGACGTGTGGAATCCTATTAATATACTGCCTATCCAAATAATGTTTCCGTGTCCGGATAACCTTCTATTTCCAGGTGAAATTATATTTCTAGAAAGGCTTGAGCAATGCTAACCCCTCATCTGGGTTTAATTAAAGGGCCACTAATCTCATGACAGCAGCTGTCCAGTATACAAGCCCAGCATAGGTAATGTGGTAAACAAGCAAAGACACGATACTACAACCATAAGCAGAACAACCTCGCACATTGTAAACCATATCAGAAATACATATTTGCTGCGTGTTGAAGCTCGGTGGACCACTTATGTTTAACGGAGTCAAGGCAAATGTTTATTTCAAAATAAAACCTCAAAAAAGTGTATGAGAGAGAAGAGAACCCCTCCCCCCCCAAAAAAAAAGATGCAATACAGTACACAAGTGCTGGAGGGATGCAACAAGCAGCACAAGAACATTTTTGTACCAGTGTCAGACGAGGCGTTTTTCAGAGCGGAAGGAACGTCCGTGAGAGTGGACGTGGGAATGTTTAGATAAAGTGGCAGGAGGTCTATTGTTCTTGAGGCTACCCGAGACAAGAGATGGCAGCTTAATGAGATATGACAGGGAGCTTAAAGACTTCTAATCTACCCCCTGGCGATGTCCTTTGAATACATTCCACACAATACAATGATTGGAGAAAGTGATCGACCAACAGACTCCAGGCTATGGCCAATGTCACACAGTGAGGACCAAGTGAGGTAAAAAAAACTGGGGGAGGGGGCAGTTTACAACACAAAAGATCACACATTGACACATACAGAGTAAAATAATTTCTTAACTAAACATAAAAGAGACAAGCAAAGCACATGTAAGATATCAGCAACATAAAATAAACACATTAAGAACATTTCATTTTTTGGTTTGTTTTTGAGTTGTTCTGCAGGGTGAGGGCAAAACACCTAGGGCAATATTCCATAGTTGGTGCTAACTGTAACCAGAGCTGTTGTAAACGTAACAACTCCATAGACTATAATGGCTCTGGTAAATTTACAACAACTCTGGTTAAGTTAGCACCAACTGTGGAATAGGACCCCTGGTAGCCCAGTGGGGGAGACTCGTCTGCACCTCTGGCTTGTGCAGACAATACTAATTGCTCCCTCGCGTTTCTGGTACAGAGTCAAGGTGGCTCTTATGTTCTCTGCCCATCTTTTGCACACAAATATTTCTGGGGATTGTAGTCCACAAAAATCTGGGGGGCTGTAGACATCCCTAACCTAGGGTTTAAGAGCGCTCTCCCATCTATTCCGGTATTGGGTGAAATATCACATGAACATGAAAAGCAAACATCTCTTGGGAAGATTATCTCAATCATGACCCAATAATATCCCTCAAATACAAGATATATCAAAAGCAGCATACAGTTGTGTTCAAAATTATTCAACCCCCATTGAAATTGAGTGTTTTGGCCAGTTTGACATTGATTTTGATCATTCAGTCATCTTGCTTACAATTAAATCAGAGGCACGTGTAGGTCAGACAAATATAACATAACATTTATAATGAAATAACCACAAATGTCTTTTCTGTGCTCACATCATTATCAGTTTTATTCAACCCCCAAGTGACATTCAATCTTAGTACTTAGTACAACATCCTTTTACAGTTATAACTAGGGATGCACCGATACCACTTTTTTAAGACCGAGTACGAGTACCGATACTTTTTAAAAGTACTCACCGATACCAAGTACCGATACTTTTATTTAATGTCATGTGACCGCTTTCCAATAAGAACAGACCATATAAAAATGCCCCCCGCTCACATGTATATCCCCCCGATATATATATATATTCATACTGCCCCAGCTCATGGATTTGCCCCAGCTCACTCATGGATTTGCCCCAGCACATGGATAATGCCCCAGCACACACATGGGTTATTATGCCCCCACAGCTCACACATGAGTATGCCCCCCCCAGCTCATGGATATGCCCCCACATGGATATTGCCTCCAGCTCATGCATATGCCCCCACATGGATATGCCCCCTCATGGATATTGCCTCCAGCTCATGGATATGCCCCCTCATGGATATTGCCTCCAGCTCATGGATATGCCCCATCATGGATATTGCCTCCAGCTCATGGATATGCCCCATCATGGATATTGCCTCCAGCTCATGGATATGCCCCCACATGGATATGCCCCCACATGGATATGCCCCCTCATGGATATTGCCTCCAGCTCATGGATATGCCCCATCATGGATATGCCCCCACATGGATATGCCCCATCATGGATATTGCCTCCAGCTCATGGATATGCCCCCACATGGATATTGCCTCCAGCTCATGGATATTGCCTCCAGCTCATGGATATGCCCCATCATGGATATGCCCCCACATGGATATGCCCCCACATGGATATTGCCTCCAGCTCATGGATATGCCCCCACATGGATATTGCCTCCAGCTCATGGATATGCCCCATCATGGATATGCCCCCACATGGATATGCCCCCACATGGATATTGCCTCCAGCTCATGGATATGCCCCATCATGGATATGCCCCATCATGGATATGCCCCATCATGGATATGCCCCCACATGGATATGCCCCATCATGGATATTGCCTCCAGCTCATGGATATGCCCCCTCATGGATATTGCCTCCAGCTCATGGATATGCCCCCTCATGGATATTGCCTCCAGCTCATGGATATGCCCCCTCATGGATATTGCCTCCAGCTCATGGATATGCCCCCTCATGGATATGCCCCCTCATGGATATTGCCTCCAGCTCATGGATATGCCCCCTCATGGATATGCCCCCTCATGGATATTGCCTCCAGCTCATGGATATGCCCCCTCATGGATATTGCCTCCAGCTCATGGATATGCCCCCTCATGGATATGCCCCCTCATGGATATTGCCTCCAGCTCATGGATATTGCCTCCAGCTCATGGATATGCCCCCTCATGGATATGCCCGCTCATGGATATTGCCTCCAGCTCATGGACCGCCCCCCCCACTATACTTACCTTCCTGGGCGCCGCCGAGAATGTCTCCGCGCGCCCGCTCGTTGGAAGGACCCCAGCCGCGACCACGTGATCCCGGCTGGGGTCCTTCCAACGAGCGCGCGCGCGGAGACATTCCCCGGCGGCGCCCAGGAAGGTAAGTATCGTCGCGGAGAGCAGCTGCAGGGCCTGTCTGAATGCTCTATCAGCATTCAGACAGGCCCTGCAGCTGCTCAGTGTGTTTAATACTTACCTTCCTGGGCGCCGCCGGGGAATGTCTCGGGCGCGCGCGCACGTTGGAAGGACCCCAGCCGGGATCACGTGGTCGCGGCTGGGGTCCTTCCAACGAGCGGGCGCGCGGAGACATTCCCCGGCGGCGCCCAGGAAGGTAAGTATTGCGGAGAGTGCGGGGCCGGCTGTCCGAATGCCGATAGAGCATTCGGACAGCCGCCGCAGCCCCTCGGATACCGGAAGCCGGCTCAATGTCGGCTTCCGGTATCGGAAAAAATATCGGGGGTACTGCACGAGTACCAAGTACTCCTGCAGTACCCAGTATCGGCCCCGATACCGATACTAGTATCGGTATCGGTGCAACCCTAGTTATAACAGCTTTTAAACGTGAAGCATAGCTTGACACAAGTGTCTTGCAGCGATCTACGGGTATCTTCGCCCATTCGTCATGGGCAAAAGCCTCCAGTTCAGTCACATTCTTAGGCTTGCGCACTGCAACTGCTTTCTTTAAGTCCCACCAGAGGTTCTCAATCGGATTTAAGTCAGGTGACTGCGATGGCCACTCCAAAATGTTCCAGCTTTTAATCTGCAACCATGCTCTGGTGGACTTGGAGGTATGCTTGGGATCATTGTCCTGTTGAAAGGTCCAACGTCTCCCAAGCCTCAAGTTTGTGACGGACTGCATCACATTGTCATCCAATATCTCCTGGTACTGAAGAGAATCCATGGTACCTTGCACACGCTGAAGATTCCCTGTACCTGCAGAAGCAAAACAGCCCCAAAGCATGATTGACCCCCCGCCATGCTTCACAGTAGGCAAGGTGTTCTTTTCTTCATAGGCCTTGTTCTTCCTCCTCCAAACATAGCGTTGATCCATGGGCCCAAATAGTTCTAATTTTGTTTCATCAGTCCACAGAACACTATCCCAAAACTTCTGTGGTTTGTCCACATGACTTTTGGCATACTGCAGTCGACTCTTCTTATTCTTTGGAGACAGCAAGGGGTTCGCCTGGGAGTTCTGGCATGGAGGCCTTCATTACGCAGTGTGCGCCGTATTGTCTGAATATGTATTGAGCTGAAACCTCAGTACCCACATCTGACAAATCTTTTCTCAGTTCCTCAGCAGTCACATGGGGACTTTTCTCCACTCTACGCTTCAGGTAGCGCACAGCAGTCGAAGTCAGCATCTTCTTTCTGCCACGACCAGGTAGCGTTTCAACAGTGCCCTTTGCCTTAAATTTGCGAATGATGCTTCCTATGGTCTCTCTTGGTATGTTTAACATCTTTGCAATCTTCTTATAGCCATTGCCCTTCCTGTGAAGAGTAATCACCTCTTCTCTTGTCTTCCTGGACCATTCTCTTGACGTCACCATGTTTGTAACCACACCAGTAAATGTCTAGAAGGAGCTGAGTATCACAGTCATTTTAAAGCTGCCTAATTGGTGCTTATTATGCTTTATTGCTGCTCCGTGACATCCACAGGTGTTTTCAACACCTGATTGAAAACACTTGAATGAACCTCTGTTCTTCAGAGTGGTAGTCTTTAAGGGGTTGAATAATTGTGTCAATGAAGAATTCACAAAAGAAACATTTACTACTGTATTACAAAACCAATTGATGTCATTTTAGTTGCATATGGTTCTTTAAAAAGTCCTAGTAGGATTTCATTCTGAATACAATTACAAATGTACACTAAATTCCCTAAAACCCTTTACAGCATTGGGGGTTGAATAATTTTGAACACAACTGTACATTGGTGGGGGGGGGGGATAATTAAAGAAGTGTTTTATAATCTTGCTGATTATTTGCTGTGCATCCTGTACACATAATCTCTGTGTAGCTTAACAGAGGTTTATTGCAGTCCTTAAAATAAAGTTTAAAAACATTTGACAAATGACAGGGACGATGTTTAGCGAAAAAGAGGCTTTGCCATTTTAATTCCCACGCTGTCCTCCAATTTCTATCCCTTTGAATAGCACATATTTCCACCAAGAAAGACCACCAGTATCTCCTATGTAAAAGGAAACTACAGTAATCCCTCCTGCTACAAATACACAATCTACTCAAATAAGCATACACAAACTTAAATGTCAAAGACATCATGTTACATAGCTACTGAATATAGGTTTACATAGGAGAGAGAACATGAGTCTCAAGTCAGGAAATATTGAATAAATGGAGACACTAATCTTGTATTTATCCTTAACACTAATCCGTGATAAAAGAGACACTTGTGAAATGTGAACCATTACCTAAATATGTATTCTAATAGTAAGTATCCCTTCTACCCTTAGTCTAATTGCAGCAGAGCGATGTTTTTCCAGGGAAATAAAAAACATATCGTTATGGGCAGGATATTATAATTCAGGATAACATGTGTAAGGCTTGTGTTGTTACGGTGCAGCGTGTACAGCAATGTAGGGATATACTAATTATCGGGAGCCAATAATCGGCAAATTACCGATAATCAGTATTGGCCTTTTATATGCCGATATTCACGATAATTGACCAAGACAGTTCACTACAGCTCCAGCATGCAAAGACGTGCAGCTCATTGCTGAACCAGCGCTAATCTGGGCTTCTTCCCCTGCAGACTAACATCTTGGTGTCAGCCCTCGCTGTAGGACTTCCTCTGGCCACTAACTGTATTGCGCATGAGCGTCATGACATCAGAAATGGAACTTCCCTCCCATCTAACAAGGACTTCCTTATACAGGAGATGCAGGGGTCTTTTGAATATCATTGGTAACGTATGTCCTACAATGGGGTCAACGTCCTTGGCCATCCATATATTTTTATCCTACATTTCCCTTGAAGCTCTATCAATCTAATGAGTAGCTGCGCATCATGGGAGATGTGGTTCCAAAACATCTGGAAGGCCAAGGTTGCTGACCGCTGCCCTAAAGGATCATATGAGGTATCATTGCAATAGACAGGGATGCACCGATACCAGTATCGATACTGCCATTTGCACGAGTACTTGGTACTCGTGCAAATGGCCCGATACCTCCCCCCCGATCCTGGAAGCCAGCGCTGGGCCAGCTAGCCGGTATCCACGGGGCTGGGGACGCTGGCCGCATGCATGAAAAGCATTTGGCCAGCGTTCCCCTCCAGCGGGCAGCATCACTCACCCAGCGGTGGGTCTGGTCGCAGGGCTGTGACGCGGCCGCCGGGCAGTGGAGGCTGTGACGCTGCTTCCAGGCGAGATCTCGCGGGAGCTTCCGCAAGATCTCGGCTGGAGGCAGCATCAAGGCCTCCACTGCCCGGCGGCCGTGTCACAGCCCTGCAACCGGACTCACCGCTGGGTGAGTAATGTGGCCCGCCAGAGGGGGAACGCTGGCCAAATGCTTTTCAGGCATGCAGCCACTGTCCCCAGCGTTTGGTATGAGATAGATAGATATCTATCTATCTTTCGATCTCTGGTCTGAGGTCTGTGTAATATATACGTGTTTGTATATACATACAGTCATGGCCGAAATTGTTGGCACCCCAGACATTTTTCCAGAAAATCAAGTATTTCTCACAGAAAAGTAATGCAGTAACACATGTTTTGCTATACACATGTTTATACCCTTTGTGTGTATTGGAACAAAACAAAAAAGGGAGGAAAAAAAGCAAATTGGACATAATGTCACACAAAACTCCAAAAATGGGCTGGACAAAATTATTGGCACCCTTTCAAAATTGTGGATAAATAAGATTGTTTCAAGCATGTGATGCTCCTGTAAACTCACCTGGGGGCAAGAAACAGGTGTGGGCAATATAAAAATCACACCTGAAAGCAGATAAAAAGGAGAGAAGTTCACTTAGTCTTTGCATTGTGTGTCTGTGTGTGCCACACTAAGCATGGACAACAGAAAGAGGTGAAGAGAACTGTCTGAGGACTTGAGAACCAAAATTGTGGAAAAATATCAACAATCTCAAGGTTACAAGTCCATCTCCAGAGATCTAGATTTTCCTTTGTCCACAGTGCGCAACATTATCAAGAAGTTTGCAACCCATGGCACTGTAGCTAATCTCTCTGTGGGTGGACGGAAGAGAAAAATTGATGAAAGGTTGCAACGCAGGATAGTCCGGATGGTGGATAAGCGCCCCCAAACAAGTTCCAAAGAAATTCAAGCTGTCCTGCAGGCTCAGGGAGCATCAGTGTCAGCGCGAACTATCCGTCGACATTTAAATGAAATGAAACGCTATGGCAGGAGACCCAGGAGGACCCCACTGCTGACACAGAGACCTAAAAAAGCAAGACTACAGTTTGCCAAAATGTACTTGAGTAAGCCAAAATCCTTTTGGGAAAACGTCTTGTGGACAGATGAGACCGAGATAGAGCTTTTTGGCAAAGCACATCATTCTACTGTTTACCGAAAATGGAATGAGGCCTACAAAGAAAAGAACACAGTACCTACAGTGAAATATGGTGGAGGTTCAATGATGTTATGGGGTTGTTTTGCTGCCTCTGACACTGGGTGCCTTGAATGTGTGCAAGGCATCATGAAATCTGAGGATTACCAAAGGATTTTGGGTCGCACTGTAGAGCCCAGTGTCAGAAAGCTGGGTTTGCATCCGAGATCTTGGGTCTTCCAGCAGGACAATGACCACAAACATACATCAAAAAGCACCCAGAAATGGATGACAACAAAGCGCTGGAGAGTTCTGAAGTGGCCAGCAATGAGTCTAGATCTAAATCCCATTGAACACCTGTGGAGAGATCTTAAAATTGCTGTTGGGAAAAGGCGCCCTTCCAATAAGAGAGACCTGGAGCAGTTTGCAAAGAAAGAGTGGTCCAAAATTCCGGGTGAGAGGTGTAAGAAGCTTATTGATGGTTATAGGAAGCGACTGATTTCAGTTATATTTCCAAAGGGAGTGCAACCAAATACTAAGTTAAGGGTGCCAATAATTTTGTCCAGCCCATTTTTTGAGGTTTGTGTGACATTATGTCCAATTTGCTTTTTTTCCTCCTTTTTTTGTTTTGTTCCAATACACACAAAGGGAATAAACATGTGTATAGCAAAACATGTCTTACTCTAATACTTTTCTGTGAGAAATACTTGATTTTCTGGAAAAATGTCTGGGGTGCCAACAATTTCGGCCATGACTGTACGTGTATGTATATACATACACACATATATCTCTGGTCTGAGGTCTGTGTAATATATATGAGTGTATGTATATACATACACACACACATATATATATGGGTATGTCTGGTCTGAGGTCTGTAATATATATATATATATGGGTGTGTATGTATATACATACATACACACATGTATATGTATGTAGGCAAGTCTGGTCTGGGGTCTGTATATATATGTATCTGAGTGGGTATACATGTATCGGAGATGAGGTGTGTGCAGGGGGTAAATGGGGTGTCTGGCCATGCATTTCAATATAAACATAAACTGGACAGGCTTTCGGCAAAATCCTAAATTAGTTATTGGAAAGCGTCACATGACCTTAAATAAAAGTAAAGTATCGGTACTGGTGAGTACTTTAAAAAAAGTATCGGTACTTGCACTCGGTCCTAAAAATGTGGTATCAGTGCATCCCTAATAATAGACATGGCCATGTTGTTTGTAAAAATAAAAGCTTAAATAAAAAAAATACTTTTTATTAAATTGAATAAATTTAAAGGGGCATTGTGCAATGTTTAAATTTTTACATAAAACATTCAGTTAATGATATAATGTCATGTTTGTGTTGTGTTTTCACAACTTTATATTTGCAGAATATCAGAACCAGTTATCGGCTATTGGACAGAAAGGCTGCAAATAATCATCGGCTCTGAAAAAATTATTTCAGTCTATCCCTACAGGAATGCTAGCATATTTAAAGCTTTTCCTTGAGCTGCATAGTCACCACAATAAGGGCGGCGTCACCTCCTTAATGCTAGCGGCCTCATAAGTGAGCGTTAGCAATCGGGATGCGATACAGGCATAATGCTAACGGGATAAAAAATACGTTAGCGCATCGGTATTAGCACTTTCTAGCGAAAGCTTACTATACTTTGCACAAAGGGGAGCGCAAAGAGTAAGCAAAGAGTAATTAGCGTTCGGATCACAAAGTCCTAACGCTAATTACTCATTGCTGCGGCTTCTGTGTAATCAGTTATCACCAGCTGAAAAGCCCCCCCCCAAAAATTAGATACTCCCATCAAATCCCGTGGCGCGAACGGCAGCCAGATCCGCCACTACTGACCGAGAGCAGAGTGAGACTGGGGACAAGTAGTCCCCAATCTCCCTCAACAATCAATCCGCGGCCATGCACAATCTCGCAAGAGTGAGATCACATGGCGTCCTATGGACGTGATACTCGCGGCGGCGCCCCTCCATCGCCCCTCCAACCATATCTAAACAAAATTAGTGATAGCCATTAAGGAGATCCAAATGCTGTCCAGTGGGCCAGCAGATCGCCTTGTCAGATGGTCTCTTTGCTGCTGTGTGGCACTCAATTTGGCTGAGTGTCTGATCTCCCTTCACTGTTCAACTATACAGGTGCCAAGCTGCATGCAGGCCCTGCTACACCTCTCACGATAGACGTACAAAATTTCATTGGTCAGAAGAAGAGACACTGAAAATAAGGCTGTTGATACAAACCAAATTTTTCTTTCCTTCGCAAGTCTACCAAAGGAGAAGCTAGAATAATTAAGCAACAGTCCTTAATTTAATTCTATCTTAGCATATTTTACTGACTGAAATACCACAAAACTAGATAAAAAACAAACAAACAACAAAACCTAGCGCCGTATAGAACATACGTCACCAATCCCAGATGTACATTGGATTTGTTAATTTGACATCTCGGTTCGGTAAACCTTTTGCTGTAGTTTGCATTTAGGTTTAGGAATTTCATAAACAACAATTGCAAAGCATACAAAGCAGGCAAACATTTAGTTTTCAAAAATGAACCTAGAACCTACCAGACCTACCTTTATTTCCACGATCATCTCCCCAGGAATTTTCTACTCGCCATTTCTCATATTCTCCTTCTTGATCACCCTGTGAGTAAATAATAAATAAAAGACACCATTATGCTAAAAAAGTATCCACTTATTTTAATAAATGTACACCACCTATTCTCCGAGCTTTGGCACACAACAGACCTAACGTATGAAGAATAGTTGTACATTTAATCGTGGAGCAGATGGCAGAGACTACCAGGTCTATTCACTAAAAGGTGAAACTCAGGAGAATTTGCAGGAGAAGGGAAAATCTAGACCAAATAGGCGAGTTGGAAAGTGAGATAAATGGGAGAATTTTTCTGGTTAGTGAATAGACAAATATATATTTATTGTTATAAGAGAACACTCCTTTAAATATTCCCCAGTGTCTTACGCCCAGTAGCATCATGCGCAACACGTCCTCAGGTAAAGGGAACCTGATCTTCAATTTTCGATTTTAATGCTAGAAGTAGAAAAGGACAAGGCACACGTAAGGACCTTAAATAATTGGGCAGCAGTCCTTTTCTCTTCTTCTCTTTCTTTCTCCTTTTCATTCCTTCTCTCCCCTCTTTTCCCCGTTTCATTCTCCTTATCTCTCTTTTTTCACACACCGTCGCTGGCTGGAGATTCTCGTTACTAGTCACCACTTTGTTTTATTCCTTTTACTTGCTGTTCCTTTTAGAGGTAGTCCTGCCTTTTCTTGGCTTGTTGATACACCAATTTATGCTGTAAAGTTGACATATGCTTGGAAGTGCTCCCCCTTTTATTCTGCGATACTCACTGTTTTTGCTTCTGGGGTATATAGACAAATGGTATGGAAGCCTCTCTGTGATTCTTTATTTGGCTATGCTGTTTTTCTTTATTTTCTTTACGCTGAGTTATTACAGACGGCTATATGCGGCCCTGCGAGGCCCTCACTTTACGTTTTACTTGTATGATGACTTACTTCAAAATAAAAATTTTGAATATAAAAAAAAAATAATAATTGGGCAGAGGTTGTTGACAGCCTCTGCCCAATTATTTTGTTTTTAATTTTGCCTCATTTTAATCACCTTTTCTCCCTCACCGCACACAGTTCCTTCAACTCAGCTCAGGGACTCCCCAAAACCTGGAAGTCCCTGAGGCTTTTCTGTGAAATTTGCACTCCCTGTGGTACTTGTGTAGGAACTGCAAAGTGCGCACTGCAACAGGACTTGCGAATATTACATATGCAAGTCCCATAGTGGCTGCGCTGAACGATTGATGGGAGATGCACACATGCGCAGCTCTGATCCATAGCGACATCTCTAGGAGATCGATCACTGGCGTGAAATTCAAATTCCCCGGCTACTAGTGATGCTGGCTGGGGTGGAGTAAACTCCTCCACTTCACCCAGCATTTTAGGCAAGGTGGAGGGGGGTTGAGAGGGACAGGCACTCATCACATTCTGACCATTTAAAAAAATATAAAGTGTTCAGGACGTGTAGAGTGTTCCTTTAAGTGGGTCAGCCATACGATCCTCAGCCACCACCAAAAGCCAAGAGTAACATATTGCTATAAGGAACCACTCTGTACCAATAAGATCCTTTTTACTTGACTTATTTCCTTCACCATTATACACCTGGAAACATTTCAAATGGAATGCTAAATGAATAAAGATACCTCGAAATTATTATCAGAGACATTCCTAAAGTTTTTGAACGTCAGACATTATGCATTAATGGTCGCATCCTGTATGTAGCTTTTCCTGGTCTACTCAAAATATATCTCAGAAGTCGTCCCGGAGGAAAAAAGCATAGGGCCCTGTTACATTCTTAACACTAATGCTAGCTTTAGTGGCCCTAGCGTTTTCAGGCCATATTACAATCTGAACGGTAACGGGTTAAAAAAACCTGTTAGGGATTCGGATCTTGCGCTTTTCAGGACGAGCTTACTGTACTTTGCGCTCCCTATGCTTAACATGGGGAGCGCAAAGTGTTACTTACCATTAGGATTACAAAGACCTAACACGAATTACGTCCTGCTGCAGTTAAGTGAGGAGTTAACCACAGCCTGGACCTGGTGCTAATGGATTCCGCTTCTGGAAAATCAGTCAGCACCAGCTAAAAAGAACCACCAAAAATCACATACTCACCTCTCATACCACGACAAGAATGGCAGCTCGATCCGCCTTTTCTGGCTGCTGGGAAAAAGTCAACAGTCTCCCTCCGCGATCACTCTGCCGACCTGCAGGATCTAGCGAGAGGCGAGATCCTGCAGGTCATGTGACCGGCAGTGGAAGCCTCAATGGAGACCCATGGAGGGGATGCTCGCAGCGGTGTCTAGCATTGCCTCGAGCATCCTGAGGCTTAGCGCTGCGATACAGGGCAGGCTGCTGGTTTAGTGGCTGCACTGTAATATCACGCTAAAACAGAGATGCTAAGGAGAAACCTGCAGACGCAGGTTTTCCTCCTTAGCGTCCCCGTTTTAGCGTGAGGATCGTAATATGGCCCATAGGGTTTATAGGATCTAGAAACCAGTTGTCATCTTATTGCACTTGCGGACATTGACCCACAATAGCTAGTCTGCACGAATATATATATATATATATATATATATATATATCTATCTACAAGGGTTGTGGCGGAGGACTAAAAGTGAGATAAAAAGCCTCCACACTATATATATATATTTGTGCACAATCCTCTTTTCTACATCTCTCTATACTTACCTCTTGCGTTCAATCTGGGAGCGATTGGGAATTGATGGGGAAAGTAACCCGGTCATCAACATCTTAGAAATATTTAAAGATACGTTTTTATTTTGTGATTATACACATTATCTGGGTGCACATCAAACAGATTGTTGTTTGGTTTATTCATTTTATACTTGTTTAAGCTGTGTCACAATGCATTACATGACAAAGAGGCTTTATTTTATTGTTTTTACAGTACACCTGGTATTAATGACATTTTTCATTAGGTTTTTGAAAAGGTAAATAGTTTATACATTGGTTTAGAGCTGTAGGCTTCGTATTATATTTTCTGATATGTCAGCTTTTACGGGAATCATCAATTAAAGGGGTGTTCCAATTCTGATCGCTAGCGCCCCTTACAAATAAGATTGCAATAACCAACATTCACTTCCCCCATTAGATCAAAACTGGAAACACATGTTACAGGAGTATTTTCTCCTCTAAGTCTCTGTAGATGCTAATTCTCTGTCTTTGATGTTATTAGGCAGTGTTACAATGTTCTGGAGCTAAAGGGCCGGAATCACAAATTAATCCCATACAAGCAGCATAAGCACGGCTTTAATAATGCTTGGAATACAGCTGTGGGCTTCAAGGCCGTCCCCGACTCTAATCGGACAACTTAAATTCCAAGCTTTTCATTGTTACATTTTTTTGCCTCATTCAAAACAGTTAAAAACTGTAGACGGAAAATAAAGCAAGGAACACAAATTCTAAAACCGTCATGGGAATAAAAAGCCAAAGCAGGAGGTCAACACGCATTATTTGACTTTAATGAACCTATCTCCCAAGGACTTAGCAGAGCAAAACATTAATTAGGGCAGAATTTCATAAGGCAGGATCATTTCTTTTTGCTCACAGATTGTTAACTAAAAAAATGTTCATCTCCGGAGGGAGTCACTTTGGGGGTAAGTCTGTGGTAAAGCTGCTAACTTGCAAACAATCATTAAAATGCTATGGGGAGGTCAGAGTAATGGGATCAGCATTGGAGGGGCATCCATAAAGCGAAATAAAGAATTTAAGCTTTTTATCCGGTATCGTCTAAACCATTGGTTCCCAACCGTGGTCCTCAGGTTCCCCCAACAGGTCAGGTTTTCCAGATATCTGAAGCACAGCACAGGGGATATGATTTGCTGCATTCAGTCTGCATTTCCCCAAGGTAATTCTTAAAACCTGGCCTTTTAGGGGTAATTGAAGACCGCAGATTGAAGACCGCCGAGCAGGGGGCTCGCCTGAGTCTGTAGGCCGGCTGAGCAGGGGGCTCAGATGGGCCTCCAGGCCCAGGTGACGGATTTTGTTTGGGGGGGGTGGGGTGGAGAGCGTTGCACATACTCGCCTACATCGGCCCCGAGTCCTCCACTGGTGGCAGTCCTCCTGCATCCAGTGTCCTTTCTCCATTGGTCGCCGGTAGGATGTCATGGAAGCGTTTGACCCTGGGTCAAAGGCTTTTGTGACATCATCTTGGCGACCGACTCAGAGTGGGCACTGGATGCAGGATTACTGCCACCGGTGGAGGACTCGGGGCTGATGCAGATGAGTATGTGTAGGCAACATACTCACCTACATCCTCCTACTTCGGCCCTGAGCTCCAGCGGTGACAGTCCTCCGGCTGTAGCAGGCTGCTCGGCCGGCCTCCAGGCTCAGGCGAGCCCCCGGCTTAATAATTTAATTTCTAGATTACCCTTATAGTCAATGTACATGAAATGATTCACCCCCTATATATTGGAGCCCTTTCCCTGATATTTCCCCCATTTAAATAATTTGACCCCCCCCCTCCCTTTACACACCACTCCTTATCATTTCCCATGCGCTTACCTGGGGTCTGGTGAACTGGACGCTCGTGACTATAGCCTTCCTTCCCTCCTGCGCAGCTTCCACAGAACGTTGGGAGGAAGTGACATCATGCCACTTTCTTCCTGCGCTCAAGGGAGGCTGCACAGGAGGGAAGATTTTAGAGATTAGCAACTGGTTCACCAGACCCAGGGAGAAGAATCCCTCCCAGCGCTGCGCAGTAGTGTGGGAAAGCGCTGGGAGGAAGAGTGAGCAGACCATGAAAAGCCCCATTAAGCGCAGTCCCGCGGCCCGTAGACTGCCCATAGATTTTAATCAGGAATCTGCCATAGACAGGGTAGGGGACGGTTTCAAATTTTAGGTTTAACAGGGTCATAGTTTCCAACAGAGTTGAAGGATTCTTAAAAAAAATATTAATAAAAACACCCCCAAATAGTTAAATAAGCATTTTGACATTTTAATATTGCAGTATTACCTTCTCTGTTACAGCAGTTAGGGACATGGCATGTGTCATTAGCGAGTCACCAAAAATGAGTCTCTCTGCTTTGTTCATGTTCTTGACGGACACTCCAAACACCAGCTCATGGTCAAATCTGAAACCGGATGGACAGCACAAAAACATGAATACTAAAAGGCAAAGGAATTAAACTTAACGGAGCAAAAACACAATATATATGATTGCACCAGTTATCCTTATGTTAACAAATGTTTAAATTAATAAGGAGGCATCTTGTCCCTATTGGAAATTTCAACAGTTTTTAATGTTCTTTCACATCTCATGCAAACATCACACTGCTCTACACATTAGAAGATGTGTCTTGGAACTCTTTTTGTCTAACATTGATGCACACCCTGAACTATGGCGACTTTTCTTGTAACTGAGATATACTCTGTATTATACTTTCTGTACTTATGACCATATTCCATTTACCTGTTCTGTTGATGAATCTTACTAAAATAAAAGCTTTTTGAATACAAAAAAAAAAAAGGAAAAAAGAAGATGTGTCTTGTAGCTGCACACCTTCAAGTGATTTTATTGGATTTTTGCATAGTACGGGGAAGGGGGTGCAGAATACAAGAAATTGAGGGAAGGCTTTGGAGAATTGTTAAGTCATTAAACAAAATTGCTCAGAATTCCGAATAAAAAAGTAGAAATGAGTATGAAGTAACTAAATAATAGTGGCGTACAATCGCTATAGCATTGCTGTAAGCTTGCCAAGAGAAATCGGATATAGATAGTGATGATGGATGGTCATATTAGGTAACAGGTGACACCAAAGAGGTGTCGTCTGGTAAAGAGATGAAATACTCCCACCACCTTTGAATTCGGGGTGCTGTTTAGCGTAATTCAGAGAGGAGGTATATTGGATTTCTTCCGTGTCCCAGTCTGCATGCTCATTTTGTGAGCAAGAGTAGCAATGAGTAGGTGCTCTGCAAAAACACTAACCAACTCCACCACTACACTAACATATATAAACTCACTTGCCAGTCTCATTGCAATCACCCTCTTCTCATATGCTGCTCAACTCCGTGCCGTCTCTGCAAGCAGTTGCAGCAGAGATGATTGCAGGGCTGCTGTTGTTCTCCGGTTTGAAATCCTGAGTCACAGTGCCAGCAGGACGTTACACCTTTTTTTTTTATATTTCAATTTTTTTTATTTTGCAACAAGTCATCAATATAATAGACATAGAAAGCATAGAACAGTATTCAACAAGGGAACAAATAGGGACACTCAAATAGGCATACGTCAGCATTATCAGAGAGGTGGTGGAATCAGCGGGCCAACAGCAGGTAGGGAATCTGTGTAGGCAAAAATAATTAAAAAAAAAAAAAGGATGGGGACTGCCCGTGAAAGGTGGCATCCCTGGCTCGCTCCAGAAATCCCGCAGGTAACTGGAGGCCATGGGAGAGGCCACATGGCTGGGTGATCTGGGGCCAGAAGGAGCGGTCAGAGCCATGGTACCCACTCTAATGGCTCGCCCAGACCTACCCAGTGTCCCATACAAAAAAAAAAAAAAGAAGGGGGGGAACAAGCGCGAACACAGAACCACCTCTCTGTAAGACAAGGTCCGCAAAAGAGTGTCCAGAGGGGGAGGGGTGTCCTCAAAAAGTGTCTCTGAATAGGCTAAGTGGGGGGTCATCTCAGAGGGGCAAGGTCTCAGAAGGGACTAACAGGGCAGCCAGCAAAGTGGGGAGTGCAGGTCATAAAGGGTGGACTAAGCAAGGTCCCTACGGGAGGGGATGTCATCATGGTGAGGGGTGCCGTCAAAAATTGGGAACGATATGCAGCCGAGGATCGGTAGCCGTTAAGGAGAGGAGGACAGGGCCCTACTATAAAGAGTTAGCCAGTGTCCAGCAAAAAAACAAGACATTTAGCCCCCTCAGGGACAGCACCCAGCAGGAACATTCCAAATCTCCTCAGAGCGATGCACTCCGTGTTCGCAGCGATTCCAGCGACCGCCATACCCATCCAACGCCATCCATCCAGCATGCCCGGAACCGGCGGCCCCTCCGGCGGCCTGCCATCTGAAGGAAGTGTGCCGCTCGGAATATCACTCGCAGCCTCCTGGATTCTCGGCCCCGTCGGGGCGACCAGGGCCTCTCCTGGCTGCGCCGAAGGCAGCAGCTTCGTCTCCGCAGGGATGACTGATGGCCGCGTCCCAGCAGCGCCGAACATAGGCCGAGGTCCCAAGGCTGCGTCTTCAGGAATCCGCTCATCCGCTACTGCAACCTCAGCGGACAGCGCCAGTCGCGGAGCTCCATCCGGAACTCCCCGCAGAGCCTCCAGAAAACCACGCAGGTCTCCCCGGGTGAGCGGCCGATCATCGTCGGAGGACAGGGAGTGTAGATAGCTATCCAGCCGCTGCAGCGCGGCACTCAGAGTCCCGGGAGGAGGGGGAAAGGCCACATCAGGGGAGGCATAATCGGCCCTGCAGCAGGGATCCACCGCCTGACAAAGCATCACCTCCAGTGTCAACCTCGATGTCGGGCGAGAAGGCAGCAGAGTAGAGGCCGCACCACACTCCAGATCAGGCGCGCCAACTCCCAAAATGGCCACCGGCAGTAGGTTTCAAAGTAGGCCCAAAGCCACGCGAGCACCCCTAATGTCCACCAAACGAAGCGAAGAGGCACAGGGTCAGATCAGCAGGGTGCCAGGCACATACCCCTTCAGCAGACAATCAGCAGTCGACAGCGGGTCACACGGGTCAGCTTACAAACAGCAAAATCTCAGGAGCACATCCAAAGTGCGACCACACTCCAGGACGTTACACCTTTATAGTCAATTCTATCTAGCACCATTTTGCAGTTTAACGCACTTCCACCAGTATCAGGTTTCATGTATTGACATTTTACCCGTTTATCCTGTTTACAGTAGCTTCCTTCTTCCTATGCCTTACCCAAATTAAAATCCAAATCCCTCCTTGGGATGCAGTACTTTGAGTTGATCACATGTAATGACCCCAATCTCTCTCGACATTACCAGCTTTCCATCACACACGCACTGCTCTATAGCCCGTTTCTTGCCTCCTGCTCACCATGCTTAATTTTCTTCCACAGAGAAAAAAGGGTATATATGCACATAAACAACAATCATAGCGATCTCACAACTTACATGTTCATGTCATTGAGTCCTAGTTTTCCATGGAAATGTTTACCAACATCGCAGCCAAACCATACAGCCTACAACGTGAGAAAAGATCAGCAATTACAACACAGCAAGAAAATAAAGACAAAATAATTCATTCCAACATATTATAATCAGCAAAACATTATTAAACAACTTCCTGTACAGCTAAGGCTGGCGTCAGACGAGCGCGCTATGTGCACCTGTACTGACATGCTTACCGGCGTCCGTCGCACCGATGTGATGCTGCAACGGAGCCAGCCACAAGCTGTTGCGTGCACATGAATTGCTTGCGCAACAGTGACCGTGCTGCGTCCATACAGCAGCCCTCTCCATCAAAGCGGTAGGACGCGCGTTGACGGAGCTGCAAAGTGCGATTCTCCATACGAGGATCACACTTTGTAGCGCTGAGTGCGCTCAGCGATGTGGCCAGACAGGCGTCAAGTGGAAGGAACGTCCACTCTCACGGACGTTCCCTCCTCTCTCCAAAGATTTTTGTTATTGGCAGTAAAGTTCGCAAGTCCCGCTACGGTGCGCAATTTGCATTCCCTACACTACACAAGTAGCGCAAAGAGTGCAAATTGCACAGAAAAGACTCAGGGACTTCCAGGTTCAAGAGTCCCTGAGCAGAAGAAGATCAGCATGCGGCAAGGGACAAGGGGTGAGTAACATCACCAAAAATAACAGTAGAAATATAATTGGGCAGAAGCTATCAGCAGCCTCTGCCCAATTATTTCAGGGCAAAAATTAGGACACTCTATCTTTCATTAGGTTGTTCCTTTAACTCCCTGAATCCTATCCATGTGCAGCAGTGAGTGACCCAGAAGCTCTCCCTGTATCCTGCCCTCTGCATGGCTGATGGAATGCAGCAGGAAAGTTTGAACTTTTTGTTATGGTGAGGGCAGAGGCTGCTCCTTGTAGTCTCTTTCCAGTAATACAAGGTGACAGGAGTGAGACCTTAATAAGACTTTCATTCCTCTTAAGGCAGGACACTAATCTTGCGTTAATAATATAAGCAAACAGGGGGTTTAAATACATTGAAATACTATGGAAAATCTAAGTTGTGTATACAGGTTTTTGGAAGTGAAAGGGTTAAAATAAGCTTTTTGGCGGTGGTACAGGTAACCAAGGATGAGATATATGGTATTTATACTCCCAAACAGGAATATGACTGGTAATATTGGTGGTTAGTCCTGTGTAGTTGGCAAAGCGTTACGAGATTTGTTTTAAATCGTGCCAACCCACAAATCAACGCTACTGGGAGCAAAATGACAATAAATAGCTAAAGAAACAATGACCTGTCATTATTCAATCATACTTTCTCAACTGTTGGATATCAAGTAGTTAAAGCTAGTGAGACAAATCTATTACAATGTATTCTCATTCTCAAATCTACATTGCGTACACACTGACAAAAGCATAAGGAATTAGGTCAGACCCCTCCAGCCAGCTTTGTATGACATTTTACATCATGTATTTATCTTTTATTTCAATCTTTAGTCTGATGGCCTCTTTGCACATCTGTCACAACGGGAAATAATGATGTAATGATTACAAAAACAGTACAATTTGTTATCACCAGATGACAACAAGCACAGGGAACGGCAATATTTAACCACAATGCTAAACACAGGGGGATTAGTAAAGGTTACACAGTTTGGATCGTCAAAGTTTAATATGTCATGAAGGGAAATGCGTCTGAATGCAAGTTGTGGTTGTTTGGATTGTATGCTTTCTCAGTCGTATCATCGAATTATAAAGGAGGCTAGATAAAGGGGGTGAGGTCACAGTCTCGCCCACCAGGAATTAGTCTTAAACCTGCAGCCTGAGTCAAGATCCATAAAGGAGATATAAACCCCCAGCCACAGTACGGAGGAGGAAACCATGAAAGAGGAGTAAAGTTACACCATGGTATGCGGGCAGCATTGAAGATCTACAGGGCTATTCAGAAAGATGTGAAAACCTTGAGAATGACTGGAGGATTGAAAAATATAGGTCAAAATAGTCAAACCAGAAAAATTCTCCCATTTATCTCACTTTCCAAATTGGCTATTTGGTCTAGATTTTTCATTCTCCTGGCAATTCTCAAGGTTTTCACCTCTCTCTGAATAGCCCTGATAGTAATAAAGAGTACTAAGGTAACAGCTAGGAAAGTATAATAGAGCAGCGCTAGGAGTATTCGGTATTTGCCAGTAAAGAGTAATAAACTCAACAAAGGCAGCATCGAGCATTCTGTTATTTTAAGAAAAATAGAAGTTTCAAGCTCAATGCTCTTAAAAACATTGTTCCTTAGATCATCTGATCACATGGCGTGACAAATTAAATAGTGTCTGATATAATCGTTATAATTGTGTAGACAAATATATATATGGTTTATTATTGCAGAAGCCATTTGCACATCACAGCAATTCAGAGAACTGCATCACAGAGCTCCTGTGCTACATTCCCCATATGCAGCAAAGAACTCTGGGTAAGACATGCAAATTATTATTATTGTCAACATTTATATAGCGCCAACAGTTTCCGCAGCATTTACAATAACCAAAGGGAACGAAATAAACAGACATATGATGAAAACAAGAGGTGTAGAGGGCCCTGCTCATAGGAGTTTACGATCTAGAGGGATTGGGGTTGAGGAAGACCAGAGGAATTTTACTAGATAGCAGGATCATTAGTGCCAGTGGTTTGGGAATGGTGGGCCATAGAAGCAGCTTTAATCATGTGTGAGTGGATGAGCAGATGGTTGAGTTGCATCAGTGATGTGGTACGTTTTGAGGGGTTTCCTGGGTTTTGAGGGATTTCTTGAAGGCCTGAAGATTAGGGTAGAGTTTGATAGGGCGAAGGCAAGTCATTCCACAGGACCAGAGCTGCCCTTGGGAAGTATTGGAGGCAAGAGTTGGCAGTGCAGGTGTAGACAGATGACAGGTGGAGATCGCCTGCCGACTGGGAGTTGTCTAGACGGGACGTGCTTGCGGAGTAACAAAGATTTGTAGGGAGGGCTTTAGTTATTGAGCGATTTGAACGCGAGCGTCAGTAATTTAAACTGTATCCTGGAACGTACAGGAAGCCAATGGAGGGACCAGCAGAATGGGGAGGTATGCGAGGTGCGTTTGGTGAGAAAAATAAGCCTGGCACACAAAAATATTTTACCAGGAAGGATACATTGAGAATTCTCTCATTTTCAAGTATGTCCTGGGTAGGCAAGGCCTAGGCTGGCACTTTCCAGGGGGTGGCAAAAAAAACACCACAAAGAGGATATTCATAGAGCAACAAAATGACGCAGACATTTCAGTGGTCTGTTGTTCCCCGTACTTGGGGCATTGAATTTCCCCGGTGAATTCACCACAGGGTCCCTGAAGTGCAGGGAATCAGCCACCGAATGCTGCCGCAAACCCGTTGCCTGCCGTTTTAAAAACTACTGAACGAAAATATCTGGAATTAACATATATGTTTCTATGAATGATAATAAAAAGTTCTGTTACAGAAAAAAAAGAAAAAGCGCTATTAGAATTTTTTTTTTTTTTTTTTTTTTAAAAATGCCTAAAAGATATTAAAGAAAAATAAAAAAATAAATAAAGAGATTTTTTACTATGGATTAAAGGAATAAACAGTTTATTAGATATTGGATAAAAACAGGAATATTTTTAACATTGGAACCTATGGTGTTCGTTCGCCCTGAATAAACCTGCCAAATGAAAACACCGGACATCAGGACATTTCTTTGCTGTTGGATGTCTCTGAACAGATTAACCATTACTTCTCTATGGGGACTTTCACTGCCTTCGAACAGGCACCGTACTTGCTGTCAGTTTGCCAAAATTTGTGTATGAGCATATGAGAGAGCTCCACAGCAATAAACCTCACAGTAATGTGCGCTGTGTATTATGAGCATTCAGAGCTATATGGGAGTACTGACTTATGAGTAAAAGTAGTTAAAAAAAACCCTGTAAAACTCGAGGGGGGGGGGTGTGACACCATAAGTTACCGCACCGGGTAACACCAACCCTAGTGACGCCACTGCCTACTAGATGGCTTTTTTTTTTCAGCAGAGATCAGGTTTAAGCAACTTGCAGTTGGATGCTTGGACCTGTAGGGTAATTCAGTACTTATTTGGGTTGTGGCAGAGTGCAAAAAATGAGATAAAAGCCTCCACACAATAACCAATAAGGTTTATTATTGCAGAAGCCATTTGCACATCACAGCAATTCAAAGAACTGCATCCCAGAGCTCCTGTGCTACATTCCCCATATGCAGCAAGGAACTCTGGATAAGACATGCAAATGACATCTGTCTCACTTTTTTGCACACACCATGCAGATTCACAAAAAGTACTTCCATAAAAATCCATGAAAAGTACATTAAAGAAAAAGTATTCTACAATCTCCACTACTCTCTTATCCCCTTCCAATCTCCACTACTCTCTTATCCCCTTCCAATCTCCACTACTCTCTTATCCCCTTCCAATCTCCACTACTCTCTTATCCCCTTCCCATCTCCACTACTCTCTTATCCCCTTCCCATCTCCACTACTCTCTTATCCCCTTCCCATCTCCATTACTCTCTTATCCCCTTCTAATCTCCACTACTCTCTTATCCCCTTCCAATCTCCACTACTCTTATCCCCTTCCAATCTCCACTACTCTTATCCCCTTCCAATCTCCACTACTCTCTTATCCCCTTCCAATCTCCATTACTCTCTTATCCCCTTCACTACCAAGTGATTTTCCATAAACTCACTGGCAGCACCTGGTGTTTTTTGGAAAATGGCTTTCCATTAACCACACAGTAAAATTATACAGAAATGCCTACAGTGAAACTATACAGTGGAGACAAGTCGTATTTGACAGACTGAGGGCTCCCTCTGCTGGCCAAATAGTGCTACTGCATGTACTTTACAGCTTTGGCTCCTTGTTTCCGTAAAACTGAACTCAAAATATTTTAATATTATTCTAACCTTACTGCAAATCAGTGCGCAAAGAATTTGCAGATCAACTCTGTAATGTGGTTTTAAATGGAGCAAAAAGAGGCAATACCAGTGAACGATCCACTTATGAGAGATGTGCATTCCGTGGAACATAAAACAAACCTTGGATAAATATACGTGTCAAACATCTGTTAACTAGTTGAGATAGCACTAAGAGGGCTAAAAAAACTTTAATGTACCATAAAGAAAACAAAGACAGAAACACAAATTAAGCAATCCATGAATCCAGACTTACTTCTCCATCCTTAATGGACAAGGCAGCCATCTTTTTCAGAATTTCAATAGGCTGGTTATTGTAAGTGGTCTTCTGTCCTTCCAACATATTTCCCAAGTACTGCACGGTGTACAATTTGCCAAAATCGTTCTGTGGTCTGGGATCATTCACAAGGCAGACCTGCAGGCAACAAAGCAAACGTTACATTGGGCTCTGAAGGCATGTACCTCTCACACGGCATAGAAAACAAAGCAATATTAGTGTATTCCAACAATCCAAGCTCTACACACCGGATATTTAGACCCAGCTATGTCAGCTAACAGAAATCTAGAGGCAAACAAACAAATCTACATATAGACAAAAAAATGGGGGGGAATGTCTAAGCTTAGTTGACAAAATAAATGGTAATTCACAGACTAAGCAAGGTGGAATTTATAACTTGCCGAGAAGTCAAACATTTTTCAAAATTGCCACGATTGGAATTAATCACTGTATATTATTAAGATTTTTAAGATATCTGTTGTGCTTTATTTTCCTTCTTTAGATGAAAAACCTTGAAAAAGAACAAGATTCCAACTATAAATCTTTTAACTACCATAGTAGTCCTACGTAACTTAAATTTTTGAAACCCAACCCCAGACGTAAAGGGAATGTGAGCAGGAGGCATAAAGGCTCTACCCCTTATGTGATAACAACAATTATCTTCCTGGGTGACCCAGAAAGAAACAAGGTGCCTGCCTGTTATTAAAATTAGCTTTTTATTTAAATCATCATATTCAAAATAACAAACACATCAAACATAGTCACAATATTGTGTCTCAAACACATAAACACAAACCAATTAAAAACAAAAATCTCCAATAACACGGTGACAATTCAATTTCTGCCTAAGGTTAGGGAGGAGAAACCTTGACATATCCCTTGTCAATGAGGGGTTAAAGACTGTTGAGGAATATTTTAATCTTTCTATGAATGCGTATTCTTATATCAAATTGATCCTCAGATAAAGTCTTTTGGGTCAGAGTAGGAAACATTATGCCTAAAAATACATGTATTAATTGTTTTGTAAGCCTTTGACACCTGGAGGGCAGGATAGTCCTTCATGCCTGGTGCCCTTGGAGATTTCCCAGCCCTTGTCAATTAAAGGGAAGGGTTTTTTCTCTACTGCTGAAAGGACGTGTTGGGGGTTACAAAATTAAAATTAGTTATTTGATTACAATAAAAGAGGGGAATGTTGAGGAATATTTTAATCTTTCTATGAATGCGTATTCTTATATCAAATTGATCCTCAGATAAAGTCTTTTGGGTCAGAGTAGGAAACAGATGTTGAACACCTGCCTCAATCCTTGAAGGATCATCAATTATGGCTTCCAGCATTTATTGAGGAAGGAGGCATTAAGTCAACATCCTTGTGGCCTTCTGAGACAAAGACTTTAAATTTACCGGCCTAAGCTCTCTTTGATGTAAGGAACTGATCATTGATTAGGTGTAACAGGATGTTGTAAAGTTTTTCACTGTTTAGGGTTAATTTGAATAACATATTGGATCCCAGCTCTTTTGTTTGAAATGGTTTGGAAAACACGGCAAAAGCTTGGATATTACAGGATGTCTTTTACTGTGACGTCATTTTCTGTACTTAAGGAGACCATGTGTATGGTTCTTCAGAGGGCAGTAACTAAAAGACTTAGAACCTATGTTTGGCGTCTGTGGTTATTCCTCTCTCAAGATATCTGCGATTCTCAATCTGTAGTTTTATGTTATCTAAGAAAAGAGTAAACACAGCCGGTTGTGAGAAAGAATCAGGGGACTGACCAACGCCAGAATATAACATCATAACAAAGACAAATTCCAAAAATAATAAATAAAGGATCTCAAACATAAGATATCATTTCATTGGTGGATTTTGAGGCTTAAGTGTAATTATTATAAATATTTGCAGCAGGATCTGATGGTAGTACCTGATGATTTCAATACAATGGCATTTTGCATTCATGAGCAATCTATACTATAATTGAGTAAGGCTTGGCGTGTCCGTCGCCAAGCCTTACTCTGCGCATGCGCGCGCAACCAGCGGCGGTTGGTTGCGCGCGCATGCAACCGCCGCGGCACGAGCCGGCTGCCGGCTCGCCGCGGCGGTTACAAGATGCACACAGCAGCCGGGTAGAGGCTGCGCTCGCAGCCTCTACCCGGCTGTCGCGCGCATCCAACCCCCGAGCGGCGAAGGGAAAGGTCCCTCCGCAGCTCGGGGGTTGGATGCGCGCGGCAGCCGGGTAGAGGCTGCGCTCGCAGCCTCTACCCGGCTGCCGAGCGCATCCAACCTCCGAGCGGCGCCGGGGAAGTGAAAGTTTCCCCACTTCCGCTCTTTGAAGGACCCAAGCCCCGGTCACGTGACCGCGGCTTGGGTCCTTCAACGAGCGGAAGCGGGAAACTTTCACTTCCCCGGCGCCGCTCGGAAAGGTAAGTATGGGGCGGCTGTCCGAATGCCAATAGAGCATTCGAACAGCCGCCCCATGTCTGAGCTGGGGCATATATCCATGAGCGCTGGGGGGCAGTATCCACGAGCTGGGGGCCAATATCCATGAGCTGGGGCAGTATCCATGAGCTGGGGGCAGTATCCATGAGCTGGGGGCAGTATCCATGAGCTGGGGGGCATATCCATGAGCTGGGGGGGCATTATCCATGAGCTGGGGGCAGCATCCATGAGCTGGGGGGGCAATATCCATGAGCTGGGGGCAGTATCCATGAGCTGGGGGGCAGTATCCATGAGCTGGGGGGGCAATATCCACGAGCTGGGGGCAGTATCCATGAGCTGGGGGGGCAATATCCATGAGCTGGGGGCAGTATCCATGAGCTGGGGGGGCAATATCCATGAGCTGGGGGGGCAATATCCATGAGCTGGGGGCAGTATCCATGAGCTGGGGGACAGTATCCATGAGCTGGGGGGGCAATATCCACGAGCTGGGGCAGTATCCATGAGCTGGGGGGCAGTATCCATGAGCTGGGGGCAGTATCCATGAGCTGGGGGGGGCAATATCCACGAGCTGGGGGCAGTATCCATGAGCTGGGGGGGCAATATCCATGAGCTGGGGGGGCAATATCCATGAGCTGGGGGCAGTATCCATGAGCTGGGGGGGGCAGTATCCATGAGCTGGGGGGCAGTATCCATGAGCTGGGGCAGTATCCACGAGCTGGGGCAGTATCCACGAGCTGGGGCAGTATCCACGTGCTGGGGCAGTATATCCACGAGCTGGGGCAGTATCCACGAGCTGGGGCAATATCCACGAGCTGGGGCAGTATCCACGTGCTGGGGCAGTATATCCACGAGCTGGGGCAGTATCCACGAGCTGGGGCAATATCCACGAGCTGAGGCAATATTCGTTCTCCCAAAAAAGACCCTTGGCAGCTGTGGGACATTCATAAAATATATAAAGCATGTGGTTTGTGACCAAACGACAACCGCAACGGGATATCTATCTCTATGGTCCCACCCTAGACGTGACCAGGATAAATTGACAGATCGTTGGTTCACTTGCTTACGTAATTTGTTTATACCCTGATCCTGCTTTTCTAATGTTATGTATCTACTGAAAAAATCAATAAAAAAGTAAAAAAAAAAAAAAAGAATGTCCTGGGTGTAGATTACATCCACTGGAGAGTGCGTGAGTATTACCTAACTGATATTTGAATTTTTCAAGTGTGAAGAAGTAGTCTCCAAAGTTTCTGGTAAGTATTCATTAAAAATACATAAATAAAATTCTATAGACACAGACACACAAAATAGTGATTATAGAGTGCTGTAACGACAAGACCTCTTGATCCGGCCAAGTGGCAATTAAAAATAATGGAACGGAAAAAGGCAAAATTCAAGACACTGAGGCCCCTATTAAATTCCTTGCGCATTTGGTTTTGCGTGTGCAAATGCGCATTTGCACGAGGGGCAAAACCCTTTGCGCTGAACGTGGTATTACAACATTCGTGCAAACGATGCGCGTTATCGTTTAACGCGGATGGACTTGCGCGAGTCCTATACTTAACATTGTGAGCGGAAATTTGTTCGTGCGCTGGTACGCGGATGGTATTACAATCGATGCGCATCTTTTTACGAACGACGTTTGCGCGCATAATTTTAACGTCTTTTTAAAGCTGGTGGTAACTGCAAATCGGAACGTTCTGGCCGAAACGAAAAACACCTGCACGAAAAAAAAAAAATACAGCACAGTATAGTTACACATTCTACACATACCCAAACAATAAAATTGTGAATTTGTGCGTTTTTTTATTTCTGCAGCATGTATACTCAGATTTACTTTGACAGGTGCAAAAACTGATCAATTAAGGTAAATTGATGTCAATTAAGGTTCTTAATTCTGATTGGCTGAATCCCACGAAAAAAATAGTCCGCATCCTGATTTACGTGCGCTACGTTACTGCGCGCGTATTACTCTTTGTTTTGCTCGTCGTTTTTATGAACGTTATTTTTTGACGGATGAGAAAATGCGTTCGGACCGTAATACCACGTTAATTTTCGCGCGATACCGCTGGATGTATGCGCGCAAAAAAATTTGCCCTGCGCAAACGAAATTGCGCAAAGAATGTAATAGGGGCCCGAGTGAGGTATGTGGATTATGCATAGTTTATAAATACTACAAAATACCATAAAACAGACACAAATGCTTCCTTCGCAATTGTAACACTATATAAAAGAAAAGGAAAAGAAATGTATTTGGCACATTTCGTTCCAATCCTGCATCAGTATTCACGGGTCACGGGTGATTGTTTTACATGATAGACTATTGAACAAACAGCTCAGTGGGAAGTGACCTGATGGGTGGGATGTTATTTTAATCTGCAAAGCAGGAAGACTGATTAAATAAACTGAAAAGCGGAAAAAGGGAACTAAACGTATGGAGGTTAGGACGTTTTTTATCTATTAAACCCTTTCACTACCAAAAATGTGTATGCACAATTTTGTATTGTAATACAATGAAAACCTGGCATATAAAACCTGATAAGCATACCTTTATAATGCAAGAATAGAGTGCCTCCTGGGGGGGGGGGGGACTCAATTCTCTGACATCTCACTCCTGTATTATCGTAAAGAAGCAACAAGGAGCAGTCCTCATCCTTATCATAACACTAAGCTCAACCTTACTGCTGCAAAAGTCAGGCAGAGGGCAGAATACAGGGAGAGCTCTGGGGTCACTCACTGCTGCACAGAGATAACAGTCAGGGGTTATAATCAGTGAAATTCCTGTACAGTACAGATACAATGTGTTACTGTAATTTCCATACACAGGCATTATGCCACATACAGATATTATTTTTATAATCTATTGGTATTTTTTGAAAGCTGCATTGCTAATAACCTCATTATCATCACTACAAATCCCCATAAACCGGAGATCCCACCATTATTATTATTATTATAGATCGTTATCACATTTGCTGAATTTGACACAAAGGTGATTTCTGCCTGTATGCCAAGAATGTAGTTCCATTTTGAATTTGTGCAAGATAGGGGACACCATCTAGAGTTTAAAACCTTTCACCCAGCAATTAAAGTGTAAAACAAATACATGAAAAGTTAATAATGAAATCAAATTTACATTATTTAATCAGTTAAAGAACGCACCAGTTTCAAATGTTAAATATCTATTTTTTTTACAAGAAGCTCTTGGCAGTGAAAGGGTTAAAGTACTTGGATTTTAATCAGTAATTGATAAAGTCATTTGTAAGAAGGGGCTCCTTCTTATTGCTTTAGGCTGGGGTCAGACGAGAGTTTTAAAGAGCGGAAGGAACGTCCGTGAGAGTGGACGTTCCTTCCACTCAGCGCCCCTCTGGCCACCTCGCTGAGCGCAGTTAGTGCGCTCAGCGCTGCAAGGCTCGATCCTCCTATGTAGGATCACGCTTTGCAGCTCGGTCAACATGCGTCCTAGCGCTTTGACGGAAAGGCCTGACTTACAGAGCTTTCTGAAATAACAATTCACAACTGAAGTTGTCATTTAAAACAACTTTATTAAAAAAAAAAATTAAAAAAAGAAACAACAATTAAACGTGATTAATCTTGTTCAGAATTTATTGGTTTATTAGAATACACAACAAAAGTGTAAAAAAACACCTCTCTACAGACGTAATTTTTATTGCACACACTCACATGTATACATGTTAATAAAACACCAGCAAACCAAAGTAGCCAGAAAAGGAAATAAAGTAAAAAAAAGTAATAAAATAAGAAATAAGGGCCTATGTAAAGGATAAGAAAAGAGAAATTAAGCACAGAGAGAGAGCATGATGTAAATGAGGTTCAAGCAGCAAGAAGGTCGGCTAGCAGGATAAGGGACAATACAATATACAAAGTTAAAGGAGGAAATATTATGTTTTAAGAAGAAAGTATAGCCCATAGGATAGATCTGTGCATTTCCAGGCATGTAACAGAATTCTGCTGATCGATTTCTGAACTTTAAATTTTTTCACAGATTCTTAGAACTTTAACATGCATGTGTAAGAGATGTTATCATATAATCAAGCACCAACTTACCTTGTCCTGCACATTGTAAATGGGTTTAACGTGCTCCTGGTAAAATTCCTGGGGGGTCACTGGTCCAATCTTGTGAAAGGTCTTCTCCTTGTCACGGTACTCCCAGGTGAACTTGTCAGGAGGACTTCCCAAGCAGATACTTACTACTCTGTATACCTGGTAATTTAATGTAAACAAAACGTTAATGTATATGCAACATAAGACACCGGTTAGTAGTTTAAAATTGGCAAAAAATCATGAATCTATGCAAATCCAGAACTGTCATGGGAAATCAGGAGCTTCTTCTATTTCATTAGGAAAAAGCAGGGTGTTGTAGTTGCCGCAGTCAAATGAGCGCACACGAGCACGGAGGGAACGTCCATGAGAACGGACGTTCGCTCTGCTCGGACGCTTGTGTGGCCACCTCGTTGAGTGCATGTTAGTGCGCTCAGCCCTACAAAGAGCGATCCTCCGTAGGTGGCTCGCGCTTTGCAGGCCTGTCAAACGTCCATCGTAGCTTTTTGACGGGGAGGGTTTCAGCACGTCTGGTGAAACGTTTGATACTATTATGTACGTTACACCGTGTGGCCCTCCCTTCGAGCCGTCAGAAAGCTGCGGCGGACAAAGGGCGGAGGGAGTCACATGGGATGCACTCAATGCACTCGTGTGACCGCAGCCTAAACAGAAACAACCCCCTTGCCAGTCATTTAAGCGCCAGGTGTAAAGACATGGGAGGACGGTTTCCTTGTACCATAACCTGTGCAAGAATAATACCTTGTTGCAGTGTTTCGAGTCGACTGTTAATTGGTATTGTAATGCAATGGAATAGGTCGAGACAGAAAAGTTAAACAAATGTTACATTATTTTATGCTTAGTATTGCAACTGCTCCATCATGTTAATTTATAATTATAAATTCCAGCAGCCTCACCCAGGAATTTGGGCAAGTCGCAGCCATGAGGGTCGCTATGACATTGAATAGCGTAGTACATGGGTTGACATTAAAGCCGGGTAGAAGTACCGCTCAGCGACTTTGGCAGGAACTCACCAGGCAAACGCTTCTGGAACCCTACCCTGCCACTTTGCTACTTCCCCAGCCAACAGATTTCTCAAGCCATCTGACATTGCAAGCCTCTTCGGGTGAACCGAATAACCTGCTCCTGGGACATATCCTAGAGAAAAGAACACCTAACCCTCGAGAAACCAAGCCAATCCTACATCCTGGTACTTTCTTGAACCATTTCCACTGCCACAGGCTGGTAACCTATGCGCAAACACAACCTCATCACTGGAGGTTTCATAGCTTGCTTCACTACCTTGCCCGTCACCGCCTCCGATACAACCGCAAGGATTAGTAATTCTGAACACTTATAAAGAGGGTAACTGGTAACTCCTCTTGTTCTCCTCCACTTTATCTGAGCAGGGCTCTCTACACTTCTTGTCTCTGATTTATAGGTTTGTAAGTTTGTTAAATTCTCTATTCTTTATTGTAAAACAATGCAGAAACTGTAGGCGCCAATTAAACGATTGGGATAATAATTTCAGGTTTGATCAAATACGAGATATGTAAAAGAGGGGTATGTCCATTGATGCCACCATGAATAAAATATGGAGGACTCCTTATCCCTTTATTTATAAAGTATTTTACCAAGGAGATTACATTGAGATTTCACTCATTTTCAAGTATGTCCTGGGGACACACGGACACACACACACACACGGAAAACAGTTTCATCTTCACCCGGTGCAACACTCAGCTTCCAATATACAGCACAATCATTCCTGGGTCTTCATAAAAAAAAAAAAAGCTTTATTTAAGTCCTAAAACCTATGATTTCAATAAAATATTTTGTTATATGAAGACACCTGGAGTGCCACTGACACACCCGCTCCAAGCACCCTGGACCTTCTAAAAATTAACTTTAATTACTTAATTTAAAATGCATAAAGTGAGGCTGCTGACAGCCCCACATTAACTTTAATTACCTCAAATAAATGCATGATTTCTAGGGCCCCATTACATTCCTATCGCTAACCTTAGCACTCACCCTGGTGGCCCTAGTGTGGGCGCACCATATTACAATCCAAACGCTAACGGGTTAAAAAACCCATTAGCAATTGGCATCTTGTGTTTTTCAGTGCGAGGTTACTGTACTTTGCGCTCCCTATACTTAACATGGGGAAGGCAAAGTGTTAAGTAGTGTTAGTATTACATTGTACTAATGCTTAAAACCGTCTAGCTGCAGTTAACCCGAAAGTTAACCACAGCCAGGACCTGGTGTTAACAGATCCTGCTGTTGCAGAATCAGTCAGCACCAGCAGAAATCCCCCCCCCAAATTAATCAGATACTCACCTTCCATCCCTTGGCGAGGACCGCGGCTCCAACCGCCTCCTCTGGCCGCCGGGAGCAGGTAGAGACTGAGAGAAAAAGTCCCCCAGTCTCCCTCTGCGGATCACTATGCCGACCTGCCGGATCTTGCAAGTCGAGATCCGGCAGGTCATGTGACCGGCAGCGTCTGCCTCAATGGAGTTATATGGACTCCATCGAATGGATGCTCGCTGCCGCGCGCATCCCGGGGCTTAGTGCCGGATTACGATGCAGGCAGCTTTTCTAGCGCCTGCATGGTAATATCACGCAAAAACGGGGATACAAAGGAGAAACCTGCAGGCGCAGGTTTTCCTCCCTGGCGTCCCCATTTTAGCGCGATGAATGTAATGTGGCCCTGAGTGCTGATGTCCTGGAGCGGATGTCAGTTTGGCTAATGGACATCTTTACGGAACTGTGAGTGCAGGATTTTTTGATCTGTTATACAATTTTTTTTCTATATTTTAAAATTTTTCATTTCTATTTTCTTTTCATTTCCTACTAGATGGACATGCAATTAGCAGCCAGCTGTATCTTTACAGACGTTCCTTCGCTCTAAAAAACGCTCATCTGACCCCAGTCTTAAAGTTTAATAAACTTTAAGATTTATTCTTGTGTTTTTCTACCAGCCTACTGATCTTCATTATTGCTTTAACAAATATATTTTTGGGTTTACTCTTCTTTCTATTATTATGTTCTGTACAACGGCTCCAACTGTCTAACTTCTTCTGCAACGATCTCAGGGATATAGTCATTTATAATTTTTTTGTCGATCACTTTTTGCATGCTGCCACGATTTAACACAGCATTGATAGGCATCTAATTGGCTGCACATGCGAAGATGCCAATAATTTTGGGGGATGGCACCCAGGCTACTTCCTACAACTTTGTACAGAGTCGCCTATGAAACCAGAAGCCTCAATCAAGGAAATGCAGGTACCAAACAAATGAAAATAATTTAGATTCATTTGTTTGTTTTGTGTGTGATAAAACATATTTGCTAAACCTTGTTTTAGTGCAATGTACCGCACAAATTGTGTTACAGCGAGGTTTTGCAGCACAGAGAATGGCAAAATAGAGATGGGAGACTGTAGCAACAAATTTTCAATCCGTGCCAGTCATCCTAGTTTGTGCCCTTTAAGTAATTCTGTATATTCTGATCTTTCATATTAACCTGGATACATCGATCGGGAAGATTGCAATCTCTCAGATTGACTCGAGCGGTTCCGATCTTCTGCCTTTGCTATATTACATTCCTTCTGCCGCTCTGTTATCTCGCACAGTAACTCTATACACAGCTCGGATTTACAAATGCCGTGTGAAGGCCTCTTGGTGGGATATCAGAAATCTAGAGGGGAAGTTAATGCCCTACAGTTTTTGTAAACAGAGTAATTGGGGAATGTAAATCCAGATATTGTTGGGTACACGTGACTAGCCGGAAGCTCCACATAACAGGATGCTGGAGGGCTGAGATTACAGTCAATAAGTATTGTGTTAATATGGGCATGTGATGAACTGCATGAAATGGCATAAATCAAATCGCAATATCCTCAAATAGTAGCCATCAGTCCAAAACCTTTAGGGTTCAGTTCAAAGTCATCTTGACCATTTAACAAAAATACTCATCTTAAATATGTGTAAAGACTAAATTCGCTGTGACTTGGAGTTTATGCGCACACATTATTTGAGATTGTGAGATTTCTTAAGTATACTTGTGGCGTAATTTTATTTATACTCTGTTTAATTTGAGTGGCAAACCCATGGATTGTCCATATCCACATAATTTGAGGAGATAAAAAAGACATACATATACACACACACACCTTGATAAAGGCCTTTAATGTCGGTTTGTCAATGGATTAAAAAAAGCCCCGGATTTGTTATAAGATCGAGTGCCTCCGTTTACCTATCTTTGAATATATATCTAATACATGTACACACAA
The DNA here is from genome assembly GCA_009667805.1 of Leptobrachium leishanense. NCBI lineage: Eukaryota > Metazoa > Chordata > Amphibia > Anura > Megophryidae > Leptobrachium > Leptobrachium leishanense. The sequence goes on along the minus strand of CM019064.1, from coordinate 89,183,382 downwards.
AAAAAACACACACACACACACACACATATATATATCAATGGCTATATTATTATATGTGCTGCTATCCAAAAAAATATATAAAATGTCAGTTCTCCTATTAATGCCTCATTAGGTCTGATTTACCAGTTAGATCTTATTCCTGGCTATGGTTCAAGGGAGTTTTTGTTCAATCAATGCTCTAGGGCATGCTCTAGGGCAACTCCCATGATTACCTAGCCATCGATTGCATTCAAACATTAAATGCAATATATGGCTAGGGAATCATGGGAGATCTCACTATTGCTTGACATTCAATCAGAACCCCTAGTAAAGTATTCTGGGAAACGTAGGAATCAACATCTGGGGGACAGTGAGTTTGACAGCCATGCTCTAGGGCAGGGGTCAGCAACCTTGTCTCCCTGATGTTTTGGGGAGTACATCTCCCATGATGCTCAGTCACCCATTAGGCTGACTGAGCCACATGGGAGATGTAGTTCCCAAAACATCAGGGAGCCAAGGTTGCGGACCCCTGCTGTAGGGGTTCTGATTGAATGTCAAGCAATAGATTGTTGCTCATGTTAACAGAAGGCATTTCAGATCTCAGCTAATTCATACTACTGTAACTTGCATATCATTCCTCTAGATCGTAAGCTCATCTGTGCAGCACCTTCTACACCTTAGGGTCTATTCACAAATCACCGAAATTGGTGCTTTTGCGTTTTAGCCTGTTTTCCAGCACTTTTGGCAATTCCATTTTGCCAAAAATATTATGAATTCACTATTTAGTGAAAGGTCAGCGTATTTTGCTGACATTGGAGGCACCAAAGCTTTTATCGGACATTGCGAAAACTGCCAAATTGGCATCAGTGAATTTCACCGAATTACACAAAAAAAACCAACAACATTTTCACATTGAAACCTATGGTATTAGTCCATTTAAACCTGTCGACTGAAACACTGAAAATCAGGGCATTTCGCCAGAATTTCGGTGCAGTCTGTGTTCTGTGAATAGAATACATGATAGTCTCCTATGGCACAATTTTGGTGCCACGGAACACTGCTAAATCGCACCGTATTTTGCTGTCAATTCGCCAACAGCTTAGTGAATAGATGAATTGGCCTGAAATTGCACTGAAAGTTGAAATTCGCCGTCTGGTGCAATTTGGGGTTGGTGAATAACCTCCCTTGCAACTGGTTTCTAAGATTATTTGTACGTTTCGTTTGCTTAATTCCCTCGCTTTATTGTAAAAGCATCGGAAACTCTTAGCGCTATATAAATAAAGAGAATATCAAATTCTACATATTTTAATGCAGCAAATATCCAGTCCTGCACTGCCCCCTGGTAGCAAATGTGTGGAAGCACAACAATTAAGCAATAACGGTAAAGTGACATAGATTTTGACTACAGAACCTGAAATGGACTTCTATATGCAAACTGAAATTTTAGGCTGGGGTCAGATGAGCATCTTTGAGAGCGGAAGGAACGTCAGTGAGAGTGGATGTCCTTCCACTCTGACGCCCGCTTGCCACCTCGCTGAGCGCAGTTAGTGTGCTCAGCGCTGCAAGGCTCGAACCCCCTATGGAGGATCACGCTTTGCAGCCCCGTCAATGCGGATTTAGAGATTTGACGGGGAGATTTTTTGCACATCCGCTTGTAGCGCACGCAATTCGTGCGTGCGTTACAGTGTGTGACCGGCCCTGTCGAATCATCACAACGCTGCGACGGACGCCGGGAGGTACATCAATACGGCGCACCTAGGACATAAAGTTAATCTGAGGGCTGCGGTTTTCTCCGGGTTGTGTTATGTGTGCATTTCAGCATTGTTACTCCGGAGAAGAATCATACGGCTTTGCAAATTTGCTTTTTTTGCTAAATAAAAAACGTAACGCAACAAAAAATAAAAATTCCTGTCTTGTTCATGGACATTGAAGATGGTCTATTGGGGATGTATGAGGGACTGGCAATTTTAAAAACATCTGCCAATATAATTTAGGCTTCACTTACCTCTTCAGTCATGCTGTCCAAAGTCTCTGATAGTTCTTCCTTTGTACTGCCACTGGACACCATGTTCCTTAACCGTAAGCAATACTCTCTCATCTAAAGAGCAAAAGTCAGAACGCAAGTTGTCACTAATATCGCCTCCAAGACATATTATAAAATAATGAAAGATCCCTGACAAAAAACACTAGCAGGGTTATTCAGAGAGCGTGAAAAGCAGGAGAATGACTGAAGAATTACTGGAGAATGAAAAATTCTAGGTCAAAATAGCCAAACCAGAAAAATTCTCCCTTTCATCTCACTTTCCAAATCGGCTATTTTGACCTAGAATTTTTCATTCTCCAGTCATTCTCCTGCTTTTCACGCTCTCTGAATAACCCTGTAAGAGTAAGCATCATTAAACAATCCAACCATTCAGCCTAGGACTAGCGTAAACAACCTTGGCCCTCAAGATGTGTTACAAACTATATCTCCCATAATGCTCAGAGCATTGTGGGAAATGTGGTTCCTAAAACGTCCAGAGAGCCAAGATTGGTGACCCCTAAACTAGGTGGTTAGTGAACTCCAAAGGAAAATGTCCATTGCATTCAGCAAGCAAAAATATACCTTATCATTTCTTACATTGATTCATTGCAGACTGTGCACATTTGAGTATGGCAGGATCTGCCAACAAATCCCAAATTAGGACATCTGACTTGAATTTAGCAATTTTTCCATCTGTTAAATGATTATGCCAAACAAGACTTGCATCGATATGTAGGACGCACCTATCGGTGTTCAGAGATTAAAAAGTCCATATCCATTTAAACAGATCCATTCTAATGAAAGCAACAGAAATACGTGTTTGTGCTATGCTAGGCTTGACTAATTGATATCACAAATCAGAAACTAAAGTTTTGAAAATAGAAGCCAGAGGTAACTTCTTATTCGTTCGTGGCTAACCAGCTCAGGGATTTAGCACACCCTGGGATGTGTTTAACCCCTTAGTGACCGGGCGGTTTTACACAAATCCGTCCTTTAGTGACCGCTGCTGTTTTTACGTTTCTGCGCTGTTAGTGTTTAGGACAAATTTTCTTCTTACTCGTTTATGCAACCTACACATATTTTACACTGTTTTTCTCGTCATTAAATGGACTTTATAAAGATACAATTTTTTTCATCATTCCATATAATTTACTATAAAAAACATTGTGAAATATGACAAAAAAATTGAAAAAACACAACTTTTTCGAACTTTGACCCCCAAAATTTCTTATGTATCAACAACCGTCAAAAAAATTTAATTCCTTAGTAGTTTCTAAATTTAGTTGTGAGTTTAGCAATACCCAATGTTTACATATTCCTCGCTTTTTTCCTTATTTTATGCAACAATAAGTGCAAGTAGCACTTTGCCATTTCCAAAGAGTTTATTTTCAAAACTAGTGCTAGTGACATTGTAACACTGATATCTGTCACTAATTCCTGAATAACCCTCCACATATACATATTTTTTTAAAGTACACAAATCAAGGTATTAAACTTGGGGTATTTTGACTCTGTCCATGCAAACCATTTTACCACAAATCTATGCCAAAGTTTGAGAAAAAAAAAAGTTTTGGTGATTTTTTTTTTTTTAACGCAATTTATGAATACATGTACTGTGAACTTTAAGGTTTACTGCCAAAAAACACCCCAAAATATGTTCAGCAACATCTTCTTAGTAAATTGTTACCACCCATGTATAGGTATGTTGGGTCATTTGGGGGCTAATAGGCCTTATTTGGGGGGTGCGCATTTCAATTTTCCAACTTGGAATTTTCACATTTCGTCATCATGCACCCATGTCCTATTTGGGACATTTTTGAAGCCGGCCAAAGTAATTTACCCCCTTCAAACCATATATTTTTAGAAAGGGCACACCCTAGGGTGCTTCAAAGAGTTGTATTTTAACACTTTCCATGCACTAGCTCTATGTCAAACTTTCAGGTAGTCACTTTTTGTGTTATTTTTTCACACACATTGTACTTTGGGCATGAATTGTCAAATCCAGTTATGGGTTACTGTCAAAAAACACCCCAAAATATGTTCAGTAACATCTTCTGAGTAAATTGATACCACCCATGTATAGGTATGTCGGATCATTTGGGGGCTAATAGGCCTTATTTGGGGGGTGCGCATTTCAGTTTTCCAACTTGGAATTTTCACATTTCGTCATCATGCACCCATGTCCTATTTGGGACATTTTTGAAGCCGGCCAAAGTAATTTATCCCCTTCAAACCATATATTTTTAGAAAGGGCACACCCTGGGGTGCTTCAAAGAGTTGTATTTTAACACTTTCCATGCACTAGCTCTATGTCAAACTTTCAGGTAGTCACTTTTTGTGTTATTTTTTCACACACATTGTACTTTGGCATGAATTGTCAAATCCAGTTATGGGTTACTGTCAAAAAACACCCCAAAATATGTTCAGTAACATCTTCTGAGTAAATTGATACCACCCATGTATAGGTATGTCGGATCATTTGGGGGCTAATAGGCCTTATTTGGGGGGTGCGCATTTCAGTTTTCCAACTTGGAATTTTCACATTTCGTCATCATGCACCCATGTCCTATTTGGGACATTTTTGAAGCCGGCCAAAGTAATTTATCCCCTTCAAACCATATATTTTTAGAAAGGGCACACCCTGGGGTGCTTCAAAGAGTTGTATTTTAACACTTTCCATGCACTAGCTCTATGTCAAACTTTCAGGTAGTCACGTTTTGTGTTATTTTTTCACACACATTGTACTTTAGGCATGAATTGTCAAATCCAGTTATGGGTTACTGCCAAAAAACACCCCAAAATATGTTCAGCAACATCTTCTGAGTAAATTGATACCACCCATATATAGATTTGTTCTGTTGTTTTTGGGGTGCTACGCCAATCTTTTGACATGTGCTTGTCAATTTTTCTAATTTGACATACAGTATCTTCTTTGCTTATCTTCTTTTTAGGGGCCTTTTTGCATACCCCAATTTTATTAACGTGCATATATTTGGTAAGCTAACACCCCAAAGTATTGTAAATGGAGTGTTTTTATGCCATGGATGCAACCGTTTGCTCCAAACAAATTGGATACTGTTTGGTGGTCATTTTTCATTTTCACACCCACATCAGTTTTGGACTGTGATTTAGGAGACACTGTTGTTTGTTACTGCATGAAAACTCTCCAGGTTGTTTTCTGCAAGGTCTCCTGAGTACACCCATGCCCCCCATGCATAGGTGTGCAAAGATTTTGGCAAAATACAGCACCAATTGTAGAACATAAAAATGTACGAATAAAATGTAAAAGTCTGGTGCAGTAAAAGAAAAAAAAAACTAAACTGAACTAACTAACTGGAGTGTGAGAAAAAATAGAAAGAAAAAAAAAAAAATCACGGATCACGCACAGTGTGATTTAGCTTGAAACAGTCCCCAAGACACCGACCGGGTTGTCCAGGGCATTCTGGGCAGTAAAAGATTGTGTCTCTCCTCTGCCCCCTCTTGAAACACACCCTGCATCTTTTTTGGGTTTCTGTTTGCCCTCAGTAGGGGGGATTTTATAAATAAAATGTGTAGCCCCAACTCTGTCCCCCATCACCGCCCGGGGAGCATGTGCATCCTGGTACAAAAACTCCGAAATGACCTGGAGCTGAAACTGTAAAAAGGACAGCGTCACTCCGGGGTTTGCCTTTTTGCAGAGCAAAAAGGCATTGTGGGTTGCAATTTGCATCAGGTAAATTGCAACCTTTTTGTACCAGGCCCTTGACTTCCGCATAATCTGGTAGGGCTGGAGCAGCTGATCTGCCAGATCAACCCCACCCATATGCCGGTTATAGTCTTTGATGCACACTGGCTTCCTGATGCGCTCAGCTCTGCCACGTACAGAGACCTCCACAGACCTCTCAGTGTGGATGGTGGATAGATGGTATACATCCTTCTTGTCTCTGTACTTGACCGCCAACAGCTCCTCTTGGATTTAATCCAACATCAAGAAAGGCAACGTTTCGACCAACTGGTCTTTGTCAAGCCTAAAACATAATGACACAACTGGGAATAAATAGCACCACAGATCAATTGAGTAATCAATTCATCATTACAACCGGTCTGTGTGTGCCAACCCAGTAATTAAAAACAATTTTTTGTGGATGTTGGAGTTCTTTCTATTTTTTCCGGTTATTGGGGCTGTGGAGCAAGAGACCCCCACTCCATTGATCCACGGTGAGGTGTACTCGAGTTTATACTTTTATGAACAGCTCCTCTTGGCGCAGAGCTGAGGTCTCCCCCCTTTTTAGCCGGGTGCGGACAAGCTGTGCTGGGAAACCTACGCGGTTCTTGCGAACAGTACCGCATGCTGCTGTATCAAAACAATACAGCAGCTTGAACAAAGGGACACTCGTATAAAAATTATTAAGATACAAGTGGTACCCTTTGTTCATCAGGGGAAAAAGTAGGTCCCACACAATCTTGCCACTGGTTCCCAGGTGTTCTGGGCAACCTGGAGGGTCAAGGCTGCTATCCTTTCCCTCGTACACCCGGAAGGCCTGAGTATACCCACTCTCGCTGTCACAGAGCTTATACACCTTCACTCCATACCTGGAGCGTTTGGAAGGAATATACTGCTTGAATCCCAGCCTTCCCTTGTATTTCATTAGGGATTCATCCACGCAGATATTCCTTCCAGGTGTATAAGCCTCTGCAAACCTGGCGGCGAAGTGGGTAATCAGGGGGCGGATTTTATACAGTCTGTCAAACTGGGGATGCTCTCTAGGAGGGCACAGGCTGTTGTCACTGAAGTGCATGAAACGCAAAATGTTTTCATACCTTCTACGTGACATTGATTGGAGGTAAATGGGGGTAGAGCAGATGGGGCTACTGCTCCAGTAGGAGCGAATTGAGGGCTTCTTTATGATGCCCATCAGCATAGTAAGTGCCCAGAATTTCAGAAATTCTGGCACATCTAGCGGGGTCCATTGCTGCCTTGCCAAGTAGGAGTCTGGCTTCGCAGCACAATGCTGATGGGCATACAGATTTGATTGGGCCACGATGTGGCCCAACAAATCATCCCCCATAAACACCTGCAAAAACTGTGTGGCGGTAAATCCTGCAACATCAATATTGATGCCAGGATTTGCCGTGAAAGGAGGGATATCTGGCCTCTGGCGATGAGGCACTACCCACTCCTCAGCTGGAGCTGTGCGTCTCCTGCTGGCAGGTGGTGACCCAGGATCTGCATCAGAAACATCACTAGATATTTCAGCCAGCGTAGATGATGTATCTAGCGACGTCTCTGAGCAGTTAGCGGGGTCGAAATCAGGGTCTGAGTCTGACGCAGATGCCTCAGATTCTGACGCCAGGATGGCATATGCCTCCTCGGCGCTGTACACCCTCTCAGACATTATATATAATAGATTATAAAATTTTATAATTATTATATATATAAGCGGATTATTGGTTCTTAGAAGAACCGTTGGGTTTCACAAGAAAATACAAATAAACACCTAAATCTCTCTAAACCTGCCTCAATTCTTCTAAATCTTCCTAAATTCTCTCTAAATCTGCCTCAATTTTTCTAATCTCACTCAATCTACCTAAAATCTCTAACCTGTCAAATCTGATCTCTCTCTCTCGCTCACCAAAACACAAGTGAGGAGAGGGAGGGAGAATCACAGAGGTCAGAGCCAATATTTACAAAATATTGACCTGACCTGACAAATTAGAAATTTTATTTTGACTTTTTCTAACTTCTGATTGGATGTTGCTAGCCTGCCTCTCTGATGAGGCAGGCTAGGAACATCCCACTCAGCCCCAAGATGACCCTGCCCTTAGAAGGGCAGCGCCATCTTGGCTGTCAGTTTATTTTATTTTATTCATTTTTATTTAACTTTTTTTTCTTTTTTTACACTTTTTTTTACTCTGCTGGGTGCCTTGATCCCTTGAGGCACCCAGCAGAGCACCTGATCACTCATGTTTTGACTCTGGCTGATCAAATCCACGCTAAGAGATTTGGAGAATTGCTATTTGCCTTAAGCTCGGTTATATATAAGAAATTGCGTGTTGCGGTCGTCAGGAAACGGCAGGGAATTGTAGTCACTGTCCGAGTCTAGGATAGTGCGGCTGCTAAGCCCTGCGTCTCCTGTTGCGACGCGCATAGGGTCCGTGAGGACTGGTGGCAGCGTTACTAATAGAATAAGAAAGTGAGTTCCAGGATTGTGGGAGACGTAGTTATTTTGCGCTTCAGGAGAAGGCTTGTGCTGTGTTGCAATCCTGGGATCAGTATATCGCGCTCTACGTGCCTGTTGTGAGAGGTAGTGTGGCCGGGACGGGTAGAGAAGTGCGCGTAATTATCTGGGTCTAGTATAGATAGATAGTGCGCGGCTTAACCCGGCGTCCTTGCGCAGCAGCGCGCGTAGTTGGGTCGTGACAACTGAATTGAATACGGAGATGTAGTGTATGCAGCCGCCCCACAAACACACCTCCAGAAACTTACTACATTGTATAACTCATTCTGTCACTTTGTGCTACAATGTAACTACATGACCCACCATTGTGACATGTTAAAAGAACTAAACTGGCCATCGCTGGACTCTAGACGCACCCTTCACCTTTCCAACCTGGTGTTTAAGAGCTTTTCTGGGAAGCTACCACCCTACCTGAATATGCTGCTTCCCCCGGCAGTTCCCTCATCCTATAACCTCAGATCCAGGACCAGCACCTTACTTGCAATACCGCAATACAAAAAGAAAATGGCTAGATCCTCATTTTCCTACAGAGCACCGCAAATATGGAATAACCTCCCAGACGCCGTCAAATCTTCCCCCAGTCTAAAGTCCCTTAAGAGCTCCCTATTAGCATACCTCAATACGAAATGCACCTGTAAACATGTAACATAATGACTTTATTTCCTCCATATTTATTTTTCTGTTAATCTGTGTATTTGGTCTTGTGTTAATATCTTGCATTTTACTGTTAATCTGTATATTTGGTCTTGTGTTAATATCTTGCATTTTACTATTTTGTATTTCTGTAACCACTCAATGTTCTCGAACCCAGGACATACTTGAAAACGAGAGAAATCTCAATGTATCCTTCCTGGTAAAATCCTTTATAAATAAATAAATGTGATCTATTATGTACTGAGTGCCACGATACCTCGTGGCACTCAGTACTTCCTGCCGCTACCGGAAGTGATCGCTCGGGGGGGAGCGATCACGGACGGACCGGCGGCAGGTAAGCATATTGCAGGGATGCCTCGATGTCGAGGCATCCCTGCAATATACACAGAGCAGCTGGAAGCGATACCGATCGCTTCCAGCGCTCTCTAGAAGTGCCGGGCACCTCTCCGGTAAAACCGGATGTTGATCGCTCCCGGGGAGCGATCACAAGGTGCCCCGGCACTTGTAACCGCCATTGCATGGATGCCTGGACTCCCAGGCATCCTGCAATGGCGTTTGAGCTGCTGGAAGCGATCCGATCGCTTCCAGCGCTCAAAACACCGCAGGACGTACCATGTACGTCAGCGGGTCTAAAAGAGACCCGCTGCCATGACGTACATGGTACGTCCAAGGTCCCTAAGGGGTTAAATAATATAGGGCAAGATAGCATAATTTATGTTATTACGCCACTGAAATACTCACAGGGTTATTATTCAGAGAAAGGTGAAAACCAAGAGCACTGGCAGAAGAGAACAATCTAGACCAAATAGCGGATTTAGAAAGGGAGATAAATGGGGGAATTTTTCTGGCTTGGCTATTTTGACTTAGAATTTTCACTTCTCCAGTCATTCAATGTATCCTTCCTGTTAAATTCTCCTGAGTTTCACCTTTCTTTGAATAGCCCTATATGGGATTAAGTTGTCATAAAGGCCATCGGTCGAGACAATGATTTAGCTAAAATGACTCGTTAACCCAGTGATTAATGTTTACACAAATCATATGCAATATTTGGAAAAAGCAGATTGCATGAATACTTTAGTTGGGGTTTAATGCTACTCCACACTCGTGCATACCAAATAATCAGGTCTTCAAATAAAAGGTGCACAGGGAGCAGTAAATGGAAAGTGCCACTCTAACCAAAAATTAAACAGGGACTTTAATGTAACCGAGCTGATCCCCCACCTCTTTGAATAGTTGATGACTTTTTTAATTTATGTTTAAACCCACTTGTTGCCCTACTCCCCTCCCTACTTGAGGCTTTCCAGTATTTGTCTACCTAGCTCAATGGTTCTAAATGTTCTTGGTCATGTGCTCCCCTTCCTTAAACCCAGACTGACAGCCTTCAGAGTGGTCAGAGACTATAGTGTCCCTTTAGGAGGCAACGTCCCCGGAAAATAGATTAGTGCAGTATATGCCCTTAATACAAGGCTTATTTCATGCCGGTACCGGCACCTACCGGCTGGGCAGTCACTCCTTCGATGGCATACGAAGGACGTCTGCAGCCCATGGTAGAGGTTCCACTGATCGGCACCAGCCTGAAGCCGTTTGCAGACTACTCCCGCAGGATGTCAGTCCCACCTGTGGGACCTATCCCTACCCACTGATGGCATCCCCCCCCCCCACCGGGGATTGGAATGCCCTATGGAGGAGATAGAGGCCCTTTGGACCCCTGTATCTCTGGTTTCAAAAAAGTTAGGTAATGCATTATCATTGGAAAGGCCAGAGCATAGCCTTTCCTGTGATACCATGACCAGGTTTCATGTAAAAATAAAAAATTCTCTTTATTTCTAATGCAGCACTATTGTTCACTTTTCAATTATAAAGTGAACAATAATGCTGCACTGTGGCACACTGTGATACGCTCATACACACCACACTTCACTGTGAGTTTTATGGCTGTGGAGCTCTGTGATAAGCATGTGTGTGTTTTGGTGCTAATAGTTTAAGGGAGGGGGGGACAGCAGTATTTCATCTTTGGACCTAGGCAAAGTAAGGTCATGGCCTGGCCCTGGCTCAATTCATTGGCTGCATGCTGGCCTGCGCCCTCTATTAACTTCATGCAAGTGTACACCATCTTTTCATTGGCTGCTCGCTGCCTGACACTTTAAGATGCTTCATGGTGAGCACCCCCAACTTTTTTCCCTAGAACAAAAGCATTGTCTTAATATATTTTCAGTTCTTTTAAAGATCTTGGAACTTAAAAATAGATGGCATTTCAAAACACACTAGCCTTGTACTCTTGTATAGTGTCACTTTGACAATACCTTGTGGTTTAGAATATCATTCATTCTTCTTGTGGACTCTGAAGTGTGAGATTCAGGAAAGCATTTCTTGGGGACTAGGCCATATTTTTCTAGAAAAATGTAAAGGAGAGCACAATATTACGAAATGGACATCAGGAGGCACCCATATCCAGAAAAATATAAATACAAAGATTATTGTACGGATCAAACAGTCAAATGATTTCTGAACAAAGGGCCCCAAAAACACTTTATAGAAAATATTTTGAGATCTGACTTCAGAAGCTAGTCATCCACTGGGTCCATATTCATCCGACTAAGGCTGGGTGCACACTAGGCGTTCTTTTGTGCGCACTGACGTGCGTTAGAAACGACGCACCCGTGCGTTAAAAATGACGGGAGAGATGGTAGACGCCAGACGAAGCGTTAATTTTGACGCACATCGTAAAAACTGTATTTGAGTTGAATCGAAAAAAAAAAAAGCTGGGCTGGAACGACATTTGACGTTCAGCACGCGGCCAACATCTCGTCAATCCTAGTGCACAAGCCTTGGTGTTTCCATGACGGACGTCTGCAGCACATGTTAGTGCGCACAAACGCCTAGTGTGCACCCGGCCTAATCCCACAACACAGAGGGGATTCAACCCTTGTCCACGGCCTCTGATTTCCACCTGACCACTACGTCAGACTAACGGCCTTTCCCATTTGAATGGGATTTGACGGACAAAGTCGAACGTCCTGGTACAGCATACATGGCGTAAGAAAAAAAAGAAGGAATTGATATTGCAGTTTGCCACTGGTCGGTGGCAGGTAAATTGTCCCATAGTGAAGTAATGGTTAATCTATTCAGAGAACACCAAACTGCACTGACATGTCAGTAAAATGGCCTGATTTTAAGGCAGGCCTCGGAGGCTTCATATTTGCAATCTCCTTCTTTTTACACCTACAGCAGTAAAGAACAGTGATAAAAAGAACATGAAAAAAACAAAACCCCCAAAGTGGGGTACCCCTCCTCTTCTGTAAGCCCCGCCCAAGTCCATAAATGGTCTGAGCCGGAGCAGTAACACACTCTTTCTTTACTGCTCCTGCATCAGACAAGATAAGTATATGTTTCTCTCCTCTGACTTTTGATTTTGAGTTGTTTTTATTTCGTATATATATATATTTCGATCTCTGTTCATTTCCCCGGCGGGAAACTCAACGGATCTGGCAAAGAACCTTTCCGAGTTTCCCGCGAGTATATTGCGTGTTTTTTCCACCGCTTTGATTTTGCTGGATGGTCTGTTTGCCCGCGGATTGGTACACTTGCACGGCTGTCTCGTTTCCCTGCTGCATTGGTGTCCTCACGGCCGCCCGAGATCTCGCGTGGAGACTCGCGCGGGATCCCGGCGACCATTTTTTTTTTTTGAAATTCAGAGTTTATTCAGGAAACACAAAATACAGATTCACAAATATCCATAGAAACAAAGAAATGTACATATAAAATTAAAGGTGATACTTAAAGAGTATAAGAAAAGGTACGTAACCTTAAAGGGAGGGGAAAGAGAGAGAGAAAAAAAAAAAAAAGGGGAAAAAAGGTCTCCATGTCTCAGAGTATCCCCTACATCAAGGACGTCAGCCTTGGTGCTATCTCACACCAGAAATGTGGAAAGGAAGAGTGCGAAGAATGACAGAGAAGTTGGGGAAGGAGATCAAGTTGAGAAAAAGAGGAGAGAAAAGAGAGAAGAGTTGGAGGGGAATGGGGACGGGAAAGCCGCCTTAACCACTTCGCTGCTACGGACGCGCTGAGCGCGTCCAGGAAGTTCCCGCTGCTGTGCGGAGGACGCGCTCAGCGCGTCCGATCCTCCCGGCAGCGAAGCGGCGGTGTGGCTGAGATCCCCGGCGGCAAACAGTGAGGGACCGACATCCGGGATGTCGGCCCTCACTGTGGGATCATGGGAGTCGCGGTGACGTCATCACGCCTGGCGTGATGACGTCACCTTCAACAGCCGCATAGACAGCCCTTAGGAGGAGGGGGGAGAGGTCCTTAGGACCTCTCTATCTCCTCATCCGTAAGGGCTGCAGTAATAAATGAGGCACCGATGGAAAGCCCAGAGCCTGAGCTTTCCAACGGTGTGCCTCATTATAATGTAAAATGTAAAAAAAATGTTAAAAAAAAACCATAAAGTAAAAAACACCACACACAGGGTCTCTAAGGGCAGTAAAAAAAATCAAAACTGCCCAGATGCCCCCAAACCCCACATTTAATAAAAATACAATCCCCTTTTTATTATTTTATTTCACTTTTTATTGTTACAGCTATGTGATCACTGTAGTAACAATGATCACTTAGCTGTCACAATTATCACTGCCACCTCCAACATGGCCGCTGAGGATAGAAATATAACCCTAAAATGACCCCGTAACCTAGCGATTGACCCTCCAGCCAATCACGGGGAATGAATTTTTCAAATCTTGATAATTTTTTCATTTCTATCCTCAGTCTGCATGTGGATTGCGAGGTGTTAGTGTCGCAGAGGCTGTCTCCATAAAATAGGTGATAAATTCCTAATACACACATATATATATATATATATTACACACACACACACATATATATACATATATACGCACACACACATATATATACACATATTTACGCGCGCACGCGCGCACACACGCGTACACGCACACACGCGCACGAACACACGCGCACGCACACACGCACGCACGCACGCACACACGCGCACGCTTATATATATATATATAGAATATATTATATACGCACACACACGTGCATATATATATATACACACATATATATATATATAGATACTATCAAACGGCGTAATTTTCTTTTGAAAATACATTTTCAGAAAGCAAATTATGGCTAAAAGGTTTCTAAGCGCTGAGGAAGCAGCTGACGTCCTTATGATGTCAGACTCTGATCTCAGCGCTGATGAATCTTTTGAAGATTCAGGCAGTGACTTTGTCCCTGGAGCATCATCAGATAGTGACGGTTCCAGTGACGAAGAACTACATGATGAGCCACGGCGTGGCCGCATGGAGTTACCAGGGTGCTCCCGTGGTAATGCAGGGACCGCACGGTCTGTAGTTGCACTACCTGATCCTGCACCGGCCCAAAGGCCTATTGCAGGGGTATCTGCAACACAGGCTGTGGCGATGCCTGAACCAGGATCTGACTGGACCTCCCCTAATATGGTCCAGCCAGTATTGCCACAATTTTCTGGCAATCCTGGTATACTAGTGGACACCACTAATTTTGAACCCATCAACTTTTTTCAGCTATTTATAGATGATGGGTTCTTGGAATTTATTGTTCAGCAGAGCAATCTGTATGCCGAACAATATTTTCAAGGTCTAGGGGCAGAATTGTTGCCAAGTGCGAGGGCGCGTAAATGGACCCCAACCAGTTTGCCAGAGATGAGGAAGTTCTGGGGCCTCACTCTGCAGATGGGGATTGTGCAAAAACCCAGCATAGCCTCATACTGGTCAAAAAAGAGTACCCAAACCACCCCTATCTTCCCTGCTACTATGAGCAGGGACAGATATTTATTGCTCCTGCGGTATTTGCATTATAATGATAATGCAAATGCTTTGCCCCGTGACCACCCAGATCACGACCGACTGTACAAGTTGCGGCCACTTCTTGACCATCTGATGGCAAGATTTGAAGAGTTATACACTCCAGGCCAAAACTTGTCAGTCGACGAGTCCTTGCTGCTTTATAAGGGACGTCTTGTTTTCAAGCAGTACCTCCCTTCGAAGCGAGCTCGGTATGGGATAAAACTTTATAAGCTGTGCGAAAGCTCCAGTGGATACATGTATCGCTTTCGTGTATACACTGGAAAGGACTCGCAGCTGGCCCCCCCTGACTGCCCCCCCCGCCCTCTCCACCACTGAAAAAATAGTGTGGGACCTCGCTTATCCACTATTCGGTAAAGGTTACTGTATTTATACAGATAACTTTTACACGGGTGTGCCGTTGTACAAATTTTTGTACAGCAATGGTACTGGAGCCTGTGGCACCATCCGTTCGAATAGGAAAGGCTTTCCAACAAAACAGTTTGGGAAGCAAAAGAGAGGAGAAACATCTGCCTTGCGCTGCGGTGAACTGCTGGCTGTGAAATACACAGACAAAAAGGATGTGCATTTACTTACAACGATACATAACGAATGCACATCTGCAGTTCACGTCAGATGGAGAGATTCCCCTATCATGAAACCCCTATGTGTACAGGATTATAATCGGTACATGGGGGGAGTGGACAAGTCTGACCAGATGCTTGTACCATATCTCGCTTCTCGCAAGGCATATGTATGGTACAAAAAGCTGGCAGTCCATCTGATACAGATGTCAATGCTTAACGCATTCATCTTGTATCAGGCCACTCATGCCCGACGGATAACATTCCTAAAATTTCAGGAATCTGTTATCGAGTCCCTTCTCTGTCCAGAAGAGAATGCTCCCATTGTTGAAGAGGTGGAGGATGTAATTAGGTTGCGTGACCGCCACTTTCCTGGCTACATTCCTCCAACTGAAAAAAGAGTGACCCCATGTAAAAGGTGTCGGGTTTGCGCGCGCCAAGGGCGGCGTAAGGAAAGCCGCCTTCACTGCCCTGACTGCCCCTCCAAACCAGGTCTTTGTGTGCCCGATTGCTTCAAGATTTATCATACAGTGACACATTACTAGTGGCATACCGGGACCGAATTGTTTCTCGGCTGAGAACAAACAGATTTCAGGTTGAGGTATGCCACTGATTTTGTGCTTCTTGATAAATCTGGCTATAGCACCGTTAAGATCTTTGCAGATCTTGATGACATTCTGATGGACACAGTGCAGTGTAATCTGGACAGAGCTTGCCCGGATCATGCTGGCATTTATTCCTGGATAGTGCTATTCCTCTAAATTTTCCCAAATAAAAAAACAAACCAAAACCATCCCCATTATTTTATAGCAGTGTTAATAAAAAAACTACCCACCACGTTTCACTACCCACTCCGGTTCACTACCCACCTACAGTTCACTACCCACCCCCAGTTATAATGTAATTCACCCCACATACAATAAAATAGGTTGCCCCATCCCCAACAATCTGATGTCCTCCGTACGTCAGATGTAGAAAGAAGCCTCTGAAGACAGATTGAACTGCGGTGTTAATGGTGTGTCTTCAACTTCTTTGTCTCTGCCCTTTTCTTTGCCCCTTCCCTTCACCCACTTCCCTTACCTATCTTCTTTCATGAATGGTGTGTGATTCAGTGAGTGAAACAGATGTGAATGGGGGGGGGTGTTTCTATTCCACCCCCTCTAATCCTCATTATCTTTCTCTTTTCCCCTTCCGTGTTTCTGCACTTTTCCCTTCTTTGCCCCCTAACGTCACTCACTCCACTTTTACTAGCTTCTTGCATGAAAGGTGTGTGATTCGGTGAGTGAAACAGATGTGAAAGATGTGTGAATGGTCAGTAACCTGGTTGGGGCCTTGACGTGGCGTTACTGCTCACATGGATGCCCCATGTGCCAATCCAACTGATTGAGTGAATGTAAAATGTGTGGCGGGCTTGTTGTGTGTTTGTGTAGCATTTTGAGTCACTATACAATTGTTGATAGACTACATAATTGTTGATCAAAATTCATGGGGAAAATTTTGTGAATGTTTTTTTTTTTTTTTTTAAGAAGGCATACCTGCATTTAAATGTCTCTAGCCCAACAGAAAATTAAAACAGACCACATAAAGTATATATTAGGAGAAACTAGACACCCAGATGAATCAAATGAGGGGTTAAATAAAATTCTATCATAAAAATAGAGGGCGCAACAGCATGTGGAATTTCCATTTATTTATTTTTTTGCGCACAAATCCAAATTCCACAAGTTGTTGCGGGCTCAATATTTATGATAGAATAATAAGTAACCCCACGTTTGATTCATCTGGAAGTCTACTTTGTCCGGATATATACTTTATTTGGCATATTTTAGATCCCTGTTGAGCTAGAGCCATTTAATTGCAGGTATGCCTCCTTTCAAAAACCGGCATAAAAAGCTTCTCTAAATTTATTTTGCGCATGGCGCAAATTAGCGCCTCGTGCTCCATCTAGGGGGACCCGGACCACTAAACCTGGGTCTCATTTTTATCACAAGGGTTGGGGCTTTGCGTTGAGCTAGAGAAAGGCCTAGTTTTCAAAGATTTTATCATGTCTGAAGTGATTGAAATAATTTTTTTTTTTTTTTGCGCACAAATCCAAATTCCACAAGTTGTTGCGGGCTCAATATTTATGATAGAATAATAAGTAACCCCACGTTTGATTCATCTGGAAGTCTACTTTGTCCGGATATATACTTTATTTGGCATATTTTAGATCCCTGTTGAGCTAGAGCCATTTAATTGCAGGTATGCCTCCTTTCAAAAACCGGCATAAAAAGCTTCTCTAAATTTATTTTGCGCATGGTGCAAATTAGCGCCTCGTGCTCCATCTAGGGGGACCCGGACCACTAAACCTGGGTCTCATTTTTATCACAAGGGTTGGGGCTTTGCGTTGAGCTAGAGAAAGGCCTAGTTTTCAAAGATTTTATCATGTCTGAAGTGATTGAAATAATTGTTTTTTTTTTTTTTTGGCGCACAAATCCAAATTCCACAAGTTGTTGCGGGCTCAATATTTATGATAGAATAATAAGTATCCCCACGTTTGATTCATCTGGAAGTCTACTTTGTCCGGATATATACTTTATTTGGCATATTTTAGATCCCTGTTGAGCTAGAGCCATTTAATTGCAGGTATGCCTCCTTTCAAAAACCGGCATAAAAAGCTTCTCTAAATTATTTTGCGCATGGCGCAAATTAGCGCCTCGTGCTCCATCTAGGGGGACCCGGACCACTAAACCTGGGTCTCATTTTTATCACAAGGGTTGGGGCTTTGCGTTGAGCTAGAAAGGCCTAGTTTTCAAAGATTTTATCATGTCTGAAGTGATTGAAATAATTTTTTTTTTTTTTTTTGCGCACAAATCCAAATTCCACAAGTTGTTGCGGGCTCAATATTTATGATAGAATAATAAGTAACCCCACGTTTGATTCATCTGGAAGTCTACTTTGTCCGGATATATACTTTATTTGGCAGATTTTAGATCCCTGTTGAGCTAGAGCCATTTAATTGCAGGTATGCCTCCTTTCAAAAACCGGCATAAAAAGCTTCTCTAAATTTATTTTGTGCATGGCGCAAATTAGCACCTCCAACGCTGCCTAAACTTGATCTGTGCAATCAAATTGGATCTATTATTTTATAGGAGGGATATATTTATATAGTTAAGCAAAACAAAAATATTTACCCCAAAAATTAATATGAAATTATGCAATATAAATCTTGACCTATTATGATTTTTTTTTTTACATTAAATATGATGTTTTTTGAATAAAGTTAATGAATAACAAAATAAATTAAAAATGTGTCATAAAGGTCTCTTTTTTTGCGGAATTTTGTCTAGTTTCAGAAAATATATAGCTTTTCCATTTCAATTGGTTTAGATATACTAATTTTATGTATTACATACAATGAGTCATGACATAAGAAAAAAGCAGATTTTTTTGATTTTTAGAAAACTGCATATTTTTGTACAAAAAAAACATGAAATATTCTCCATTACACCATTTTTAAAAAGGCACCTAATGTATCAATATATAACCACAATAGTTCTGGTCATAAAGTGTAGATAGAAAAAAATATGCAATGTTGTTCTTCTGAATTTTAACAAAATTTTACTTTTTTTTCCCCCTTTTTTTTCTTTTTTTTTTTAACTCTTTACTTATACACATAATAATGATAAATTTGAATCTGTGGAGTCTGCTGAAAAAAAGGATATATAATTTGTCTTGGTCATATAAGAAACTTGACTTCAAATCGCATTTAAACATGATGAGCACAAAACGGTAAAAATGAGCTCAGCACACGGGCAGGAAATGCCTCAGCAGCGAAAGGGTTAAATAAGAGATAGGAAGGGGGGGGGGAAGGGGGGGGGAGAGGGAGGACAGAGTAAGTCTAGTTAGGTGGGGCAATGTTGTCATATGGCTCCACCTCGAGGGACCCCAGACGCAGTCGCCGTATTAGGAAGTAGAGCTAGAAGCTCGATTATTTGCGGCGTATCGGTCCCAGTAAAACCATTTCGTGCAAAACCACTTCGTGAAAGTCAGGACCGGCGACCATTTTTTATACCACCTGACCGCGTGCAACCCCGCGTTCACTTGTGACTCCTGATCCCAGACGAATCACATCGACCGACAGTATGTCCCTTCCTAATCAGACTGGGGGTAGCAGGTCTCCCCATACGGGAGAATCAGATTCCGCAGGGAGCTCTCGGAGCAATCAGACACGTTTGCCTCTCCCCCCCCCCCCCCCGAGGAAACGTTCAAAAACGGCAGCCCGTTTTGCTGCCATGGAGGCTGCACTCCAGGCGTCCACTTTGCGCTCCCTGTCATCCGCTGTCTCCACACTCTCTCTGTCCTTCCGGAGGACTATGAAGCGGTTGCTTCTATTAGGGCACCTCCTGCTCCCAGTGCAGGCCCTGTTCCCCCCGCTAGACCCAGCTGTGTCTTCTGGCTCGGGTCAGCTTGGCCATAAGAAACATGCTAAAACCAAGCACATTGATATTCCTCCAAGAGGGGCTGGCATCCCCGACACTCTGCCTTCTGAGGATAGCGAGGAGACCTCGCACGAGAGAGCCCCTGACCGCGGGGCACTGGTGGCGGTCTCTAAAGATAGGCCTCTACCTACGGGTTCTGGCCGACTCCCCAATCACACTGACTCGGAGAGTGAGGAACCCGAGCATGGGGAGGATGATGGAGCTATAGAATTATATGCTCCGCATGATGTAGGCCTGTCGGCCGAGGAAGAAAGGCCCCCACCGCCTTTACTGTCTACCAAAGAGGTTGTGTGTGACCCTCAGGGCCGCCCGATGTTTTCGCCGGCAGGGGTCTTACATCCACGCTCCACCGCATGGTCTCCTATTCTTCACGTGGAGATGTGGGTGGATGCCCACATACAGCTCCCTATGGATAAGGAGACCAGGGTGAATATGAGGGCGGAATGTCCTCGCCCTACCACCACAGGCAAGACTTGTCTCACCCCGGTAGTAAATGAAGATTTGGTGAAGTTTATGACCAACAAAGGATGGTCCCCCAAAAAAGGGGTTGATATGGCTTTCAGAGTCTGTGAAAACAAGGTGCTGGATGTTGCACCCCCGTTAATTTACCTCCTTGATATGGTGGAGGATGCCCGCTTACAGGGTATCCCCTTGGATCTGGAGGATGCCACAGGCTGGATCCAGCGCTCCTTGTGCCTATTGGGCGGTGCGAATGCGGCTTTGGCCACTGAAAGACGCAAGTCTATGATTCGGAGGATGGATCCTCAACCTACATCCATGGCCAATAAAGACAAAGGCTCAAGGCCTTCTATTTGGGGAAGGTTTTATTAAAAATATGGGCACATACACCAGCGCCTTTACCACATTGGATAAAGTGGAAACCGCCATTAAGAAGGTGTTCCCCAAAAAGGTTTTCGAAAGGGCTGGCAGAGGAAGGGGCCGCTTTGCCAGCCGCGCTGGCTCTGTGGGCTTTATCAGAGGCTCCTTCCATGCCTCTAATGCCGTCGATTCTGGTCCTTCCGCTTACGGACCCTCGGCCCGAACTCAGGCCTGGAGAGGCCGCGGATTCCGAGGTGGCAGAGGCTCGTTCCGTGCCCGACGACAGACTGGTAAGTCTTCTGTGTATTGTTCCTCATTCGTCAGTCCGGGTGGGGGGCCGCATCCAGTACTTTCTTCCAAAGTGGGAGATGATTACTGCAGACCTATGGGTTTTAAATGCGGTCAGGGGGTTCGAGACTACCCCCCCTTACCAATCTATACCACCACGACCCCTCCGTTTTTCCGTGGATCAAGGACGCTTAGTTCAAGCATAAATTGCGGCTCTGGCATTAAAAGGGGCCATAGAGGAAGTCGCCTGGGACTCCCCCAAGTTTGTAAGCAACTTGTTCCTCGTTGCAAAGAAAGGGGGTGGGACGCGTCCCGTTATAAATCTCAGGGACCTCAACGTATGGGTGTCATACCGCCATTTCCAAATGGAAGGTTTTCACACTCTCAGAGATACACTCAACGAACGGGATTGGCTTGTGAAACTAGACCTGAAGGACGCATACCTTTCCGTCCCCATGGCGCCAGTGTCCAGAGATTTCCTATGCCTCCCCTGGCGCGATCGCATGTGGGGCTTCGCGTGTCTGCCTTTCGGCCTTTCATCCGCTCCGTGGTGCTTCACGAAGCTTATGAAACCAGTTGTAGAGTCCCTCCGGGTGAGGGGTGTTCGCCTCGTCATCTACCTGGACAACATCCTGCTGAGGTCGGATTCCTCGGAGTCCCTTCTCCTACATTTGTCATGGACGCTCTACCTCTTACAGGACTTGGGCTTCTTGATAAATGTGGAAAAGTCTCTGTTGGTGCCCACACGATGTCTGGAGTTTCTGGGTTTCCTCCTCGATTCGCACATATGACGCTCAGCGTTCCGCTTCCCAAAATTCGATCCATTCGCAAGGAGGTCCGATCCCTCCTCAGGGACCACTCATCCACCCTGAGGGAGTTGGCGAGGGTGATTGGTCTCCTGGCAGCGACTCGTTTGGCGGTTCTCCCTGCCCCGCTGCATTACAGGGCCCTCCAGAGATTGAAGGCCCGTTCTCTCCGGTCGGTGGCGGATTATTCCCGCAGGGTTCCCCTCTCGGACGATGCGAAGTCGGATCTGGCATGGTGGCTAACGGATTGGTCTCGTTGGAATGCTCGCCCAGTGCGACTTCTCATACCAACGTTGACCATAGAATCCGATGCGAGTCGTTCGGGTTGGGGCGCGCGTTGCGCCGAGACAGAGACAGGAGGTGGTTGGTCGATCCATGAGTTGCACCTCCACATCAATGCTCTGGAACTGATGGCGGCGTTTTTCACCCTGAAATGTTTCTCCAGGGGGACCGATCACCGCTGTGTCCTCCTAAAACTAGACAACTTGTCAGCCGTCAGGTACATCAATGCCCTGGGGGGACCTCGCTCGATGGCTCCGACATCGGTGGCTGCCGATCTGTGGAATTTCTGTCTTCCCCGCGGTCTGTTTGTAGTGGCCCAGTATCTTCCAGGTCTCGCCAATACAGTGGCGGACTGGAATTTACGCCATCTGACGGATTCGGGGGATTGGCGTCTGCTGCCGTCTGTGTTCGCCGCCATCGACGGGTTGTGGGGTTCTCTCACGATGGATCTGTTTGCGTCCAGACTGAATCGACAGTTGCTGGGATTTTACAGTTGGCGCCTGGATCCGGAGGCGGACGGCACAGTCACCTTCATCCAGTTGTGGCCAGAGGGTTGTCTTTACGCCTTCCCTCCATTTCAACTGTTGTTGCATGTTTTGAGGCGTCTCTGCGACACCGGGACGGAACTGGTCTTGGTGACACCGTTATGGTGGTCCCAGCCGTGGTTTCCCCTCCTGTTGGAGTACTCTCAGGCTCCGCCCAGGCTTATTCCGGACTCGTCGTCCCTGTTGATGGGACCGGACGGCCTCCCTCACCCACTACTGCGGGAGGGTAGATTGTCCCTAGTGGTCTGGTTGGTTTCCGGTTCTCGGGGCGGGCCACTGGAATTTCGTCGATAACTGAGGAGTTGCTCCAACACACTTGGGCCCCGGGCACGAGAGGGGCCTACTGTTCTGCCTGGGGTCAGCTTGGCATGGTTGGGTTTGCGACGGGGTGAGGATTCCACTTCTGCCCCTCTAGATTCAGTTCTGGATTTCCTGTCTTCCTTGTTTGACTCGGGCTTGGCTTTTCGTACCATCAATGTGTACCGATCGGCTTTGTCAGCGGGTCACCGAGGTTTCGATAGTTTTCCACTGGGTCGGCACCCCCTGGTATGTCGTCTTCTTAAAGGGGTGCGTCTGTCTCGACCTCCTGCACCACGCTACTCCTCTACGTGGAACGTAGCTATGGTGGTGACTTTCCTTCGCTCGTGGCCAGTTAATGCTTCTTTGTCTTTGTGTCAATTATCTGCTAAACTGTTGGTTTTGTTTTGCCTTATATCCTATAAGTGTATCGGGGATGTCAGGGCGCTGGATTTCGGTGTACGATCGTTTTTACCGGAGGGCGTCTGTTTCGACATCTCGCGTCGTACCAAGACGGCGATTCGTACCGTGTTCTTCCCAGCTTTTCGGATGAGTCCTGTTCTTTGTCTCCAGAAGTATGAGTCGTACGTTGGCTCTTCGTCCCCTGCCGGGGTCTCTGTTGTTTATTTTGTTTCGGATGCCACATAAACCAGTTAGCTCCCCTACACTGGCTCGTTGGCTGTTGCTGGGGTAGATGTTTTGCGCTTTGGCGCTCATTCCATCCGTAGTGCGGCGGCTTCTAATGCTTTTCTGGCAGGTTGCCACCTTGAGGACATTATGAAATAGGCGGATTGGTCCCATGAGTCTACGTTTCAGACGTTTTATTTCAAGACGGTCTCTCATTGGTCACAGGCACTGATACGTTGAACGTGCATATATGAAGCCTCCGAGGCCTGCCTTAAAATTCCCAAATTTTCCTACTCCCGATGATGGAAAGTTTGGATTTTAATAAGGACTCGGAGGCGAGTATTTCCCGCCTCTCCCGCCCTGGAGGGGGGGTGTGTTCTGGACCGGCTGTGTCGACTGTAGTTGGGCGCAGCGCATACTTCTATGTGGTTTTACCTCATGTTGCTTGGGGGTGGGACGCCAATGGTTCGGTGTCTTCCCTCCTAACGTTTGCCTTCGTGTTCTGTTCTTCTTACAGCTACTTGATTGTCTATGGACTGGGATTTCGTGTGAGATTGACGTGTGCCCTGGACGGGGTTCCTGTTCGATGTTCCTTGGCCTTGTGTTGTCAGTTGCATGAAGAAAGAGGGTGTTACTGCTCCGGCTCAGACCATTTATGGACTTGGGGGCGGGGCTTACAGAAGAGGAGGGGTACCCCACGTTGGGGGTTTGGTTTTTTCATGTTCTTTTTATCACTGTTCTTTACTGCTGTAGGTGTAATAAAGAAGGAGATTGCAAATATGAAGCCTCCGAGTCCTTATTAAAATCCAAACTTTCCGTCATCAGGAGTAGGAAAATTTGGGAATTTTTGGTGGATCAGTTTGACACATTTTAACAGGAGAATCCTATAGTTTCAAATGTAACATATATAAAGATATAGATCTTTTTCAATAATAAACTTAGAAACTGTGGAAGACCGTGAGTGCCGTCCATATCCTGTGTATTCTACGACATATATATATATTATATTATTTTTTTTAAATAACCAGTTTATTCTTCTTTTTATTTTCCTGCAGTCAGGCCATTTCGGCTGTCCGTCCGTCTTCCTGGGTTGTCCATCGTCACTTGCATTGGATAACCCAGTTCATCCAACTAAATTGTCCATAATCTGACGACCAAATCAGTAATCCGACTGCGGATCCAGTGGACGGCCAGCCTAAAATAGGAATTCCTAATACAAGCAATGAAAACAAAACTACAAGAGACAGCAAAGTATGTGAGGACCCTAAGAACAGGAAACATCACAAGGTTTATGAAGATCCAGAGAATGAGCAACAGGATATGGGGTCTGCTACAGTTGCAAGACAAAGTATGTGAACCCTTTGGGATTACGTGGAGTTTTGCATGAATTGGTCATAAAATGTGCTCTGATCTTCATCTAAATCAGAACAATTTGCAAAACACAGTCTGCTTAAAATAATACCACACAAACATATGTTTTCATTTTTTTATTGAACAGAACATGTAAACATTCACAGTGCAGGGTGGAAAAAGTATGTGAACCTTTGGACTTAATAACTGGTTGACCCTCCTTTGGCAGCAATAACCTCAACCAAACGTTTCCTGTAGTTGCAGATGAGACCTGCACAACGATCTGGAGTAATTTTGGACCACTCCTCTTCACAAAACTGTTTCAGAGTAGCAATATTCTTGGGATGTCTGGTGTGAATCGCTCTCTTAAGGTCATGCCACAGCATTTCAATCGGGTTGAGGTCAGGACTCTGACTGGGCCACTCCAGAAGGCGTATTATGTTGAAGCCATTCTTTTGTTGAATTACTTGTATGCTTTGGGTCCTTGTCCTGTTCCATCACGCATCCTCTGCGGAGCTTCAGTTGGCGGACAGATGGTCTTATGTTTTCCTGCAAAATGTCTTGATAAACTCTGGAATTCATTTTTCCATCAATGACAACAATCCGTCCAGGCCCTAAGGCAGCAAATCAGCCCCAAACCATGATGCTCCCTCCGCCATGTTTTACAGTGGGGATGAGGTTTTGATGTTGGTGTGCTGTGCCTTTTTTTCTCCACACATCGTGTTGTGTGTTTTTTCCAAACAACTCAATTTTGGTTTCATGTGTCCACAGAATATAGTAGTGCTGTGGAACATCCAGGTGCTCTTTTGAAAACTTCAAACGTGCTGCAATATTCTTTTTGGACAGCAATGGCTTCCTCCGTGGTGTCCTCCCATGTACTCCATTCTTGTTTAATGTTTTCCTTATTGTAGATGTGTCAACAAAAATGTTAGCATGTGCCAGTGATTTCTGTAAGCCTTTAGCTGACACTCTAGGATTCTTCTTTACCTCATTAAGCATTCTGCTCTGTGCTCTTGCAGTCATCTTTACAGGACGACCACGCCTAGGGAGAGTAGCAACAGTGCTGAACTTTCTCCATTTGTAGACAGTCTGTCTTACCGTGGACACATGAACATCAAGGCTTTTGGAGATACTTTTGTAACCCTTTCCAGCTTCATGCAAGTCAACAATTCTTGATCGTAGGTCTTCTGAGAGCTCTTTTCTGTGAGGCATGGTTCACATCAGGCAGTGCTTCTTGAAACCAGTAAACCCAAAACTGGTGTGTGTTTTTAAAGGGCAGGACAGCTTTCAGCAACACATCCAATAATATCACACTGATTGGACTCAAGGTTGGCTCACTCCTGGCTCCAATTAGCTTTTGGAGCAGTCATTAGGCTAGGGGTTCACATACTTTTTCCACCCTGCACTGTGAATGTTTACATGTTCTGTTCAATAAACACATGAAAACATATAATGTTTGTGTTGTATTATTTTAAGCAGACTGTGTTTTTCAAATTGTTGTACTTCGATGAAGATCAGAGCACATTTTATGACCAATTCATGAAAAACTCCACATAATCTCAAAGGGTTCACATACTTTTTCTTGCAACTGTATATGGTGGGTACCCCTTCATGTCTCCAAGATCGTTGGGGGTTGTTGCACCTCTCGTGCAGAGAGGACTTCCTTGGCGTTTGAGTACTGGTCACCCTTTCTGGGAAATAGCAGTCTGGTTTGCACATGGAATAGTTGTCTCTGTAATGGCACCATTGAGTTAAAACCTTGTGGGACCTAAGCGGGGACACACCATAGTGTAAGTCACTAGTGCTGTTGCTCATTCTCAGGACACTCACAAACTTTGGTTTTGCTCATTATAAGACTGCAGCTTGAAACCATGATATGAAGCCTTCAGCTCCACATGGCCAGAGTGAAACATGGGGAATATAATCTGAGACTTAATGGTTCATATACTGTTACACTGATCTAACTCACTGTGGATTCAAGAATTGCCTTATATCCCACCTCCCTTTTCAGGATACCATTCCGTAACGATTATTGTCAAAAACCTAATAAAGACCACCATGGGAAAAAAAATTGAGACAAACAAGAAAGTCTTGCGTACCGACACTCCAGATTTTCTTAGAGGAATTAGAAGCAACAATTTTGCCTCCATAATGTGGAATAATAAAATCTCTATATGTGCAAATATAACTGCCTACCAATAAGGTTAACCAGCATATCCCATTGCCCTCCATCGTTGGTGGGGTTTGACAGCAGAAACTGCAAAAGTCTCCCATCGATAGGCTCCTCTGCTGTCGCAGTTTCAATGAAGGCATTTAGGAAATAATGACAGCGTTCCACCTGAGTGACAAAAAAAGACAGCATTGTTACAATATGCAAAATGGGATTACAGAGTACATAAGATAATCAAATACATACAGTAATTTAACATACAGGGTTATTCAAAGAGAATCGAAAAGTCACCGCACGTTCGGTGACTTTTCGTTCTCTTCAATTCGGTGCGATTTGGTGATCCCATTTCGGCGACCCTGCAGTGTATTCAGCAAGCATCACAGGGCCGTCGTAGTGCAGGGAAAAGTCGCCGTAAACCCGACGAACACGCACCGCAAAAACATCTGGATTAACTCCGCCGAACACGCCGGAGAAACCTGAGCAGCCGCCGATCACAGCGCAGAGCAGCTGCCAGATAAACCAGACACCGCAGAAGAAGGAGGTGGAAAAAAAAAAACAGTACGCTTGAATGTTTGAAAAGTGATACGCTGTTTGCAAAGAAACTACAGAACGAAAATGTCTGAAATTTACATATAAGATCCAATGAATGATAATAAAAAGGGCTGTTACAGAAAAAACGATTTAAACAACAACAAAAAAAAAAGGAAAACATTTTTTTGCTAAAAAAACCCCCCCGAAAAATGCCAAATAAATTCTAAAAATTCTATTAATAAATAGACTTTTTACTGCAGAATATTATAGTCAACGTTTATTAGATATTGAATTAAATGGGAATATTTTTAACATTGAAGCCTATGGAATTCGACTGAATAAACCTGTCGAATTAAACCACCGAACAGCAGGGCATTTCGGCATCTTTTCACTGTTGGTTTTTGTTCTCTTAATAGCATTGCTTCTCTATGGGGATTTCACTGCCCTCGAACAGGCAACGAACAGGCACCGTATGTGCAGGCAATTCGCCAAGATTTGGTGAACTGCCTGCTCTCTGAATAGCCGAATGGCCAGGAAAGGTAATCGTACGCTGAATTTCACTGGTCGGTTAACTTTCGTCCACAATTCGGATCTCTTTGAATAAACCTGATAATTAAAATCAGAAGGCTTGACAGGTCTATTCACTTAAGGTGAAACTCAGGAGAACTGGCAGGAGAAAAGAACAATCTAGAGCAAATAGCAGATTTGGAAAGTGAGATAAATGGGAGAAGTTTTCTGGTTTGGCTATTTTGACCTAGAATTTTCATGTCACCTGAGTTTCACCTTTCGTTGAATAGACCTGTAGGTCTCTGCATGCCGGTGTTTTAGATATGGCATCCTGGATTTCCAACAGGCAACTCCAACTGGCTATAGTCAACCTGCATCCAGTTACATGGAATTCAACTCACTGAAGTAAACCACCTGGTTCCAATTCTAGGCACCTGTTCCGATACAATGGGCAACAGGAAAGTGCCAAGGGAATATATCAGTACTTAATCCGTATCAGCTCCCGTTACCAGCTCTATTACAAATGAGATGCTGTATTATGGCTCAAGTAGTTATGTTAAGGAGCTGCTACTTAATACCAGCAGCACCAGGGCTGGTATCGAATTCTGCAATCCAAAAGGACTCCACAGAGACGAGCAAACCCTTATGTGAGCAGGGTTACGAAGGGGCCATGGAAGGATACTGGAAACTGTTTCTAATGTTCTTCTGCATATAGACAGAGGTGGTGGTGGTTCGCACTGCACTGTGGGACCAGAGGTACGTGAGGGATTTTTAAGCCATTCATGTTTAAGAGTTAAGTGATTTTGCAAAAACAATAAATAAAAAGGCACTAAAAGCTATGTTTCCCTACAAAAAATACCTTATCCCAGAAAAACAAGTAAGACTGGCTGAACTCAAATTCCTCAATGTTGAATTTCTTCATAAAAGGAAGTCGTATAACATTCAGACAGGAAAATATCCAGCAACGTCCTGTAAAGAAATCACAATAGAGACATGAATGCAAATATAAAAACTGCATGTGATGTGAATACGGAGCCGACTGGCCATAGTCAACCTACATCCAGTCACTTGGAATATCTCTACGGAAAATATATCTTTATCCCTACACAAGTATCTCCCGCCACATCTCTATGTCCCTCAGGAAAATGTTCTCACTCATTTTTTTTAGAGAAAGTATTTTACCAGCAAGGATACATTGAGATTTCACTCGTTTTCAAGTACGTCCTGGGTGGCGAGTATGTACCATTAGGTGTCTTGCCCAAGGACACTTACTGGAGAGGTGCTCTTGCCGGGATCAAACCTGTGTGTCCACAGTCTCTCTCCACAGTTATAGAGCAGTGATGTTACCTCTACTCCACCCAGCCGGCAAGAACAATTCTGAAAATGTGGAACCAGAGTTAAAATTGATGGAGTGAGTAACTACCTTGCCCCTGGAATTGTTAAGCTCCGCCATAAACAAATATATTTGATAGTGCTGCATGACGAGAGAGTACCTGAGTTTTTCTGGTTGGTGATTGGCTTGCCCTCGGCAGGGATGGTGTGCTGGAACACATGCACGCTGTCCTGCACGGTTTGCCTCTGCAGACAGACTTCCAGCGGATCAGCGCAGGTTGCCACATTCTGGGCCAGCTGGAAACGAGGCTCTGCCTTCAGCTTCTTTTTGAAGGCTGCAGTTTTCTCTAAGCTTAAACCTGAGAGGCAAGAGGATATTTTACTAGGAGAGATAAAAATCCAGTCTTAACAAATAAACTAAAAATTTTATAAACTTTGTACCTTGTGTGTCAAATTGGCCTGTCGTGCTGACACTGCAATACATGTGCTGGGACATATTCCCCATACACACTGCATGCATAAGAATAGTAATAAACTTGCTAGGTTTATTACAACCTAGTTTCAAATCCACCACTGAATAAAGTGGAAATCCAGCCCTGGTGAGTGGGGCATGGACCCGGTCCTGCCTTGGTTGGGTAGAGTTGGACCAATGGCTCTCAGGCAACCCTGTGCTCCTTTTGTTATGTCTGTTTGCTGCATATCAGTGCACATAAACATGAAGTAAAGACTACCTCAGTATAAACGTCTGCGCTCCATGCAGGTTCAGCTGGGGAGATGTCATTTAGCTGCATTCCTCAACTGTCCATCACTCTCACCTTGCAGTCCTCCCGTTTCCACCCCCAACCCTTCTAGACTGTGAGTTCCCACAGGAATGGGCCCTCGTTTCCTCCTGTACTGCTTTGTCAAAATGTTGTTCAATGTACTGTAGGCGCTATATAAAGATTAATAATAACTGATTTTAAAATGTGTTAGGACCTTGGGCATCGTGCCTACAGTGCTAAAACTTTAGGGGCACGTTCTGGACCACAAATGCAAACAAAATTAATTTGCAAGGATACAGCATAGCTTCATATTATTATCTCCAGCTGATCTGCCTGCTACTGCTGTAAACACAATCACGGTAGTGGTTAAGGGTTTCACCAGCTATTTCCTCCTTTAAAGGGATACTCTATTTAAATTTAAAGTTCCTGTTTTTTCTGAGATTTTATGTCCTTTTTGTCCCTCGCCACGCTGCTGCTGCTCCTACTCTTCAGAGCGGGGACTGCCAAACACGGAAGTCCCTGCTGCTTTTCTGTGCAATTTGCACTCCAATACAACTTGCAAATTGCACAGAAAAGCATCATTGCACACCGCTACGAGCGAGACTTAGAGGGATACTCTAGGCAACATGACCACCTAAGCTATTTTAAGTGGTCATGATGCCCGGAGTATGCCGCCCTTTGTCCCCCCTCCCTCCGCTCAGCGGTTCAGCTGAAAATGCTGAAAACAGCTGAGAGAGGCGGAGAAGTTTACTCCGCCCTCCCAGCTGTCAGTCAGCAGAGCGGGAATCATATTTCCCGCTTCTGCCGACTTTTGCCGAGTAGGAGACGTCATCGCGCTTTCAGCGAGATGACGTCTCCTACTCCCCGCAGAAGCTGGCGGCTCCCTCTGAGGGTTAGTGTTGCGCGCATCCTCTTGCGCGCAACACTAATCCTCAGAGGGAGCCGGGAGGAAGCCTGCCGATTGGCTGGCTTATGTGAGAGGCGCGCATGCGCGCTTCTCACGTAAACCAGAAGCCAAGACGCAGCAAGAAGAAGGACGGGAGCGGAAGAGGAGGGAGGTGAGTATAAAAAAAAAAAAAAGCCGCTGGAAACAAGAGGATTTTAAGGTAAGTATTGCAGTTACAAGAAAAGAAAAAAAAAAGAAAGTTTTATTAAGGGAATAGGGATAGGTTAGGGAAAAAAAACGGGGGGGTGATTTTTTTGTTAGAGTGTTCCTTTAAACACTACATATTCAAGTTTCTCGCCTGCAAAGAACGTTGGATTAGAACTGCGCACCTCCACCGGTTGCCTCTCTGAGATCGCTCACTACTGCGATTGGTCTCAGAATGGGTGACATTGGGAGGCTCTCTGTGTGCTGACGTCACTAGTGACTTATCTGGTGATCAGCAGCTGAAAAATAAAAAAATCCTTGCCTACATTAAAGTCCCCGCCAAATGGGTACGCTAAAGGTGGAAAACCCGCGCCTGCAAGTTTCCCCTTAGCATACCCGTTTTAGCAAAATATTGCATCGCTAAGCCCCTTGTGACAGTGTGATTAGGGGCAAGGTGGTAGACCAAAGATATATTAGTAGGTTTATGGAGAATGCCATTTTCCTACTATAGGGTTAATCCTAAACCAATGCCTAATTAAATCTGCCCTGCCCTTACAGGTGCGTAGAGTGAGCCGTTGTGGGAGGGAAGGGAACAAACAAACTCCAGGAGTCTAAAGGGAAGTACTTTTTCATTAATTGGCAAGCGGCCTAGCTGCCCATTATCTAGAGAGGGCATCCTGTATGTTTAGTCAGACTCTGAATGACTGAAGGAGTAGGCATTTGTTCTATATTCTGTTTATTTGATGTTTTGCTGTACCCTGCTGCTTTTAGGAGTACATAATAAAAGAACGAGTGAGTACTGGGCCTTGCATCCAGTGCCTTTATCACACCCTGGATACTCGTAGCAGTGTGAACGCGCCGCTGCAAGTATCACCACCTGGAGTCCATAGGACTCCATGGAGGCTTGTGCTGTCGGG
The DNA here is from genome assembly GCA_009667805.1 of Leptobrachium leishanense. Classification (NCBI taxonomy): domain Eukaryota; kingdom Metazoa; phylum Chordata; class Amphibia; order Anura; family Megophryidae; genus Leptobrachium; species Leptobrachium leishanense. The sequence goes on along the minus strand of CM019064.1, from coordinate 89,151,278 downwards.
GCACATGACCTGCAGGATCTTGCTCTCAGGAGACCGTGCAGGTCCGCAGAGTCATTGCGGAGGGAGACTGGGGACTATTTGTCCTCACTCTCACACTGCTCCCGGCAGCCAGAAGTGGTGGATCAGGTCGCCTCTCGTGCAGCGGAATGAGACCTGAGTGTCGGATTTTTTTTTGGGGGGGGGGGTTACAGCTGGTGCTGATTCTGCAGGCGCCTAATCCATTAGTACCAGCTACAAACTGTGGTTGACCTTTCAGTTAACCGCAGTGACGAGTAGTTAGCGTTAGGACTAGGGTTGCACCGATACTAGTATCGATATCGGTGCCGATACCGGGTACTGCAGGAGTACTTGGTACTCGTGCGGTACCCCCGATATTTTTTTCCGATACCGGAAGCCGGCATTGAGCCGGCTTGCCGGTATCCGAGGGGCAGCGGCGGCTGTCCGAATGCTCTATCGGCATTCAGACAGGCCCTGCAGCTCCTCTCCTAACTTGGTTTATACTTACCACCTTCCTTCAGCGACGCCGGGAAAGTCTTCATGCGCGCGCGTTCCTTGGAAGGACCCCAGCCGTGACCACGTGATCGCGGCTGGGGTCCTTCCAACGAGCGCACGCGCGGAAAACTTTCCCGGCGTCGCTGAAGGAAGGTGGTAAGTATAAACAAAGTGAGCAGCTGCAGGGCCTGTCTGAATGCAGATAGAGCATTCAGACAGGCCCTGCAGCTGCTCTCCACTCATACTTACCTTCCTTCAGCGACGCCGGGAAAGTTTCCCCGCGTGCGCTCGTTGGAAGGACCCCAGCCGCGATCACATGGTCCCACGTGGTCTCGGCTGGGGACCTTCCAAGGAGCGCGCGCGCGAAGACTTTCCGGCGTCGCTGAAGGAAGGTAAGTATGACCGGAGAGTGGGGGGCAATCCATGAGCAGGGGGGCATTATCCATGAGCAGGGGGGCATTATCCATGAGCAGGGGGGCATATCCATGAGCGGCATTATCCATGAGCAGCGGGGGCATATCCATGAGCGGGGGGGCATATCCATGAGCAGGGGGGCATTATCCATGAGCAGGGGGGCATATCCATGAGCAGGGGGGGCAATTATCCATGAGCAGGGGGGCATTATCCATGAGCAGGGGGGCACATCCATGAGCAGGGGGGCATTATCCATGAGCAGGGGGGCATTATCCATGAGCAGGGGGCACATCCATGAGCAGGGGGGCATTATCCATGAGCAGGGGGGCATTATCCATGAGCAGGGGGGCATATCCATGAGCAGGGGGGCAATTATCCATGAGCAGGGGGGCACATCCATGAGCAGGGGGGCATTATCCATGAGCAGGGGGGCATTATCCATGAGCAGGGGGGCATTATCCATGAGCAGGGGGGCATTATCCATGAGCAGGGGGGCACATCCATGAGCAGGGGGGCATTATCCATGAGCAGGGGGGCATATCCATGAGCGGCATTATCCATGAGCAGGGGGGCATTATCCATGAGCAGGGGGGCATTATCCATGAGCAGGGGGCACATCCATGAGCAGGGGGGCATTATCCATGAGCAGGGGGGCATATCCATGAGCGGCATTATCCATGAGCAGGGGGGCATTATCCATGAGCAGGGGGGCATATCCATGAGCAGGGGGGCACATCCATGAGCAGGGGGGCATTATCCATGAGCAGGGGGGCATATCCATGAGCAGGGGGGCACATCCATGAGCAGGGGGACATTATCCATGAGCAGGGGGGCATATCCATGAGCAGGGGGGCAATTATCCATGAGCAGGGGGGCATTATCCATGAGCAGGGGGGCATTATCCATGAGCAGGGGGGCACATCCATGAGCAGGGGGGCATTATCCATAAGCAGGGGGGCACATCCATGAGCAGGGGGGCATTATCCATGAGCAGGGGGGCATTATCCATGAGCAGGGGGGCATTATCCATGAGCAGGGGGGCAATTATCCATGAGCTGGGGGGCAGGATATCCATGAGCTGGGGGGGCAGGATATCCATGAGCTGGGGCAATATCCATGAGACCTGGGGGCTTTATAGAAGGTCTGTTCTTCTTGGAAAGCGTCACATGACATAAAATAAAAGTATCGGTAATTGGTATCGGTGAGTACTTGAACAAAAGTATCGGTACTCGTACTCGGTCTTAAAAAAGTGGTATCGGTGCATCCCTAGTTAGGACATTATAATTCTAACGCTAATTACTCTGTGCTTCCTAATACATAACATGGGGAGCGCAAAGAGTACAGTAAGCTCACGGAAACCAGAGCTGTCTGCGATCTACCAACAGGTTTTTGAACCCATTCATGTTCGGATTGTAATATAAGGGTAATGCACTAAAGCTGCTTAACCTAACATTAACACTCACATAGCTGAGCGTTAACACTAAGTTTGTGATCGTGTCCCCTGGCTACTGCTGACACTGGGCAGGGTGGCGGAAACTCCTCCACTTCACCCAGCATTTTCTCCATTGGGGGGGGAGCTTTTATATAAGTAAAGTGGTCAGGAGGAGTAGAGCCTCCCTTTATTCAGTTTAATACTAATACAAGATAACCGCAATACTGCGGGATGCGGCGGCGGCAGCCGGGGATGGCAATTTGCCTCATAACTAAGTAAAAGCAGCACCAAATCACTGGAGCCAAGGCAAGTACTGGTGTAATATCTCATTAAGCAATGACCTTTGTCAGGGATCACTATGACAGATCATATATTCGTGGAATGCAGTGTTTGTGCATAGAGTTTTTTATTGAAGCATTGTATTCTTGTGTACATGATTTAATGCTTGTTTTACCACAGTAAATGGATCCAGGGAGAGTGTAAAGCTCACTGGTGGACCCCCTTTAAGAATCACTGCTTCAAGTCTGGCCAGAATAAAATATTTAAGGAACTAAAATGACGTCACTGGCACAGCCTGTTCTTTCACTTTCTGTTTAGCAGCAGCACACCCATACAGCAAGGCTGGACCAGCCAGGCACATACTGCACCCTGCGGGGTATTGGGCGGGCCTGGAGTCCCAATCCCAACACTCTGAGCCAGCATGCGGATGGACAGGGCATACGAGGTGACAGTAACCGGTCTGCAAACCTGCCGCCCCAGCACCCTGTGTAACAAACATTGGGATCCAGGGCCAGCCATTACCCACAATTCTCAGCAAAAGGTTAACTGTCCTCGCGCTGGTCGAAAGGTCTCCCAGCTCCGCCCCCCACCGCAGTCCCCGCCCATGACTCAGCAGCTGCGGCGACACGGGTTTGGCCGTTGAGAAGGCTGGGGGAGCCTCCTGTCGCGCAGCGCGTAATCTCCGTGTTGCCCTCACCCGAGTTCATGGCGACGTCTTGAGATGGCAGCACCGTATGAAAAACCACCCCCCTGTTCAGAGCCGGCAAGTCGGGTGCCTCAGTCTCCCACCACCTTCCGGTCCACACACAGGAAGTGCTTGCTAGCCGCTGAGCACAGCGATTGGCTCCGGCTGCACGGGGGCAGGGTCTAAGGGCAGGTAGCCACATGATCCGAGCTGACGGCGCTTCATGTTGGGGTGGGCGTGGCCTCGGCAGCAGAGTTGTATTGGGGGACAAGAGTATCCTTCTTTCCTTCCTTACACTGCTTCACTTACAGAGAGTGAGAAATGCCTGGGCAGTGCCAGCCAGCTACAGGAAAAAATAAAGGGGAAAGTAATCCACTTCTTGTGCCTAAAATATGGCATTTCTGGGGACCTGCTAAAAGGAATGACCATAGACTTTTAACAGGGTAGTGGAATGTCCATAGAGAGTAATGGAAAGCAAACAAGCACCTCATTTTCGGGCAAATTAAAATTTATTGCGGGTATTCCCCAGGTACAGTAGCAGACTGTAACACTGAAATTACCTGTGATTTATTGTGGAGACTGGAGGAAGAAAGTACCCCGTCTCCCTCTGCGATCACTCCGCCATCCAGCAGGATCTCGTCGTGCCGGTCATGTGACCCGGCAGCACAACCCTCCATGGAGTCTTATGGAGGGGATGCTGGGGGCGGCGCTGCAGCCGGACTCGGCGCCTAGTGATGGGAAGTTCGGATCATTTTTGTGAATCGGATCGATTCGGATCATTCATAAAAATGATCCGGATCATGATCCGAATCACCGGATCACTAAGTTAAACAGGGGGGGGGGGGTGGTGTGACTCACCAGTAACCGCTTCTCTCTCTCAGTCACGCCCCGTGCTGCCGATTGGCTCCGCCCCCTTACAGTCTCTCTCACTGAAGCTTCTTCCTGCCTTCTTTGTTGATGTCACTGAAGGCGGGCAGAAGGAAAGTAGCTCCTCCTCTCTGCATTCATTCACACTCAGTACTAGTATGAAGTACCGATTGGACCTGTCCCTTTGCTTATAGCATTAGCAATAGCTTTTTATAAAGCAAGGCAAGGAAGAATGATTGTAATTATCCCCTGGGTCTCCCTGCACTGTCCGGCTTATATTACTATACAGATAATATCAAAACTCCTCCTCTTGCACCCTACACCAGTGATGGCGAACCTTGGCACCCGAGGTTTCTGAACTACATGTCCCATGATGCTCAGTCAGCCTTTCAGTGTGGGTAAGCATCATGGGACATGTAGTTTCTGAAACATCTGGGTGTCAAGGTTCGCCATCACTGCACTATATTATCAAACCTCCTGCCTGCTTTGGTGATGTCAGTGAAGGCAGACAGAAGGTTTGCAGCTCCTCTCTAATGTTATAATTAAAAAAAAAACAATTGAATTATTTTAATTTATTTTATGTGGAAGTTAGTGATACAGATGTAAAGGGAATCCAGATCTTTGGGGCAGTGAGGGTTAATCCTTTATTTAGTTATTGAAGGATCATTGAGCCTGTGTAATGTTCTGCTTTTAAGATGCAGAATCAGATCCTTCTCACTGACTGAATGGTTACAATGTAATACATTACAGCTGCCAGGCAGAGCTGGGAGGCGGAGCTGACTCACACACTCTAGGATCACATTACAGCTGCTGGGAGAGCTTCACTGACTGAATGAAAAAAAAAAAAAAAAACGGATCGTTCAGCTTGGTGATTCGAATCACTCAGTTCAGTGAAAAGATCCGGATCAAAAGAACGATTCGTTCATGATCCGGCCATCACTATCGGCGCCTGCTCCGCGATCTGCTGGGGAAACGGAACGCTATGGGGAAGTTAGCAAATGCAAATTTTTCCCCTTAGCATCCCAGTTTTAGCTCAGGGCAGCTGGTAGAGCCCTGTGTCTAGCCCCACTTCACTTACAAGACACCACAAAAAGTAATATATGCTACAACTCCCATACTCTTGCATTAAAAAAAGAGATTCAAATTTAGATGGCTATGTAAGTTTTTTAAGTCCACCTGCCACATCAAGGAGACATCAGATGGGTTGTAGCCTGGTGCCATTATAGAGCCTTTTGCGACCATCTCAACTGAGAGACAAGGTGGTGGGTTTATACCCTCAAACTATTCCTCTTTGGTGGGAAAAGCACAAAAAACGACCTGGCTACTTTCCAATCTTGTAAAGGCAGGCCCGCCTTTAGTGATTCAGGAGTACCTCACACCATTGAGCACAAGCATAGAGATCGGGGGGGGGGGGGGATTGACAGTAAACCAGTGCACTGGTGCTTGCACTATAGGGTCTATTCATTAAGTACTGAAATTGCACACAATGTCAGTGCTTTGAGTTTCATAGAAAATACAGTGAATTCACTAATGAATATCACTGTATCACTATATTTTTTTCGAGATTGGAGTTGCTGAAGCAGTTATCGGATGTCGGCGAAAACCGTCAAATTTGCTATCAGCGAATTCCACCAAACTGAAAAAAAAGGAAGTCTCCTATTATAAGCATTTCAATCAAAAAAAATGTGTCAGGACTCTACTAAAATACTCATCCAAGGACTTATTATCTGCCGCCTTGACTACTGTAACCTCCTCCTGACTTGCTTTAAGAGATCCCAGATTCTCCCTCTGCAGCCTGTAAAGAACGCCTCTGCCAGGCTCATCCACCTCACATCCCGCACCTCTCACGCCTTTGTCAATCTCTACACTGGCTCCCAGTTCCCTTCAGAATCCAATTCAAAATACTGGTGCTCACATATAAAGCTCTCCATAACCGCACCCCTGCCTACATCTCCCTTATTAGCGTGCAAAGCCCACCCCGTCTACTTCGCTTTGCCAATGATATGATGTTATCCTCTCCTCGTACCTGCACTCCCAACTCTCGCCTTCAGGACTTCTCCCGAGCTGCCCCCTTTCTATGGAACTCCCTCCCCTGCAACATTAGACTCTCCCATCTCTCCAGTCCTTCAAGAAGTGTCTGAAAACACATGGCTTTAGGAGAATCCTATCCCCTCACTCCATAAATCCCCACTGTACATTTCTGGCTCCATCTTCTCACCCAGCCCACATGCACCTGCTACTTAAAATACTCTATCCCTCACCTAGTGTGTCACCCCTCTCCTCTTAGATTGTAAGCTCTCTTGAGCAGGGTTCTCTCTCCTACGGAACTTGCGCTTTATAAATACTTGTAACTGTAACATTTATCTCAATCAACCCAATGAGGACCGAGGAAGCCAAGACAGCCTTTGGTGAAACGAGTCTCCACCCCCAGCAGTTTTAACCCTTTGTAGAAGCAGCAACAGGTCGGACGTATAAGGACATTGTCTGTTTTTTATCATTACATTGCCTTTTGCAATTTTTGCCCTTTTTACCACACAGACGTTTTTACTAGCTACTTAGGTATTTGGGCCAACTGCTATCCTACTGTCTGTTGTAGATGGTTTCTGTTTTGGTTTTAACTCTTATTTTCTTTTATTTTTCCAGTGGTATTTTTAGTCTTTGCATATTACTTTTTTATTGACTGCATATTATATGTACATTGTGCAAATAACCACCTATCCGGTTTAGGGTTTTTAAAATACCTGTTTATATCCCCTCCCTGTGTCATAGGATTTTTTTCTTGTCTAATAGATCAGACCTCTGTGTTAACACTAGATGCCCTTTTTGGTTTTATCCCATATTTGGCGTATTCTATTCTTTGTATACCAATAAAGCAGATTGTTTTTACCATCACTTTATTTTGGCTGCTACTTTTTTATACATTTTGAGGAGTCACCGAAGACTGACAGCGCCACCCCAAAAGTTGGCACGTTGCTACCCTACTGAGCCAACGCATGTGCTGGCTCCTGAGCACGTGAGTGAAAGCATTCTAGTTCATACTCGCCTTACGCCTTCCCAACAATATTACACAACTATTTGTATTTCTGTTTTTTTGTGTTTCATGCATGGGAGCTTCCGAAGTTGGGCATACAGTATGCTGAGGTAATATGTTTGCTCTTATTTATAACACTGCATGGCTCACGTAGAATGAGTTTATAACAATTTCATTCAATGATCGTTGCACTTGGGGATTATGTTTGTTTCCAATACTTGTAACTTTGTCTAAATAATAAAAAAATTCTTTAACAATTGCTAAAAAGGTCTATTACAAAATATTTTTTTTCACCTAAAATGTACAAAACAAAGTTTTTTTGCAAAAAACTAAAAAGAATACTGTCTTTGAAATTTCTTAAAAAAAAAAAAGATATTCCATTTATTGCATTGAAACCAATGAATTTCAGCTGTTTAAACATGTCGCATCGAAACACCGAAAACCAGGGTATTTTGCTGGAAGTTTGGTGCAATTCGGCGGTCTGTGAACAGAAGACACAATAGTCTTCTATGGGACAATTTCAGGTCTGCCAAATTGCACCGTATTTCGTTGTCAATTCACCTATATTTGGCAAATTGACAGTCAACTTAGTGAGAAAATAAATTGACCCGAAATTGCACTGAACGGTGAATTTCACCTGGTGCAATTTGGGGCTAATTCGGAGGTCAGTGAATAACTCTTGTGCCTGGTTTCTAAGATCATTTGTAAGCTTTGATTGTTTAATTCTCCATGCTTTATTGTAAAAGCTGCAGAAACTGGTATATTGCTATATAAATAAATAATTTCGGAGGTTAGGCGTTCTATGCCTGTTTGTGTTTCTTGGTGTGTCTGGGCATCCTTGAGACCTTGCAGCATTTCAGTCAGAAGGGAAGAGGCAGCGGACTCCTTTTTAAATTTAAAATAACTCCCTGATGACAACGAATAAATAATGGACATAACTTATGAAAATGCTTGCTTTAAGAAGTTGAGATGATATACAGTTGTGTTCAAAATTATTCAACCCCCACTGAAATTGAGTGTTTTGGCCAGTTTGACATTGATTTTGATCATTCAGTCATCTTGCTTACAATTAAATCAAAGAGGCACGTGTAGGTCAGACAAATATAACATAACATTTATAATGAAATAAGCACAAATGTCTTTTCTGTGCTCACATCATTATCAGTTTTATTCAACCCCCAAGTGACATTCAATCTTAGTACTTAGTACAACATCCTTTTACAGTTATAACAGCTTTTAAACGTGAAGCATAGCTTGACACAAGTGTCTTGCAGCGATCTACGGGTATCTTCGCCCATTCGTCATGGGCAAAAGCCTCCAGTTCAGTCACATTCTTAGGCTTGCGCACTGCAACTGCTTTCTTTAAGTCCCACCAGAGGTTCTCAATCGGATTTAAGTCAGGTGACTGCGATGGCCACTCCAAAATGTTCCAGCCTTTAATCTGCAACCATGCTCTAGTGGACTTGGAGGTATGCTTGGGATCATTGTCCTGAAAGGTCCAACATCTCCCAAGCCTCAGGTTTGTGACGGACTGCATCACATTGTCATCCAATATCTCCTGGTACTGAAGAGAATTCATGGTACCTTGCACACGCTGAAGCTTCCCTGTACCTGCAGAAGCAAAACAGCCCCAAAGCATGATTGACCCCCCGCCATGCTTCACAGTAGGCAAGGTGTTCTTTTCTTCATAGGCCTTGTTCTTCCTCCTCCAAACATAGCGTTGATCCATGGGCCCAAACAGTTCTAATTTTGTTTCATCAGTCCACAGAACACTATCCCAAAACTTCTGTGGTTTGTCCACATGACTTTTGGCATACTGCAGTCGACTCTTCTTATTCTTTGGAGACAGCAAGGGGGTGCGCCTGTGAGTTCTGGCATGGAGGCCTTCATTACGCAGTGTGCGCCGTATTGTCTGAGCTGAAACTTCAGTACCCACATCTGACAAATCTTTTCTCAGTTCCTCAGCAGTCACATGGGGACTTTTCTCCACTCTACGCTTCAGGTAGCGCACAGCAGTCAAAGTCAGCATCTTCTTTCTGCCACGACCAGGTAGCGTTTCAACAGTGCCCTTTGCCTTGAATTTGTGAATGATGCTTCCTATGGTCTCTCTTGGTATGTTTAACATCTTTGCAATCTTCTTATAGCCCTTCCTGTGAAGAGTAATCACCTCTTGTCTTCCTGGACCATTCTCTTGACTTCACCATGTTTGTAACCACACCAGTAAATGTCTAGAAGGAACTGAGTATCAGTCATTTTAAAGCTGCCTAATTGGTGCTTATTATGCTTTATTGCTGCTCCGTGACATCCACAGGTGTTTTCAATACCTGATTGAAAACACTTGAATGAACCGCTGTTCTTCAGAGTGGTAGTCTTTAAGGGGTTGAATAATTGTGTCAATGAAGAATTCACAAAAGAAACATTTACTACTGTATTACAAAACCAATTGATGTCATTTTAGCTGCATATGGTTCTTTAAAAAGTCCTTGTAGGATTTCATTCTGAATACAATTACAAATGTACACTAAATTCCCTAAAACCCTTTACAGCATTGGGGGTTGAATAATTTTGAACACAACTGTAGGTGTAACGTAGGGGGTCCTGTGCGCATGTGCAGAATGCTCCCCTCGCCGCCACTATCCCGAAGGAGTACTAATTCTGGCCCAAACCCACTGAATACAGGAGATCCTCGCAGGGTGAAAGCCAAACTGGTACTGACTTTTTTTACATTTTGTAATTGGGAAAATCACACACACATTGGGAAGGTTTAAAGACAATGGAAACATACCGAGAGTTGAAACAAAGGATCAGGGAGTAGCAGGTAGTAGTGATCTTGTTCAAGCAAGTTACTGGGGGAAGGGTAGTGCCAGCATGGCCAAACAAAGGAATCATTACCCACAAATACACATAGGAAAAATGGCACAATATATACCACAGGAGACTCCACAATAAATACATATGGGAATATTAATATAACACAGACATCAGCGAATATGGCACAGAAAACATAAACCCCCCGCATCTAATATTGTAGATACAGGGTGACTTTGACAAAGGAAAGGGCAGGGAAACCATATGAAACTTCAGGCCCGCACCTAATACATTTCTAGGTCCTTGTACCCCAAGTCCAAATTGACCCATCTGTTATGACTCTTTAATTAGAAATAGGCTGATAACAGAATACTAGGTAACCGACTGAGCACTGATACACCACCCCACAACCAAGTTTAAACATTCCCATCTCATAGTTATGAAAGGAGGCATTCATTAACCGGACTGTAGGTGGAACTGTTGATTCAAATATATGACTCCACTTGATTACGGTCTTAATTTCCTTCAATAAAAATGATATTCTTGTATTCTTCAACTGTACCCTAAAGAGGTTATTCACTAACCACTCTCCTCTTGTAAAAAGAACAGTGGTTTAACAAGAGTGTCATGGCTTGCGCTGCCGCAGGAAGGCCCAGACCGATGCTGCTCCACAGAAATGAGCCCTGGCAGCAGCCTTCATGCAATTGCCCTGCCTATCCAGTCCACAGGTGCAAGTGTTGCTTCTGCATTGTTCAGCCTGCCTGCAAGGAAGCCTGATCACTTGATTCCTTAGCTGATCCTAGTGTACCAGACCCTTGGCTTTCTCTTCCTAACCCTGTTTGCAATTCGCCTGCCCCCCGACCTGCGGCTTGCCGCATGACTTCACTTCTCATATTGCCCCTTCTGGATACCTCGCCTTCATTGCTCCACTGCCCACAGTGTTCCTGCTCTGCTGCCCCACTGTGTCCCTGCTCCACTGTGTCCCTGTTCCGCTGCACCACCGTGCTCCTGCTCTGCTGCCCACCGTGTTCCTGCTCCATTTCCCACTGTACTCCAGTCTAGAGTCCCAGTATCTCTTGGTCTTCAACCCTTTTCTGTCATGCCTGCTGGTGCTCCTGCAGTGCGGCCTTCCCAACAGAGAGGGCACCAGTCTCTGAATCAGGTCACTTTGAATGCTGCACCTGATCAGGGATCTAGGCCTTTAAATATCAGTCACTGACTGTGCTCTGAGCCCTGACGTGGTTTATTCTAGCCCTCAGCGTGTGTCTATAGCTTCTGCATATTGTTTTTCTGGTTTGACTTCTGGCTTGTATATTTGACTGTGTTTATCCCTTGGCATATGTTTATCTCTTGTACCGACCTCTGGCTTGTTATTACTACGATATCTCTCCTGTCCCTGATCTGTACTTCTATGTATTTTAGATTAGTACCTGCCCATTCTAAGGACCAGCTTCTCAGTTTAAGGTTTTTTCTTGCCTTTCTGGGTTTTGTCTGCGTGCTGGGTGACTCTATATCCTTACATTACGTCAGGGCCATGGACCCTGCAGACATTGCCTAGCAGTTTGCTGCTTGCTGTTCCCATATAAGGGAGGCTGATGACAAGATGTATCATTTTGCAATGTTGCTGGAAACGTTCTTGGAGAATACAGATTGCATGCAGACTCCCTCACCTGCTCCCACCGGCATCGCAACATGGGGGCGGGGGTGCGGCCCGCACCAGGTGACACCCGCCCTTAGGAGCTTCGGTGCTCGCCTGGGGGAAACACGTCACCAGCCGAGTTCTTGCGAGATCGCGGCTGGTCACGTGGCTCCCCCAGGCGAGCGCCCAAGCTCCATGCCGCCGGACGCTCAGAGGGAGCAGAACACGCGGCGGCAGGAGGTGAGCTGGGGGCATTATCCATGAGGTGAGCTGGGGGCATTATCCATGAGGTGAGCTGGGGGCATTATCCATGAGGTGAGCTGGGGCAGTATCCATGAGAGGAGCTGGGGCAAAATCCATGAGAGGAGCTGGGGCAATATCCATGAGAGGAGCTGGGGGCATTATCCATGAGAGGAGCTGGGGGCATTATCCATGAGAGGAGCTGGGGGCATTATCCATGAGGGGAGCTGGGGGCATTATCCATGAGGTGAGCTGGGGGCAATATCCATGAGAGCAGCTGGGGCATTATCCATGAGGGAAGCTGGGGCATTATCCATGAGAGGAGCTGGGGCAATATCCATGAGAGGAGCTGGGGCATATCCATGAGAGGAGCTGGGGCAATATCCATGAGCGCTCCTGGGGCATATCCATGAGAGCTGCTGGGGCATATCCATGAGCTGGGGGCAATATCCATGAGAGCTCCTGGGGCATATCCATGAGAGCTCCTGGGGCATATCCATGTGAGCTGGGGCAGTATCCATGTGAGTTGGGGCAGTATCCATGTGAGCTGGGGGCAGTATCCATGTGTGCTGGGGCATATCCATGAGAGCTGGGGCAATATCTATGTGTGAGCTGGTCTGGGGGCAATATATCCATGTGTGAGCTTGTCTGGGGCAATATATCCATGTGTGAGCTGGTCTAGGGCAATATATCCATATGTGAGCTGAGGCGCAATATATCCATATGTGAGCTGGGGCAATATATATCCATGGGTGAGCTGCTGGGGGCAATATATCCAGAGCTGCTGGGGGCAATATATATCCATGTGTGCTTTCACTGCCTTCGAACAGGCACCGTACTTGCTGGCAGTTGGCAAAAATTTGTGTGAGCATATGAGAGAGCTCCACAGCAATAAACCTCACAGTAATGTGCGCTGTGTGTATGAGCATTCAGTGTTATATGGCAGTACTGATTTAGGAGTAAGAGTAGTTAAAAAAAATCCGTAAAACTCGGTGGGGGGTGACACCATAAGTTAACGCACCGGGTGACACCAACCCTAGTGACGCCACTGCCTGCTCCTATAACCCATTCTGACACTTCTATGGTTAAATCCACTATTCCAGTGCAAATGATGCCCTCTGTTACTTTCAGTGGTGAGGCTGCTGCATGCAGAGGATTTCTGAATCAAATTGATGTATGTTTTGAATTAAATCCTCATATGTGTACAACTGACAGAGAACACACAAATTGTATTTTATTTTTAACCATCTCAGAGACAAGGCCTTAGACTGGGCTACTGCATTATGGGAGTCTAAAAATCCCATAATCAATAACTACGAGGAATTTGTTACCACCTTAAAAAGTGTGTTTAACCCTTCCAGAAAAACAAATTCTGCTATTAAACGGTTAATGAGGTTAAGTCAGGGAAACAGAACTGTGTTGGAATATGCTGTTGAGTTTCAGACGCTTGCTGCTGAGGTTAATTGGGATAATGAAACTCTGGTGTTCTGTTTTCTGGAGGGTTTGTCTGACTCGTTAACCCTTGCTATTACAGCAAGAGATCTTCCTGGTAATCTGAATGATCTAATTCCCTTCTGTATGGAGCTGGAAGACCAAATCAGGGACAGGTGTAAAACAAAAGCGCAACCTAATAGGTTAATGCCGTGTGTGTCTCCAGAGTTTAGCCCTGCTGCATCTGACAACCCTGTACCTCAACCAATGCAGTCTGGAGAGATTAAATCCTCAGAGGAGAGGGGACTGGTATCAGAAGTTATGACATTGTCTCCTTCTGTCTATAAAAAGCGTTGTTACTTTACTATTATGATTGAGGTAGGTTCCTCCATTATTCAGGTAGATGCACTTCTTGATTCAGGGGCAGAGGACAATTTTATGGACACCACTTTTGCATTGGAGAAAGGGATACCCTGTGTGGAAAAAAACCCACCTATAGCTTTTCATGCTATAGATGGCAGAGCCCTTTCCAACCCTTATATTTCTAAGGAGACCAGTCCTATTTCCATGTCTGTAGGAGTTCTCCATAAAGAGACTGTGATATGTCAGCTCCTATCATCTCCTTCATGTCCTGTTGTTTTGGGGAATCCTTAGTTACAAAAACACAATCCATTCATAGACTGGAGAAGAAACACTGTTCTGTCATGGAGCAAGTCTTGTTTTGATTCATACATGATTCCTGTCAAATCTGTGCAAACCATAAATGTACCCACTGCCGCTCCTTTATCTGTATTGGTTCCTTTACAGTATGAGGAGGTCAGCGAGGTTTTCAACAAAGGAGGGGCTGAGACTTTACCTGATCATAGACCCTATGATTGTGCTATATATCTTCTTCCTGGCACTTTTCCTCCGCGAGTGTATCCTCTGTCTCAACATGAGAACCTCATATTGGAGGAGTACATAAAGGATTCCCTTGCTAAGGGCTTCATAAGGAAATCCACATCTCCTGCTGGTGCTGGGTTCTTTTTTGTCTTTAAGAAAGAAGGGGACTTAAGACCTTGCATAGACTATAGGGGATTAAATAAAATAACTGTGAGAAATGCCTATCCCATTCCATTGATTGCTGAACTCTTTGACAGGTTAAAAGGTTCCCAGATCTTTACCAAGCTTGACTTAAGAAGTGCTTATAACTTAATGCGTATTAAAGATGGTGATGAATGGAAAACCGCTTTCAATACCAGATCTGGTCACTACGTGTACCTTGTAATGCCCTTTGGGCTCTGTAACGCCCCAGCTGTCTTCCAAGATTTTATAAATGATGTTTTGCGTGATTTTATACACGACTGTGTCATTGTGTATTTGGATGATATACTAATTTACTCACCTGATCTCGCTACTCACCACTTGCAGGTTAAGAAGGTCCTTCAGACGTTGTTGAACAATGGCCTTTACTGTAAATTGGAGAAGTGTCTCTTTGACCAACCTAAGTTAGCATTTTCAGGTTACGTTATTTCCAAAGAAGGATTTTCCATGGACCCGGCTAAACTTACTGCTGTCACTGACTGGCAATGGGGCTAAAAGCTATTCAGAGATTCATAGGGTTCGCCAACTATTACCGCAGGTTCATACTCAATTTCTCCACAATACTGGCACCCATTACCAATATGACCAAGAAGGGAGCTAATACCCGTATTTGGTCCCCTGAAGCCGTTAAAGCCTTTGAGACTTTTAAAGAGGCTTTTTCTACGTCCCCTATACTTGTCCACCCTGATCCAAGGAAGCCTTTCATCTTAGAGGTTGATGCCTCTGAGACAGGAGTAGGAGCTGTTCTCTCCCAAAGAGAATCCCCTGACCAACTGCTCAAGCCTTGTGGCTTCTTTCCAAGAAATTATATAGTGCTGAAAGGAACTATGATATCGGTAACCGAAAACTCCTGGCTATCATTTCTGCTTTGAAGGAGTGGAGACACCTACTTGAAGGAGCTCCTACTCCCACTATGATTCTGACTGTCCATAAAAACCTGACCTCTATTGCCGATGCCAAAAGACTGTCATCCCGTCAAGCCCGGTGGTCTATGTATTTGACTCCCTTCAATTACATAATCACCTATAGGCCCGGTAACAGAAATGCTAAGGCAGACGCGCTTTCCAGGCAGTTTGAGGTCACAGAACAGCAAGATAGACCAGTTGAGTCGATTGTTCCTCTGGAGAGAGTAGTGGCAGCTACTCATCTCACTCTTACTTCTACACTCCTTACTCGTATCCAAGCTATGCAAAGCACAGCTCCCCCCTGAGACTCCTTCTGACAAGTTGTTTGTTCCTGACGCAGAAAGAAAGGAACTACTCTCATGTTATCATGCCTCCAGCCAGGCCAGCCGGTCATCCTGGTATAAAAAGGACATTGTCAGCCCTTACACCGATGTACTGGTGGCCAGACATTGCCAAAGATGTGAGGGAATATGTACAGGCATGTGTGGTATGTGCACAATCCAAAGCCTCTACTCAATGTCCTGCAGGGCTATTGCAACCACTAGCCATCCCTGATAAACCTTGGTCACATATTTCTATGGATTTCATAGTTGATTTGCCACCTTCTGAAGGGCATACAGTGATTTTGACCATTGTTGATCGCTTTACTAAAATGGTTCATCTGGTTCCTCTCAAGAAATTGCCAACATCTAAAGGTCTAGCCAACATATTTGACAAAGAGGTATTCAGATTGCATGGTTTGCCTCATGAAATTGTCTCTGATCGAGGTCCCCCAGTTCATCTCTAGATTTTGGCGAAATTTCTGTTCACAGTTGGGCATTAAAGTATCATTTTCTTCTGCTTATCACCCACAGTCTAATGGAGCTGCCGAACGTGCTAATCAGTCTAGTGAGAACTACATTCGTAGCTTCTCTTCTCAAGGGCAGGATGATTGGGTATCTTTACTTCCTTGGGCTGAATTTGCTCTGAACAGTAATGTGAATGCCTCGTCTGGTCACTCCCCGTTTTATGTCGCCCAAGGTTTCCAGCCTACCTTTTTGCCATCCCCTAGTTCTGACACTGGTCTTCCTGACTTGGACTCCTATGTTCAGTCTCTTCATAAAGTGTGGAATCTGGTACGTTCCAACCTCTGTCACACTGCAGTCCAATAAAAGACCTATGCAGATAGGAAGGACCTATGTTCCAGGCCAGAGAGTCTGGTTGTCTACCTGTAACATTTAAGTTACGTGTGCCATCGATGAAATTTGCTCTGCGGTAATAGGTCCATTCAAGGTCCTAAGACGTATCGACGAAGTCAGTTATGCGCTGGACCTACCCCGTACCCTCCGTATACCTAATACCTTTCACACCTCCTTGTTGAAGCCCCTTCTGTGCAATCGGTTCACCACTGTCATTCCTCGACCTCGTCCTGTACTGGTCCAGGGACAAGAAGAATTTGAGGTCCAGTCCATTGTTGATTCCCGTCATTCCCGTGGTGGTCTTCAATATTTGGTGCACTGGAGAGGGTATGGCCCGGAGGAACGCTCATGGGTTCCGATTTCTGATCTCCATGCCCCCGGTCTGGTCCGTGCCTTTCACCGCTCTTATCCCACTGCCCCGGGATGAGGGCGCTCGTGGAAGGGGGGTACTGTCATGCCTGCTGGTGCTCCTGCAGCGCAGCCTTCCTAACAGAGGGTGCCAGTCTCTGAATCAGGCCACTTTGAATGCTGCACCTGATCAGGGATCTAGACCTTTAAATATCATTCACTGACTGTGCTCTGAGCCCTGACGTGGTTTATTCTAGCCCTCAGCGTGTGTCTATAGCTTCTGCATATTGTTTTTCTGGTTTGACTTCTGGCTTGTATATTTGACTGTGATTTCTGTGTTTATCCCTTGGCATATGTTTATCTCGTGTACCGACCTCTGGCTTGTTATTACTACGATATCTCTCCTGTCCCTGATCTGTACTTCTATGTATTTTAGATTAGTACCTGACCATTCTAAGGACCAGCTTCTCAGTTTAGGATTTTTTCTTGCCTTTCTGGGTTTTGTCTGCGTGCTGGGTGACTCTATATCCTTACATTTTCCTGTCCTGCCTATCTGGTGTCTTATGTGAGTTCCTTCTGTACCTGTGTCTAGCTCTCTTCCCGTCTTTCCCCCGTGACCTGTGTGTTCTCTGAGCAGCCCCTTTCCTGTCCTACCTATCTCAGTTACCCAGCATTCATGGTCAGCCCTATTCCGGCCTTGCCCCTCACTAGTGCTCACCTGTTTGCTTACTAAATAAACCGCTATCTATTTACCACATCTACGCCCAGGGTCGGATTTGCATCTCAGGAGTCTGTAGGCACAGAAATGTGGAGAGCCCCACCCCCCACCAAATAAAAAAAAAGAAACATGCCAAAAGGTCTTTTTAAATTTTAGTTTTGGGGCAAACTAAAAATGTTTTTAAAAAAACTGAAAACCAGTTTCTCTCTGTGTTCAAGTCAAAAGCAGGGGCAGAATCTGTTGAGTTAGTGCAGCGGCATTGTTTGTTTTATATGTAAAAGTATATATTGCCTTTTTTCATTTTTTTATTTCTATACATTATATGGTCTTGTTTGGTATCATTGTAAAGACCAGACTCTGACTTTTCTAGTGACACCTCACTTAAACCTTGTGTGGTGTAGAATTCAGAGATGCAGGTTCTAAAGTCCCCTGTCTCTCCTCACTGCAGTGCCATGGTCTAAGTTGTCGATGAAACAATGTGTTGCATCCTCAGCTCCACACTTGCTGGCAGTGTGGGAAATGAGAAGGTGAGTTAGTGCAGCATCACTGTTCACTTTATAATTGTAAACTTAATAATAGTGCTGCGTTAGAAGAAAATTAGCAAAATATTATTTTATTTCTACATACATCCAACCTGGTTATATTTGGTATCACTGGATAATAATATGGCCTTTCCAATGATACCTCATATGTCCATCTAGCCCTTAGGGCTTCAGAGATACAGTGGTCTAAATTATTGTAATTTGTAAAATATGGTAAAAAATAAACAAAACCTTTTTTTACATAGCAAGTCGCCCCTTGTGGCAGGTGCCTGTAGGCACATGCCTTCTTTGCCTAGTTATAAATCTGGCCCTGTCTATACCACCCGTGTGTCACTGCACCCTTGGGCTTGTGCCTGATACTTGCCGTCAGGGGTGGCAGGTGAAGCAGACCCTCATCTGCCATTAAGTGGGCTCAGCTGTGCTCATCTGCCACTGCTATTAAAAGAAATTAAAAACTGCTGATAAAAAGTTAACAAAGAAGAGAACTCACCTGCTCCGCTCTCCCCCGCCGTCCGTCTCTGCTCCGCATATTTTTTTCTGCACTGAGCCTACTCAATTTGCGTAGCTGAACGCTCCGCTAATCGTGTAAGATCAACCTGGCTAGGAGATACAGAAGTCAGCAGCGTGCATCTGGCGCTGCCTACTCTCTGAATCTGTGCTCTTCAGTGCAATGGAACTGCTTGGACCAATGGGAAAGCACTATTGGTCTCATGTTATTCAAAAAATGTCTCCATGGGAGGCAGGCGTCCCATGCTTTGATTGACACAGGACAGTCATGTGACTGTCCTCATCAGTCATGGCCCTCATGCGCGATGACGTTATTTCCAGGCGACCCCCGGCAATGCCGGGAGATTGCCTGGAAGAGCGGGGCGGATCCATTCGGATCCCTCTCCCTCCCGATCGGGAGGTCCCACAAAAAAAAGCCAGGCACCGCTTAAAAGGGGAGAGTCTCCCCTTTTAAGCAGTGCCTGGCTTTAAGGCTAAGGTCAGACTAACGCAGTATTAACGTGCGTTTAGCCGCACTACATCACGGCCACGCTAGCAGCAAATTACGTCCAATGCCGGGCAGCATACGAAGAACGGCCGCACAAAAGTGCGGCCGCACAACGCAAGTGGCAAACTAACGCATTTTTTTCGAGAACGTCAAACCGCTAGTACTGACGTACAGAGTGCGCTGCGTCCGCTAGCGGCATGTGTGTGTGATTAGCAGACGTCAGACGCTGCTAATATCCGGCCAACATCACGTCCAGATGCAAAAAGTGTTTTATTGATAACCGTACAAAATCACGGACGAAAATGCGCATTGTATAACCGCTATCGCGTATTCCGTGAAAAAATGCGTCCATTCGTTCGAACGCACTTTTTCACGGACAACGTGAAAAATGCGTTAGTCTGACCCTAGCCTTACCCAGGGCTGGATTAACATAGGGGCTGATGGAGCAGCAGCTCCAGGCCCATGCCTCAGAATAGGCCCAGAGAAAGTATAACTATATCTGCATTTGGACCTCTGTATCTCCAACTCCATAGCAGCTACAGGGTCAAGTGAGGTATCACTGGAAAGGCCAGAGCATGGCCGTTCCAATGTTACCATACATGGCCAGATATTAAGTAAAAATATAAAATAATAAATATTTACATTTTCTTTTTCTTTTCAACAGTAATATTTTTCAGTTTTCAATTATAAAGTAAGCAATGATGCTGCACTAACTAACCATCACATTTCTCATCTCATGTCACCAACAAGTGTGGAGGTGATGGTACAATCCATTGGTATAATTTGTTACATCAAAAACCTAAACCGCCGCACTGCGGGGAACTTTGGACCCCTGCGTCACTAATCTTTACACCTCACAAGGTCAAGTGTGGTGTCATTGGACAGGGCAGAGTCTTGCCTTTGCATTAATACCAAACCTGACCATGTAAAATCTAAAAAGAAAAAACAATTTTTTATTTATTTTTAGTTCCAAAGCGATGGCATTGTCCATTTGTCACGTATAAAATGAGCAATACCACTGCCATTACTCACCTTCTCATTTCCCATGCTGGGAGCAAGGTCAGTGTTTTATACATAGTCATATTATTCGTAAAAAAAAAAAAAACATGTTCCAAAACACAAGGGAAATATTTCATTATTTTTATTTTTTTTTGGTTAAAATTGGTTTTCTCAGAAAAATGCAGTAACAGGTTCCCATTTCACTTTGTTTTAACAAGAATGCCCTGTAGAATATATAACCACAAAGGTTTGGATGATAAAATGGGAAAAAAGCTTTCTACACTCTTTAAATGATTGAAATCTGAATGAAAAATTAATCACACAGTAACTGCCTGGTTAGATATACCTGTATCTGCACTATTAAATAACCTAAAATATGTTTTCATTTCCCTAAATTACAAAAAAAGCCCACCAAAATATTCAGCTCCAGGCCCGTAGAGATCTTAATCCGGGCCAGGCCTTACCCCTTAGGCACCGGGTCGCACTTCGGTGCCTTGTGGCACCGAAGAGCGGCCTAGCTTTGGTGGGGGCCGCCATCTTGGATGGCGGCTCCACCCCCAGGTCCCCCCTCACTGCCTGACGTCCTCACGCATAGCGTGATGACGTCAGATAGCCGGGGAACCCCTAGCTGCCCGGAATCCCCTGGTGGAGATATCTGGGTTCAAATGAACCCCCTATCTCCAGAACCGTGGAAGCTAGGGGGTCATGGAGGTTGTCAATCGAAAGGCCTGAGTATGGCCTTTCGAATGTTACCCAACATGACCAGGTATAAAGTAAAAAAATAAAAATAAAAAAACATGTATTTTTTTTGGTGTGTTACTTTTATTAATGCAGCAATATTGTTCACATTTCAATTATAATGTGAACAATGATGCTGCACTAATGATTTTTTTCTATGGTGTGCATTTGCTAAAAATCACATAATTCCCCCCCAAAAATGTAATAAGTCCCCATTTCAAATTTTTTTACAAGCGCACCCCATAGAAAATATAACCGCAAATGTTCATGTGATTAAAGGTGGAAAAAAAACACTTTACACGCTGCAGATGATTAAAAATTCAAGTTTTATTGCATTTTTTGTTATAATATACAAGCAGAACATGACGTATACATATTAAAATGATATATTATGAATCTGCCGACTCTGCCGGAAAGAACGATTTATAATATGTCTGGGTCGTATAATAAAATGTGACTTCAAATCGCGTTTAAACATGATGAGCGAAAGCGGTAAAAATTAGCTCAGCACAGCGGTGAAATGCCTCAGCAGTGAAAAGGTTAAAGGAACAGTGAGTTTTCCATAAAATAAGGGTTAAAAATAAAAACGAAAAATTCCTTCAAATATCGTGCCTAGGAGGTCCCCATAACCTGCCCGTGAAGTGGAGGATTTGTAGGATGTATGGAAACATCGCCATCACAGACCCACACATGACACCTGGCACTTCCAGTCTGCATACAATGTATCAAATTCACGAGACCGGACTAATTAGAAGCACATGTTATTTCCAAACACTAATTAAACACCAGTTGTTTACGCCGTTTGAGAGCACAGGTCATTTAGAGGTGAGAATCTTTGCACCTAGACATTAGTTTTTAATTCAATATCTATTAAACCGTTGCTTATAATATTCTGCAGTAAAGAGTCTCTTTATTTCTAGATTTTTTTAGTATTTTTTTAAGCATTTTTTGTACTTTTTTAAAAAAAAAAAAAAATTGAACTCGAACCGAACACGCCAAAAAGTTCGAAGTTTGCGAACGGCCAAAGTTCGAATCGAACTCCGAACTGATCGAACCGAACAGCTCATCCCTAGTAGGAACGCCGTATGCCATTACTTTCAAATTTGCTCACAGTGTGGGAAATGAGAAGTTGAATTAGGACAGTGACATTGCGTTACAAGTGAATAATGCCGCTGCCTTAGTACAGAGAGAAAAAAAACATTTTGCAATTGTTTGTTTGTCTTTTCACTTTTTTATTTTTACACATTATATGGTCATGATGATATTTGGTATCATTTAGAAAGGCTAGACTCTGTCCTTTCCAGTGACACTTCATTTGATCTTGTAAGGAGGACAGAATGGTGATGCAGGGCCCTGTGCTTTTTGCAGCGGATTCTGAGAGCAGTGAAATTTTGGTGCTACACTATATTGCCAAAAGTATTCGCTCACCCATCCAAATAATCAGAATCAGGTGTTCCAATCACTTCCATGGCCACAGGTATATAAAATCAAGCACCTAGGCATGCAGACAGTTTTTGCAAACATTTGTGAAAGATTGGGTCGCTCTCAGGAGTTCAGTGAATTCCAGCGTGGAACTGTGATAGGATGCCACCTGTGCAACAAATCCAGTCGTGAAATTTCCTCGCTCCTAAATATTCCACAGTCAAATGTCAGCTGTATTATAAGAATGTGGAAGTGTTTGGGAACGACCACAACTCAGCCACGAAGTAAACTGACGGAGCGGGGTCAGCGGATGCTGAGGCGCATAGTGCGAAGAGGTTGCCAATTTTCTGCAGAGTCAATCGCTACAGACCTCCAAACTTCATGTGGCCTTCAGATTAGCTCAAGGACAGTGTGCAGAAAGCTTCATGGAATGGGTTTCCATGGCCGAGCAGCTGCATCCAAGCCATACATCACCAAGTGCAATGCAAAGCGTCAGATGCAGCGGTGTAAAGGACACCTCTACTGGACTCTAGAGCAGTGAAGACGCGTTCTCTGGAGTGATGAATCGTGCTTCTCCATCTGGCAATCTGGTGGACTAGTCTGGGTTTGGCGGTTGCCAGGAGAACGGTACTTGTCTGACTGCATTGTGCCAAGTGTAAAGTTTGTTCGAGGGGGGATTATGGTGTGGGGTTGTTTTTCAGGAGCTGGGCTTGGCCTCTTAGTTCCAGTGAAAGGAACTCTGAATGCTTCAGCATACCAGGACATTTTGGACAATTCCATGCTCCCAACTTTGTGGGAACAGTTTGGAGCTGGCCCCTTCCTCTTCCAACATGACTGTGCACCAGTGCACAAAGCAAGGTCCATAAAGACATGGATGACAGAGTCTGGTGTGGATGAATTTTGACTGGCCTGCACAGAGTCCTGACCTCAACCCGAGAGAACACCTTTGGGATGAATTAGAGCGGAGACTGAGAGCCAGGCCTTCTTGTCCAACATCAGTGTGTGACCTCACAAATGCACTTCTGGAAGAATGGTCAAAAATTCCCATAAACCCACTCCTAAACCTTGTGGACAGCCTTCCCAAAAGAGTTGAAGCTGTTATAGCTGCAAAGGGTGGACCAACGTCATATTGAACCCTATGGATTAGGAATGGGATGTCACTTAAGTTCATATGTGAGTCAAGGCAGGTGAGCGAATACTTTTGGCAATATAGTGTATCTTGTTTTGCACACTTCGGTGTGGTTTGGCAATTTTCAATTCAGTATTCACCGCAGGGTCTTCAAAGTGTGCCATACAGCAGGGCTCAAAATTTACACTCGCCTACTAGCATTTGGCGAGTGGAAATTAAGTGAGGGCGAGTGGAAATGCCTACACAGGCAGCACAATAAATTATTTCGTGCTGCGTATGTATTCGGTGCCACCGTGCAGCCCCCCTGCCCCAGGCTGCACGGTTGAAGGGATCAGCTGCCTAACCTGACCAAGCTCGTCTCTGTCACTGGCAGGGGGGTGGAGAGGAGCTTCCCTTTCTCATGGCTCTGCTCACACTGGGGTCTGATGACTGGGTATACATGTATCTGGGGTCTGATGTCTGGGTATTAATGTTATTTTTGTAACTTTATTCTAAATAAAACCTATAACAGTGTAATTTCATAAGATAATTTAAAGGGGTGTGTTTAGGGGCAGAGTTAAGGACTGGGTAGGGGTTAGGTAGAGCAACTGGTGGCGAGTAACTCTTGTGGCCTGGTTAGTAGCTTGGAACTTGAAATTTTGAGCCCTGTCTTACAGTATCTGCCGATCAGTCCGTTAATCGCTGTACGGGTAAAAAAAACAAAACAACCCAGAACTCTGCTATTTTAAAAAAGATGTTTAAAACAATAAAAATGCATGAAAATACATAGAAATAATAAAAAAGATCCTATAGAAAATGGTCTGTTACAGAATAAAAAAAACCCATACAAAAGTAATCCAAAATTTTGCCTAAGAAATCCTCAAAAATACCTAAAAAATATTCTAGTAAATAAATAAAAAGTTTTTTGTTGCATATGAAAAGAATAAACGGTTGAATAAAAAATATTTGCGTTTTCATTAATTGACTCCTATGGGATTCACCTGTTTAAACCTGTCGGAATGAACCCCTGAACTAGGCATTGCATGTGCAGTTCGGCGTTCTCTGAATAGATTAACCATTACTTCTCTGTGGGTCAATTACACTGCTGCTGAAGGTCGCTGAATTGTGGAGCAAGTTTGGCTCTTATTGAATAACCCTTTAAGTTTTCGATGAAACAATGCGTAATAACGCATTGCTCCATAACCTCCAAACTTGCTGCTGCTATGGGAAATGAGAATGTGGGGTAGTGCATCAATATTATTTACTTTATTATTGAAAAGTGAACAATACTGCCGTTTTCTCGAGGGGGGGGGGAACATTTTATTTTTACAGATTACCATGTTTGGTATCATTAAAAAGGCCAGTATCTGGCCTTTCAAATGACACCAAAAATGACCTAGTACAGTAAACGCTGTTGTAGAAAAGCCAGAAAATAGAGAAATATTTTACATTTTTAATTTTACAGAATCTCTGGTTATGTTTCGAATCATTGGAAAGGCCAGGGTCAGGGAACTGTGGGAAACAAAGAAGACAGAGGTCTAGCAGGAGCCTAATTTGAGAAGATTATCTTGCTCATCAAGATTACCGTCTGGGTGGAGTAGAGGTAACCTCACCGCTCTGCATGGAGAGAGCCTGTGGAGTCATGGGTTCGATCCCAGAGAGCAACCTCTCCAGTAAGTGTCCTTGGGCAGTACACCTAACGGTATATACTCGCCACCCAGGACATACTTGAAAACGAGAGAAATCTCAATGTATCCTTCCTGGTAAAATCCTTTTAAAGGTTTAAAAGTAACATCAGGAAGCATTATTTTACTGAGAGGGTGGTGGATACATGGAACAGCCTTCCAGTTGAAGTGGTAGAGGCCAAAACAGTAATTGAATTTAAGCAAGCATGGGATAGGCATAAGGCTATCCTAAACAAAAGATAAATCCAGGTAAAGTATCCATGTAATTGGGCAGACTAGATGGGCCGAAAGGTTCTTATCTGCCGACATTTTTCTATGTTTCTATGTTTCTCAAAAAAAAAGGATTCAACATATCGCCCCAAAATCAGACATTATAGGGGTTATTCAGAGAGATCCGAAATGTAACTGGACACTGAAATTCAGTGTACGGGACATTTTGGGGTCATTTGGCTATTCAGAGAAGAGGCAGTTCTGGCGAATTGCCTGCACGAACGGTGCCTGCTCGAGGGCAGTGAAATCCCCCATAGAGAAGCAATGGTTCGTCTATTCAGAGAACCCTGAACAATAGTGAAATGTTGCCGAAATTCTCTGCTTGTTCGGTGGTTTCATTCGACAGGTTTATTCAGGCGAATCCCATAGGCTTCAATAATAAAAATATTCCCGTTTTGGGGGGCGAAGCTAGCAGCGGCAGCGAGCGGTCGCATTCTGAATAGCTCCGGTAAGCCGCTTTATTACCGCTCGCTGATTGCACAGCTTTTTCCGGTGGACCTCCGCTGCTCTGAAGGGACAGAGGACTTTTGCCTGACCACGATCCGCACGCTTGGGGGGTTGATTTTGCCCCGAGAGGGATTTGGGCCTAGCAACAGTGGCCATTTTGGAAGCTCCCGGGCGGCCTTGTGGAATTTCTCTAGAGAAGAGTCTCTCTGCATCAAGTTGCGATAGACCATGCCTAAAGGTCTTCCCCAGAAGGGTGGTCCGCGCCAGAGAGATAGCCAGGAATCGATGTCGGGTAGGTCTGGGAGCGCGGTGGCCTCCTCGTCCCTACCCCCTGGGCTATGGATCGTCAGGAGATGAAGCATGTTCTTGGTCCCTTAGTGAAGGCACCGGGACGTCGTGGCCTGCCCCTCAGTCTCAGCCACGAGGTCTCTCTGCTGCGGCGAAAAAGCGGGCGCAGAAAAAGCACAAGGCTGCTCTAGCTGCGGCCTCGGTGACATCGGTGGTTGACCTGGACTCTTCAACAGAAGACTCGACTGGGGATCCACTGCCTTCCGATGGACACGGAGAAGTTCCAGATCGACAGCGTGGCTCTGGACTGAGACCTCGGGCACTGAGAACTGGGATGGAGGCGAACGGGCCGACTGGAGTCTCTGCTATGGCTCAGATTCGGGAAGAGGATGACCATCTCCCCTCTCGAAGGGCGACCTTCTTTGGATTCTGGACGAAATTCGGGAGATGTGGAGACCGGAGGTGGCAGCGGTTCCAGCTGAAGTTGAGGTGGTTCGCGCGCAGGTGACGGAACTGCAGATGAAGAATGACGAGGTGGTGATGGAACAAACTCACCTATCTGGCCAGGTAGATTCCCTCCATGCTGATATCCTGACCCGCTCCGTAGAGACACTAGAAATGAGACACCGCCGCCGGGACATCAGGGTCAGGGGTATTCCTGACTCGGTATCGTCGGAGGAGTTAATGCCTTATGTGAATCGCTTGGCTCTCCAGATTGCTAATTTGCTTTTTTGTACGCTTTATGTTGTTGGGGTTTATCGCACCTCGCTTGGCTTAGTACTGGATGGTACCGATTGTTAAGATAGATTGTTAAGCTAGATAACTTGTTACTGAAATTGCTGGCCCTTGGAGGCTGTTTTTCTGTACGTTTGATTCCGTGCATTTCTTTTCTTTGTAATTCTACAAATAAAGAATTAAAAAAAAAAAAAATATTCCCGTTTTTTTAATTCAATATTTAATAAACCATTTATTATTCTATTCTGCTGTAAAAAGTCTTTTATTTATAGATTTTTTTAGGAGCTTTTAAGGATTTTTCAGGGGTTTGTTCGGCAACATTTTGTTTTTAGTTAGTTATTTATTTAATTATTTGCAATTTATTTTACCAGGAAGGATACATTGAGATTGCTCTCGTTTTCAAGTATGTCCTGTTTTTAAATCGTTTTTTCTTTAACCGACCTTTTAATTATCATTCATAGGACCTTATATGTTATTTTTAGGCATTTTCGTTCAGTAGTTTTTTTGCAAACAGTGTTTCAATTTTTAAACTTTCAAGCGTACTGTTGTTTTTTTTTTTTTTTTTTTTTACCACGTTCATCTGCTTGTTTGGTTTTTCTGGCAGCTGCTCTGCTCTGTGATCGGCGGCTCGTTCTGGCCTGTTCGGCAGTGTTTTTACGGCGGTTTCTGCGGGCTTTCGGTGAGTGAGTGTTCTGCGGTTTTGCGGCGGATTTTCCCTGCGCTAAGGGGGGCCCTGCGGTGCTTGCTGAATACACCGCAGGGTCGGCGAACTGGAATCGCCCCGATGTGCGGGAAACGAAAGGTCACCGAACGTGCAGTGACTTTTCGAATCTCTCTGAATAACCCTGAAAGTGTCAAAATAAAGAAAAATGCTAGTAGAGGCCTTTCTTCCCTTTTTAATATTGCCTTTTGATTCAAAATCTTACTCGAGAAATTGTTTCTTTTGTTTTGTTTTTATCATTTTCTCCCCCACACAAAATTACACTGATGCAGATAAGCACAACACAGCTGAAATCACTTTGTACTTGTCAGCGCCAAGTAAGATAATCATGCAAGAAAATGCTGATTAATATTACCAATGTAACAGAAATTAAACTGCCAAGCTGATACTGATAGGAACATCTGAGTGATATCGCAGTCGCACATATCTGAGGTAGTGCAGCTCCTAATATCGTTTGTAGTCTTCTGTAGGAAAAGTTAAAAATGTGTTTAAATTGTATCTCACTGGGACAGTAATATCCTTTTTGATGGGTTTGGCCAAATAATCCATATAGAATGGTACATTATTTAATTATTAGCAACTTGGGTTATTTCACATTGAGTTTGATGGTCCCGTTTGTGTAACCATTTTATAACATTAGTATAGGTTCCTAATATTTCTCAGAAGTTATATGGTTCATTTTAACGGTACAATATTCAAGCTTTGCATCTACAGTCAAAATGTTAAAAGGGTGTTAGTAACTGGATAATCGTAGCACTTACACATCTATAGCTTTGTGATTTATATGAGCGTTAGAGGTAAGTTTTGGGAAAGTTAGCAGGGGCCAGGTCCAGGGGAAGGTGTGGGAATGCAGTTCCTGCACTATTTTTACAGAGAGACCAACCATGATGAAGTTCACCTATTAGAAAAAGAGTGTAGTTCTTAGGAAATGTGAATACATTTCAGGAATCCTTGCTATCTAGGGTGGTCTCAGAGAGGGTGACGTTGGCACACTCTCTGCGTGCTGACATCACAAGTGACAGATCTGCTGACCAGAAGCCAGGAAATTAAAAACCCCAACTGCTGGTGTTACTGGGTGGGGTGGAGGTAACTCCTCAACTTTAACCCGCGTTTCGGCTGGATCGGGGCAGGAGCGACAGGAGAGAGAAAGGGGGTCTCTCTTCACATCCTGGTGACTTTAAAACAATAAAGAGGTCAGGTGGAGTAGAGTGTCCTGTGTCCCTTAAAGGCTTGAGTGTTGGTTGATCTCACTTGGGATACTCGTTGGCAAATATTGTCAGGTAACGGCTTCTTCTATCCTGGTTGTGCCTTGAAGCCCACTTTTTAGTAGGTTTTTGGTTTAGGATCTTGCCAGTTCCAAAAGGTTTGGTTCAATAAATTTGACCCTCTGTGTTCATGTTGGGTAGAGCGATATTTTAACTTTCACAACCGAGTTTGTGTGTTTTTATTGGGTTACTAGGATAGGTGGGAGGAGGTGCCGTGTACTGCGTTTAGGTGGAAAGTTTATACTTAAGGCTAGGGTCAGACGAACGCATTTTTCACGTTGTCCGTGAAAAAGTGCGTTCGAACGAATGGACGTATTTTTTCACGGAATACGCGATAGCGGTCATACGATGCGCATTGTCGTCCGTGATTTTGTACGGATCATCAATAAAACACTTTTTGCGTCTGGACGTTATGTTGGCCGGACGTGTGCAGCGTCTGACGTCTCCCAATCACGCAAACACGCCGCTATGCTGCCGCAGCGCACTCTGTACGTCAGTAGTAGCAGTTTGACGTTCTCGAAAAAATGCGTTCGTTTGCCACTTGCGTTGCACAGACGAACTTTCGTGCGGCCGTTCGTCGTATGTTCCCCGGCATTGGACGTCATTTGCTGCTAGCACGGCCGTGATTTCGTGCGGCTGAACGCACGTTAAAACTGCTTTCGTCTGACCTTAGCCTAATGGTTCTTTTCAGGCAGGGACTGGAAAATACCTATATGAATCTGGTCACCTTTATTGCAACTCACCTCTGACAGACGAGAGCTTATTGGCTCACTGCCTGTCGGATTAAAGAAGGTATATGTGTCTAGAAAGTATAACCGATCTCACCGACATCACTAACTGCCACAGATATTCCGAGCTTTTGGCTTGGTTTCTCTAGTTGCCCCATTATTGTGTGTGCATGTGTTTTGGGGGAGTATATGCTCAACTGTCCATGAAGTTTTATCACAGAGGAGTAAAGTCTCACATGACTCCTGGCACAGAATGAAGTATCACAATAGTTAATTGTATGCTATCTTATCTTGGGGGCATTTTTTACTTGCTTGTTCAGTAATGATGTGTGAAGAATAGAAGAGACAATGTATCCAGTCATAGAGGAAGAAGCAGTACTCCTCCCTGTGCCTGCTGAACATTTCCCTTCCTCACTCTAACATTCTGTCTTTTCAGCTGTTGGGTGTTGAGTTATTTTGTGTGAATGTTGATGGCAGCAGCTGTTACTGCAGCAAGTCCCTGGCTGCAGGATCCTGCAACACACACTATACCCTTCAGTAGTCCATCCCTGACTCAGAGCAGTGAGCAGCCTCAGTCACACAGAGCACTGGGCAGAGGGGAGTGTGTAGTCACTGAGCACTGAACACTGAGAGGACACCTCCCAACCATCTCCAGTTTTACCAGGAAAGAAAAAGGAGCTTGTTCAGTATATTGTAGCATCTCTTCCAACATCTGCCAGATTCCATCATTTTATATATAGATCCAGGTAAGCCTGCTTTGATTCACAGACCTGCATTGCTTTACACCTCATGTACCCTTGACACATGATCTGTCTGTGACAGAAGAAGATTTTTTACAGTTTGTGTCTGCTTTAGGAGGAAGCAAAGTATAGGAATTATTTTAAACTTATATTTTTTTAGTCACTTATCCAATGTCATTTACCCTTGTTTTTTAATAGAATGAATCAGCTATTATTTATATATATAGATGTTTTTTTCCCTTATTCTGCTTTTCTGGTCACAGGACGTGCAGGGAGAATGCTCAGATATTTCTATATTTGGAAAGTGACCTCTCTTCTCTGCAGTATGCCTGGTGTCTCCTTCTATAGCTACTGCTGCTGCTAAGCGTCATTTCATTTCTCCAAACCTGCCTCTGCCGCCTGGCGTATTTCATTTACAGCGAACGCGGCCGCAAATCATTTTTGTCCTTGAAGTGAGATTCTTAGGGGGCGTATTTACTAAACTGCGAATTGTAAGGCACGTTTGTCATTTTTACATTCAAGAATGACAAGTTTGGGAAATATTTCCACCTCTGTTCCCATGCACAGTTACATAGTACACTGTTTAGTAAATAACCATCCAATGGAATAAACACTAAATAACCAATTCACTGTTTAGTAAATAACCATCTAAATACTAAAATAGGTAAATAATTTTTTCTTCTTTGCGGGTTATATATTAATGCTCAATTCAAAAACAGTAGTATTTTTTTTTTCTTCTCTATATTCTCCCAAAAATCTGTTCGCCGTGAGTGTTCGTGTGTACAGGTCTTCATATTGCGCTATGAAGAACAGACAGTGTTTAATTCACACTCAGTGCCATAAATACTTCAATACACTGTACTGAAATTGATGAATAATCAGAGTAATGTTATTTTTGGAAGTTATACCGTACCATCAGCCTGACTAATGAGACAGGACTGCAAAGTGAATTTTCCTTAAACAATTTTTCATGGAAAATTGAGGCGTTTGTCCCTTTGCATTGACTTTAGTCTTTGTGCACCTTTCTTGGAATTACGCTAGCTATTGGGGTGTGCAAGTGCACCACTTGCAGGAACATTTAGGACCCCATTCCAAGGTTGGTGTAAACGTAACCAGAGCTGTTGTAAACTTAACAACTCCATAGACTATCATGACTCTTGTAAGTTTACAACAGCTCTGGTTAAGTTTACACCAACCTTGGAATAGGGCCCTTAGTGGTGCTTTTGGTTGAACTGACACTGTGGGAGTTACAGCCTTCAGCACCTTGAAGACTGCTGCCCTTAACCCCAGGCCACGTGGAACCCTCACTAGAGATCCACCGAAATCCTACATACATTCCAACCCGCTATCTTTAACCAAACCACTCAACAATACTTTTATCTTTATGTGTGTGATGACCCCTCTCCTCTCGTGCCAGTTTTGCAGAAGTAATCATTAAAGGTATATAATATTTTGAAATGGCAACATTTTAAAATGGGAGAAATAAATAAAAGAAACAAAAATAATCAAAGTAATATGTCTTCGGAATGTGAAGTATAAGGCTAGTGTGAGACAAGCGTTTTTGGAGAGCGGAAGCAACCTCCGTGAGAGTCAGGGGCTGACTGGCAACTTTTGGCCCAGGGGCCAAGTATGACCCAGAGGCCCATAGTGCAGCAACACAGGCCCTTGTGTATGAGCGTTATCACAGAGCTCCGCAGCAATATAACTTACTCTCATACACAGCGCACATTACAGTGAGTTGTATTGCTGTAGAGCTCTGTGATACGCTCATACACACCCTCACATTACTGTGCATTTTATTGCTGTGGAGCTCTGTAACACTCAAACACACTGCACATTACTGTATCAGAGCTCCACAGCAATAAAACTCACAGTAATGTGCGGTGTGTATGAGCGTATCACAGAGCTCCAGAGCAATACAACTCACTCATACACACCGCACATGGATATATTGCCCCCACCTCACACATGGGTATATTGGCCCCCAGCTCACATGAATATATATTGCCCCCAGCTCACATGGATATATATTGCCCCCAGCAGCTCACACATGGATATATATTGCCCCAGCAGCTCACACATGGATATATTGCCCCAGCAGCTCACACATGGATTTATATTGCCCCAGCAGCTCAAACATGGATATATATTGCCCCCAGCAGCTCACACGTGGATATATATTGCCCCAGCAGCTCACACATGGATATATATTGCCCCCAGCAGCTCACACATGGATATATATTGCCCCAGCAGCTCACACATGGATATATATTGCCCCTAGCAGCTCGCACATGGATATATACTGCCCCAGCAGCTCACACATGGAAATATATTGCCCCCAGCAGCTCACACATGGAAATATATATATTGCCCCTGCAGCTCACACATGGAAATATATATTGCCCCCAAGCACCTCACACATGGAAATATATATATTGCCCCTGTAGCTCACACATGGAAATATATATTGCCCCCAGCAGCTCACACATGGATATATATTGCCCCAGCAGCTCACACATGGATATATATTGCCCCAGCAGCTCACACATGGATTTATATTGCCCCAGCAGCTCAAACATGGATATATATTGCCCCCAGCAGCTCACACATGGATATATATTGCCCCAGCAGCTCACACATGGATATATATTGCCCCCAGCAGCTCACACATGGATATATATTGCCCCAGCAGCTCACACATGGATATATTGCCCCTAGCAGCTCGCACATGGATATATACTGCCCCAGCAGCTCACACATGGAAATATATTGCCCCCAGCAGCTCACACATGGAAATATATGTATTGCCCCTGCAGCTCACACATGGAAATATATATTGCCCCCAAGCACCTCACACATGGAAATATATATATTGCCCCTGTAGCTCACACATGGAAATATATATTGCCCCCAGCAGCTCACACATGGATATATATTGCCCCAGCAGCTCACACAGGGATATATAATTGCCCCCAGCTCACACAGGGATATATATTGCCCCAGCTCACACATGGAAATATATATATTGCCCCCAGCAGCTCACACATGGATATATATTGCCTGCAGATCACACATGGATATATATTGCCCGCAGCTCACACATGGATATATATTGCCCGCAGCTCACACATGGATATATATTGCCCCAGCAGCTCACACATGGATATATATTGCCCCCAGCAGCTCACACATGGATATATATTGCCCCCAGCAGCTCACAGATGGATATATATTGCCCCAGCAGCTCACAGATGGATATATATTGCCCCAGCAGCTCACACATGGAAATATATTGCCCCCAGCAGCTCGCACATGGAAATATATATATTGCCCCTGCAGCTCACACATGGAAATATATATTGCCCCCAGCAGCTCACACATGGAAATATATATATTGCCCCTGTAGCTCACACATGGAAATATATATTGCCCCCAGCAGCTCACACATGGATATATATCGCTCCAGCAGCTCACACATGGATATATATTGCCCCAGCAGCTCACACAGGGATATATAATTGCCCCCAGCTCACACAGGGATATATATTGCCCCCAGCTCACACATGGAAATATATATATTGCCCCCAGCAGCTCACACATGGATATATATTGCCCGCAGCTCACACATGGATATATATTGCCCCCTGCTCACACATGGATATATAATTGCCCCCAGCTCACACATGGATATATATTGCCCCCAGCTCACACAGGGATATATATTGCCCCAGCTCACACATGGATATATATTGCCCCAGCTCACACAGGGATATATATTGCCCCCAGCTCACACATGGATATATATTGCCCCCAGCTCGCACAGGGATATATATTGCCCCAGCTCACACAAGGATATATATTGCCCCCAGCTCACACAGGGATATATATTGCCCCCAGCTCACAGGGATATATATTGCCCCCAGCTCACACATGGATATATATTGCCCCAGCTCACACAGGGATATATATTGCCCCAGCTCACACAGGGATATATATTGCCCCAGCTCACACAGGGATATATATTGCCCCCAGCTCACACAGGGATCTATATTGCCCCCAGCTCACACATGGATATATATTGCCCCCAGCTCACACAGGGATATATATTGCCCCCAGCTCACACACGGATATATATTGCCCACAGCTCACACAGGGATATATATTGCCCCCAGCTCACAGGGATATATATTGCCCCCAGCTCACACAGGGATATATATTGCCCCAGCTCACCTCTCCTCTGCCAGGCCCCTCCTGCACAATATTGCCGGCCACCAGCGCCGTGTGCCTCCTACGAGCAGCCGCCCTGCTTGAAACTCTGCCGCTCATGTGGGTTCCACCAGCCAGCCGCGATCTAGCGATCATGCGGTTGGCTGGAGGAACACACGTGAGCGGCAGAGTTTCAAGCCGGCGGCTGCTCGTAGGAAGCACGCGGTGGCTGGCAATATTGTGCAGGAGGGGTCTGGCAGAGGCGGCCCGGGTGGCACTTGTCCCCCTGCCCCCCGGCCCAGTCCGCCCCTGGTGAGAGTGGACCTTCCTTCCACTCGACGCCGTCTGGCCACCTCGCTGAGCTCACTCAGTGCGCTCTGAGCTTCAAGGCACGTTCCTCCTATGGAGAATCGTGTTTGCAGCCACGTCAACGTCCGTCCTAGCGCTTTACCGGAGAGGCTTGGATAACGGACGCTTGTTGCGCGTGCATTTCGTGCGTGCGCACAAGCGTGTGACCAGCCCCGTTGCTGCGTCAAAACGTTGCAATGGATGCCGGTAAGCACGTCAATACGGGCGCACATAGCGCGCTCGTCTAACGCTGGCCTTAGTTAGCATCATATTTCCAACAGTCTGATATACATGATTTATGGGAGATTGTGTGATGTTTTTGTGCATTTTATAGTAGAGATTTCATAATATGTCTACAGGATGAAAGCTTTTACTCACCACTTGGGAGTTCCACATCCCAGTTTTGACAGTATGCTTTTATATAGTATTTGATGGCTTTTTATATTTATTGCAAAAAAAATAACCGACATTGGTTGTCTTGATACATTTCTGAAAGTTGTTTTTTCTTTAATCTAAAGTAGATCCTTTTTATTTTCATGTGTGTTGCTTTACTGTCCGAAGGGTCGGACTATGTCTTCATCAAGCATCTTAAATGTCCTAGGGCTCTATTCCATAGTGAACGCTAATAGTAGTGTTCGGATGAGTAGGTGTTAATGCTAGGATAAGTGTGTTTAACACTTGCCTGCCATGTTATCTTCCTAACGCTAAACCTGTCAAAAATCCATTAGCGCATCGGTGATTCCGCGAGCTTACTGTCCTTTGCAAATCTTATACTTAACATGGGGAGCACAATCCGTAATTAGTGTTTCCATAAGTAATGTATTACAATATGCTAGCGCTAATTACTGCAGCGATGCACAAACCAAAATTTTAGCTACTCCTGAAAGCTGGTGCTAATTGATTTCTGCTTTTGTGAAATTGTTTAGTCACCCCCTTACCCCCCCCCCCCTGATAAATCCAATACTCCCCTCTCATCCCGCAGCGAGAATGGTAGCCCGATCTGCCACTTCTTGTCCTTGGGATCAGAGGGAGACTGGGAACAGATAGTTCCCAGTCTACCTCCGCGATCACTCTGCAGCTCTGTGGGATCTCCCAGGAGCGAGTTGGCGCATGGCTCGCAGCCTGGAAGCTCAACCCTCGTATGAACTCCAGGAGGTGAGACTCGCGGTGGCTCAGAAGCGCGACCATGAGCATCACTGAAGGTAGCGCTGCATTCCGGGGCAAGGTGCTGAGGAGGCGCAGGTTTTCTACGTTAGCGTTCCCTTTGTATCGTTGGGTAGGGAATAGGGCCCCTAGTCTGTACAAAAAATATTGTCCTTTTGGATTGGTGTACAATTCTTGAGGAGCTGACTAGTCTGTCTGCTAGTTTGGGGCTCCGCTAGCCTAATGCTAAATTAAAAACTTTATTATAGAGTGTTGTGGATGACACTCACAGCTTTTAAATACACGTTTCATTTTCAACCTCTGGCTTTCAACATCCATAGAGTCATGATCCATTAGGTTAACTGAATAGCACTTAACTGACCCAAAGAACATTCAGGTACAAATGCTGCTGTAGATCGGGTTGCCAGGTCCCCATGTTGTTCTGGACATACATTACTCTTTCATGCAAATGGGAAAAGTGCTGCCCTGCAACATGTATAATTCAAATGCTGCAGGAAGGGAATCCAGGCAGATTACCTGGGATTCCTTTTTGATTTCTCACCTGCAGTATATGCATTATACATGCTGCAGAGTTGCATTTTTCATGCACAGCCCATCCGCATGAATATATTCTATACGTCCAGGAAAACATGACTGATCTGGCAACCTTAGCTGTATTTCAGGAGGTAAGCTCAGCTTTGAGGCCTAGTCTACTAGAACCTGTAAGAGGAGGATAAATATTTTTATACTACTATTAAAATAAAAAATACTCTTAGGCTAGGGTCAAACGAAAGCATTTTTACACGCGAACGTAAAAAAGTGCGTCCGAACGAATTGACGTATTTTTTCACGGAGTGCGCGATAACGGTCATACGATGCGCATTTTTCGTGCGTGATTTTTTCAGATCGTCAATAAAACTCTTTTTGCGTCTGGACGTTATGTAGGCTGGACATTAGCAGTGTCTGACGTCTCCTAATTACGCACACATGCCGCTATGCCGCAGCTGCGCACTCAGTACGTCCGTACTAGCGGTTCAGCGTTCTCGAAAAAATGCGTTCGTTTTCCACTTGCGTTGCGCGGCCGGACTTTCGTGCGACCGTACTTCGTATATTGGCCGTCATTGCCCGTCATTTGCTGCTAGTGCGGCCGTAATTATGTGCGCCAGAACGCACGTTAAAAGTGCGCTGGTCTGACCCCAGCCTAACTTGGGCAATTTCGCAGATTTATTCATCCTCTTGCTCTTTGAGAGCTTGCATCACCCTGCTACGTGACTCTTCACTGTCCGTAGTGATAGCTGTGTGCAGAGGCTTGATATATACCAGTGCATTCCAATGTCAGTTGTTTCATACTTGACATTACATATGCTTTAATAGAGTTCATTTTTCTGCCCCTAAGTTACTGGGCAGATGCTGCTAACAGCATCCCAATTATAGATATTATTTTTTTTTTACCTTAGGTGATTTTACTCACCTTTTCTCCCTCGTCACGCGCTGCTCCTCCTCTTCAGCTCCGGGTCTGTCGAACCCGGAAGTCGATAAAATTTTTCTGCACAATTTGCTCTCCTGCACAATTTACAGAGCCTTAAAACCACAAACTGCGCACCACTACTGAACTTGCGCACTTTACACACGCAAGCTCTGTAGCATCTGCACAGAACAATGGCTTAGGCTGGGGTCAGACGAACGCAGTGCGAACGCGCGTGCAGCTGCACTTTATCACGGCCATAGTAGCAGCAAATGATGGCCAATGACGGGCAATACATGAAGTACTGCCGCACGAAAGTTCGGCCGGGCAACGCAAGCGGCAAACAAACGCATTTTTCCGAGAACGTGAAACCGCTAGTACTGACGTACAGAGTGTGCTGCATCCGCTAGCGGCATGTGTGCTTGATTAGGAGACGTCAGCGCTGCTCCTGTCCGGCCTACATAATGCCCAGACGCAAAAAGTGTTGTATTGATGATCCGTACAAAATCACGGACAAAAATGCGCATCGTATGACCGCTGTCGCGTATTCCGTGAAAAAATACGTCCATACGTTTGAACGCACTTTTTCACGGACGATGCGAAAAATGCGTTCATCTGTCCCTAGCCTTAGAGCTGCGCAGATCCACTCCAACAGCTGCCTCTCTGTGACCATTCACTATTGCAAGTGATCTCAGAGAGGCTGTGTGCTGACATCACTAATGACCAATCTGGTGACCAGCAGCCAGGAAATTCAAATCCAGGCTGTTGGTGATGCTGGTTGGGGTAAAGGAAACTCTTCCACTTCACCCAGTGATAGCCCCAGGTTGGGGCAGCGGAGGGGGAAACTCCTTACAACCTGACGCCCATCCATCGCATTGGTAATATTTTATTTAACAGACTTTTTAATTTGCTTTAGAGACCCTGAATAAACAAGATGGGTTGGCAGTACTTGTGTCAATTCAAGTCATCTACAATATGATCCAAGCCGAAGTAAAGTCTTAGGGGACTATTACAGGTGAAGCAGGCTTTCCAACCAATGTAAAGGACATGTGACTTGCCCTCTGACCTCCATTAAACTGATTGACACATAACATTTTCTAGTTAGATTTACCCTGAGATGGAACCTAAAGTGCACCTACGTTCCTACACCGTGCACCAGCATTGGCACAGGAATCTGAGGATGAGCTACAGACGTCTATTTGTTAGGAAAGCTTAATAGAGCTGATCTATAGGAGATGAGCACCGGTGGTGCCGGGCCGGCAGGAGAGTATGATGGGTGCTTTGGTTAATTGAGTTTACTTTGAACAATTTATTGATGGACATTGGACACTCCAAGTCTCGGACCATGTTGTCTTTAGTTCACTTTTCTGTATAACATTCAGAACATTTTCACTGAATTCAACTCCAGTGATCGGCTCCCCAGATAGGTGTTACATGGGTAACACAATAACTCAATGAAGAGTGTTTACACCTTGGGACTTGTATAGTGTACTATGTCCAGGGCCAGCCCAAGAGACTGTGCTGCCTGGGTCCGCAGCAATAAAACTCACAGTAATGTGCAGTGTTTATGAGCATATCCCAGCGCTCCTCCACAGCAATAAAACTCACAGTAATATACGTGTGTATGAGTGTATCCCACCGCTCCACAGCAATAAAACTCACAGTAATATACGGTGTGTATGAGCGTATCCCACCGCTCCACAGCAATAAAACTCACAGTAGTATGCTTTATGTATGAGCGCATCACAGAGCTCCACAGCAATAAAACTCACAGTACTGTGCATGAGTATCACAGAGCTCCACATCCCGCTACACAGTCACATATCCATATACCCACACATCCACACACGCAGTCACATATCCACACACACACACAAACATGCGGTCCCATGA
Organism: Leptobrachium leishanense; assembly: GCA_009667805.1. Lineage (NCBI taxonomy): Eukaryota > Metazoa > Chordata > Amphibia > Anura > Megophryidae > Leptobrachium > Leptobrachium leishanense. The sequence goes on along the minus strand of CM019064.1, from coordinate 89,111,991 downwards.
CCCCACGCACATACGTGGTCAAACATCCATATACTTACACACATCCCCTGAACAGGGATAGCCTAGGCCCAGTCGTGCGCCAGGCCTGGTCGAGGGCATGGCTGGCTGCTCCATGCTGCGGTCTTTGCTAGGGCGACAATATGCTGCCCCTGTCAAAGGACGGCCTGTAGCCATGACCCCATCTGGCCACATGGAAGGGCCGACCCTGACTATGTCCTTGGCATATCTGAATCTGTGATTTAGGCTAGGGTCAGACGAAAGCATTTTTCCCTGCGAACGTGAAAAAGTGCGTCCGAACGCATTGACGTATTTTTTCACGGAATGCGCAAAAACGGTCAGACGACGTGCATTTTCGGGCGTGATTTTGTACGGATCGTCAATAAAACTCTTTTTGCGTCTGGACGTTATGTAGGCTGGACATTAGCAGTGTCTGACATCTCCTAATCTCGCAAACACGCCGCTATGCCGCAGCTGCACACTCAGTACGTCAGTACTAGCGGTTCAGCGTTCTCAGAAAAATGCGTTCAAATTCCACTTGCGTTGCACGGCCGGACTTTTGTGCGGCCGTACATCGTATATTGTCTGTCATTGCCCGTCATCTGCTGCTAGTGCGGCCGTAATTATGTGCGCCAGAACGCACGTTAAAAGTGCGCTGGTCTGACCCCAGCCTTAAACTTTATTAGCAAAGAAAAAGAATATTTGTTGCCCATTGATAGACAGATGGGGGTTGAAATGTTGCAGTTTACTTACACGTTTATTCAAAGAAAGGTGAAACTCAGGAAAATTCTAGGTCAAAATAGCCAAACCAAAAAAATTCTCCCATTTATCTCACTTTCCAAATCGGCTATTTGGTCTAGATTGTTCTCTTCTCCTGCCAGTTCTCCTGGATTTCACCTTTCTCTGAATAACCATGTATTTCATAACTTTCCTGGACATTATAGACACCTTTGACCTACCTCGTGCAGGACAAACACAGATTTCCCACTACCCTGCTGGTGATATTCTTTTTAAATTCTTTTTTATAGCTTGTCATTTTTTTTACTTTTAACTTTCAGAATGTTATCCATGCTTTTATAGACTCCTTCACTCTGAAGATATGTAATTGGCAAGTCATTTTATATTCGTAGAATGTATTTGTCTCCTTTATTTAGAAACACTTACTCATGTCACAGGCTTGTGTGGTTCATGCTGATATATTTTTAGCCAGCGACTAATTTTGTCTAACCCATAAAAATTCACATTTGTAGAAGATCAATGTTAGCAATGGCTTGAGAACTATGCAATGTGTTTTAAGATAGGGATTCAAGCTTGCAAAGATTTAACTGGTTTCTTAAATTGTTGTATATCTTTGTCTGTAATCTCTGATTGCAAACAAACTTTGGGCTAAATTACATTCTTCACGCAAAAATCCTCGCGCAAAGCGAAAATCTTTTCTCCAAGAGTTAAAGTTTTGCGAGCGCAAATCACAGTTGGAATTACAATCCTCGCGGCTTTTTTCTTCCGATCAATTGCGTGCGCAAACAGGACGCGCAGTAAGGCTAGGGTCAGACTAACGCATTTTTCACGTTGTCCGTGAAAATGTGCGTTCGAAGAATGGACGTATTTTTTCACGGAATACGCAATAGCGGTCATACTATGCGCAGTTTCATCCGTGATTTTGTACGGATCATCAATAAAACACTTCTTGCGTCTGGACGTTATGTTGGCCGGACATTAGCAGCGTCTGATGTCTCCAATTCACGCACACACGCCGCTAGCAGGCGCAGCGCACTCTGTACGTCAGTACTAGTGGTTTCACGTTCTCGAAAAAATGCGTTCATTTTCCACTTGCGTTGCGCAGCCGGACTTTTGTGCGACCGTACATCGTATATTGGCCGTCATTGCCCGGCATCTGCTGCTAGTGCGGCCGTGATTAAGTGCGGCTGCACGCGCGTTCGCACTGCCTCAGTCTGACCCTAGCCTAAGGTCTCGCGCAAAAATCTTCGCACGCGCAGTCTTTTTTCGAGATTCAGCCAATCAGAAGTAAGAACCACACCTGTCTCACGTTAACAAATTGCGTCTGCCACTGTCAATCTGAGCATATATGCTGCAGCAATAATACATGCACACGCAACTTCTCCATTTTATTGGTTTAGTATGGTTTGAATGGGCCACTGTGCTTTGGTGCATTCCTTTTTATGGGCTGGTGTATTTGGGGTTAGCCAGGTTGTTCAAATTTTGCCATAAGCACCAGCTTTTAGGAGTTGCTAAAATTAAATATGCGCGCGAAGGCCATGCGGTAATTACCGCAAAATAGGTTAACGATACTTACTCGCCACCCAGGTCATACTTGAAAACGAGAGAAATCTCAATGTATCCTTCCTGGTAAAATCGTTTCTCAAAAAAAATCCCATACTCGTACCAGCGCACATTCGTACTCCCAACGTTAAGTATAGGACGCGCGAAGTACAGTAAGTTCACGCAGGGTTTGCGCAGGTTCACCCGCGGTAGACGATTGTGCGCGCGGTTGTTGCGCTGACTATCTAATAGGGGATGCGGCGCAAATGGTTTTACCCCACGTGTTAATGATTATTTGTGCTAGGGCAAACGTTTGCGTGAAGATTGTAATTTAGCCCTTTCTCTTTAAACTTTAGGTTAGTAAAATTGATGTGGGAATCTTTGCTTCATTTAGGTTTGTGTATATGTATGTGTGCATAGGTATACATATGCAAATGTTTCAACATACCATTTGTCTTACATAGCCTCTCATTAAACTCTTCTCATAGTTATAACTGTATTTCCAGTCCTCCCCTGTGAATGCCCCTTAACAGCATTGGGAGCTTGTAACAGATTTTATATATACACACTGAGAAGAGAAGTGGTCTAGGTTTGGATATTAACCTAACTCTTTGTGCCATGACGTCCTAGACACAGTGCCAAAAGAATGTAAAGCACAAGAAGTCTGTATACATTTTGCAGTCATGTGAGGCAGAGTCTTGGGGGCCCTGACCAATGGGTAACTACCAGAAGCAGCCCTGAACTGTTCAGTGGCTCCAGGATGCTCACTAACAAGGAGTGATAAGTCAGACCAGGGGATACCTGCACAGGATCAGTGGCTGCAATCCCTGGACCACCATGCATGGGGCCTATGAAAGAGGAGGAGCACAACGCATTGTCTAGTGACTAGGGATGAGCCGAACACTCCCCGAGTTTCGGTTCGAAGCCGAACCCGAACTTTCCAAATGTTCGGATCCGAACCCGAACTCGAACTCCATACAAGTCAATGGGGCTGAAAATTCGCATTTTTAGAGTGCCCTCCAAGAGGGCATATATGCTAGATATTTGCCATAAAAAATGTATGGGGGTTTGGGTAGTGCCCTGGGGGACAGGAAACAAGGACAAAAAGTTAAAAAAAAAACTTTTTAAAGGGACAGTGAGTTTTCCATGAAATAAGGGTTAAAAATAAAAACAAATAATTCCTTCAAATATCGTGCCTAGAAGGTCCCCATAACCTGCCCGTGAAGTGGCGGATTTCTAGGATGTATAGAAATATGTAAAAACCAAAAAATGACATTTCAAATGATGGTAAATGCTTTTCCTTTAATCTATCCATAAACAACTGCTTGGGGCGGCAGTCTGTATGAAAAGAGGAGACATTTTCGGACACGCAGAAAAAGTTTACTGATTTTTTTGGCGGTGAAAAGCAGGAGAATGACTGGAGAATGGAAAATTCTAGGCCAAATAGCCGATTTGGAAAGTGAGAAAAACGGGAGAATTTTTCTGGTTTGGCTATTTTGACCTAGAATTTTCTCTTCAGTCATTCTCCTGAGTTTCACCTTTCTCTGAATAACCCTGTCAGGGTTATTCAGAGAGCGGTGTAGAGCAGGAGAATGACTGGAGAATGCAAAATTCTAGGTCAAAATAGCCAAACCAGAAAAATTCTCCCATTTAGGCTAGGGTCAGACTAGCGAATTTTTAACATGCGTTTAGGCGCACTTAATCACGGCCGCACTAGCAGCAAATGACAGGCAATGACAGCCAATATACGAAGTACGGTCGCACGAAAGTCCGGCTGCGCAACGCAAGTGGAAAATGAACGCATTTTTTCGAGAACGCAGAACCGCTAGTACGGACGTACAGAGTGCGCTGCGTCCACTAGCGGCGTGTGTGCGTGATTTGGAGACGTCAGACCCTGCTCATGTCCAGCCAACATAACGTCCAGACACCCAAAGTTTCCTGGTTTGGATCCGTAAGAAATCACGCACAAAGATGGGCTTCGTATGACCGTTTTCGCGCATTCTGTGCAAAAATACGGCAATGCGTTCGGACGCACTTTCGGTCGCTGTGAAAAATGCGTTAGTCTGACCCTAGCCTTATCTCACTTTCCAAATCGGCTATTTGGTCCAGATTGTTCTCTTTTCCTGCCATTCTCCTGGTTTTCACCTTTCTCTGAACAACCCTGAGAGAGAAGTGAAAGCCAGGAGAACTGGCAGGAGAAGAGAACAATCTAGACCAAATAGCCAATTTGGAAAGTGAGTTAAATGGGAGAATTTTTCTGGTTTGGCTATTTTGACCTAGAATTTTCACTTCTCCAGTTATTCTCCTGCTTTTCACCGCTCTCTGAATAACCCTGTGAATGTTTAATCCCGAGGTGAAAAATAACATTGCTTAAGGCTGGGGTCAGACGAGCGCAGTTATCACGTCCGTGTTGCCGCACATTTGTACGTCCGTGGCAGCATAGCATTCTGACCAATGGAGCCCCATACACGAAGTACGTCCGCATGGAAGTGCGGATGCATGGCAGACGCAGCAAACGGACGCAGATTAGGCAAGAACGTAATACTGCTAGAACGGACGTGCGGAGTGCGCCACGTCCGCAACGTCCGTGTAGCTTTGTATGTGAGTGATGAAACGAGGTCAGATGGACTGCATTTATACGTCCAGCATTTTTGACGGACAGAATGTCTTTTCATTTTAATTTATTTTCCCTGCTACATCAGTCAAAAAATACGTCAGTGAAAAAAACGGACTGTGTGGCCACTACCTTGTTGTCAGTAAGTACGTCCGTACTGCACGGACACACAGTCCGTACAAAATGCGCTCATCTGACCCTAGCCTTAGATGTTATTTTGAATTTTTTTCAAACACCTGTTAACCCCTTCACTGCTGAGGCATTTCACGCCTGTGTGCTGAGCTCATTTTTACCGCTTTCGCTCATCATGTTTAAACGCGATTTGAAGCCACATTTTAATAAATGACCCAGACATATTATATATCGTTCTTTCCGGCAGACTACGCAGATTCATAATATATCATTTTTATATGTATACGTCATGACCTGCCTGTATATTATAACAAAAAATACAATACAAATTGAATTTTTAATCATCTGCAGTGTGTAAAGTGTTTTTTTTCACATTTTATCACATGAGCGTTTGCGGTTATGTTTTCTATGGGGTGCGCTTGTACAAAAAAATTGAAATGGGGACTTGTTACTTTTTTTGGGGGGAATTACGTGATTTTTAGCAAACGCACCCCATAGAAAAAAATCATTAGTGCAGCATCATTGTTCACATTATAATTGAAATGTGAACAATATTGCTGCATTAATAAAAACAACACACAAAAAAAAAACATGTTTTTTTTTATTTATTTATTTTTTTAAATTTATTTATTATTATTTTTTTTTTTTTTATTATTTTTGTTTTACTTTTTACCTAGTCATGTTGGGTATCATTCGAAAGGCCATGCTCAGGCCTTTCAAATGACACCCTCCATGACCCCCTAGCTGCCACGGTTCTGGAGATATCGGGGTTCACAAGAACCCCCTATCTCCACCAGGGGATTTCCTTGGGAAATCCCCGGCAGCTAGGGGTTCCCCGGCTATCTGACGTCATCACGCTATGCGTGATGACGTCAGACAGCGAGGGGAGTCCCGGGGGCGGAGCCGCTATCCAAGATGGCGGCCCCCACCGGAGATAGGCTGCACTTCGGCGCCGCAAGGCGCTGAAGTGCAACTCAGCACTTGAGGGGTTAAAGCCAGGCATCGCTTAAAAGGGGAGACTCTCCCCTTTTAAGCAGTGCCTGGCTTTTACCGCTGCTCCTTCCCGATCGGGAGGGAGAGGGATCCGAACGGATCCCCCCCCCTCCCTTCCAGGCTATCTCCCGGCATTGCCGGGGGGTCGCCTGGAAATGACGTCATCGCGCATGGCGTGATGACGTCATTTACGCCGGGAGGCGCTTGACTTCAGCGTCTGAGGACGCTGAAGTCAGAACGCCGTGGGACCCCGGACAGAGAGGTGAGTATCTCCGCCGGGGGTCCCGCACAGCTGATGACGTGTGGGGCACGTCCTCAGCATGCAACGTGCATCAATGAGGACGTGTCCCACACGTCTTCAGCAGTGAAAGGGTTAACCACTTGGTTGCTATGGACGCGCTCAGCGCGTCCAGCCAAGTGGTTCTCCTGTGCTATGGACGCACTGAGCGCGTCCATGCACAGGAGGCAGCAATCCGCCGGATTCCGGCGGATTGCTGCGCCCCCCGGTGCGGGCTGACATCTTGGATGTCAGCCCAGCACTCCGGGACCCCGGCGGAGCAATTAGATGTCATCGCGGCGGCACGATGACATCTAATTCAGGCGCCCCCCGCATGTGCAGAGGAAGTGCCTGAAAGGGAGGGGGGCAGAGGGTTAATCCAGGCACCGTTTGGAAGGGCACAGCCTGCCCTTCCAAACGGTGGCTGTGATTAACCCCTGGGGAGCCGGATCACGAATCAGCTCTGAAAAGCGCCGGATCGTGATCCTCTCCTGGAGCTGGCCGACATCTTGGATATCGGCCAAGCCTCCAGGAACTCCCCCTGAGGACTGGCGTCATCGTGCATAGCACGATGATGCCAGTCCTGGAGTTAACCCCTAGCTGCCACCAATGGTGGAGATAGGGGGTTCATTGGAACCCCCTATCTCCTGATCCGTGGCAGCTAGGGGTTAATGTTTGATATCGTTGGATCGGCCAGAGTATGGCCTTTCCAAGGACATTAAACATGAGCATGAAAAATGTTTTTTTTAAAAAAATAAAAAAATAAAAATATTTAAAAAAAATAATTCTAAAAAAAAATACGTTTTTTTTGTTGTTTTTGTTTTGTTAATGCAGCAATATTGTTCCCATTTCAATTATGATGTGAACAATAATTCTGCACTAACGATTTTTGTATGCGGTGCGTTTGTTAAAAAAAGCAAAATTTTTCCCAAAAAAAAATGTAACGAGACCCCATTTCTAATTTTTCTAACAAGCGCACCCATACAAAATATAACCGCAAACGATCGCATGTTAAAATGTGAAAAAAAACACTTTACACATAATTAATTATTGAAAATTCAAATTTTATTGCATTTTTGTTATAATATACAGACATGACATAACGTATACATATAATAATGACATATTATGAATCTGCCAAGTCTGCCGGAAAGAACGATATATAATATGTCTGGGTCCTATATCAAAATATGGCTACAAAACGCGGTTAAACATGATGAGCGAAAGCGGTAAAAATGACCTCAGCACATAGGTGTGAAAAGCCTCAGCAGCGAAAGGGTTAAATGCAGCATATTAGAATGTTTTAGGGAAATTAATTCTCAAATCTCAATCAGAAGCAGACACCACCCCACCCTCAGTATGGTGTACAATGTATCAAATTTATTACCAGACTAAAAACACCTGGTGTTATGCCCGTTTGTGAACATAGGTCATTTAGAGTTGATAATCTTTCCACGTACACATTAGTTTTTAATTCAATATCTAATAAACCGTTGCTTATAATATTCTGCAGTAAAGAGTCTCTTTATTTCTAGATTTTTTTTTGTATTTTTTTTTAAGCATTTTCTATACTTTTTTCAAAATTTCTTTTTTTTTCGAACCGAACACACCCAAAAAGTTCGAAATTCGCGAACTTTCGAACTGCCAAAGTTCGGGTCGAACTCCGAACCGTCCGAACCCGAACAGCTCATCCCTACTAGTGACCTCATCACACTGAGCTCATCACTGACCCATCACCAGATTTTCCAGGAAAGTACTGCCTCCTGTGGCTGCTGGAACAACAGGATTTACTTGGTTAGGCCATCTAACAAGATTGTGCTGGTGGCATTTGGTGGTCACCCCCTGCAGGCCTCAGACATTCTGGATTAGGACTTGGTAGCACGATATCAGAGCTCCAGCACACTATGTGCACAGTGTAATGCCATTGCATATTAGATAGAGGTGGCAGGACCTTATTGGTAGGTCAGTCCACTGTTTATCTGCCATTCCCTTAGGCTGCATTAGTGTACGGCTGGGCACAGCTGGCACAGCCCACAATTCCTAGGCCTGAGTACCATTGATGCCAACATTTAGGGGTGGATGACTTTCTGCATGCCATATTTTTCTAACGTATATATAATCGTGAAGCTGTAATACGCAGGTTTACAATTCCCTCAATTTTAATAGGGGATTTAAATATAAGCTATACATTGTGCTAGAGAAATGGCACATAAATGTGTAATTTTAATTTTCTGTTCACTCAGTGGTCCTCCAATCTGATGCTCAGTTCTGTTGGCATAGAGGTCTATGCCAATGAAAATGAAGTCAAAATAGTGTCAGAATCTCAAATTGGTTGGTGAGCAACATGGCAAAACCATCATGGCAGTGCTACACAACTCTCCTGCGAGCTCCTTTTGTAAAGTGGCTGCCGTTGATTGATGCACCAAGTTGCACCAAGTTGATTGATAAGCAGTGTGGAATAAATCCAATGAGATATTTCACCGATCCTTTATGATTAATGTGATATCCTCTGTTTTGGGTGTTACTCTACTAAAAGTGACCTTTTTTTTTTTCTACAGCTTCCCTTTAACACCAGTGTCATTAACTGATTCGCATTAACACCGGGTGCACACTAGGCATTTTTTTTGTGCGCACTAACACGCGTTAAAATGCACTTACCAGCGTGCGTCGCAGCATATAATTACGCGGATAGAGAAGAACACAAGCATAACGCGCGCTGAAGACTTACGTCATGGAAACACCAAGGCTTGTGTGCTAGGATTGACCGCGTGCAGAACTTCAAATGCCCAGCTTTTTTTTTTTTCATTCAACTCAAGTTCAGTTTTTACGACGTGCGTCCTAAATTAACGCATCGTCTGGCATCTACCATCTCTCCCGTCATTTTTAACTCTCGGGTGCGTCGATTTTAACGCACGCTAGTGCGCACAAAAAAATGGCTAGTGTGCACCCCGCCTATGAGGGAGAGAGAAAAATCTTGAAAAATAAAGAAAATGAAAATTCCGCTTTCCCTAATCTACAAACTTCCCGGAGTTATAATGTTAAAAACACAAGTCCTGAACTCTTTAATGTGCACATACAGTATGTGTGTATATATATTTACTGTATATGCATTTTTTTCACCTTTGTCTAAATGTTCTCCAATTATGTTTAATCAATATATGTATAATTTTTCCTGACTGTAGTTCCCTTTGTTTATTTTAACATCTTTAAAATGAAGGGAATGTAATGCAATAAGAGGAACATGTCAGATTAACAGGAACATTTATTCTGGCTGTACAAAGGCAATCTATGTTTATACTTATTTCACCGCCGTGATCAAAAAAACCAATCATCATCAGAAATACTTCATTTTTAAGACTTTGCTTCTCTTTTCTTTCCAGTACTTAAAAAAGAGAAATATACAAAGCACGTATAACAGCTGTAATTATGTGCTATATTATCATCATTAGAACGATCATTCTCCCATTTTCTCGAGCAATGCCGCGATGCTCGAATGTACTTGTGTTGATATTTTAATGGACCTCTCCTGTTCAAAAGAAGAGACAAAGGGCAATATTGCGTGCCCCTCACTAAAAGCAGAACGCAAAGGGGAAAAATTTAGCGTTCCCCAATTTCCTCTTTGCGTCCCGATTTCACCAGCAGATCGGGGGCAGACTCTGAGTCTGGCAGGCTACCCTGTAGCGATCGCTAGGCTCGCGGATATTTGGGGCAGCCCTTAAGCGCCGTCCCAAGCATCCCTTCCATGGCGTCCATAGTACTCCATGAAGGCTTCACTTGCCAGGTCGCATGACTGACAGGATCTCAGCCTCTTGCGAGATCCTGCTGGTCGGCAGGGTGATCGCGGAGGGAGACTCTGGACTCTTTTTTCCCCCAGTCTCCCTCTGCTCTCGGTGGCCAGAAGCAGCGGATCGGGCCGCCGTTCTTGCCGAGGGATAATAAGTGAGTATTTGTTTCTGGGGGGGTGGTTTTGAGCTGCAGGTAACAGATTCTGCGGCAGCACAATCCATTACCTACAGCTCTGAGCTGGTGTTAATTTGTTCAGTTAGCGCCAGCTCTTAGGATCACTTGGTCCTACACTAGATACTAGCGCTACTTACTCTTGGCTTGCACTTTGCTCTCCCCATGTTAGGTATAGGGAGCGCAAAGTACAGTAATCTCGCGGTACAGATCGCAATTTAACATGCGCTGTTTTTTTAACCCGTTAGCGCTGCGCCCAGATCACCTTTGATTCACTAACAGTCACGCTAGTGTTAGCTTGAAGCAGGTGATAGGGCCCAAAGCCATTTGGCAAACTGCCTGCTCTCTGAATAGCCAGATGGCCCCGAAATGGCACCGTACAGGGAAATTCCCTGTTTGGTGCCATTTCGGGGCCAGATCGACTGTCTCTGAATAACCCCTTCTGTTATAACAAAGATTATTATTGAGTACAGCACCACTTGCTGTAATGTGACACGGACCAGGTGTATGACGCAAGGGAAATGTCTTTTCAAGTGAGCAAAGCGATCATCTCTGCCAGCAAACCCAGTGCTGCACAATATATGTATATTTTGGATCATGGTGTAGCTGGTTTTCTCTGTGGCAAAGAGGAACATAGAGAGCTCATGGAAAAAAATAGTAGATTTAAGGCGTCCTCGTTAAAAGCTGGCACAGAGTAGATTTATTCTCGTCATAAAAATAATAAGTTTCAGAATTTGCTCACATTGTATAGTATGTATAATAAACTCCAGTGCATAAATCCATAGATATACAAAGATGAATAAGCAATACCTATGCCAAGACTTTTCACTCTCTCAAACATATTTGCAGTCCATTTGATAAATAACCCACTTAGGAAGATCCAATGCTGACCTTGAATATATTCATATGGGTTAATCAGAATGCTCCTTAAGCAATTCTCCTCCAAAGCAAATAAATCCAGTTTGGATAGTTGCTTCTGTTCTCGGCATTCAGTTCTCCAAGGACATCTTGTTGCCCTTTCCTTTTCATATCTCTTTTTTATTATTACCATAATGGCCTTTTTCTGGACAGCAGTGCACTTTGTATGGGACGTGCAGCCTTCTTCCTAATGATTAAAACATCAAATAAATAACACTGTGTACTTTTGCATTAGAATCACTTTGAAATATGGCAACCTGATATAATTTTATTAATTTATAGACTATTTCTAATCTTGAGATTCTTTTTTAATTATGCATCTGAATTTTCTTATATCTATTTTAAATGGATATTGTAGCAAAACCATGACATGCTTTCTTTTTATCAGCAAAGCCATTTAAACCCAAATGCTGAAATGTAACAACAATTAAACGGACACTCTGTAAACCATAACCACTTAAGTGAATTTAAAGTATCATGAGTGTGTCCTCCTGTTAGTTCCTTGCCTCTGTGAAAGATCATAAAGATTCTCACGCACAGCCCCCATCCTCTGGAACGTGCTCCCTCATACTGTCAGACTTTCCCCTAAAGACATTCCTATTTAGGGAAGCCTACCACCCGACTCACTGACGCAACCAGTCCATCACTCTCACCAGTCCATCACTCTCACCATTCCATCACTCTCACCATTCCATCACTCTCACCAGTCCATCACTCTCACGTTGCAGTCCTCTCCGGTTTCCACCCCAACCCTTCTAGATTGTGAGTTCCCACTGGAATAGGGCCTTTGTTTCCACCTGTACTGGTTTGTCAATTGTTGTTCAATGTATTGTAACCCTTTCTATACTGTGCCCATTGTACAGCTCTGCGGAATATGCTGGCGCTATATAAATAAAGAATAGTAATATTAATAATAAAAAAAAGTGAATATTTCCCCTCTACCCTTTAGGCTGTCAATCACAGCCCCTGGACAGCCTTCCAGGGTATAGCGCATTGGGAGGTAAAATCACATGCTGATTTAATTGTTAATTACACATTACATATCTCAAATGTTATGCTCTATTTTTTCAGCATAGAGCACAAAGGGCTAGATTACACACCAAATGCTAATTGTAGCGTTAGGGTATGTAAGTGTTAACGCTAAGTGACTTTAACGCATGCCCCCCATATTACATCCCTAACTCTAAATAGGTTAAAAATTTGTTAGCGTATTGGTGATTGCATTAGCTTTCATGAGCTTACTGTACTTTTCGCATCCTATACTTAACATAGGGAGCGCAATCAGTAATTAGCGTTAGGATAAGTGAGGTATTACGAAGTGCCTGCGCTAATTACGGCACTGATGCGGTAAACAAATCTTTACCAAGTCCTGAAAGCTGGTGCTAAATTATTCCGCTTTTGCAGAACCATTTAGCACCACCTAAACCCCCACAATAAATTTGATGCTTGCCTCTCCTCCCGCGGCTAGAACGGTGGCCTGATCCACTGCTTCTTGCTGCCAGGAGCAGAGTGAGACTGGGGACAAATAGTCCCCAGTGTCCCTCAGCGATCAATCCGCAGCAGTGCGTGATCTCGTGAGAGAGAAATCGCGCAGGCCTCGCGGTCTGGCAGCGCAACCCTCCATGGAGTCCTATGGACTCTAGGAGGTGGTGCTTGTGGTGGCGCGGAGCTCTACTGGGAGTATCCCCGAGGGTAGCGCGTGGTTCCAAGGCAAAATGCCAAGGCGCCTGCCCCGGAATCTCACACAAAAATGGGGACGCTACAGGGAAACCTGCATGCGTAGGTTAACCCCGTTAGTGTCTCCATTTTAGCACAAAGATTGTAAATACCATTACACAGGGACATTACAATAGGGCAGGCCTGCCTTGTGGGTGGGCGAACAGGGAACCCGCCCTCGGCTCTGCACTTTAGGGAGCGCTGCACCACTGCTGACACATTCTGTCTGATAAAACGTGTCATTGACCACCAGCTCTCTGGGGAAAGGGGATGTCTATCTGTGGGGGAGGTGGGACGATTGGGGGTTCATTGTGTGTATCTGTGTGTGGAAGAAAGGTGGGGTATAAGGAGGCGTGATATTGAATGCGTGGTGAGGGGCCCAAAACATTTTCTAGCCCAATGCCCCTCAAATGGCTAGAGGTGGCCCTGCAATAGGGCATGTAATTGTTTTCTAGAATGACATTCTTTATGTTCTTATTTCATAATCAAACTTTACGCAAAGCATAATAATTCTACCTAATAGGGATCCTAGGTGAGGAAAGCAAGATAATGATTCCTGGTACAAGAAATGAACATTTATATACGCTAACGTATTTGTTTCAATATGTACAGTAAAATATTAGTATTATTAGTGTCCAGTTTGGTGGATTTATTATGAAGTGATTGTTCCAGTGTTATTAGTGTAATATTATTATTATCAATAAGATACTGTAATTCCAGCTATGCTGTTACTTTTGTATACCAGCCAGTAAATCAATGTGTAGAAGAAGCTACACTGTATCTAAGAAATAAAAAGGGGTAACCTAGATATTATGACAAAGGCTTTCAAAACGATAGATACTCTGTATCCTATTGAAAGACTTTATACTATTATAATTAGATTTTAAAGGAATATAATTCCATTTAATTTCTGCACAGGCTAAAACAGAAGGGAGACAAGCTATAGCAATCTATAACTATGACCTGTTCTCTCGCTCTTTGCCGCCAGTCATTCAATTGGGACAATTAGTAATATGTCTAATAGCAGTAGTTGAGATTGAATTTTGGATACCCAAGAAATCCATTTTGCTTACAGATTGAGAGGATCAAAAGGACCATTATATTTATTCAGAGGTTGTTCTTTTTTTGCTGTGAAAAGCATACATACACTTGTTTAAATTCCAGATCATGTCAGATGCCCTTGTACGCTGACCACTTTAGACACTGGCTGCCATTCAACTGTCAAGTAACCGCCAACAAGTGCAACTCTGCTCATGTGCCAGAGTCGGCTTGACTGTTGTCATAATGAACGCCTGCCAATACTCTTGATCCAGTTGACGTTCCTTTCGCGATTAGCAAAGTTCAACTCAATGGTTACTGCAGACATGCACTTGTTAGCGGCAACTTAGGGCCCTGGTTTCCGCTTGCTGGTAAAAGTAGCAGGCAAGGGAAAAAATCGTTGCAAGCCGATCTTCCCGTACCGGCTTCCTTTTACTGTACCTATTCCTACACAGCTGCTGCATTAGTTTCTGGCTTCAGAATAATATTAACTAGCTGACTTATAGTGGTAGCGGTTTTGAGCGCCACCGTCGGCTCCTGGAGTCCATAGGACTTCATAGTGCCCAGGTGACCACCGCTGCAAGCTGTGTGCGAGCATTCACTAACAGGATCATGCAGTAGCTGCAGAGGAAGAGCGGAAGGACCCTGGAAACTATTTGTTCCCAGTTTTCCGCTACCCGCATTGAGAGGAAGCCGTGGATCATGCCACCCTCTCCACCATGGGTTCAGAGCTAAGGATTGCATTTTTTTGGGCTCTTTTTGCTGCAAAAGCAAAATACTTAACACCAAGTTCTCGACGTCTGTATTTCTTTGAGAAATTCCTAGCTCCAGAGGAGAAGAATGAGCTACCTTGGAATAGCTCATCCCACGTAGGGGCAAATGAATGGCTGATTTAAGTATTTAAGAAAGGAGATGCCACAAGCAATGCTCGCAGCAAGTTCGGAATAACAACTCCAGCCATTACGTTAACTGGAGCCGTTATGCAAATGTCTGCAGCAGCTAACACAATGCCAAAAGATGAATAGGGCCCTTTATTAGTCTTAATACACAACCAAACATTTTAACTATCTGTGGAAGTATTTTTCAATGCATGGTGTTGCAAATAATTTGCCAACTGTTAGTAGCTTGGGCAGCTGCTTCATTACTCTTTAATGGCGTATGGAAATGCAACTGAATGCTACATGTTTCAGAAGTGGTTGCTGGATATTTGTGATGCATGCTAATCTCTCAATGAAAATAAGTGTCTTGATTGGCTGATGTACTTTTTGACCTAGAGGTTTATCCAAAATCTGGATAAAACGACAATTACCTGGGAAAAACTGACATTACCCAAGCAGCTTTGTTAAGAAATCAAACATCGGATTTTACCCGGGTAATCCTAGTTTTTTCTATATTTCCAAAAACCCAGATCTATTCCAATGCTACTGGGTAACGTGTTTTCTGAGACTTTGGAGTGGTTTAGGGTTGATTGAAACCCTAGGATTAACCAGATCCATGGCCAACCCTAATCCCAGACCAAATCCTAACCCTAACCCAAAATCTGACCCTAACTGTAACTCTAAAAATCACTTTTATCCAAGGGGCTTGGTTAGTCTGCAGACTATCTGAATGAAGCCAAATGTTTCATTTCATTTCAGGCTTTACTCAAAGCTGCCTGGGGAATTTCACGTTTACCCAGGTGGTCCTAGGTTTATCCAGGTTTTGGACTTTACCTGTAACATCTATATATCAAAAATTATATATATATATATATCTACAAAAGGGTTGTGGTGGAGGACAAAAAGTGAGATAAAAAGCCTCCACACAATAAGTCTGTTTATTATTGCAGAAGCCACTTGCACATCACTTCGATGAATTGCATCCCAGAGTTCCTGTGCCACATTCCGCATATGCAGCAAGGAATTCTGGGTAGGATATGCAAATGACATCTGTCTCACTTTTATGCATCCTGGATCTGTTATTACACAGAACAATAAAATTAATGCTATGCCACACTGTGGCTTTCTAGCAGAGATAAGGTTTATGCAACTGGTCAAACATATAGAATATCTTAAACTGGGGATCATCACCAGATTAAAGTATCCTTGTCGTTTATGTCATCATTTCGGCAAAGTCTTTTTATAGAACATAGATCTCATTTATAAACTGAATTGACTAAAATTGTACTTAATCGTCCTTCGCTATGTGGTCAGGTAGTTTACAAGTTATGATATACAATCTTACTGCTTTGTTTTAGTAATTGTATTATGAACAGCGTGTTCCTAGATACCAACCTGTGTTATGTCTCCTAATTGACATTAAGTTCTCCAGTCCTGAATTCTTTTCTTTGCTAATGACTCTACAAAGGATGATTTTCCTCCTTTGGCATGAGAGTGTGTGGGAGAGGCCTTAATGTTTAAAAGCAGAAGTGTAACTATTATTGTTCATATGTCTCAGAGAATCAGTGGTAAAAAGACACTCACTTATAGATGTGGGCCTTTGCGTTGGTTTTTTTTGCAGTGGAACTGCAGGCGAATTGTCAAATGATGTCCTTGGCAGATCTACTAAACGTTGCTTCTGACAATGGATCCGGTATATTAACCAACTTCTAGACTGAATAGACCCTATAGTCTTTCTTCAGACCAGGGAACTGGGAACTTGTTCAGGAGAAAAGGGAACGGACATTGTCTTGCAGAGAGTATTTGAAGCTGAAAACAAACAGCAACTGCAGGTTATTGACAGTAAGTCAGACGAACGCAGTGATCACGTCTGTGTTGCCGCACCGTTTAACATCCGTCGTAGCATAGAATCATGATCAATAGAGACCCACACACGAAGTACGTGCGGACTGAACTGCGCACGCACAACGCACGTGGCAAACGGACGCAAGTTAGGCAAGAACGTAAAACTGCTACCACGGATGCGCAGAGTGCGCCACGTTCGCGTAGCGTTCTTTGTGAGTGAGATGTCAGACGCAGCGCATTTGCGACGTCCAGCACCTTGACGCACACAATGGCTTTTCATATCCTTTTCAAATTTTTATCATTTTTCATATTAATTTTATTTCCCATAGTTCCCTTTTTTTTTCTACGTCCGGCAACAAAAATGGACTGTGTGGTGTCTACAGTATCTTCCGTCAGTACGTCTGTCCGTTATGCACGCACGCAGAGTGCGCTCAGACTGTGTTCTTCTGACATTAGTCTAAACAGTAACACAAGTGTCATTTGTTGGCAAGCCTTTTCAGACATTTAAGCAGAATGTCAATGCACTTAATAGACGAAAATATTTTAAGTTATTATTGAACCGTAGAAGAATATCCTTCAAGTGGAAATAAATGACCTCGCTAAACCTGGGTTCTTATTGGAACCATTCTTAATAATTGATAAAATTGTAGGATATTGACTGAATTGTGACTCTGGAAAATTGAGATTGGATTCCATCTGGCTACATTGAACTAATAATGCAAAGATATCAAGCAATATCCATTTCCTTTTTCTTTTCTTTAGTTAATAAAATATTGGTTACATACAAAATCCTGGCGAATCCAAATCTTTCATACTCTGCTACTACTGTAAATCCCAAAAAACATGTGGGATTTACATAGGTCTTTCCAGGAAAACCTGGTTTTGCCGCCATCTTTATAATGTGCTTAGGTCCTGACCATGGTAGCAGAAAATAGTCCTTTGCTATTTCTGGAGGCGCCCTCATTGCTCTATCTACAGGGTGTTTTATTTCTGGCACAGATGGCCTGTTCTTAAAGAGTCAGGGACACGAGTTCTTCCACTACCAAGATTTTAACAATGAATCTGACAAGCCGGCTTTCTGGCTGGGTGTAGATTGATCAGGGTGCCTGAATAATCTAGTCATGCAAAGTAATATGTATTACATGTAGCATTGAGTGTTTAGACATTATGGGCCCTATCACCTCCTTTAAGCTAACGCTAGCGCTCAAGTTAGCGCTATCTTGAAAGAGGTGATAGCACTCTGCACAGATCAACTCCGATTCACTAATGGGTGAAAAAACCCATTAGAAAATTGGTATTAGCGCTTTATACCGCACGCTTACTCTACTTTATTCTTCCTCTACTTAACATGGAGAGCGCAAAGTGTAAGCCGCGGCCGGATCCAGGGGGGGCAACTGGGCAATTCACGCCCCCCTGAGAAAACTGCCACCAGTTTTCTCTTCTCCAGGAGGCAAGCGGCCGCTGGCATGCAGCTTGGCCGCGCGCCTGGGATGAGAACCACCTGACCAGCTGCGCGATCTCACGGGAACGCAGCTGGTCAGGTGGTTTCCGGCGAGCGGCCAAGCTGCATGTCAGCAGCCGCTCGCCTCCTGGAGAAGAGAAGAATGCCGGCGGAGCCTGGGGCCAGCAGAGGTGAGAGCTGCTGGGGGCAAATATAGCCATGTGAGCTGGGGCAAATAGATCCATGTGAGCTGGGGACAAATCTACCCATGTGAGTTGGGGGCAAATCTACCCATGTGAGCTGGGGCAATATATACCCATGTGAGCTGGAGACAAATCTACCCATGTGAGCTGGGGCAAATTATATCCACGTGAGCTGGGGGCAAATATATATATATCCATGTGAGCTGGGCAAATCTACCCATGTGAGCTGGGGCAATACATACCCATGTGAGCTGGGGGCAAATATATCCATGTGAGCTAGGGGCAATATATACCCATGTGAGCTAGGGGCAAATCTTCCCATGTGAGTTGGGGGCAAATCTACCCATGTGAGCTAGGGGCAATATGTATATCCATGTGAGCTGGGGCAAATCTACCCATGTGAGCTAGGGGCAATATATCTATCCATGTGAGCTGGGGCCAAATATATATATCCATGTGAGCTGGGGGCAAATATGTATGTCCATGTGAGTTGGGGGCCAATATATATATCCATGTAAGCTGGGGGCCAATATATATATCCATGTAAGCTGGGGGCCAATATATATATCCATGTGAGCTGGGGGCAATATATATATATTCATGTGAGCTGGGGACAAATATATCTGCCTGTCACTGCAAACCCAACACCAGCTCTTGGCCAAAACTGGTAGAATGTCCCCCCCCCCCGAAACCTGTGTCTGGATCCGCTCCTGGTGTAAGCAGAGATTAACTACCGTTAGGATCACAAGGTCCTAATGCTAGTTACAAGGAGCTGTCACTAACCAAAAAGTTAACACCAGCTCTGAGATGCTGCTAACTGATTCCACTACTGCAGAATCTGATAGCGGCAGCTGAAAAGCCCCCCCAAAAATCAAATAACCACCTTTCATCCCGCGGCGAGAATGGTGGCCCGGTCTGTCGCTCCTGGCAGCCAGGAACAGAGGGAAAAGGGGGGGGGAATCAGATCACGTTCACTCCGCCGACCTGCCGGATCTCACAAGAGGCGAGATCCTGCTGGTGATGTGACCCGGCAGGATAAGCCTCCATGGAGTCCTGTGGACACCGCCTATGGCGCATTAGCGCTGCCCTGAGCTTCCACAAGCCTGGCGGCCACTACGAGGCAGACTGCTGGACTTGGCACCAGCACTGTAATCTAAAGGTAAAACCGGAACGCAAAGGGGAAATTAGCATTCGCTAATTTTTCCCCTTAGCATCCCTATTTTAGAGCGGGGCAGTTGATGGTGCCCTACAAGTTTGAAATAAAAATTAAATGTATGAATAATGCTTTTCTGCTCAGTCTCTGCAATTATACAATAAACAAAAAATTCTTCGAACCAAACCTATTTCTTTTAGCCATTTCAATTCCCTATATTTATCCTCTAAATGTATTAATCCATTCCTCACTCTGCTTTTAGGCTAGGGTCAGACTAACGCATTTTTCGCGTTGTCCGTGAAAAAGTGCGTTCGAACGAATGGACGTATTTTTTCACGGAATACGCGATAGCGGTCATACGATGCGCATTTTCGTCCGTGATTTTGTACGGATCATCAATAAAACACTTTTTGTGTCTGGTCGTTATGTTAGCCGTACATTAGCAGCGTCTGACGTCTCCTAATCACGCAAACACGCCGCTATGCGGATGCAGCGCACTCTGTACGTCAGTACTAGCTGTTTGACGTTCTCGAAAAAATGCGTTCGTTTGCCACTTGCGTTGCGCGGACGAACTTTTGTGCGGCCGTTCTTCATATGCAGCCTGGCATTGGACATCATTTGCTGCTAGCACGGCCGTGATTTAGTGCGGTTAAACGCATGTTAAAACTGCTTTCGTCTGACCTTAGCCTTAGATATACTGTTTCTTTTCTCCCTTACATGAAATTTGACAAGTTTGTACTTCCAACCTTCAAGGCAAATGCTACCTCCAGCTGTATGAAGTCCACATCTTTCTTGCACGTCCTATTCGCTTTGGGATTTCTTTTTCGGGCATCTGGTTAGAAATTTGGAATCCTTGTCGTGATCTAAATGATGAAAATAAATAAAAATATATAGAGCCAACCGTTTTCGCAGAGCCTTACAATAAGAAATGGGGGATCAATGAACAAATTTATAAACAAACTTTGTAATCACAGACAAAAGTTGGAGGGCCCTGCTCTACGGAGCTTACAATCTAAAGGAGATGGGAAGGGTGACCCGTGTTGTGTTATTTATGGCGTAAATGTTATCAAGTTTCTGTCTAAATCAAAATATTAAAGGAATAAAAAGAACGTAAAAATCATCATAGGCCGTTACTCACCATGTTTCTGAATTAAAATCATCCCCGCTTCTCGCTTAATTATCTAATTTTTAAGAGCAGGCATGCGAACTGCATTCCCCTACTAATTGCTAAGCTTGGGGAAAGGTTAGTTGGGATATTAACTACGGAGAGCTAAGTATATACTCTGACCCTTTTCATAATTAACAGGTTTTAGGTGACAGCTTCTTAGTGCAATAAATCATTAAACTTGTAACCGTTTCTTTATTACATCGCTCGATTTTCTAATACTCTTCTTTTTATTTCTACTCAGGTTGTCAGCTTTGGATCAACTGACAACATTTTGTTTCTATATCTGCATGTTGATGAAGTCTTCCCAATGACAAAATAGTATATTCAGAATTGACACAGTGTATACTGTTGCCATGGGTGTCGTAGAACATATACCGGTACATCGAATAGCAGAGACTAAAAGGGATGTAATGTTTATTTATTGGCAGGACCACACCAGGTTGCAGCCATGGTGGGACCCATAGGTTTTTGTTGATTACCCAAGCGCTGGGGGTGAACAGGATAACTAGACACAGGAAACAATGTAGGCAAATAATAAGTATATTGAAGGTACACAATACACAGCGAACAGTGTGGATGCACAGATCAAGATGCCAATACTGGTTATAACAGGCAAAAGTCTTTAAGCACAGTGGATAATGGGCTATGTAGTAGCAGACTGTACTCCGGATCCACTTGAGCAGGAACCAGGAGCTCTTGACAATAATACCTTGAATGAAGGTCAGCACAGGTGGAGAAAGCTGGATAACTGGCAGCCAAGGGTAATGTATCCAGGCACAATGGAGTGGGAACTGAAGTAAACCACAGCAGACAGAGCATACTGAACATAAACCAGAACAGATAGAACTAAAGGAATAAAAACGGTACAAGACTGAACTAGAAGAAAAGACAAGTCCAGAATACTGGAGAAGACTAGACTAGGAGGAATAAAGGATATGAACAGCAACAAAGATAGGGCGCTCACAGGACCTACGGACATTAACAGGAAGGGAAACAAAATGAGAGAGCAAAGAGGAAGGGCAGTGACCAGTAGTTCGGCCGGGTGCACACTAGGCATTTTCTTCTGCGCACTAGCGTGCGTTAAAACAGACGCACTTGATGACGGAAGAGCTTGGTAGACGCCAGACGATGCGTTAATTGTGACGCATGTCGTAAATACTGAATTTGAGTTGAATGAAAAAAAAAGCTCATTTGACGTTCAGCACGCGGCCAATGTCGTCTATACGGCGTCAATCCTAGCGCAAAAGCCTTGGTGTTTCCATGACGGACATCTTCAGTGCGCGTTATGCGTTGTGCGCGTACTACGTGTGTTCTTCTCTATCCGCGTAATTATATGCTACAACGGACGTCATAAAGAGCGTCATAACGCTCCCTAGTGCGCAGAAGATAACGCTAGTGTGCACCCAGCCTTATAGGTGGCTGCACAGGTGGACCATCAGAATCGAGCCAGGCAAGGGAAACACAGGGATGGAGGTAGACTAGGAGTAGGAGTATGAGGGAGAAAAGGTGAACTGGAGTAGGTGCAAGACAGAACAAACAGAAGGAAAGGGGTGTAAGTCTTACATTTATACTCTAAACATATTCTATTTGTACCTACTGCCGATCAAGATTCTCTTTAATCCCTTTAATAGGTTTGATGTAATTTGTAGTTGAAGCAACCATAGCTGCTGCTTCTTTTCCATTTATATTAGCAGAACCATATGACTTTCTTGGAGTGTCCTGTAAGAATTGAATGCCCCTCCACCTCAGCATTGCACTCCACGCAGGCAGTGCAAATTACACACCAACAAGTGCAAATTTGCTGTAATTTGCAATTTATGTTTGTTTGGACTCACGCTTCTTTCCCTACCTCAGTGACAGGTAGGCATCACTCTTTTCTCCGCTCTGTTTGGCTTTTGTTCTCCTTCCGCTGTGATGCTGCCTTCCTGTATCATTCAGAAACTGTTGTCAATTCTGATGCATCATACTACTATCAGCCTAGATTTTATGTGAATTACCACCTGCACCACCAGAACGGCGGGTGGAGTAGAGGTAATGTCACCGCTCTGCGTGGAGAGAGCCTGTGAAGTCATGGGTTCGATCCCAGCGAGCAACCTCTCCAGTAAGTGTCCTTGGCAAGACACCTAACGGTACATACTCACCACCCAGGACATATTTGAAAACGAGAGAAGTCTCAATGTATCCTTCCTGGTAAAATCCTTTCTCAAAAAAAAAAAACGCGCAAGATCCAAGTCCTTCCCCCATGTGGACTTCTAGTGGTGACATCATCCTCTAGGACTATATAGAATATCCTATTCCTTGCCCTGGTGTGGTCTCTGTTTGTGTTGTCATGTTTCTGGTGTTCCTCATTGTTCTTTAGTGTACCGACCTTGGCTTGCATCTGTCTACCCCATAATCTCCAATCCTGCACCCTTAACTTGTTTCTCATGACTATGTACTTCTGGTATCCCGATCTCGGCTTGTTTCATGACCAACCTTAGCCTGTTTAACCTGGCAGTCTAAGAACCAATTATCTTAGGTTTTTCTGCTTTTCGCATTGTTTGCATGTTGGGCCATCCATAGATTCCTTATAGTTGCATAGAGAAACATTGGCTAACGCTAAATTTAGATGACATCTCTCATCTGTGTGATTTAGCTGTGCCGACACTGACAAATACAACTTGGCCATTAGAGATGCACCTGTCAGTGCATAATTGTCGTTTAGTGAATCTCGCCCGGTTTTGGTCCAGTAGGAGCATGGAGCAGTAATTAGAAGATGCAGATGGCTGTGGAGGAAATACTCATTGTATGCAGAAAATAAATACAGAGATTAAATGGCAAAATTGTGTCTTTTGGCTTGTGCTTTCTATAAAAAATGACTAAACCAGAAATAGTTTTTTTCAAATAAACAAAAAACTCATAATTGCATCCTGAATTTAAAAAAGTTTCAGAGTACTTAAATGTTTCCTTTTATTGATAAGAACAACAATGTATTTAAATAGAAAGGGTAAAATTTATCTTTTTCTTTCAGTTTCAAGTGTGCTTTAGAACAGTGTTTCCCAAACCTGTCCCCCTGTCGAACGCAAGTCGTAACGTTTCGACGGGGAGGGTTCCAGCACGTCGGCTGTAGTGCACGCAAAACGTGCTCGCACTACAGCGTGTGGCCGGCCACATCGAAACGTCACAACACTGCGCTGGACGTTGGGAGGCACGTCAGTACGCACATAATGCGCTCGTCTGACCCCCAACTGTACAAAGCAGAGCAGGTTGGGATCTTTGTGCCGAAGAAGTAGGATTAACTCTTTGTAGGCAGAAAAGAAGAAAATAGTTTAAATTCATAGATACGTCAACAGGTCCTCTTTTCCCATCGATGTCTGTGTGTCAAATTTGTTTGTTAATTTTGTGTGTGTTCTGCCCCACCCATAGTACAGTGCTGCAAAATATGTTGGTGCTTTATAAATAATATTAACGGTAAATTTGGTTTGAAAGGGGGATAACTTCTATACCCCAGATGCCAAATCAGCCATCAACTGCAGGAGCTTAAACATAATTTTACAGTACTGCATTTACCTCTCACAAGATATATATATGCAGTGCTTTTTTTGGGGAAAAATAGGTGGGGGTACTCTCACGTTCGGGGAAAAACTGATTATTATAACTATTTTCATGTCCTCATAAACAATAGCTCTATTTCCTTAAAGGAAGACACTATAAAAGGGAACCATATTTTTTAATACTGTGTTCCTTTAAATGAACTACAACTATTGTTGTAACCCTATGGGGTTATCCACTAAGTGCCTCTGTTGCAAGAAAAATCTGTATTGCAGGGCTGTTAGCTGTTTGTTTTTGTTTTTTTTGCAACAATGGCACTGAGTGGATAATCCCCTAGCATTTGTGAGCACCACAGCAATGAAACTCATAGTAATGCGCAGTGTGTATGAGCTCCACAGCAGAAAAACTCACTACCGCCTTACAGTGCCAGCTCCTCTGATCACACCGCTTGCCTGACAATCCGCAGCTCTGGCAGATGTGTGTAAACATGCTGCACCCCCTCCCCATGCTGTTCAAAGGTTCAGCGGCTGCAGAGAGAGGGGGGAGCGGTCCTCCCTTGTCACTTACTGGGGGAGGGGAGTTATCAGTCCCTACATACACTCCTGACAAATGGAAGCGTTCAGGAGCAACATGAGCTATCGAGCACTTCTGATTCTCTGCGTGTCACTGCAGGAGGAGGGAGGAGCATCATGCTCTCTCTCCTGTCAGTTCCGGCTGGTGGTGAGGTGCCGGTACAGAGTGGTGAGGTGCCGGTACTGCGTACCCCCGAGTACCCCCTGTAAAAAAGCCCTGTATGTATGTGCATTGGGGAATGCCCTCCACCCCTCTTGCAGATGCCATCTGACTGGACCACCAAAAAAATATGATGCAGGTTACACCTAATCTGGATTAGGGTGCCCTGCAATGAACATTTGCCTAAAGGCCCACAAAGGTCGAGATCAAGGGGACTTCTCCCAGGCACAAGCACATCGCAATGTCTATCAAAACTAGTTAGTTTCACTAACTGATCAGTTATCCCACGTGTAACTTTTTATGCTTGCAAAACTAAATTAAAGCCACACATGCACAGATCATGCTTTGAAACTGTTCCCCTATATATGGGCCCCTCCACAGTATGCATAGTTTCTGGGCTTTACATTCCCGCCTTGCTATCGGCTATCGCCTTTAGCTGTGTGTGTGTACGTCGGTGGGACGACAGCTGTCACCACCTGCTATTCCCATCTGTAACATATGTCAATCTGAGAATGTAACCAGATTATACTTGTAGTAATAATTATATAAACAGCCCATTGAGGTGACAGTCAGCAACAACCAAGTGTGACATTAATTGACCACTGTGTGCATGAATGAATCTGTGGGATGACAAGCTGTGCCTTGAAGGGCAATCACACAATCAGTGGCTAATAGGTTTACTGAGTAAGTATGCAATGAGATCTTATTCTTCATGAACTCAAAGGGTTAATGCTTATGGTGCATATTCCGTAAATGATTGTATAGTCCAATACACTTATTCTTACAGTTGTTGATTTGAGATTTATATTTTTGCGTATATGGGCAGATACAAAGGTGTCTAGAGGTGTTTCAGGCTGCTATTGGGACACAGGAAACTGAAGCAGGATGCATTTTTAATACATTACGCTGATAATGCTCTATAAATATCATGAAAACCCCAATATGACTCTTTGGATGCCTGTTGTATACTGTAAATCCCACAGCTAGCAGATCTTTGGAGTCAAAGTGGCAGAGACTTCCTAGCTCATTCTAGTCCTTCTGTTGGTTTACTTACATTAACTGTAGCAAGTTGTGCAGATTTATTTAGTAATTACATATCTGCTTCAACTAAACCAAGTACTTTCCATTTATCCAAAAAATAAAAATCCATTCAAACATGTGAATGGAAGCAGATATTCTGGGAATCAATGTGTACTTCCCATAAAAGGTATAGGTAGGGTACTTGTATATGTTTCTTACTTTTGTCAGATATTGATAATTGCCTGATTTTTTTTTAAAAAAAATGTTTTTATCTATACATATATATATTATTTGTTTATTTGCAGTATTTTCACCATGAGCCGAAAAGTAGTGCGCCAAAGCAAATTCCGGCATATTTTCGGACAGCCAGTAAAAGCCGACCAAATGTATGAAGACATAAGAGTGTCTAAGGTGACCTGGGACAGCTCCTTCTGTGCAGTTAACCCCAAGTTTTTGGCAATAATCGTTGAGTCCAGTGGAGGAGGTGCCTTCATGGTAATACCATTAGCCAAGGTAGGTCAAAGGCAACTAGCCAGTGGTGGTTTCTTGTATAGGCCAACTAGGCCTGGTCCTAGAGTGGTATACTGGAACAACCTAGCTTATCTGAGCACTAACCAGTAAGCAAATATCTCTCCCTAGACGAGTTTAAGCTAACAAAAATAAGCTTTATCAATCTTAGAATACAAAAATTCACATATGGTCTCTGCAGTTTATTTACAGTTAGTATCTACCTCAACTGTCTCTCACCCTCTTTCTGCCAGGCAGATATTTCATTTAGAAGGCTACCATAGGGTTAAAAGGGGATTATGAGAAAGGCTTTCTATATAACACAATGTTTGGAGAGATTTAGTCTACAGCTATAATTACAATGTAGGTGGCCATTCATTACCCCATGTTTGAACATTAAAGCATACCACGTACCAAGTAGCAGACTAGTTGTCATGGAACTAACATAGTGCTCCCCGCTTCAAACCCCAAGACTTTTACTTTCCTGGGAAAAAACCCAAAAGACACAGACATTTGCTTTGGGAAAGACTTTGTTTATTTACATTGCGTGGTGTGATTTTAAATGTATTGTAAATTGCTTAGCTTTAGTTTTAAATGTACTTTTATTACTGAATGTAAATGCGAACTTAGAGATGTGTTTTGAAGGTGCAGACCTTTCTTTTGTGTAGAACGTAAGCAAGTTTGAGTAATGTGTGATTATGCAAGAGGGTTTTCTCTTTCTTATCTGTTTAAAGAGTCAAGAGTCTGGGACAGTGTTTAACAATAGATTATGTAAATGATGTGAAGGCTAAGGAATGTTTACTGTAAATATCTAACTGACATAACGTAATTAGAGTTTTAGTAGGTCAATGTTCGTCGATTGGTATGCAAATTATAAGTTGGACCTGGGCATAAATAGTGGCATTTTTCAATAAAAGTGTCAGATTCCTGTTTGAACATACAGCCTGTCTGGTGTCTCATTCAGGATACCCACGATCACCCCCAGAAGGCACAGAGCGGCCTTCTGGAAATTCAAAGCGGCTCCAAGGCAGAGGCTCAGACCAAGCCAGTCTGGAGCTACAGATCAGGCTGCTCGAGGCACTGAGTTCCGAGAAATTCAGCGGCCAGGCTGATCTTGGCAAGGGGGTGTCTGGAGAGCTAGGGCAGGCAGAAGGAGTGGGTTTCCGTCACACTAGTACACCACACACTGTTCTTATCATCCTTGATCTGTGTTTCACATTCGCACACAAACACACTCATACAGACCCAGAGTCGCACTTCTAGATAGATACCCATAGACACACAGGGAATCACCGACAGATAGACTGACAGTCACTCAGCAACACACTTAAAGAGAGCCTGCTCCTCTTCCTTGTGCTTCTTTTTTTGTCAAGAACTGAGAATACTGGAGGTCCTGGTTTAGATGATAAAATAATACAGTGATTTTAGGTATGAATAATGATTGGAAAGGCAACCTATACCCCTTGTTGAATAATGGTGTCTGTTCTCCCTTACTCATTGTGTAAAGCAGAACTGATAAGTGGAACAATTGTGGTTCTCCTCTGTTTTCAATGCAGTTGTCAGAAACGCCAAAGCGTATTGTTCGGAAATTCAGGAAAACTAAGTGCTCGATTTCAACCAAGACATTAAGCTAACTTCTGGAGTCGTTAGGCAAAACAGCTCCAGGCATCAGCTGAAAATGTTCTGCAGCTATCACAACTGAACCGCAAGCCTTGTTTGTGGCTCAGATGTTGGTTTTGCAAAATCACTCAATGCCTTCATTTAGCCCAAACGTTTGGGACCCACAGTGCAGAGGGAGTTGGGATCCACCGTTTCCACTGGAAATGAGTGGCAAAATACCAAGGACAAATAGTTCCAGTGTTCTTCCGCGGCTCCTTCCTTGGCCCCAGCACGATCAAACTCTCTCAGCGCTCCCTCAGGGACACGCAAGGCTCCACAGAGGCCTATGGACTCTTGGAGCCGATACACTACTGCTGGTGTCTACCTATGGCTCACAATTATTCTGAGCCCCGTGACAAATACATCGGCTGGGTCAGAATAAGATCAGTAACAGAGAGATATATTTTCCCTTCCCGGATTTTCCCTGTTTGTGCAGGTTTTCTACCGTCTTGGTTGGATTTGGGCCATAAAGGTTTTGTTGCTTTTTTTATTTTATTCATTCCATAAAAAGTAACATAAACTCTCATATGTTAAGTACTGGAAAAATAAATAACTATTCCCTGCAGCTTTGCTTCAGGATTAAGTTAAATCTGCTGACGCAAAATGCATTTGTAAAATTATCAGTCCTAAACATAGAAAGTAACCTTGTTAAATGAGCTGAGCCAAGGTCCTTATATTTATTCCAAAGATTCCATGTAGTGTGTGGCTCGTAAATTATATAAAAAGAAAAACAATGTACAAACTTCTAGATTACAGAACCACATTTTTCTTTTAGAAATGTCTTCTTTAAATCATAATTTTTTTTAAAATATGTTCTTCCTGGAAACCATTTCCTTTGTATTTGTTTAAAATCATGGGGAGAAAGGATAGAGAAAGTACAGCAAGGGTAGCAAGACTGCACATTATCATAAAGTGTGCCTATAATGCCTACTATAAGTTGGGCTCATTTTACAGGGACTTATACCAAATACACATTATATGTTAGTATTTTTTGTTAGCATATACAATTGTGAAAATAGAGTAATTCTCTGTCGCTCACTTCCGCTGTTTTGCCATACAGGGGAGTGTCATCTCTGATCAGAGACCTGTCCTGCAGGACAGCACTTCACTTTGTGCAATTGACTGCCTGTCCGCTCGCTTAGTCTCACCCTCCCTCTCTTGCTCTATGCCCGCCCACCCCCTCTTTCTCCTTCACTCTCTTGCTCTCACTATCCTCTCTCAGTTGGGGTACTTCGAGGCTCTGTTCCGGGCTCCCTACTCTTCTCAATCTATACCGCCTCTCTGGGCAACCTCATTTCTTCCTGTGGACTTCAATTATTATCTCTATACTGACGACGCCCAAATCTACCTTTGCTCCCCTGGTCTCTCTCCTCCTGTGTTGGACCATGGTACAGCCTGCCTGTCGGTTGTCTCCAACTGGATGACGTCCCGTTTCCTAAAGCTCAACCTCTCTAAAACTGAACTTTTTGTCTTCCCTCCCTCTAAAACCATCATTCCCGCACCCATTCCCCTTCAGGTGAATGGTGCCACCATTACTTCTACATCTCGGGCTTGTTGCCTCCGTGTCCTCTTCAACTCTGATTTCTCATTCACTCTTCACATTCAATCACTAGCCAAATCTTGCTATTTCCACCTAAAACAAATTTGCTCCCGACCGTTCCTCTCTTAACCCATTAAGAATCACTGACATACATGGTACGTCCTGGGAAAAACTCCTATTTAGGAACAAGGACGTACCGGCGGCGTACCTCAAGGCTCAGTCCTAGGTCCTCTGCTCTTCTCTATCTATACCTCCTCAATGGGTAAACTCATCACCAGCTATGGCTTCAAGTATCACCTATACACTGATATATCACAAATGCGCGATGACGTCATTTCCAGGCGATTTGGATCCCTCTCCCTCCCGATCGGGAGGTCCCACAAAAAAAGCCAGGCACCGCTTAAAGGGGAGAGTCTCTCCTTTTAAGCGGTGCCTGGCTTTAACCCCTTAGGCACCGGCTTGCACTTCGTGAGGTTGTGTATAGAGATGCTGATGGGGCTGTGTATAGAGATGCTGTGAAGTTGTGTATAGAGATGCTGTTTGTGTTTAGAACTGCTGATGGGGTTGTGTATAGAGATGCTGTGTATAGAGATGCTGATGGGGTTGTGTATAGAGATGCTGTGAGGCTGTGTATAGAGATGCTGATGGGGTTGTGTATAGAGATGCTGTTTGTGTATAGAGATGCTGATGGGGTTGTGCATAGAGATGCTGTGAGGTTGTGTATAGAGATTTTGTGAGGCTGTGTATAGAGATGCTGATGGGGTTGTGTATAGAGATGCTGATGGGGTTGTGTATAGAGATGCTGTTTGTGTATAGAGATGCTGTGAGGTTGTGTATAGAGATGCTGTGAGGTTGTGTATAGAGATGCTGATGGGGTTGTGTATAGAGATGCTGTGTATAGAGATCAGGGCTCGAGTCGAGCGGGAACGCGCAGGAACGGCGTTCCCGCACTTCTCCCACAGCGGGAACGCTGCGGGAACGCAGCGTTCCCGCTGTGGCCCGAGCCCGAACGCCGCCGCCGCACATTGCCGGCGGCCGCGTGCTTCCTGTTACAACGGCCGGTGACAGGAGGTGGAGCCGCTCTCCTGGCTGTTTCATAGATCCCAGGCGAGCGGCTGCACTTCCTGTCAGCGGCCGCTGAAGCAGGAAGCACGCGGCCGCCAGCAATGTGCGGCAGGAGCAGGAGCAGCAGAGGAGCAGCAAAGGTGAGCTGGGCTGGGGGCAGTATCCATGAGACCTGGGGGGGCATATCCATGAGACTGTCACCTGGGGCATATCCATGAGACCTGGGGGGCCAGTATCCATGAGACCTGGGGGGGCATATCCATGAGACCTGGGGCATATCCATGAGACCTGGGGGGAGCATATCCATGAGACCTGGGGGGGCATATCCATGAGACCTGGGGGGGGCATGGGCCATGGGGCCTGGGGGGGCATATCCATGAGACCTGGGGGCATATCCATGAGACCTGGGGGGGCATATCCATGAGACCTGGGGCATATCCATGAGACCTGGGGGGGCATATCCATGAGACCTGCGGGGGCAATATCCATGAGACCTGGGGGGCAATATCCATGAGACCTGGGGGGCAATATCCATGAGACCTGGGGGCAGTATCCATGAGAGCTGGGGGCAGTATCCATGAGACCTGGGGGGCAATATCCATGAGACCTGGGGGGCAATATCCATGAGACCTGGGGGCATTATCCATGAGACCTGGGGGCATTATCCATGAGACCTGGGGGCATTATCCATGAGAGCTGGGGCATATCCATGAAACCTGGGGCATATCCATGAGACCTGGGGGGCAATATCCATGAGACCTGGGGGCAGTATCCATGAGAGCTGGGGGCAGTATCCATGAGACCTGGGGGGGCAATATCCATGAGACCTGGGGGGGCAATATCCATGAGACCTGGGGGGGCAATATCCATGAGACCTGGGGGCATTATCCATGAGAGCTGGGGCATATCCATGAGACCTGGGGCATATCCATGAGACCTGGGGGGGCATATCCATGAGACCTGGGGGGGGGCAATATCCATGAGACCTGGGGGCAATATCCATGAGACCTGGGGGGGCATATCCATGAGACCTGGGGGGGCATATCCATGAGACCTGGGGGGCAATATCCATGAGACCTGGGGGCAGTATCCATGAGAGCTGGGGGCAGTATCCATGAGACCTGGGGCGGCAATATCCATGAGACCTGGGGGCATTATCCATGAGACCTGGGGGCATTATCCATGAGAGCTGTGGCATATCCATGAGACCTGGGGCATATCCATGAGACCTGCGGCATATCCATGAGACCTGGGGGCAATATCCATGAGACCTGGGGGCAGTATCCATGAGACCTGGGGCATATCCATGAGACCTGGTGGCAGTATCCATGAGACCTGGGGCATATCCATGAGACCGGGGGCAGTATCCATGACACCTGGGGGCAGTATCCATGACACCTGGGGGCAATATCCATGAGACCTGGGGCATATCCATGAGACCTGGGGGCAGTATCCATGAGACCTGGGGGAAATATCCATGAGACCTGGGGGGCAATATCCATGAGACCTGGGGGCATTATTCATGAGACCTGGGGGCATTATCCATGAGACCTGGGGGCATTATCCATGAGACCTGGGGGCAGTATCCATGAGACCTGGGGCATATCCATGAGACCTGGGGGCAGTATCCATGACACCTGGGGGCAATATCCATGAGACCTGGGGCATATCCATGAGACCTGGGGCATATCCATGAGACCTGGGGGCAGTATCCATGAGACCTGGGGCATATCCATGAGACCTGGGGGCAGTATCCATGAGACCTGGGGCATATCCATGAGAGATGGGGGCATTATCCAGAGAAACTGGGGGCATTATCATTGAGACCTGGGGGCAATATCCATGAGACTGGGGCATATCCATGAGACCTGGGGGCAGTATCCATGAACTGGGGCTATCCATGAACCTGGGGCGTATCCATGAGATTGTGGGCAAAATTTATAATGTAGCGCTCACTCCCGGAGGAGCCGCTGAAAATGAACCACGGGTCAGTCTCCCCGCACTAGGGAATAAATATACTCCAACACAGTTGTGAGTTTTTATATTTATATAGTTTACTAAAATATTTGAGCAGATGTTGAGACACGGTATTCACAAGTATTATTACAGTATTTTCGTATCCCGGTAAAACGCGTAGCGGAAAAGAAACGAAACACGAGGCTTCGTATTTCGGAAAATAAAATATTCGCAACCGAACATAAAAGCAATGCAATTTCCCGATAGTTCAGAAAAAGGGACACGTAGCAAAACCCCAAACATACAATCCCTTCGTATTACGGCAAACGCGCAGCGGAAAAAGAGAAAAATGTATTCGGAACGTATCTTTGTCTTTAACCCCCGTTCCGATTCGCAAAAGGAAATGAGTCCTGCACAGGTTAAGTCCCAGAATGTGAAAAGTGTATCTGTGTGTGTGTGGTACCCGGGTACTGTTCAACTGGCCAGTGAGTTTATTAAAGGAAGGTCTTCGACTAGTCAGTTGGGGCCCTGTGGACTTTAAAGAGAAAACAGCAGAGCGTCCTTTAATCATAAAACAGCCTTGGAGGCCTCTCACCCATCCGACGATTTCTTTAGGCTCCGCTGACCCAGGACGTCTCTCCACCCGATTTTGACTGGGGATACTAGCGGCCCGATCCGTTGTCTGACTCCACACAGCTTTTCCAGCTCACCGCCTGCTCTCCGTTCGATTCCTCCGGTCTGCAGCAATGCCTGGATCCCGGCGGGTCTTCTTCTCCTCAGCTTGGGTGATCCTCTGGACTAACAGGTCTCTCTTGGTCTCTTGTCTCTTGGTCTCTGGCCTAGGCCCTCTCGTGATCTCTTCGATGCGTCTGCTCTCTTCCCTTCCCTGGCGCGCTCTGGAACTTTCTCCACGAGGCAGAGGATGTAAGTCTCCAGTCCCCACCCACTTCCTGTCTTCTTGCAAAGCATGCCGGGCATTGTAGTCCCAATATCCAGTATCTCTGATCGCGATAGTCTCCATCTTGTGGCCAAAAATAGGTACTGCCACAGCAAGATTTTACCACAGCGCTACACTCTCCCCCTCCTAAAACTCTTGGGTCTCTCCAAGGAGGTACAACAGTTACATTACATTTCCACAATATTTAAATACAATTTACACAACGTGTACAGGTTCAGCAGCATACAGGCAGTGGGTTAGGAACACTTCCTCAAGTTGACTCATATTTTGGGCTACCTCAGCTAGCATAGCAGACACTTCGGGCAACCTCCGCACCGTGGTGATGGCCTCTTCAGTGCTATGTCCTGGTGAGTCGTAGGTGAGTCGTTGGGGCGGTCGAACAGAGCGTTTTGGTTCTGGCTCAATCAGTTCCTCTTCAGGTGGAAGTACTATAGGCGTTGGCTCAATTCTTCTCTCTATCACTGGAGCAGACGTTTCTTCAGAGTATGATCCCTCCAGTGAAGGCATAGAACTATAATCACCTGAGTAAGCTTCCGGAACTACCGAGATCCCCACATCCTCAGGGACTTCCAACTGAAATTCAAGAGGCTCAGGGATATCAACAGTCTCAGGGACTTCCAACAAGAATTCAGGAGCTTCAGGCCTCAAATTACTCTCCCATCGTTCAGGAACTGAGGTAATCTCTTCAGGCTCCGGTGAACGTATCCAGTCCAGACAGAAACTTTCTTCCTCACTGTCCCTTTCGCTCTCTTCGACAACCCGAGTCTGTTGAGACCGGGTAACAGGAGGCAAACATGGAACAGGCGGATTTGGCAGAGGCGGTTCATCCCCAACTGGCATTCTCACAGCCTCCCTCAAAGGTAACAAATGATTCCGGTGCCAGTTCTTGAGAGGCCCAGCCTTTCCATCCGGGCGAATCTGATACACTGGTAGACCTGGTAGCTGTTTGCAGACAATGTAAACCTGGGAACTCCACCTATCCGCCAACTTGTGTCTTGCAGCAACACCCAAGTTCTTCAATAGGACCCTATCACCGGGTTGTAGATCTTGTATCCGGACCTTCAAGTCATAGTTCCTTTTGTTTCTTTGCTCCCTGTTTCCCGAGGTCAACCGGGCCTGTTCAAATGCAGAAGCCAAATTTTTCCGAAGTCTATCCACGTAGTTTCTATGGGAAGCTACTGACGTCTGGTCTAGAGATAACCCAAATGCCAAATCAACCGGCAGTCGAGCCTCTCTTCCGAACATAAGACGGTACGGTGAATATCCAGTTGCATCGCTCTCCGTACTGTTATATGCATGCACCAGAGTAGCTATGTGACGACTCCAACTCTGCTTCTCCACATTCGACAAGGTCCCCAGCATGTTTAGCAGTGTGCGATTAAACCTTTCAGGCTGAGCATCACCTTGAGGGTGATATGGTGTGGTTCGGGTCTTTTGGATTCCCAACAGCTCTAACAACTGCCCCACCAGTCTGCTTTCAAAGTCTCTACCCTGATCAGAGTGTATCCTCCTTGGCAGTCCGTAGTGAACAAAGAACTTTTCCATCAACACCTTGGCTACAGTCGGAGCGCGTTGATCTTTCGTGGAAAAAGCTTGGGCGTAACGAGTGAAATGATCAGTCACTATTAGAATGTTCCCTTGCCCACTAGCATCCGGCTCTAAGCACAAGAAGTCAATGCACACCAAATCCATGGGTCCCTGGCTCTGCAGATGGCTCATTGGAGCAGTTCGGGTCGGTAGAGTCTTTCTCTGAATACACCTCAGACAGGAATGACAATAGCTTTCTACTTCAGCCCTCATACAAGGCCAATAGAACCTATCTCGCACCAGCTTAAAAGTTCTCTCTGCACCCAAATGTCCATGCTCATCATGTAGTGATCGCAGCACACTCTCCCTATGTTTAGTAGGGAGGAATAACTGTTGAATCTCTTCAGAGTTGGTTGAGGGGCCCCTTCGGTAGACCACCCCATCCAACATCTTTAACCGCTCCCACTCTTTGTAGACCAATCTGGCTCCACTCGGGGAGTTGGTTAACAAAATCTCTCGCTGGTTTGCAGACAGGGCCTTTATGGTCAAGGCAATTAAAGGGTCTCTGGCCTGATCCGCTTTCAGGTCCTGTCTCGAAAAGGTAGGTAAACTTTCATCCCTTAACTGCGTAGGGTTACAGTAGAACTCAGGAACAGCCGCAGCCATAACTCCTATGGCCTCTGCTTCAATCCCTCCTTTGACCCGGCGCTCTGTTCCTTGGCACAAAGCTTGCACCCCGTCTGGAGTCAACTGAGTCCATTCTGTAGTGTAGGGTCTTCTCGATAACGCATCAGCATCTCGATTATTCACCCCAGGGCGATACTTCAGGCTGAACCGAAACCCTGACAGAGCGGCCAACCACCGATGTCCCGTTGCGTCCAGTTTTGCGGTAGTAAGGATGTAGGTAAGAGGATTGTTATCCGTCTTGAT
The DNA here is from genome assembly GCA_009667805.1 of Leptobrachium leishanense. Lineage (NCBI taxonomy): Eukaryota > Metazoa > Chordata > Amphibia > Anura > Megophryidae > Leptobrachium > Leptobrachium leishanense. The sequence goes on along the minus strand of CM019064.1, from coordinate 89,075,956 downwards.
CACGAACTCAGCTCCATACAGATAGTCTTTCAACTTGTCCACCACTGCCCACTTCAAGGCTAGGAACTCCAGCTTGTGAGTAGGATAGTTCTTCTCTGAAGGCGTAAGGCTCCGGCTCACGTACGCCACAGGCCTCAGCAATCCACCATACTCCTGATATAGGACTCCTCCCAGACCTTCTCGGCTGGCATCCACATGTAGTTCATACGGCTTGTGAGGGTCCGCATAGGCCAAAACAGGAGCTCGGGTTAGGCTCTCTTTCAGCTTTACGAAAGCTCCTTCACATTGACTGGTCCATTCACCTTGTATAGACTCTCGAGCTTTCCTTGGCCCCGGAGCTGACGGGTTTTTGTCAGAGACCTTGCAGCCTTCTTCTGTGGTTTCCTTCTGCAGGAGTTTGTTCAGTGGTTGGGCTATTTTCGCGAATCCTCCCACAAATCTTCGATAGTATGAACAGAATCCCAAGAAAGATCTAAGCTCAGTGACGTTTCGGGGTCTAGGCCAAGAAGCTACGGCCTCCAACTTCCGAGGGTCTGTTGAAACACCTTCCGCTGAGACCACATGTCCCAGATACGTAACAGATGGTAGGCAGAATTGGCATTTCTCCAGAGACAGTTTCAGCCCCTCTTCATGGAGCCTCTTCAAGACCTTCTCCAAACGTTGCTCATGTTCTTCCAGAGTCTTCCCAAACACAATTATGTCATCCAGGTACACTAATACTTCGATTAGATTCATATCCCCGACTGTCTTCTCCATCAACCGTTGGAACGTGGCTGGAGCCCCCGTAAGGCCTTGAGGCATCCTGTTGAATTCAAAGAACCCCAGTGGACAGATGAACGCAGTTTTCTCCTTGTCTTCAGGATGCATTGGTATCTGGTGATACCCACTTCGCAGGTCTAGTACACTAAACCACTTTGCTCCAGACAAACACTGTAGGGCATCTTCAATCCGAGGAGTGGCATACTGATCGGGGATGGTTCTCCGGTTCAATGTGCGATAGTCTATGCATAAGCGGACAGAACCATTTTTCTTCCGGACCAACACTATAGGAGATGCATACGGGCTCCTGGACTCTTGAATCACCTTGGTTCTCTGTAACTCGTTCAGCTGCTCTCGCAGATCATCTAAGTCTCCTAGCGGAACTCGCCTTGATCTTTCGCGAAACGGCTTGTCTTCTTGTAATCGAATGCGGTGTTCAGTACTCTTAGCTAGGCCCACATCGAACTCATCTTTTGAAAACAATTCCTTCCACTTTAGAACTTGAGACTGAAGACGTTTCTTCCATTCAGGTGAAATAGGAGCGTCCTTGGGGTAGAATCTTTCATCTGGAATCTCTTTACCCTCTCCCCCTCCTGAATCGGTAGAGAGGGGTGTAGCAGACTCTACTTGCCCAATAGGCATTCGTGCTTTAAGGACTACTGGAAAATCCGTCACGTTGCACACACTGACCGAGACTCTTCCTCGTGTTCTCTTCAGAGCTTTGGTGGAGATTATTTCAGGAATTACTTCGACTCCGGTTTCACTCCCATGATCAAAATCGGTTCCCAGCACCACATAGGGGCCTGGTTGCGATCCATTCAACTTGACTGAAGCCCGGAAACTCGCTACTTCTCCTGCTTGCAGAACCTTCTCTGTTCCACCCAGTCTCCACAGTCTTCCCACCTCGGCAGGTGCCTTTCGTTCTTCGACCATCCTCTGATAGACCGGACGTAACATTGGGTGTACTCCTTGAGTTGAACCTTCTTCCAACACGATAGGCGTCAGGAGACGCCGCACTAGGTCAGTATTCGTCCCCACTATCAGGGAGCTTCTGTTCGCACCCGAGGGTCGAGGACACACAATAGCCAATGCATCACAACCCCCAGACTGCCCGATGACTTCAGATCCGATCTCCAACTTCACTTGCAGGTACCCGTCATAAGGGAGTTTCTCAGTGCCGATACCCCATATTTCCAAATCCTTCAATTCTTGAAGAGGAATGTGCTTTAAGTGTTTCTCGTAGAAGTCTCTGTAGATCAATGTCACTTGAGCCCCTGAATCCAACAGGGCTTTGGTGTAGACTCCTTCCACTTGGATTGGCACAATAGGAGGAACCTATCAGTTGGTCGGGAAACTTGGTGGCGGTATCCGGACACTTAGACCCAGTTTGTTGTACCCTGGCCTTTTTCTTGGCCCGTGCAGGTTTTGGGTGTGCATTGCTTCCCCATGACGTAGACCCGGATGCTAAGGGAGTGACTCTTTCAGTCCTGGCAGGCTCTACAGTCGGCTCGGCTTTGGGCCTTTTCGCCCTCTTGGCCTTTGCTTGATTTCGGGAGCGGGGTTCAACCCTCGGGCACTCAGGTTGCTCCTTCACTGGTGCCCTCTGGCGTTTCCCGCCGGTGAGGTAGATAACAGTCCCTCCAGGGCTTCCAACAGTCCCTTGACTCTATCCTTCTCAGGCTTTCGGCCTTTGCACTGTGCGCGGAAATGGCCCATTTCTCCACACCCAAAACATCTCTTCTTAGAGAGCGGAGACGTAGTTGCTTGTTGAGATTTGGTTAAAGAGTTTGGACCAGACGCCACAGCAGCTCCCGTCGTCTGCATACCTGTGAGGAATTTCTGCATTTCTGCCTGCATCTCTGTCACCTTCATCAATACCCGACACAGTTCCGCGTGCGCTTGTTGCAATTCAACTTGAGCTTCCTGAACTTCCTTGACGGTTTTGGACAATTCACCCCGTTCAGGGAGGTTCGATTCTTTAGCAGCCCTCTCTGTAGATTTAAAAACAACTAGGTGTTCTTGTTCGTCCTCATCAGATCCATAGGTATCTAGAGAGTCGCTTTCAGGCTGCAGACCGTCGTTATGTCTCACAGGTTGTGCATAAGCCCTTTCCCCCGCCTGAAAGATTTCTCTTCTAGTAAAGCCTCTTCCTCTCGTACAACTCGGATCAGTTCCAGGTACTTTAACTCTTGGTTACCTGCTCTGCTTCTCAGCTGCATCATCACTGGATCTAGAGGTTGAGAGCCCCTCAGGATCTGTTTTATTCGGATCTTATCTACTTCGGCCGGTTCGGCCCCTTTCTTCAGGAGTATCTGGTGTAGAATCTTATCCAGGCGCCTCATGTACTCGGTCATCCTTTCACCTCTTCTCTGATAGGTGTGTTCGTACTGATATACCAATTCGGCCGCCTTTTCAGTTCGCCCAAAAACTTCTTCAAGAACGTTTAAATAATCCAAAGCAGTACAATCTTTTCTACTCAGTTTTAGGTTTCTCACCGCTTCTGACGCAGGTCCCTTTAAGCTCTCGGTGATCCTTTGCTTTTTCTGGGCCTCAGGGACATCCCACTCATCCAGAGCCTGCATCGCCTGTTCCACCCATTCTTCAAAGGTTTCTTCTCCCGCCGGAGTTGGTACGTTTCCTGTAAAATTTCTTAACCGTCGATAACCGAAGTTAGTGTGAGGAGGGCTTGTTTTCTGACATTTAGCCAGTAGATCTCCAATAGCCACGATAAATTCAGGCCCTATCATGGCCAACGGACTAGGCGCGGAAACACTTGCGGATTGCCACGTGGCGTACTTGGCTTAATTAGTTGGACTTCCACCTCTTCGGCCAGTTTCACGCTCGTGCCCTGAAAACATGGCGGAACACCCTTTCTCCATTCGAGAAGAACATACATGTGAGAAGTATCTGGGTTTTTTTCAATGTCCAGTATTAACCCCCGATGATCTGGTGCTAGCGTGGCCACGGCCTGGCGAATCTGATCTTCAGCCCAAGTGTCTGCTGGAATATCCATAACTATACAACATTCTGACTGGCTACTGTGCTCCCCACACCACTCGGCAACAGTGTCTGGATCCATATTTAACCCTTTAGATGCGGTTTTTCCAGAGACTGGATCCCGGAAACGAGCCCCCACGTGTAGCGCTCACTCCCGGAGGAGCCGCTGAAAATGAACCACGGGTCAGTCTCCCCGCACTAGGGAATAAATATACTCCAACACAGTTGTGAGTTTTTATATTTATATAGTTTACTAAAATATTTGAGCAGATGTTGAGACACGGTATTCACAAGTATTATTACAGTATTTTCGTATCCCGGTAAAACGCGTAGCGGAAAAGAAACGAAACACGAGGCTTCGTATTTCGGAAAATAAAATATTCGCAACCGAACATAAAAGCAATGCAATTTCCCGATAGTTCAGAAAAAGGGACACGTAGCAAAACCCCAAACATACAATCCCTTCGTATTACGGCAAACGCGCAGCGGAAAAAGAGAAAAATGTATTCGGAACGTATCTTTGTCTTTAACCCCCGTTCCGATTCGCAAAAGGAAATGAGTCCTGCACAGGTTAAGTCCCAGAATGTGAAAAGTGTATCTGCGTGTGTGTGGTACCCAGGTACTGTTCAACTGGCCAGTGAGTTTATTAAAGGAAGGTCTTCGACTAGTCAGTTGGGGCCCTGTGGACTTTAAAGAGAAAACAGCAGAGCGTCTTTTAATCATAAAACAGCCTTGGAGGCCTCTCACCCATCCGACGATTTCTTTAGGCTCCGCTGACCCAGGACGTCTCTCCACCCGATTTTGACTGGGGATACTAGCGGCCCGATCCGTTGTCTGACTCCACACAGCTTTTCCAGCTCACCGCCTGCTCTCCGTTCGATTCCTCCGGTCTGCAGCAATGCCTGGATCCCGGCGGGTCTTCTTCTCCTCAGCTTGGGTGATCCTCTCTGGACTAACAGGTCTCTCTTGGTCTCTCTTGGTCTCTCTTGGTCTCTGGCCTAGGCCCTCTCGTGATCTCTTCGATGCGTCTGCTCTCTTCCCTTCCCTGGCGCGCTCTGGAACTTTCTCCACGAGGCAGAGATTGTAAGTCTCCAGTCCCCACCCACTTCCTGTCTTCTTGCAAAGCATGCCGGGCATTGTAGTCCCAATATCCAGTATCTCTGATCGCGATAGTCTCCATCTTGTGGCCAAAAATAGGTACTGCCACAGCAAGATTTTACCACAGCGCTACATATACCCATATGAGCTGGGTCAATTATATCCATGTGAACTGGGGAAAATATATCCATATAACCAGTGCTGTGTATATTATTCTGGGGGCTCAGTGCTGTGTATGTTATTCTGGGGGTTCAGTGTTGTGTATATTATTCTGGGGGTTCAGTGTTGTGTATATTATTCTGGGGGCTCAGTGCTGTGTATGTTATTCTGGGGGTTCAGCGCTGTGTATATTATTCTGGGGGCTCTGTGTATATTATTCTGGAGGCTCAGCGCTGTGTATATTATTCTGGGGGTTCAGCGCTGTGTATATTATTCTGGGGGCTCAGCGCTGTGTATATTATTCTGGGGGCTCAGCGCTGTGTATATTATTCTGGGGGTTCAGCGCTGTGTATATTATTCTGGGGGCTCAGTGCTGTGTATATTATTCTGGGGGCACAGTGTTGTGTATATTATTCTGGGGGCACAGTGTTGTGTATATTATTCTGGGGGTCTGTGCCTGGATATATATATTATATATAAAACGCGTTAGTCCAGTTGCCACAATCACGAGTATACCTGTACGTAGTGATACCTTTCACTGATCACTATAGTTTCCAGTTTACACTCTTGAAAGCTTGTCTTTTAAATGTAATGTTAACCCAATAAAAATGGTATCACCGGCTCGTCCGGCTATACTCGTGATATATATATATATATATTTTCTTCAGGTAATGGGGGTTGTGGAATTCGTGGGTGAGTTCCCTCACTTTTTTTCCCAGGACTTGACCCCTGATAGAGATGCTGATGGGGTTGTGTATAGAGATGCTGTGAGGTTGTGTTTAGCGATGCTGATGGGGTTGTGTATAGAGATGCTGTGTGGCTGTGTATAGAGATGCTGTGTATAGAGATGCTGATGGGGTTGTGTATAGAGATGCTGTTTGTGTATAGAGATGCTGATGTGGTTGTGTATATAGATGCTGTGAGGCTGTGTATAGAGCTGCTGTTTGTGTATAGAAATGCTGATGGGGTTGTGTATAGAGATGCTGTGTTTAGAGATGCTGTGAGGCTGTGTTTAGAGATGCTGTGTGTGTATAGAGATGCTGATGGGGTTGTGTATAGAGATGTTGTGAGGTTGTGTTTTTAGCGATGCTGATGGGGTTGTGTATAATAGAGATGCTGTGTATAGAGATGCTGATGCTGATGGGGTTGTGTATAGAGATGCTGATGGGGTTGTGTATAGAGATGCTGATGGGGTTGTGTATAGAGATGCTGTGAGGCTGTGTTTAGAGATGCTGTGAGGCTGTGTATAGAGATGCTGTAAGGCTGTGTTTAGAGATGCTGTGAGGCTGTGTATAGAGATGCTGTTTGTGTATAGAGATGCTGATGGGGTTGTGTATAGAGATGCTGTGTTTAGAGATGCTGATGGGGTTGTGTATAGAGCTGCTGTGAGGTTGTGTATAGAGATGCTGTGTATAGAGATGCCTTGCGGCGCCGAAGTGCGGCCTAGCTCCGGTGGGGGCCGCCATCTTGGATGGCGGCTCCAACCCCGGGTCCCCCCTCACTGCCTGATGTCCTCACGCATAGCGTGGTGACGTGAGATAGCCGGGGAACCCCTAGCTGCCCCGAATCCCCTGGTGGAGATAGGGGGTTCATTTGAACCCCGATATCTCCAGAACCGTGGCAGCTAGGGGGTCTTGGAGGGTGTCAATAGAAAGGCCTGAGCATGGCCTTTCAAATGATACTTTATACCTGGTCATGTTGGGTAACAAAAAATAAAAATAAAAACTTGTATTTTTCTTTTGTGTTATTTTTCTTAATGCAGCAATATTGTTCACATTTCAATTATAATGTGAACAATGATGCTGCACTTATGATTTTTTTCTATGGCGTGCGTTTGCTATAAATCACGTAATTCCCCCCACAAAATGTAACAAGTCCCCATTTCTAATTTTTGTACACGCGCACCCCATAGAAAACATAACCGCAAACGCTCATGTGCTAAAATGTGAAAAAAAAACAACTTTGCACACTGCAGATGATTAAAAATTCAATTTGTATTGCATTTTTTGTCATAAGATACAGGCAGGACATGACGTAAACATATAAAAATGATATATTATGAATCTGCGGAGTCTGCCGGAAAGAACGATATCTAATATGTCTGGGTCATTTAATAAAATGTGGCTTCAAATCGCGTTTAAACATGATGAGCAAAAACGGTACAAATGAGCTGAGCACACAGCGGTGAAATGCAGGGTTAAGGGGTTAAACAGCATATTAGAGGAGCATTTAGTAGAGAAATGAACACTTCTCAGAAACATAGAAACATAGAAAAAATGTCGGCAGATAAGAACCTTTCGGCCCATCTAGTCTGCCCAATTACATGGATACTTAACCTGGATTTATCTTTTGTTTAGGATAGCCTTATGCCTATCCCATGCTTGCTTAAATTCAATTACTGTTTTGGCCTCTACCACTTCTACTGGAAGACTGTTCCATGTATCCACCACCCTCTCAGTAAAATAATGCTTCCTGATGTTACTTTTAAACCTTTGCCCCTCTAATCTAAGACTATGTCCTCTTGTTTTGCTATTTTGTTTCCTTTTAAATATACTCCCTTCCTCTACCTTGTGGATTCCCTTTACGTATTTAAATGTTTCTATCATATCTCCTCTGTCTCGTCTTTTTTCCAAGCTGTACATGTTAAGATCATTAAGCCCTTCCTGGTAACTTTTCTCCTTCAAGCCGTACACCATTTTAGTAGCCCTTCTCTGAACTCTCTCTAAGATGTCTATATCCTTCTGGAGATACGGTCTCCAGTACTGCACACAGTACTCCAAGTGAGGTCTCACCAGTGCTCTGTACAGTGGCATGAGCACTTCCCTTTTCCTACTGCTAATACCTCTCCCTACACAACCAAGCATTCTGCTAGCATTTCCTGCTGCTCTATTACATTGACTACTTACCCTTAGATCCTCTGAAATAATGACCCCTAAATCCCTTTCCTCAGATGTTGAGGTTAGGACTGTATCAAATATTCTATATTCAGCCCTTGGGTTTTTACGTCCCAGGTGCATTATCTTGCACTTATCCACATTAAAACTCAATTGCCACAACTCCCACCATTTTTTTAGTTTACCTAAATCATTTGTCATTTGGCTGATCCCTCCAGGAACGTCAACCCTGTTGCAAATCTTTGTGTCATCAGCAAAAAGACATACTTTTCCATTAATACCTTCTGCAATATCACTAATAAAAATATTAAAGAGAATGGGTCCAAGTACTGACCCCTGAGGTATCCCACTGGTAACAAGACCTTGTGCCGAATAAACTCCATTTACCACAACCCTCTGTTGTCTGTCACTCAGCCACTGCCTAATCCAGTCAACAATATTGGAATCTAAAGTCAAAGATTGCAATTTATTGATAAGCCTTCTATGCGGAACAGTATCAAAAGCCTTACTGAAATCTAAATAAGCAATGTCTACTGCACCACCTGTGTCTATTATTTTTGTTACCCAATCAAAAAAATCAATAAGATTAGTTTGGCATGATCTCCCTGAGGTAAACCCATGTTGTTTCTGATCCTGTAATCTATGTGTTTTTAGATGTTCAACAATCCTTTCCTTTAACATGGTTTCCATTAATTTCCCCACTACTGACGTAAGACTAACTGGCCTATAGTTCCCCGATTCCTCCCTACTACCCTTCTTGTAAATGGGCACAACATTTGCTAATTTCCAGTCTTATAGAAGCACAGGTGTTGTTTGATACATGTTCAGGAGACACCTCCAGACACCCTCAGTCTACAGACAATGTATCAAATTCATTAGACCAGACTAATTAAAAGCACATGTTATTTCCAAACACTAATTAACACCTGTTGTCTACAGCGTTTGATAACACAGGTCATTTAGAGGTGAGAATCTTTGCACATAGACATTATTTTTTAATTCAATATCTAATAAATAGTTGCTTAGAATATTCTGCAGTAAAGAGTCTCTTTATTTCTCGATATTTTTTTTTAGTATTTCTTAAGCATTTTTTTATACTTTTTTCAAAAAAAAAATTTCGAACTCGAACCGAACACGCCAAAAAGTTCGAAGTTCGCGAACTTGCGAACAGCCAAAGTTCGAATCGAACTCCGAACTGATCGAACCGAACAGCTCATCCCTATTAACTGGCCCCTTACTCAAAGTTAACTATGATGCTGGACCAAAACAGACTCAGATACATAAATGATAAATAGACAGACAGGGTGAGCTACAAGAGTAGTTCCTAGACAGGCTGTGTTAGTAACAGAAGATCAGAAATTCAGGTTCCAGGGAGCAGGCAAGAATGGTCGAGGAGCATAAGCAATCGTTCATACATGGGTTATCACAGAAATACAGATTCCAGGGAACAGTCAAGAGAGTAATCCAGAAATGAAAGCTAAAGTCATACACGGGAATTATATAGAGGAAGACAGCGTCAAAACGTAAAGTGCAAGTACTCACTAGGTAAAACCTATCCTAGACCAAAGAACAAGTGCACTGCTGGCCATATAAATAGGGCAGTGCAGGTCATGTGACCACAGGTCTGATCAGTCACAGATACTCCAGGGGCGGGGAGCCTGAGCAGATAAACCCTAAAATCCACAAGGGCTGATATAATGCTCTCACCACCAGGGGGCCCGGCAGAAACTGGTGGAAACGTGACAGAATCCCTACACTGGCTCGCCATCCACAGCAGAATCAAATTCAAACTACTCACCCTGACCTACAAAACCCTCACTAACGCTGCTCCTCACTACCTGGCCTCCCTAATCACCAAATACACCCAGCCTGTCCCCTAAGATCCGACAATGACCTGTGCCTGGCATCCTTCATCATTACCGCTTCACATGCCAGACTGCAGGACTTTTCTCATGCGACGCTGACCCTATGGAACGCGCTTCCTCGCAATATCAGACTGTCCCCAAATCTGGCTTAATTTAAACGCTCCCTAAAGACCCTTCTGTTTAGGGAAGCCTACACCTGACTCCGTAACAAGACATCCGACCGACCCAAAAACAGTCCTCACCTCTCCCTGCATTAACAACTCATCACTGAAGTCCCTCCTCCTGTTTCTAATCCCCTCACCCATCTAGATTGTAAATTCCCACGGGAATAGGGCCCTCATGTCCTCCTGGATCTGCAGGAAGAAATACTGACCTGCCTCCTGTTTGTATTGTAGATTTGTCCTGTCTTTAGCAATTGCACCCTGTACAGCGCTGTGGAATGTGTTGGCGCTTAATAAATTATAAATAAAAATAAAATAAGGACGTACTATGTACATCAGTGGTCCTTTGCACCCCTCCCTCCCTAGGGCCTATACTCACCTCTCTGGCCCTGGGTCCCTTGTCGGCCTGCCTTCATTGAAGCCAGACCGACAGTTTTATGGGCCTGGCCGAAGCACTTATGTCAACGCCTGGCGTGATGACGTCAGTTTCAGGGATCCCCGGCGCCTGCCAGGGGAGAACCTCTAACAGGTTAGGTCCTTTGGAGCCCTCTTCCTCCGGAATGGCTCAAGATAGAAAAAAAAGAGATGCATGGCTGGAAAGGGCAGAGTCTGTCCTTTCCAGCAGTGCCTCTCTTTAACCCCTTAGGTGACGGATCGCATTCCGCTCCCAGAGGTGGCTGACATCTTGGATGTGAGCCAAGCCTCCAGGCCAACCCCCATCCAGCTGCGTCATCATCATATGTGCAATGACATCAGTTGGCAAGTTAACCCCCTAGCTGCCAATTGGAGATAGGGGGGTCCCGATTCGTGGCAGCTAGAGGGTCATGTTTGGTATCATGGCCTTTCCAATGATACCAAACAGGACCATGTCTGCTGTAAAAATAATAAAGTGCTTTCTAAAAAAAAAATTGGTCTGGGTCATATAATAAAATAGGACTTCAAATCACGTTTAAACATGATGAGCATAAAACGGTCATAATGAGCTCAGCACACAGAGGTGAAATGGCTCCGCAGTGAAGGGGTTAAAAAGCAAAACATGTAAAAATTGGGTAATTCTAAACTCAGGGCAAAATTTCAAAACTATTTAGTCGGGGTCTTTTTTTGACAGTTGTAGATTTTGGGGATTAAAGCACTTTTTAAAGTAAATTATAGGATATGATGAAAATAATGGTATCTTTAGGAAGTCCATTTAATGCCGAGAAAAACAGTGTGGGTTCCATAAACAAGTAAGAGGAAAATTTAGAGCTAAAGACAAACAGCGCAGAAATGTAAAAACCGCAGTGGGTACTTTCTGACAGACAATGGTAAAACCGCCTGGTCACTATGGGTTAATCAGGACTCTGCTAAAATGCTCATCCAAGCTCCCGCTTTGACTATTGTAACCTCCTTCTCCTTCTGCAGTGTGTTATGAATGCCTGTGCCAGACTCATCCACCTCACCTCATGCACCTCTCCTACCTCACCCTTCTGTCAATCTCTACACTGGCTCCCTGTTTCCTTTTAGAATTCAATTTGAAATCTTGTTACTCATGTACAAAGCTCACCATAACTGCGCCCCTGCCTACATCTCCTCCATTATTAGCGGGTACATCCCGTCCCGACCACTTCTCTCTGCCAAAAATCTGATGCTACCAGCTCCACATACCCGAACCCCCAACTCCTGCCTTCACGACTTCTCTCGAGTTGCCCCCTTTCTATGGAACTCCCTCCCCCGCAACATCAGACTCTCCCCAGCTCTCCAGTCCTTCAAGAAGTCTCTGAAAACACCTTACTTTAGAGAAGCCTATAGGCTCACTCCATGATACCCTACTATACATTTCATGCAGCATCTTCCCACCCAGCCCACATGCCTCCTGCTACATCTTGTACTCTGCTGTTTACCCTCACCTAGCATGTCACCCATCTCCTCTTAAATTGTAAGCTCTTGGGCAGGGTCCTTTCTCCTGCTGTTCTGTGTTTAACTTGTATGTATATTTGTTATTCTTTCTCACCCATTGTACAGCGCTTTATAAATACTTGTAACTGTAACTTTACTTTTTCTCTGTCCCTAATTCTCTATCCCTTTTCACTCTCCTCACTGTCTTTATGTCTCATTCTCTTTCTCTCACTCCTTTTGGATATCTCACTCTCTATGTGCAGGTGTGTGGCATAATAGGTTTGAATCTAAGTCTGTGCCTGTGTATCTGTGCGTGCCTGTGTATCTGTATGTGTGTGTGCATCATGGGAATCTGTGAGTGTGTCCATATGGCTTGGAGTATATGTGTGTTTTTTTTTTAACAAAAAGGATTTATGTCTGTTCTGGGTGAAATGTGATGGAGGTGGTGCTACATTGAAAGCCCTATTACGATCAACAAACTAAGGGCTCTATTACATTCTTCGCGCACGTGGGGAAAAACCCTTCACGCTGAACATCGTATTATGACGTTCACGCACAAAATGCGCGTTAACGTCTAATGCGAGCTACCCCGCGCGAGCGAAAGTTTGTGCGCGCATCGGATACTTAACATTGTGAGCGCAAATGCGTTTGTGCGCTGGTACGCGGATGGTATTACAATCGATGCGCAAATTTTTACGAACTGCGTTTGCAAGCATAATTTTAATGTCTTTTAAAAGCTGGTGGTAACAGCAAATCTGAACGTTCTGGCCGAAACCAAATACACCAGCACGAAAAAAAAAATACAGCACAGTATAGTTACACATTCTACACATACCCAAACAATAAAATTAAGAGGTTGTGCGTGTTTTTATTATTGCTGCAGCATATATACTCAGATTGATTTTGACAGGCGGAAAACTGAACTGGAGACAATTGTGGTTCTTAATTCTGATTGGCTGAATTGTGCGACTGCCCACCGATTTCCGCGCGCAGCGTTAGTTTGCGCACATTTTCACGCATATTTTTTACGCACGATATTTTCGGACGGATGAAAAAATGCGCTCGGATTGTAATACCAGTGTTAATTTACGCGCGTTAACGTTTAACGCTGCGCGCAAAAAAATTGCGCTGCGCAAGCTTTTTTGCTCAAGGAATGTAATAGAGCCCTAAAACGGGGAAACTAAGGACAAAATCCTGTGCCTGCAGGTTTCTCCTCAGCGTCCCTGTTTTAGCATGATATTACGGAGAAGGCACTAAACCAGCAGCCTGCAACGTAACATGGCGCTAAGCCTTGGGATGCTCGTGGCAGCAGAAAGCGCCACCGCAAACATACCTTCCATGGAGTCTCTCCTGCCGGTCACATGACCTGCAGGACTTCGCCTCACGAGTTCTGGCAGGTCGGTGTAGTGATTTGCAGAGGGAGACTGAGGGACCCCCCCCCCCGTCTCTCTCTGCTCCGGCGGCAAGAGGCGCCGCGGGATGGAAGGTGAGTATGTGATTTTTTTGGGGGGGTTTCAGCTGGTGCTGACTGATTCCACAGATGCAGAATCGGTTAGCACCAGGTCCTAGCTGTGGTTAACTTTTCAGTTAATCACAGCAGGACGGTAATAAGTGCTAGGACTTTGTAATCCTAATGTTAATTCACACTCTGCACTCCCCTTGTTAAGCATAGGGAACGCATAGTACAGTAAGCTCGCACTGAAAAGCGCAAGAGCCGAATCACTAATGGGTTTTTTAACCTGTTAGTGTTTGGATTGTAATATGGTGCGCCCGCCCTTGGGCAACCAGGGCTAATGTTAACGCTCACACAGGTGAGCTGTAACGTTAGCGTTAGGAATGGAATTTGGCCCTGTTTGTTTACTATGTAAACATGTACTGTGGTAAGCAAGTGTAATGGCAGAGAGACCAGTTAGCTACGCTGGGTTGTGATTTCCTTCTTTGGCCATTTCAGATGTCAGGAGATATGTATGCCAAAGCATTCGCAGGCTTTATGTTTAAGTACGTGTGAATAGTTTATACAGTAGGTTTATGCTCTGTGGAACAGATGTGTTCGTACAGCAATCAGTGTAACTATAACATCCCTTTCTCAATCCAGTACATTTTGGTGCTAGTATGTAGCACATATTAAGTCCCCCTGGCCTTAGGATGCGCCCTTGACCTGTCGCATCCTCTCTGCCTTTCTAATCCCTGCATGCCTAGTCCATGGAAGGAATGGTGAGGGTCTTAGTATTTTGTTTGCAGCAGTTGTCTGCTGATCTCATACTTCCAATACGGATGACTTCATGTAGCAAACAATAGAAATGTCTCAGGAAGCGCTCAGAGGACAATTAAAATAGTCAGTTTTTCCAGAGTTTAGTACAGTGGAAGTTGTTTTTTGTTCAGTTTATTGCTAACTGGGCAATGCCCCAGCAAAGCTCCTCTACCTCCTGAATACAATTTTCCGTGTTTATTGACACTTTCGCCTTCCTCTTTCCTTTTTCAGTTCTGTGACACATTTGACCTTCTTTGCTCTTATTGATGAAATCCTTCTGCCTTGTTCATGTGATATTTTCTTTCCAAGCACAGGTGGGCGCAGCCCATATTTTAGTTCACGTAGAACATTGGTGGCAAATTGTCCGCTCCCTTAGCTAATCAAAGGAAATAAAAATGCTTTTTTAGAACTCCACTGCCCTTGAAACTGAAGTCAAAATATTTAAGTAATTGAACAAACTTTGATAAAGAGGACGTCAATAAGGGACACTCTAATTGCCATGGCTATTTATTTGGATTTAAATGACCGTGGCGGCCTGAGTTTCTGATCCTGCACCCCTGCCCCAGTGGTTTGCTCCAGCCTTCCAAACCTGAAGGCTTTCCTTCGCCCAGGAAGTTTGAGCTGAAGAGCCTTCTGGGGTATTGGACAACAATGTGTAGCTCTATGCTATGCTGATCAGCCAGTGCCTCTTAATGCAAAGGTATTGAGATTCATCAGGTTGGCTGAACACGTAACAGCTTGAGTATCAAACAGAAGAGCCGGTCACTCCATGGTGCAATAAAATGAGAGCTGATTTGTTGTGGGAGCAAGCTGCAACATTTTTGGTTCCTCTTGGAACCTTTATCATGCATGGGGCATCATTACACTCTTCTCGCTAAAACGGGAACGCAAAGGAGAAAAACCTGCACCTGCAGGTTTCTGTTTTGCATCCCCGTTTTAGCGCGATATTACGATGCAGGTGCTAAAATAGCTGCCTGCATCGTTATTGGGCGCTAAGCCCCAGGATGCGTGCAGCAGCACTAAGCGCCGCCGCAAGCATCCCCTCCATGGAGTCGATAAGACTCCATTAAGGCAGACGGTGCCGGTCACATGCAGACCCAGTACTGGCCACCCCTTTTTGGGTGAGAGCAGGCTGATTTGCATATGGAGCATTCATTCCTGTAATGGCACAAGCAAGCTAAAACCTTGTGAGACCTGAGTGGGCACCCACCGTAGAGCAGGCCACTAGTGCTGTTGCTTATCCTCAGGACCCTGATAACCCCCCCTTTCTCTCACTATAAGTTTACAGGGTCATCCAGACATGGACCCCTTGCTTGATGTGCCTAGAGGGGTGTCAGCTATACCCTCCTGACAAGGCCTAACAAGGCTGAACCGATCGTCGGGGGTTGCTGCACCTCTCGTGCAGGGATGATGTCATTGGTAGTCAGCACTGGCCACCCTCATTGGGTGAGAGCAGGCTGATTTGCCTATGGAGCATTCATCCCTGTAATGGCACAAGCAAGCTAAAACCTTGTGAGACCTGAGCGGGCCCCACCATAGAGCAGGCCATTAGTGCTGTTGCTCGTCCTCAGGACCCTCACAAACCCCCCTTTCTCTCACCTTCAATGGAAAAGACAGGGTGACGAGATGGAAGAGTGCCAAGGGAGACACTGGTACTGGATTAACAGTAAAAAAAGAAAAGGGACATGGTGAGGTAAGGTTTAGATGGGGCTATATATTTAAACCCTTCCGATGCCCCGTCCTCTGTTTTACATTTGAATATCCTTTCCAGTTCTCAATAACTCTTTGGCAATTGGTCGTGGCTAACCATGAGGTCAAAGATATGAGTAAAGGTAATGGTAATGTGATTTTTTTTCTAGGAGAATCCTAACAAGCAAGGAATACTGGAAATAGGGTGTAGCTGTGAGCGAGGAAACTAGTGCAAATTTTAGGGTATTTAATTATAAAGGTAAAAATGTCAAGTCTTACAAAATATTGAAAGAGAATCTTTATTCAGTTTGTATTTATCTACTACTAAACTGAATAAAGCTAGAATATCCATTTAGGTCCACATACATTAAGTGCAATGAAGAAAGTAATTCCTTTTATATATTGACACCAAAGATGCTGTTCTGTCTTTGACTTAGACGGATGCAAATAATTGATTTAATTGCTATATTATACCCAGATTATTGAATTTGAAAATATATTTGGCTGATATTTTTTACCATTTTGCTAAAATTCCAAGAACAACAAATTTCCTCAAGGAGAGGGGAAATATCTCCCTTTTCGTTAAAAATTAAATTTTATTACAATATTTAAGAGCATTCAAATATGCACACACATGGATAGAGAAAATTAAAATTAAAAACAAACATCCAACCGGATGAATACAGGTATGTCCAATAACGTAGTGGTCCACTAATGATGCTTACTGTGATCACATGCGCTAACACTATGGTCTACCTCAAAATCTCTCTTCCTTTACAACTAATTTAGTTGAGCCTGCTAGGCTTATCACAACAATTGTTTTTCTAGTGTGGTGGTCGAGATTTGTCTGGTGGTCCACAATTTGGCATTGTTGTCTGCAGTCAGTTTTGGCCATGATTTTGGTCCTGAATTAAAGAGATGTGCAGTTATATTGTGTTTTTCCTGCGCTCATGCACGTACCCAAGGGGAGGGCACCGCTTCCTTTGCTCATAGCAGAAAATACTCCCGAGGCTCCCAGTTATTGAGGTAGACCATAGTGTTAGCGCATGTGATCACAGTAAGCATCATTAGTGGACCACTACGTTTTTGGACATACCTGTATTCATCCGGTTGGATGTTTGTTTTTAATTTTTATTTTCTCTATCCATGTGTGTGCATATTTGAATGCTCTTAAATGTTGTAATAAAAGTAAATTTTTAACGAAAGGGAGATATTTCCCCACTCCTTGAGGGTATTTGTTGTTCTAGTAAATATAGTGTTTAATCACAATTCTCCCGATATTAGTGCTCTCGTCTGTAGTGGTAGCTCCGGTAGGAGGTACCAATTGATTATTTATCTTCTAAAATTCCAAGTTGCCTTACAAAACAAAAACAATATGGCAACAGTGTGTTTATTTGTTCTTAAAAATAAACAGGGAACATGAACCCTGTACAAAAAATCCTTTCTCACTCTATTTACAGCTCATCGAGTTGCAGTCACCATGAAAGACAAAACACCCCTTCAAATCACTATGACTGCTTTTATTTAGAACTCGAAGGCAGAGGAATTGGCATAGTGTTTATATTTATCCTTTTATAAATGGAAAGTTAAGTGGCGACGTGCGTTTGGAATTACTATAAAGCAGCACAGTAAATTCTAAGTGAATTTTTTTAAACAAAGTTTTATATCTACGTGCCTGTGACAAATTACATTTTGGAAACTGATTACATTAAAGGGCGCTCTATCTACCATGACCATTTAATATAACCAAAATGGTTATGGTTGGTTGGGTGTCTCCCATAACCTCCTTGCTGGTGTCGACTCAGCCTTCCAAGCAGTACAGCCGTTGCACAGCTTGGCTTCTTCTTCTCCCCTATAATATCATCCCATCTTACTGGCAAACATTTTAGTGTTTGGTTTTTTTCTTTTAGTTTTACATGTCATCTATCTATAAACCCCTGGATCATAATTTACTGCACATTATTAGATGACAGAATTTCTGCAGATGATTAATTTATTGCTTTGTTCTGATTCAGACAGGACGTGTTGACAAGAACCATCCCATGGTCAGTGGCCATACAGCTCCTGTTCTAGACATTGATTGGTGTCCACATAACGACAACGTCATAGCAAGTGCCTCAGATGACACCACTATCATGGTAAGTAAGTAAGTACTTAAACTCCTTGGGCTCTATTCCATAGTTTGTTCTAATGTAGCATCTCGATAAGTAAGCGTAAGCGCTAGGTTTAGTAAGTTTAATGCCTGGCATCGATATTCCATAGTTGACTCTAAAAAATGTTAAATTGTTAACAACTCCTAAAAGCTGGTGTTAAATGATTGTGCATATGCAAAATCATTTAATACGCTCCAAACCCCCTCCCCCCCTTCTTCTCGCTGGGAGCAGAATGAGACTGGGAACGAATAGTTCCTCGTCTCTCTTCGCGATCACTCCGTGGCAATGCAGGATCTCGTGAGCGCGAGCTTCCACAGAGCTCCCCGGAATATGACGTTAACATGGAGACGGTAAGGCAGAGATTTTCCCGCTTTCCGTCCCTATGTTAGTGTTCACTATGGAATAGAAACCCTTATGTGTTGTGCCCTCGGAATAACCTGATCAGTTGATCGGACGTAACGCCGCTAGGTTCTCGTTGTGTTATTCATATTAAATTTTAAAGTTCCGTGTGTATTACAGTACATATAGTTATGTTTGCAGTATGTATAGTACATGGTTTATAGTAATATCAGCATTAAAACCAAACACCTAGAGTACGAGAATGGTTAAATATTTCTATTTTCTCCCTGCTAAGCATCAATGTACAAAAAGGACATATAAGCTGCTGCGGTCTGTCTCTTTCCAACAGTGCGAAGCTAAAAGCAGTTAAACAATGTTTATTACCATGCTTATTTTTTTTAGAATAAAGAATATAAATCTTGGTTCGTTACTAGAAATGGACTCTATAATGCGATTGACTAGCAGCTTCCTTTCCGCTATCAAAGAATCTGGAATGATTATACTAGAGCAAAAATTACTATATGTGTCAATTGGTAACTCTTAGCATCCTCTACCCTGTGAGCCTTCACTTTTTTCCCTTGGAAGGAACTAGCAGAGGTAAGGACGTTGGATGCCTCTGCCACATACAATATAGGGAAGCACACACAGCGTAACTCAAAAGTAAGAGTGGATGGTTCCTCAAGGGGAGTCATCCTTCACTCTTTGACGCAATGCTGTGGCTTTGGTTATACATCACACGTAGCCATGTTTAATCCATTTAATAACTACACTGTGTTCCTTCTACTTCCTGACACCTGTAAGTTGTTAAATTATTTACTCATTTGTATATATATACAGTATATGTGATTCTGTGCCTAGTTTATGTTTGAAAACTACTCTAGTCTGGGCAGGATGGTCACAACTTTAATAGACCATATATTAAATTCATTTTATCCGATGTCTGTACCTTGGCCTCCCACATGCGTGCAATGTGAGCAGCAGCTCCTGGCCCACGCCATGCCCTATAATTCACTCAGTGAAAAGATAACCATTTTACCAACAAATGCCAACTTCGATAACAATAGTAGGACAATATCACAATAGGAGGTGGGAGCATACTTTGAAGGAAAAGACCTGGACCTCCACACCAATAGCCCCTATGTTAACCCAGTCCTACGCATGAGCGGATATCAGAAACTGCAACAAGCCACTGCCAACGACCCCTTCTTTATCGTATGATCAAGGGAAGCTTCACAAGAGTTGTTTGATTTACCCTCCTTGGTGACAGACTCATGTACGTCTTACTTAACACCTTGGCATTCAGTGAGAGCGCTGCTTATCAGTATAGTTGTCCTTACAAACCAAACTGAGTGGTAGGTGTGGGAGGCATATAATGGTATTATTAGAAATACATACAATCAGAAGCCATATGGCAAGCATGATGTATAGAATTTTATTTTCTGTCAAATGTGGTAAAGTTTTATCACAGGAAATAACTATTGTAAAAGTGTTTTTTTTTTCTTTAATACAGTATTCTAATTCGGATATGTATCAAACACAGCAAATCTTGTAATGATTTTCTGTGTTTGATACATATCCTAATTAGAAACATAGAAAATGTCGGCAGATAAGAACCTTTCGGCCCATCTAGTCTGCCCAATTACATGGATACTTTACCTGGATTTATCTTTTGTTTAGGATAGCCTTATGCCTATCCCATGCATGCTTAAATTCAATCACTGTTTTGGCCTCTACCACTTCTACTGGAAGACTGTTCCATGTATCCACCACCCTCTCAGTAAAATAATGCTTCCTGATGTTACTTTTAAACCTTTGCCCCTCTAATCTAAGACTATGTCCTCTTGTTTAGCTACTTTGTTTCCTTTTAAATATACTCCCTTCCTCTACCTTGTGGATTCCCTTTACGTATTTAAATGTTTCTAGCATATCACCTTTGTCTCGTCTTTTTTCCAAGCTATACATGTTAAGATCATTAAGCCTTTCCTGGTAACTTTTCTCCTTCAAGCCGTACACCATTTTAGTAGCCCTTCTCTGAACTCTCTCTAAGATGTCTATATCCTTCTGGAGATACGGTCTCCAGTACTGCACACAGTACTCCAAGTGAGGTCTCACCAGTGCTCTGTACAGTGGCATGAGCACTTCCCTTTTCCTACTGCTAATACCTCTCCCTACACAACCAAGCATTCTGCTAGCATTTCCTGCTGTTCTATTACATTGACTACTTACCCTTAGATCCTCTGAAATAATGACCCCTAAATCCCTTTCCTCAGATGTTGAGGTTAAGACTGTATCAAATATTCTATATTCAGCCCTTGGGTTTTTACGTCCCAGGTGCATTATCTTGCACTTATCCACATTAAAAAACTCAATTGCCACAGCTCCGACCATTTTTTTTTCAATTTACCTAAATCATTTGTCATTTGGCTGATCCCTCCAGGAACGTCAACCCTGTTGCAAATCTTTGTGTCATCAGAAAAAAGACATACTTTACCATTTAATACCTTCTGCAATATCACTAATAAAAATATTAAAGAGAATGGGTCCAAGTACTGACCCCTGAGGTACCCCACTGGTAACAAGACCTTGCGCCGAATAAACTCCATTTACCACAACCCTCTGTTGCCTGTCACTCAGCCACTGCCTAATCCATTCAACAATATTGGAATCCAAGCTCAAAGATTGCAATTTATTGATAAACCTTCTATGCGGAACAGTATCAAAAGCCTTACTGAAATCTAAATAATTACAAGACTTGCTGTGTTTGATGCATATCCTAAGATAGTGGTTCCCAACCGCGGTCCTCAAGTACCACAACAGGTCAGGTTTTCCAGATATCTGAAGCACAGCACAGGTGATATGATTTGCCGCTCAGTGATTGCAGGATTCAGTCTGCATTTCCCCCAGGTGATCTGCAAAATCTGGCCTGTTGGGGGGACTTGAGGACTACGGTTGGGAACCACTGTCCTAAGATAATACTAATAAGTGACCAGAAGAATACAAATCATTACAAGATTTGCTATGTATCAAATACAGAAAACATTGTAATGATTTGTATTCTTCTGGTCCCTGATTAGTAAATAAGCTGATTACATGCTTTTTTTATTACTTGAAGTGTTACATAATGCCCATTGCTTATTGTTTTAAAGCAGAGTACTACTGATGCTGTGGTTATGACACATTACTCTGAAGTTCTGTATGATTATATATAGAACACATAGAGCTCTCAGCCACGTGTTTACTGTGAGAAGTTTATTCATTAAATAGGCACGTGGGTTGAACAGTGACGTGTGAAACTCCACCTACGTGTTTTAGAATTTGGATAAAATAATATCAAACTTTTTCAACTTTAGATTTACTCAAAATCTGGAGTGGTGGAAGTCAGATTGCAGAGCTCCATAACGTTGTATCCAGCCTGATCTCATGCTGTGATACAGCAGTTTGTTCTAATTATACCTCAGTAGCTGGACGGAGCAGGGCTAGAGTCCCAGCTAATCAGAATCTAAAAACAGCCTCAGTCTTGTGACGAGACCAAGGGACTTTTCAAAAAGCTAATATTCATCCTCTGGCATTTGCTGGTGTCCCTTTGGATTGCTTTTTATATATACCAGGAAGTGTGGCGTCTCTTTTGTTCTGTTCCTGTGTGTAAGCATTTTGGAGTAAGAGCCAATGGAACACAATACATAACTGGGATGCGAGCCAATGGAATCGGATTTAAACGTTTTTAAATCTACTAGTGTCCTGCGCAAAATCTTATCAGATCTCTAAGGTTTATAGTTTGAGTGATCGAGACCCAAAACCCTATTAGCTTCTGAAAAATCGGTTTAGGCTTGTGCATCAGAATGCTGTTCACCTGTACGTTACTGTTTTTCGTGATCTCATTAAATATTAAATATTGGGAATATGACATACTAATAGACATATAGCTATGACATGGAATTCCTGAGTTGAGAAAGCTGCTGTGACAGCAGAAACATTGATCTTTTTGTTTCCAATAAACTGCCATGTTTAAAATTTGAGGGCTTGGACCTTTTTAGTTTCGGTGAAGAATGTCAGAAATATAAAGTTAAACTTAACCTAAGAGCATAGAAAGATATAAAAACCCTCCTCCATCGTTTGGACCTTAGCTGAGCATACCTACAGGCTCTGAGAAACATGAATGGGTATTGAGCCCTGAGAGGCAAGGGGTAAAAGCGGAGAGATACAAAAACCCTCCTCCATCGTTTGGGCCTTAGCTGAGCATAATCAGCATATGAATACGACGATTCATACAGTCATATCACACTAGCCATGAACACTAATGTTGAAAAAAAGCAGAGGTAAAAATGGAGATGAATTGTGACTGTGGTTACAAACAAATGCAGAGTTTAGAAGGGGTCGCCATTTGTTCATGTAAAGTATTTACAACAGGGAGGAGTAGAGCAGACTGAGAATCAGCACAGAATTAAACTGTGTAGGGAGAGGTATTAGCAGTAGAAAAAGGGAAGTGCTCATGCCACTGTACAGAGCACTGGTGAGACCTCACTTGGAGTACTGTGTGCAGTACTGGAGACCGTATCTCCAGAAGGATATAGACACCTTAGAGAGAGTTCAGAGAAGGGCTACTAAAATGGTGTACGGCTTGAAGGAGAAAGGTTACCAGGAAAGGCTTAATGATCTTAACATGTACAGCTTGGAAAAAAGACGAGACAGAGGAGATATGATAGAAACATTTAAATACGTAAAGGGAATCCACAAGGTAGAGGAAGGGAGTATATTTAAAAGGAAACAAAGTAGCAAAACAAGAGGACATAGTCTTAGATTAGAGGGGCAACGGTTTAAAAGTAACATCAGGAAGCATTATTTTACTGAGAGGGTGGTGGATACATGGAACAGCCTTCCAGTTGAAGTGGTAGAGGCCATAACAGTGATTGAATTTAAGCAGGCATGGGATAGGCATAAGGCTATCCTAAATAAAAGATAAAATCCAGGTAAAGTATCCATGTAATTGGGCAGACTAGATGGGCCGAAAGGTTCTTATCTGCCGACATTTTCTATGTTTCTATATAAACTAGCAGCAGTAGCAATATGGCAAAAAAATGTGTTGATTGAAGAATACTTTGCTGGCTTTCTTGCAGGAAACAGAGGGAGAGATTGCTTTGAGTATGGCTTGCTTTTAGTTCAGGGGAAAAATGGTACACAGGTTTTGATTGTGCTTGAGTCGTCGTAATGTTGGTTTCCATTGATGAGCATGCCCACGGACCGTAGCTTTATAAGTGAAGAGTTTCACGGTAGATTTTTGTGGCCATAAAGTTTTTCAAGAACCTTGAGCCTTGTCTTATCTGAATTTCTCAAGTTCTCATTTTGATCTTTTTTTTGGCTTTGCTTTGTGTTTTACCAAGAATATTGTTGTAGCCAAAGTCGATGGCCTCGGTGCCAGTTATGGGCTTTTTTTGGCCATCCATTTCAATATTTAATTCCTTTAATATGTATGTTATTGAATGGGTTGTGAATATGATCACTAAAATCAATATAGATTGTTGAAAACAATAGTTTTGGGCACATTTCTGTGATCTATGCCCTCAAGTTAGGTCCCTATTTTAGTCAATTGGGTCTCATCACCGCATAACACAGAACAATTCAACTTGCAGGTAATTTATTCCATGATTCCATTTTCATTTGCTGAAAAGTGCAGTTATGATTGCCACATTTAGAAAATAGGGCTTGATTTAATTCTATCAGCTGATTTCTTCCCCCCTCCCCACCCAATAAATAGTCTACTTTCGGATGATTATTTTTCTTTTTCTTTTCTTTTTTTAACTATCAGTTGATTCAATAGAAAAAATTTGATCAAAATTTTAAAAATGATGCCGGCCCAAACAAAAGCTTACTTTCTGCCAGCATCATATAGATTTTGTGCTTCTAACAAGACTATTAGAAAAAAACATATTTTTAAAATTTTTATTCCATACATTTCCCTGCAGGAAAATTCATTCATCAACATCTTTCAACACTGGAGTTTTTTTTTAAAAAAAAATCAGCATAACAATAATTTTTAGATTTTAGGTGATATAGCCGATATTTTCATTGAAAATTGTATCCATGAGAACCAATATTTGAGACAAATTTTTATTTGGAAAAGAAAAGTCGTTAAGCACGAATTTGAATCTCCTGAAAATATAGCGATTTCAACTGTTGGTCCAAATTAAATCGCACTTTAATTCTAGTAAAATAAGTTGTATATTCTAATTTTCTCTGGTTATAGAAGGGACGGTGCATTCTAATTTTCTTTTAGAAGCCCAAGTGGCAGTACTGCTTTGCAGCTGCATGGGAGCACAATAGTTTATTAGCTACATTTATGAAATTCTTTTGGATAAGAACTCTATATTAAGAATACTAAATAAAACGTTTTACTGCATGCTTTCCCAGAAGTCTGTATCACCATCCCATAACAGGAAATATGTAATACTCCCACACAATCACTTGTTTTATTCTAGTGACATCCAAGATGTTATCTTGTGTTCTACAATGAGCACTGAATCCTGCCGTCGGTGCCAGCTGTCTTGGGGCTATTGTTCTGGTCCGTTTTGACCAGCCCTTCTGGTCAACTATTATAAGTGGTATGATTGTGAATCATATTTACCAGAGACTACTTAATATCTGTAGTGACTTTCCTTTCCTGGTCTCCTACTCAAACCTGCTGGTATTGTTTCGGCAGTGACTAAATGTATTGAATTTTCATGCGTATTATAGCTTGCTCCTGTCTGGGTTTATTTACGTATTGTTCCTAATGCGAGTTCAAAATTTCAAATGAGTTGTAATCACCTCATCCTCTGCGTTTCCATGGACCGGAAATACAAATCATTATCAAGTAGACATGGGCATTCATTTTTAGTACTAAAACGATTTAGTCAGAATTTTGGGATAATTTAGTTTTCGTATGACTCAAGAGAAACGAAACTGCTCAGTACAAAAAACGAAAGAAACTAAAATAAAATGCACTACATTTTAGTTTCAGTCCTTTTTGTGATCTTACATTGAGTGAAGGAGACCAGCAATGAAGAGCGCAACATTGCAACATCCGAAGTTCTGCACCCTCCACATACCAATGCAGTAGGATGTTCTATACAGAGGGGCATTAATTAATGCAGGAGAATGTTCTATACATTATACAGAGAGGGGTATAAATGCAGGAGGATGTTATATACATTATACAGAGAAAGGTATAAATTGAGGAGGATGTTCTATACAGAGAGGGACATTAATTCAGGAGGATGTTCTATATATTATACAGAGAGCGGTATTAATTAATGCAGGTGGATGTTGTATACATTATACAGAGAGGGGTATTAATTAATGCAGGAGGATGTTCTAAACATTATACAGAGAGGAGCCTCTTTTTTTTAGCCCTTTAAATCCAGTGGCTGTGAGCGCTGAGATCGGCTGCTTGTTATATTATCTCTCAGTACAATGTATCAGGCTCAGCTGTTACAGTAGCTAACAGTGCTCAGAGTTTCAGTAAAACAAGGAAATAATATTGTTCTAACCTCTTATATATAAAAATATTATTTACTAGTTTTACTGAAACTCTGAGCACTGTGATGAGCAGCAGTCAGTTACTGTAACAGCTTAGCCTGACACGGGGCAGTATTACAATGTTGGTGCTAACTTAACCAGAGCTGTTGTAAACTGAAAACCTCCATAGGCTATAATGGCTCTGGGAAGTTTACAACAGCTCTGGTTAAGTTAGCACCAACTATGTAATATGGCCCACATTGTGCTGAGAGTGAGAGATACTGTAACAAGCAGCGATCTCAGCCCTCTGAGGAGCCACTACAATAGTAATTGTATCCACTAGTTTTCTGATGAATGAAATTAGTATTCATACTAAAGAACTGAAAACGAATTTCTTTAGCAACTAAATAAATTGCATTTTAGGGCTAATCCATTAGTTCAAAATGAAATTTTGTGCTGTGCACATGTCTATTATCAAGTATTTTGCTATTTTGGCTATTCATGGGAAACAATAAAAAAAACAGCTAATCTAGTACCTTTAGGCTCCTATTACATTCTTTGCGTATTTGTTTTTGCGTGCGCACATGCGCATTTGCGCCAGGGGCAAAACCCTTTGCGCTGAACGTCGTATTACAACGTTCGCTCAAACGAAGCGCGTATATCGTTTAACGCGGATGGACCTGCGCGAGCGTGATGAACTGTGTTTAAAGGGACACTCTACTCAAAAAATCACCCCCCCCTTTTTTTATCCTAACCTATCCCTATTCCCTTAATAAATCTTTCGTTTTTATTTATTTTTTTGTAACTGTAATACTTACCCTAAAATCCACTTCTTTCCAGCGGCGTCTTTTTTTTTTTTTATACTCACCTCCCTCCTCTTCCGCTCCCGTCCTTCTTCATGCTTCTTGGCTTCTGGTTTATGTGAGCAGCGCGCATGCGCGCCTCTCACATAAGCCAGCCAATCGGCAGGCTTCCTCCCGGCTCCCTCTGAGGATTAGTGTTGCGCGCAAGAGGATGCGCGCAACACTAACCCTCAGAGGGAGCGGCCAGCTTCTGCGGAGAGTTGGAGACGTCATCGCGCTGAAAGCGCGATGACGTCTCCTACTCGGCAAAAATCGGCAGAAGTGGGAAATATGATTCCCGCTCTGCTGACTGACAGCTGGGAGGGCTGAGTAAACTCCTCCGCCTCTCTCAGCTGTTTTCAGCTTTTTCAGCTGAACTGCCGAGCGGAGGGAGGGGGGACAGAGGGCAGCATACTCCGGGCATCATGACCACCTAAAAAAGCTTAGGTGGTCATGTTGCCTAGAGTGTCCCTTTAACATTGTGAGCGCAAATTCGTTCGTGCGCTGGTACGCGGATGGTATTACAATCGATGCGCATCTTTTTTACGAACGACGTTTGCGCACATAGTTTTAACGTCTTTGAAAAGCTGGTGGTAACTGCGAATCTGAACGTTCTGGCCAAAACAAAAAACACCAGCACGAAAAAAAAATACAGCACAGTATAGTTACACATTCTACACATTGACAGGCGCAAAAACTTAAGTGAGTCAATTAAGGTAAATTGATGTCAATAAAGGTTCTTAATTCTGATTGGCTGAATCCCGTGAAAAAAACAGTCCGCACACTGATTTACGTGCGCTACGTTACTGCCCGCGTATTACTCTTCGTTTTGCGCGTCGTTTTTACGAACTTTATTTTCGTACGAATGAGAAAATATGTTCGGATCGTAATACCACTGTTAATTTTTGCACGATAACGCTTAAAGCTGCACGCAAAAAAAATTGCGCTGCGCGGACGAATTTGCGCGAAGAATGTAATAGGGGCTGTAATATTTTAATTTATTAGAACTTGTACTAGGTACTAGGCAAACCTGTTTAAGGAGCAAACCACAAGGTATATATTAACTGATCAGTTAATCATTGAATATTAGTAGGTGTCCAAAATTCCAGAGGATCCATTTATTATAACTGTATGTAAAACTTAACCTTTTATTGTGTATCTATTGCCACGCTCAGAAACAACCACAAAATAACCACAAAAAATGGCGTTCTGACTTTGAGGAAGTCAGAACGCCACGGGAACCCAGAGGAGAGAGGGGAGTATTCCCGAAAGCTCCCGCTAAACTGAATGCGTGTGGAGAACATCCTCAGCATACAGCGGGAGACTATTAGGATGCACCCCACACATCCTCAGCCGCGAAGGGGTTAAGCTGACGCTGACTGATTCTGCAGAACCGTAATCAGTTAGCACCAGCTTCTAGCTCTGGTTAACTTTTCAGTAACCACAGTGGGGCGTAATTAGCTTTAGGACTTTGTAATCCTAACGCTAGTTACTGATTGCGCTCCCCATGTTATGTATAGGGTGCGCCAAAGTACAGTAAACTCGCGCTAGAAAGCGCAATCCCTGATGCAATAACGTTTTTTTTACCCGTTAAAAATTGTGCTAGGGCCACGTAACCTAACTTTAACGCTCACACAGCTGAGCGCTGACGTTAGCGTTAAGATTGTCATATTGCCCACAGTGGGGGGGGGGTGTTTACAAGGCAAAAAGAAATCACAAAATAGATGCACCCAGTGACACTTACAGAGTAAAATATTTTCTTAACTAAACATACAAGAGAAAACCAAAGCACATGTAAGATATCAGCAACGTAAAATAAACAAGGTAAGGACATTTCATTTTTTGGTGGTAGTGGCCCTTTAAACTGTGCTACAAGCTTCTGAAAAAACATTTATCAACACTTTTCAGTATGTAATAATTTTTGGGAACTTGGTATACCGATAAAATCGGATTGGATCAGTAAGCAGATATTAACACTGAAAAGTATAGCTGCAAGTGCCTGTACGTGATCTGAATTTTTATCCAGAATCAAAATGCTGGCAAACCTGAATTTGAATCTCGCGAATCAAAAAATGGCACAAAAAAAGGCTCCGATTTCAGCCACCTGTCCAAGCTAAATTTAAGTCTGATAGAATTTGTAACCCAGGTATTCTTGGTCTAGGGAAGGTGTAATAACCATTGTCAAATGTGCATTATAACTTCAATTTGAAGTACATGGGTTCAGTGTCATCAAAAGATCACTGTCAGGGTTATTCAAAGAGATCCGAATGGCTGGAGAAAGGTAACCGAATGCTGAAAATCGGCGTTCGGTTACCTTTCTTGGCCATTCGGCTATTCAGAGAGCAGGCAATTCGCCAAATCCTGGCGAATTGCCTGCACATACGGTGCCTGTTCGAGGGCAGTGAAATTCCCAGGAAAAAGCACTGCTTCGGATATTCAGAGAACACAAACCAGCAGTGAAAGGTTCCCGAAATGCCCTGCCATTCGGTGGTTTAATTCGGCAAGTTTATTCAGGAGAATCCCATAGGCTTCAATGTTAAAAATATTCCCATTTTAATTCAATATCTAATAACCGTTTATTATAAAATTCTACAGTAAAGAGTCTCTTTATTTATAGATTTTTTTAGGATATTTTAAGCATTTTTCTGGATTTTTTTTTAACTTATTTTTTCTGTAACAGCCCTTTTTATTATCATTCCCTGGACCTCATATATAAATTTCAAACATTTTCGCTGAGTAGTTTCTTTGCAAACAGTGTTTCACTTTTCAATCATTCATGCAAACTGTTTTCCTAATTTATTCACTACCCTCTTCTGCAGTGTCGGCTTTTTCCGGCGGCTTCGCTGCATTTGATCGGCTCCTGCTCGGGTTTTTCCGGCGTCTTCGACGTGTTAATCCAGATGTTTTCCTGGTTTTCGGCGTGCATTTGCCGGGTTTTCGGCGGGTGTTCGGCAGCTTTTCCCTGCACTTCGACAGCCTTGTGGTGCTTGCTGAATACACCGCAGGGTCGCCGAAATGGGAAAGCCGATTTTCATCGAATTGAAGAGAACGAAAAGTCACTGAACGTGCGGTGACTTTTCGATTCTCTTTGAATAACCCTGTGTGTGTTTTTTGTTGTCTCTTAATGACCTAGTATGAAACATTTTAAAACGAAATGGTTCAGGACAGAAGATCTTTCCTTAATATCTAAGAAAAAGCAGTATAGCTGCCAAGAAATCTGTCCTTTGTCAGGATACTGTAGAGGATTCATGATAATCTGACAAAAACATTAAACCTCCTGTTCATGTGCAACCTTATTGGTTAAACTGGTCACGTGGGATCAAAAAAATAGCTTCTTTTCCTCTAGAATCTTAAAAGTTGGATCATCAGAACAAATTGATGTTGGGTAATTAAAGTCATTGATTCTAGTTTATGTTTATTACCCATCGTTCACTATATATTAGCTCTTCCTCCAAAAAAATATATATCTTGGTCTTGGCGTTTTACGTGATAGCTGAGCTTGGATATAAACATTAGTATGTCTGGATCATACCAAAATGTCTATAATAGGCGTTCATTCTTGATGTACAAGTGAAAACTTCTGCTTTAACAAACACAGACTACACTGTACGAATGAATGATGGTGTGTAACTGCGGCAGTAGAAAGTAGCATGTCACTTACGGCCTTGTATGAGCCAAATGATGCATCCATTTATGGATTTTCATTCATTTACTCTAATTTAATCTAAATTTTATTACAAATTTCTGAGGAAAAGCAACTGTCATGTACTGTATAAATAAAAATACTTTGGGCCCTATTACATTCCTCGCGCATTTGTTTTTGCACGCGCAAGTGCGCTTTTGCGCGAGTGGCAAAACCCTTTGTGCTTAATGTCATATTACAACGTTCACGCAAACGATGCGCGTTATCATTTAACGCGGATGGACCTGCGCGAGCGTGATGAACTGTGCGCGTCCTATACTTAACATTGTGAGCGCAA
Organism: Leptobrachium leishanense; assembly: GCA_009667805.1. Taxonomy (NCBI): domain Eukaryota; kingdom Metazoa; phylum Chordata; class Amphibia; order Anura; family Megophryidae; genus Leptobrachium; species Leptobrachium leishanense. The sequence continues at coordinate 89,045,403 of CM019064.1, read as the reverse complement.
ATTCGTTCGTGCGCTGGTACGCGGATGGTATTACAATCGATGCGCATCTTTTTACGAACGACGTTTGCGTGCATAATTTTAACGTCTTTGAAAAGCTGGTGGTAACTGCAAATCTGAACGTTCTGGCTGAAACGAAAAACACCAACACGAAAAAAAATACAGCAAAGCATAGTTACACATTCTACACATACACAAACAACAAAATTGTGAATTCGTGAGTGTTTTTATTATTGCTGCAGCATATATACTCAGATTTACTTTGACAGGTGCAAAATCTTAAGTGAGTCAATTAAGGTAAATTGATGTCAATTAAGGTTCTTATTTCTGATTGGCTGAATCCCGTGAAAAATCCAGTCCGCACACTGATTTACGTGCGCTACGTTACTGCGCGTATTACTCTTCGTTTTGCTCGTTGTTTTTACGAATGTTATTTTTGGACTGATGAGAAAATGCGTTCGGATCGTAATACCACTGTTAATTTTCGCGCGATAACGCTTAACGCTGCGCGCCCAAAAAATTGCTCTGCGCGGACGAATTTGCGCAAAGAATGTAATCGGGGCCTTTATGCTTTAATTTAAAAAAAGACTCATGTTAAATTGAGTTGTAGTCTGTATCTGTATTTCCTAAAAAGAAATACATGTGTGTATTAAAGATATGCTCTAATTAAAATATGACCCAGTTTTTGCCAATAAATAATTGGTTAGATGCTGCTGACAGCATCTTCCCAATTATTTTTTTTTAATTATTTTTTTGAACGTGGGGGTGAAAATACTTGCCTTTTTCCCTCGGGGCAGGCGCACATCCCCACTTCCTCCGGAGCTTCTGAAATCAGGAAGTCCCTGCTGCTTTTCTATGCAATTTGCGTGGCAATCTATACATCTTTTAATAATGTACTAAGTGGCAATTTCTCCAAATCCAGACTGTCATGCAAACAGAAAATCAGTGCAAACAGAAAATATTTTCCCATTAACCCTCTCCCCCAAATAGAAACATTAGTGGTGGAGGCCAGGGGGGTCTACGCAATCATATCGATCGTACACCCTAATGGGCGGCCCTACTGAAAGCTGTACTCAGCAAACAGCCATTATAGTCGGTATTCATCAGGGTTCAAATTCTGTTCATTGACAGGAGGAGGCGTGTACATGCTGAGCCGTCGTCCGAATAATTGCTTTGAAGACCTTGTTTGGCTCTATTACAGTAGAGACGTGGGAGCTGAGCCTTACTGTGCCATAACTTTTGCACAGCATTCTATATATGATGTGCAATACCATATTTCCCACCACACGCACGTTTTTCCCTTTTAAGTCTTCTTACACGATTTGTTTCTGACTACTACAGCATAGCACTGGAATCTGGCCACATTCCAGACACACAACACACCAATAAGGGGTGGTTAAAGCATTAGAAAGTGAAGAAATGTCTTAATAACCTATGCATTTTCTCACTTAAGTCAGTGTCTACAATTCCTGTTTCTCACATCATAAATTTGTTCTTTTTTTTTTTTTTTTTTTTTTTTACACAGACCATAGAAGGAAAACCATTACGGTGTTGATGGTATCATATGTCTTCTAATCCCTGGAATATACTTATTGAATGTTTTAAACAGGCAGTGTTCTGTAGGAATTAAACAATAGTTTGGCGTCAGAACTTGATGTCCATAAATGTGCCAGAGAGGAGCAAGCACTGAGGCAAATCATAGGTAGATTATTCCCTTAAACCCCATACCAGGTATACAAGAGCTATAAATAAGTCAGTAAAAATGAGACGAGCGCACCATACAAAGCATGGGAACATTAATGGGATGCCTCACCCTTCATAGATAGGATCGCAGAATAATGCTGCACTTAGTGCCCATGTGTTAGCTCATTCGGAATGGAAATTTTGAAAATAAAGAGATTTAAAAATTCTCAGTACATGAGAAATACTTAATATTCAGTACATGTCTCTTCCTTCAAACTGTGCAACGATTTTCCTCCTTCATCAAACAGAATGAAACGCTTTGCTTTGAAATTGTTCCTATTTGCTTATACTTTCTATTTAAAGATTACGGGCTCTATTACATTCCTTGCGCAAAAATGCTCACGCAGCGCTGGTGTTAAAATGTTAAAAATATTCCTGTTTTAATTCAATATCTAATGAACCATTTATTCTCTTATTCTGCAGTAAAAAGTCTCTTTATTTATAGATTTCTTAGGATCTTTTAGGCATTTTTTGGGATTTTTTCAGCAATGCAATTCCCCCCCCCCGCTTTCTTTTCTTTTTTTACCCCCCTTGGCTGCAGATGACGTGTGGGGAACGTCCTCATTGACTCCCGCTATATGCGGAGGACGTTCCCCACACGTCATCCGCTTGCGGGAGCCCAGGCGGTGATACTCACCTCTGTCCGGAGTCCCGCAGCGTTCTGACTTCAGCGCCCTCAGATGCTGAAGTTAAGCCCCTCCCTACATCAATGACATCATCACGCCATGCACGATGACGTCATTTCCAGGCGACCCCCCCCCCAGCAATGCCGGGAGATCACCTGAAAGGGAGTGGGGGGAGCCTTTTGGATCCCTCTCCCTTCCGATCGGGAGGGTTTACAGGAAAAAAAGTCACCACTTTGAAGGGCAGTGTCTGCCCTTTAAAGTGGTGCCTTTTTTTTTAACCCCTTACATGCCAGATTGCGATGCAGCACCGTTCGGCGCCACATCGCAATCTAGCTCCAGTGGGGGCCGCCATTTTGAATGGCGGCTCCACCTCCGGGTTCCCCCTCGCCTCCTGATGTATCGCGCATAACGCAATGACGTCAGATAGCTGGGGAACCCCTAGCTGCCTGGTGATTTCCCAAGGAAATCCCCAGGTGGAGATAAGGGGTTCCTCTGAACCGTGGCAGCTAGGGGGTCACGGATGGTGTCATTCAAAAGGCCTGAGCATGGCCTTTCGAATGATACCAAACATGACCATGTTCAAAGTAAAAAAAATATTAAAATAAATAAAAATAATTTTAAAAAAAACCTGTTTTTTTAATTTTTTTTTTATTAATGCAGCAATATTGTTCAAATCTTATCTTGGATCTTACATGTAAATTCCAGACATTCTCCTTCAGTAGTTTGTTTGCAAACAGCGTTTAAATTTTCAAACTTTCAAACGTACAGTATTTTTTTTACCCCGTTCGTCTGCTTGTCAGCTTTTTTCAGCGGCTGGTCTGCACTGTGATCGGCAGCTCGTTGGCTTTTTCCGGCATGTTCGGCGTGGGTTTTGCAGAGGTTTCTGCGGGTTTTTGGTGAGAGTTCTGCGGGTTTGCGGCGGGTTTTCCCTGCACTACGGGGACCATACGGTGCATGCTGAATACACCGCAGGGTGGCGAACTGTGATCCTCGAAGTGCTGGGAAGCAAGGGGAACGAGAGGGCATTAAAATGTCCGCGACATTGTGGTGCTCTTTGAATAACCCTGTATAAAATATAGCCAAATCGTATAATTGATTTTTCTGGTCTGTTTTGATGTAATGTCAGTGTACAGTGGCAAGAAAAAGTATGTGAACCCTTTGGGATTACGTGGCGTTTTGCATGAATTGGTCATAAAATGTGCTGTGATCTTCATCTAAGTCACAACAATTTGAAAAACACAGTCTGCTTAAAATAATACAACACAAACATTATATGTTTTCATGTTTTTATTGAACAGAACATGTAAACATTCACAGTGCAGGGTGGAAAAAGTATGTGAACCCCTAGCCTAATGACTTCTCCAAGAGCTAATTTGTCAGGATCCCTGGCTGTAGCCATCCTGAAACCCCCCCTGGTGGTTCACTTCCATCCTGTTCCTGCCCTGCAGCCAGCAACCAGCATCCAGCAGTGTAAGAGTTAACACCAAAACACACGTGACTCACAAAATAAAGGGCTCTGCCCCTCAATGACACATTGCTGGTTCATTACAGCTTTTGCTCACAAAGAGTAAACACTGTTGCTGATCTGCTACCTGATATTCCTGTTCAGTATTCCTGCTACTACAACCATCATTTCCATCATCCTTCTGCAATCAACCTGGTCAGTTCTCATATTCATCCACCCTCCTCTACCCTTATCCTCTGTTTATCAGTGCAGACCACTGCATCCTGGGCTCCTACCCCTGCCATCCAGGTGCCACCCAGGTACCATCCCCACGTTCCTGACATAATTGGAGCCAGGAGTGAGCCAACCTTGAGTCCAATCAGTGTGATATTATTGGATGTGTTGATGAAAGCTGTCCTGCCCTTTAAAAACACACACCAGTTTTGGGTTTACTGTTTTCAAGACGCACTGCCTGATGTGAACCATGCCTCGCAGAAAAGAGCTCTCAGAAGACCTACTATCAAGAATTATTGACTTGCATGAAGCTGGAAAGGGTTACAAAAGTATCTCCAAAAGCCTTGATGTTCATGTGTCCACGGTAAAACAGACTGTCTACAAATGGAGAAAGTTCAGCACTGTTGCTACTCTCCCTAGGCGTGGTCGTCCTGTAAAGATGACTGCAAGAGCACAGCGCAGAATGCTTAATGAGGTAAAGAAGAATCCTAGAGTGTCAGCTAAAGATTTACAGAAATCTCTGGCACATGCTAACATTTTTGTTGACACATCTACAATAAGGAAGACCTTAAACAAGAATGGAGTACATGGGAGGACACCACGGAGGAAGTCACTGCTGTCCAAAAAGAATATTGCAGCACGTTTGAAGTTTGCAAAAGAGCACCTGGATGTTCCACAGCACTACTGGCAAAATATTCTGTGGACAGATGAAACCAAAATTGAGTTGTTTGGAAAAAACACACTACACTATGTGTGGAGAAAAAAAGGCACAGAACACCAACATCAAAACCTCATCCCCACTGTAAAACATGGCGGAGGGAGCATCATGGTTTGGGGCTGCTTTGCTGCCTCAGGGCCTGGACGGAGTGTTGTCATTGATGGAAAAATGAATTCCAGAGTTTATCAATGCATTTTGCAGGAAAACGTAAGACCATCTGTCCGCCAACTGAAGCTCCGCAGAAGATGGGTGATGCAACAGGACAATGACCCAAAGCATACAAGTGATTCAACAAAAGAATGTCTTCAACAAAACAAAATACGCCTTCTGGAGTGGCCCAGTCAGAGTCCTGACCTCAACCCGACTGAAATGCTGTGGCATGACCTTAAGAGAGCGATTCACACCAGACATCTCAAGAATATTGCTACACTGAAACAGTTTTGTGAAGAGGAGTGGTCCAAAATTACTCCAGATCGTTGTGCAGGTCTGATCTGCAACTACAGGAAATGTTTGGTTGCGGTTATTGCTGCCAAAGGAGGGTCAACCAGTTATTAAGTCGAAAGGTTCACATACTTTTTCCACCCTGTACTGTGAATGTTTACATGTTATGTTCAATAAACCCATGAAAACATATAATGTTTGTGTTGTATAATTTTAAGCAGACTGTGTTTTTCAAATGTTGTGACCAATTCATGCAAAACTCCACGTAATCCCAAAGGGTTCACATACTTTTTCTTGCCACTGTTGTTGAGGTAGACCATTAACAATGGTCACCAGGAAGTGTATCAAAGTACCATATTATATAAAAATATTTTATTAAAATTCTTTTTTTAGCTGATTTATTCTTTCCTCAAGTAAAATAAACCAAAAGCCATACGATATATTTAAGGTGCTAACAAATATAAGAGGTTATTTACTAACGGACAGTATATTATTGAAACAATGGTGGATTTACTTCTGGAAACTACGGTGGACAAGTACACTGAAGCTGCGATGTCTTCTTTATTATCTGGGTAAGGTTCAGTGTAACAGTTCTCTATGGCCTTACGATACCATGAACATCTCCAAGGGACCAGAAGGGCCAAGCATTCAAGACTGGGTATGAAAAGGAGCTACAGTATATTCTGAAGCCACAACATTTTGGTCCTGCACACAGGGCCTTTCTCGCTTTAAGAACCAAAATGTTTCGGCTCCTTTTCATACCAGGTCTTTAGTGACCGGTCCTTCTGTTCCTTTGAGGAAATTCCTTGGTTGGTGACTACGGAACTGCTAGAACCTTGGATGGTGGAGTATATCTTTTCTGTGCTCCCCACAGCTGTCTTTTGGAATGCCATGAACATCTTCATAATGTCCTGGTCTTCAAGCTCATACACAGTAAATATACGTTATTTGTTTAAAATATTTTTACCATTACTTTAGGAACTGCAGAAACTTTGTCAATGATCTTCATTTGTCTTGGTATTTTCTTCCCTTAGGTTTGGCAAATTCCAGATTATCTGCCGGTACGGTCAATAACAGAACCTATCGTAACACTAGAAGGTCACTCCAAGCGAGTTGGAATAATCACTTGGCATCCTTCGGCTCGCAATATTTTACTCAGTGCAGGTAGGTATCCTCTACAGAAGAGGTTCTAATGATAGAAAAGGGTAACTATAGGCATGAGTTTGCTTTTGAAACTTACAATCTCTAGGAGGCCTGATCTCTTGATATACAATAACTCAGGGCTCAAAATTTCAAGTCCCAAGCTACTAACCAGGCCATAAGAGTTACTCGTCACCAGTTGCTCCACCTAACCCCTACCCAGCCCTTAACTCTGCCCCTAAACACACCCCCTTAAATTATTTTATGAAATACCACTGTTAAAGGTTTTATTTAGACTAAAGTTACAAAAATAACATTAATACCCAGACATCAGACCCCAGATACATGTATATCCAGTCATCAGACCCCAGTGTGAGCAAAGCGAGGAGGCAAAGAAGCTGCTCTCCACCCCCCCTGCTAGTGATAGAGACAAGGTGGGTCAGGTTAGGCAGCTGATCTCTGCTACCTGCAGCCTGGGGAAGGGGAATACGCAGCACAAAATAATTTATTGTGCTGCCTGTGTGTGCATTTCCACTCGCCCTCACTTAATTTCCACTCGCCAAATGCTAGTAGGCGAGTGGAAATTTTGAGCCCTGCAATAGCTACCATGTTGTTCTTTCGCCAACCTCTGGGAACATAAATATACATGTTATCTCTGATCTCTTAGATCTTTTAGGGAAAATATACAAAAAAAAAACACCTTCATTTTCTGAGGAAAGAGTGGATTTCTGCATATTGTATACCATTGTTATCCTCAACTTGGCTGTATGTTAATTCGGTGGCAAATGACTATGAAACATCAACTGAAGACAATTGGAATAAAACTGTGTTTATATTGCAAAAATGCCATGCAAGCTGTATATGTAACTGGTGTTTTTTATCCTATTTCTGTTGCTTTTACAAAGTTCCTCTTTACATTTTCACTGCCAGTTTATGTAAATAACCACCTTTTTTGTGGCATTACTTTTTTTCCATTTTAGATATAGAAATAGAAAAATATATAACTGCATCTGCTTTACATGACAATCTATATGATCCCACATTTTTGAAAAGGATGTTTACTTTACGAAAGTGTTAATGGAGTCAAGTAGTTTCATTTTTTATCATTTCTATTGTGTTTATAATAAGATGCTATTCAATTAATTTACATTTTAATGCAGCAGGATAAAGGAATTCTCACAAATGGTCAACATGAGGTTTATTATGATACAATCATTTTAATTCTTCTATCTAACACTGATTAGTCTCATTTTCACAGCTCAAAAAGTAAAACCTTTTTATGACTTGATACGTTTTTTCTAATGTAAAACGTGCCAACTCACAGATCAGAACTTTTTCTAATACTGTGATAATGCACTTTGTGTCATTAGCAGAAATTTAGCATTTGTTTAACTTTACTAATTCAACTACCAGTAATAAATATTAATATGAAAACATTTGAGAACTCTTTTGTTAGAGGAAAGAGTGCATGAAGGATTACAACAGAAATACATAATATGATTTAAACAATAAAAAGATTGATGTTTACAAATACGTTAATATAGAAGAGTTTAATAATATAAAATAATATACAGTAAAACAACTGATTTTAATATGCATGTTCTTAATCTGCCTCAAAATCCTGGGATTTTGCAGCACTTGTCACTTTTTATTGCATTAAGACAAAGTTCTGCACATCAGTTCTCTATTGCTGGGAAGGCTATCCGGGTTATTCACAAAGAGCCGATCCGCCCTCGAAATGGCACAAACAGTGAATTTCCCTGTACAGTGACATTTCCTGGCCATCCGGCTATTCACAGAGCAGGCAGTACGGTGGAGTAGAGGTAACATCACTGCTCTGTAACTGTGGAGACACAGGTTTGAATCCCAGCAAGAGCACCTCTCCATTAAGTGTCCTTGGGCAAGACACCTAACGGTACAAACTCGCCACCCAGGACATATTTGAAAACGAGAGAAATCTCAATGTATCCTTCCTAGTAAAATACTTCCTCCAAAAAAAATAAAATTGGGCGAATTGCCAGCAAGTATTGTGCCTGTTCGACAACAGTGAAATCCCCATTGAGAAGCAACGGTGAATCTATTCAGAGAAAGCCGAACAGCAGAGAAATGCCTTGATGTTCGGTGGTTTCATTCGGCAGGTTTAATCGGGCGAATCCCATAGGCTTCAATGTTAAAAATATTCCCCTTTTTATGCAATATCTAATAAAGCGTTTATTCTTTTAAACTGCAGTAAAAAGTCTCTTTCATATATTTGTTTTTTTTAGGATCTTCTAGGGATTTTTCGGGAAATTTTATATTCTGTTTTTTTTTAATTGTGGTTTTTCTTTATTCTGTAACAGACCTTTTTATTATCATTCATAGGACCTTGTATGTTAATTTGCGACATTTTCGTTCAGTAGTTTTTTGCAAACAGCGTTTCAATTTTGACTTTTTCAATCGTATTGTTTTTTTGTTTTAGCAGTCTGGCGGCTTGTCTTCTTTTTTTCTTCGGGTTTTCAGCGCTGTGCTCGGTGGCTGCGCTTGGCGGCTGTCCGGCGTGTTTGTGGCGTGTTTGACAGTGGCGGCAGCCGCTGATTTGCTGCACTTCGGGGACCCTGCGGTGAATGGTGAATTCAGCGCAGGGTGGGGAAATTAGATTTCGGTGCTCTGTGAATAACCCCTTATTTTTCACAAACATTTCATACTGTTCATGAGGGATTGTCAGAGATTGCACACAATGGATTGGAGTGAAAGCATGATGCTTCTTGGTGGTTTTAATGTAAATGGCACCAAGACCAGATTATAAGCTTTTTTTCTAGTATTTTATTCTTCGGTGCTAGGCATGTGTTTATTATGAATTCTACATTTGAAAGCTAGAACGCTTAATAAACAATAATCAATGTCTTCACATACCTAGCTGTATTTCCTTGACATGGAAGAAACACCATTAACTATTTTGGCAATTCTAAATTCATTTCAGTATTACCTGCTGTATTAAAATACCTCAATTTCAATGATTTTAACTTTCTGTTTGGATTAGAATTTAGTGGTCCAAGCTAACACTATATATTTGCTTTTAGATGTACCTGGTTACAGAGAATTGAGTGTTTTATGAAAGGTTTTGAATCATTGTCGGAGGACAAATTATTTGTTTCTTTTAAAAAGCCTCAAATTCATGATTTGTTTGAAAAAGTATTTCATACATTTTATCTCTCCCGTACTTTTTGTTAGGTAGTGATAACATGATATTTATCTGGAATGTGGGGACAGGAGAATCTGTTATTGTCCTTGATGAGCTCCACAGTGATCTCATTTACAATGTCTGCTGGAATTACAATGGAAGCCTCATTATGACTACCTGCAAGGATAAGAAGGTCCGTGTTATTGACCCCCGAAAGAACGAGATAGTGGCTGTAAGTAATGATCTGCTCAGTCTCTCCTCCCCATCTTAGTATCCTTTGATCACCTATTTCCATTTTCTTTTCACTTTAGAGCATATATGTCATGTTCTCATAAGATTTTATTCCTTAATCAGAGTTTTTATTTTTTCTAATCCTTCTTTCTGTTACCTAAAGTCTTATAGGAATGTTAATTCCCGGTACTCCAGAGATCCAGTCCTCAAGAGATCCTCTAACAACTGCTTAAGGTTCCATTTAGGCTGGCGTCAGACCAGCGTATTTGAAGAGCGGAAGGAACGTCCATGAGAATGGACGTTCCTTCCACTCGACGCCCATCTGGCCATCTCGCTTATCGCACTTAGTGCGCTCAGCGCTGCAAGGCTCGATCCTCCGATGGAGGATCGCGCTTTGCAGCTCCATCAACGCGCGTCCTAGCGCTTTGACAGAGGGCTGCTGCACGGACGCAGCACAGCCACTGTTGTGCGCAACAGCGTGTGGCTGGCCCCGTCGCAGCGTCTCAATGCTGCGACGGACACCAGAAGGCACGTCAGTACGGGTGCACATAGTGCGCTCGTCTGATGCCAGCCTTATTGCTACAAAAGCGTAATAAAGAGGGAAACATTCCAGGCGCACCCTAATTATATTTAACACTGAAATTAGGTATATATCTTACATACAAACAAGAGATATACTGACAAACTTATATGAAGTTATCAATGAATCATTCCTTCCCTTATGGGTTTAAAATGCAGTGCAATGTCATGTTGAACAGATGTAATGGAGTGAAAACCCTAAAACAACAAGGGTACTTAATGTTTAGCACTGTTTTCGCTTCCTTCTGTGGTTGCGGTCCTGCGGTGTGATCCTATAGTGGAATTGCCGCTTCTCCAAAGGATCTTCCTGCAGCAATGATGTTTTCTCAGGAAATTCCAATAGAAAGTAAATTAAAAATAGCCAAGCAGCAGGATATTTTAAATAAAAATATGTATATTTTTTAAATAATTCGGTCAAAGACAGGCTAGCTGAATGTGTCAAATGAGCCAAATGATCTTAACAAGGATAAAAAGGATCACATATAACGCACTTTCTCAAGGCTTCCCCAGGTCTGGATTTTTCTTTTTATTTATAGAAAAATCCAGACCTGAGGAAGCCTTTGGCGAAAACGCATTATATGTGATCCTTTTTATACTTGTTATATTTATACTTCCTATATACTATTTTAAGATGGTTCAGGCACCAGGCCTGGTCGAGGCCCTGTCTGGGGGCTGGTCTGGTGGAAGGCCGAGTGTCGGAACTTTTTGTGGTCCGGTGCTGCCCGGGTGCTCCATGCTGTGACCTTTGACAAGACGGCAAAATGCCACCCCTGGCAAAGTGCTGCCTGGAGCCGTTGCACGATCCTGCTCCATGGCCGGTCCGACCCTGCAGGAATGGCCCAAGAACAATGGGAATCAGATTGCCTGCCCCTCTCCTATGCAGGATGGGAAATGAAGAATGGGATTATTCTTAATATTTTTTTGTATTCTAATTGATGTGTTAATTTATTTTGCTTTTGCAGAATGAGGTATCACTAGGGTTTAAGAGTCAGTATTCATTTCGGAAAACCGGCTTGATTCGTGAAGGATAAAATAGGTTTTAATAGCTCTTTTTTTATCAGCTAGCCAGAGATTAACAGGTCCCATACAAAGTATAAAAAAATTGAACAATAGTATTTTCTCATATTTAAAGTAGAATTTTTCGATCAATTATCTGGAAAGTTACTTTACGTGCATGGACGCCGAAGCAGAATGGCCATCTGACCGTGATGGCAGAATAAAATGATGCAGTGTATCAACAAAGGAAACACAGAATGCTCAGTTATACTGAAGGTCATCTTCATGTCATGCAAGTTTTTCCTGCCAGTTTTTGTGTTAATTTAGTATTTTATTTTTGAACCGTAACACTGTCAAGTAAAAGTTTTTAAAGCTGTGGCGATATTCCCAGTTAGACAAATATCTTCACATGGAAACTATACAAATAATCAACTCACAAAATAAATTGAATGTGCATGTTATGAGTCATGGATAGCCTCTTTTTTTTTAATTCTTTATTTAGAGAATTATACATAACAGGAAATTCACGAAATCAAACGCATAAAAGTACAGCCACTTAGGGCTGGCAAAGCTATTTACGAGTAACCAGGTGAAATTGCGCAGAGCAACGTAACACAGGATAAAAGAGGAAAAGGGAGGCAGGAGGTCCCAATGTCAAGAAAAAGCGGTAGCAGTAATATGAAAAGCCGGTAGGGACCCATCCTTAAAAACGACAAAGTTTCCTGAAAGTCCATTCCCAAAACCAATCATAAGACCAGTGACTCGTAAACATAAGGTAAAAGCAGGGGTGGGGGGGATAATAATGCTCAGTCTTCAGCTAAGACAGTTAAAAAAGACCTGTAAAAATCTGAGAAAGTCCAGAGAATTCGAATACTAAATAGAAAAATGCGGTGGGAGGGAAATTATCTGCCTCAATCCGGTTGTAACTCCAACTGTTCCGGTGACAGTCCCGCTGCTGCAAGATCAGACCAGGCCATCGTGGGATCAGTGTTCGTGTAGGATAAGTTTGCATGTGTCACTACCAGTGAACCTGCCAGGCCCCATCTGTAGCGAATCCCTTTGCGACGAAGGATAGTTGTCACGTCCCGAAATCGTCGGCGGGCTAGTAGGGTCTGGAACGGGAGGTCATGATACAGTGCCAGCATAGAGCCCTCAAAATGCACGGGGTCCCGTGCGCCAGGAGTATTCATAAGCTTCACTTTAAAGGCAACATCCTGGAACGCCACTATCACATCCCCAGGTGTCCCCGTGGGGGTCGCCGCTGGTCCCCGAACCCGGAACACCGACCCAATCACACCAGGAGTATCAAGAGGAAGTCTAGAAACCTGGAAAGCCAAGCGAGCAACATAAGGCGATAACTCCTCTGTTGAGACCAAAGCTGGGATTCCTCTGACCCTAATATTACGGCAACGGTGTCTTGTTTCTAGTATCTCCACGGAGCGGGTCAGGACCTCAACCTGGGAACTAAGGGCAGCAACCCGTCCAGTCAGGTGAGTTTGCTCCGTCTGTACCTCAATGGTCTTCGCCTGTACATCCGTCATCTGTGCACGCACCACGTCAACCTCTGCCCGGACCGCTGCCACTGCAGGTCTCCATATCTCCCGAATTTCCCGCAGCTCATCCAAGATCTTACGAAGGTTGCCTTTCGTGGAGGGGAGGTGTTCGTCCTCCTCTCGGATCCGTGCCCCAGCAGAGTCAATGCATGGGTCGACTGTCCCAACTCCGTCCACTAGCACTTGAGGCTCCAATCTCAAGCCAGGCTGTCGGTCTGAGGTTATGCTACTACTAGCGGAGAGCCGGCGATCTTCAGCCGAATCCCCGTCCGAGATTTCTGACGCGGCCAGCGAGGCACCCGAGGATGCTGCCAGTGCTGCCTTGCGGTTTTTTTGTGCTCGCTTTTTTGCAGCTGCAGAGAGGGGTCGCGTGTCTGAAGCCTGGGACTCTGGTGTGATCCATGTCATCCCAGCATTACCCCCACGAGGCCAGGAGCAGTCGTCGTCACCGGACGAATCATAGCCAGGAGGAAGGGAGAGAGCGCCGCACGCCTGGAAGCAGACCCACCTGTCATACAGTCCCGGATGTCCCGCTGGTGGGATCCCTCCTTCTGTGTCCAGCTGCTAGGCATGGCTGGGTACAGGCTGGCACAGAGATGTAAGGCCCCAGTGAAACAGTCTTCGGTCGCTCGCAGGCTTCCAAGATGGCCGCCGCCGCAAGGCCCAAACCTCACCAGGATCCAAAATCCGTCGCGGACCGTGCACGTCGAGGGCAGGCAAAGAGCACAAGTCCTTCTGCTGAAGCCAACCGGGTGAGCGGCAAGCCGAGCGAGCGGGTATAAACCGGCTAAAATGCCGCTGCTGCAGAGGAGCTCCTCTAAAATGCGACCGCTCGCTGTCTCGTTTAGCTCCACCTCCATGAATAGCATCTTTTGATAGCAAATTTCAAGTTTTACAGAAATGACCGCAAGCAATATTGTCCCCATTTTTTTTTGTATTTAAAATTTTTATTTTGTAAAGAAATAAGGTCACAAACCGACCAGTAAACTTGGTCTCGCAGGGCCAAACAGCTCAATCACATATAGAATATAAAATATAAGGGAGAGAGAATGAGCGTCATAAGGAGGCATCAAAACAGAAGAATATAAATAAATAAAATAATAATAATAAAAAAAATAAAAATCATGAGGGAGGGGGGGATAAAAATAAAGCCTACGGTAATGATACAAAAGATAGCAAATAACGAGTTAGCTGCAAGTCCTCAGAAAAACCCCCACATAAAACATGAGGGGGGGTCTTCACACGAAGAGATCAAAGTGTCCAGAACGAGTGGCTGACAAAAGGAGGAGGGGTGGGAAAAATAGTCCTGCATACGAAGTCCCAAAAAGAGCAAAAATGGAGGAAAATGAGGCAGCAGTCCATGGGGCTTACGGGACAGGGTGGAGGGGTAACTTAATATTGTCCATTTTTATTTCCTGCTTTGCCTACACAAATCTCTCAAGCAGAAACGTTGTAGATACATTTGAAGGAAAATTAAATGCTCCAGGAACTTCAAGCCACAACAATTACTTCTTCTGAGTCAGTAACCACTATTTCAGTATAAACGTAAATCTTTTTTGGATTTTTGATTACAAATTTTCAGTTTAATCTTGATCTACTCTGCAGATTCAATATTCTGATTCATTCTCTGTCTTTCAAGTCAAACATTCCTTCAATTTTGTTGCAGGGAATTATTATGCTCTGTGGCTTTAGCAATACTATATAAGTGACCTGTCATTAATTAATGTTAGTGGTCCATTGTACTGGAAACCAACATTTCCAAAATTTCAGATGAAAAATAAATTGCAGCTTACCTGTAGTTGGCTAGAGTAATCCACATTCTGCAAAGTCCGTTTACTATACTTCATAATCTAGTTTTCCTACTGAAACCTGAACATTCTATTTTCACACAAGTTGAAAGTGTTTGCATCCTAGAAACTCACTGTAAATTTTTATCATTTATTTCTTCTAACTGTTCTTCTTTTCTTCCTACCTGATCAATGTTAATACTTGACTTGCATGTTTTTTTTCTCTTGCTGCTCAATATTCAATTTTTTTAATATTGTTATGGCTGTTCTGGAAAACCTGTACAAACACATGGTGTAGCAAAGCAGTAACATTGCTTATGAACTGATCAGTCACAGGCAGTGCACTTATTTATATTTTCCCCCCCAAATCTTCGAAATACAAAGTGTTGCTAAAGTAGAGCTTCCTGTAAATACATTGGCTCCAAGAACTGAGTCTACTGCGCCTACTGGTGCAGAATCAATAAACCTTGCTGACTCCTTAGAGTAATTCTATCACCAGGGTTTCTTTACTATACCTACTGCTCAGGGTGAGTCTGCCACAGCACTTTCCTTCAGTATTCATACTGCTGTGATTGACGCTGGCACTGAGCTTCCTTTCAATATACCACTTGCAAAGGGTGAGACTAGTGCTAAGCTTTTCATGGCATAGTGACTGCTGAGAGTGCAACTATTGCAGACTTTCCTTTAATTGACCGAGAGCGACACTGATGCCGAGCTTTCCTTCAATTTGCTGACTGCTATGCGTGAGACCAGCTCTGGGTTTTCGTCTAGTACGCTCATTCCAAGGGCATTGATGTAGCGAACATCGCATTTTGGGCCAAGTATGAATCATTTGTTTATTTATATTCCATTGGTGCCTGAAGTATGAGGAAACTGACTTTAATGTATACATAAATAATAGTACAAAAAGAACCCTTCTAACACACTGCCTTCTACGGTAATGTCTACCCTCTTTATTTCTGGGTTTTATCGGAGGTACCAATAGTTGATTATGTGCACACTCATTTGTGTACTAGATTTGTTAGGCAGATCAAATAGATGGTAATTTTATTGCTAAAAGTATGTCGTTCTAAAAGGTGCGCTGTATTGAGATCATTCAAATCTATATCACTTCTCTAGAATATAAGGGCCCTAACGCAAACGTTAACGCTCACTTGCGTGAGCATTAACGTTTGCTGCGGTATTTACCGCATATTACAATCCAAACGCAAACCGGTTTAAAAACCCGTTTGCGTTCGGTACCTTGCGCTCCTCTGCGCGAGGTTACTGTACTTTGTGCTCCCCATGTTAAGTATAGGGAGCGCAAAGTGTTAATCGGCACTGGAATTACAAGGTCCCAGCGCTGATTAATGCCTGGCTCTGTTCAGCGCAAAGTTAACCAGAGCCAGGACTTGGTGTTAACAGATTCCGCTTCTGCAGAATCCGTTAACACCAGCTTTAAAAATAAAAAAACAGATCCTATACTCGCCCTCTGTCCCACGGCGAGGACCGCGGCTCCGATCGCCTCCTCTGGCGGTGGGAGCAGGGAAAGACTGGGGGGAAAAGTCCCTCCAGCCTCTCCCTGCATATCACTACGCCGACCGGCCGGATCTCGCATCGATCACGTGACCGGCAGGGAGTAACTCAATGGAGTCCTATGGACTCCAGCAAATGGATGCTCGCGGCTGCGCTCAGTGCTGCCGTAAGCACCAAGATTTTCCGATCGATAACAATGCAGGCAGCATTTTTTGCGCCTGCATTGTGATCCAGCGTTAAAGCGCGGGTGCAAGGGGGAAAACTGCGGGCGCTAGTTTTTCCTCCCTTGCGCTCGTGTTTTAACGCTAAGAGCGTAATAGAGACCTAAGATTGGTGCTCTATCATTCTACTTGCTAGTGTCAATTTCTCATTATTTTTATGCAGAGTTTCTTTTGAGACCTGGCTTTTTGCACTCTACACTTTCTCTATTGATAATAGCAAAGCAGTATTATAGACTTTTGGGGCACTATTCCCTAGTGAACTCTAACGTTAGCATTCGGATGAGTAAGTGTTACCGCTAGGATAAGTGACTTTAACGCATGCTTCTTGTCGCCGGGAGCAGTGTAGCACTGCGTTCCGGGGCAAGGTGCTGTGGTAGCGCCTGCCCCGGAATCTCATGCCATAATGGGGACGCTACGGGGAAAACTGCAGGTGCAGATTTTCACCGTAAGAGTCCCCATTTTTAGGATTAACTAGCGAATACCACCAAATTACTGCAAACCCAGTGTCGTGACTTAATAGTAGAGACTCAAAACAATATTTCAATATAATGTTTAACAAGCCCTATGGGTGGAAACTAAGGGGCTATCCCTGCAACAAAACTAATACACGTTACATTAGACCCGCTAAGCCCCACTAGATTGCAATAAAACTTAACTTTTATTTGCAACATAATAACTCAGGATTAGGGCCCCTGGATTTATGTAGACCCTGACACAAAACCAAAATATAATGTCAATCGTTTACTTAGCATTTAATTCTTCTTTACACCATGTTTTTGTACATTGAACTGCCGTTTTATGTATGTTCATACTCCGCATATTGAAAAGCTGGCTGATGGGACATTTGTGACATATATTAATGTGTCCCCAGCAGTAGAACTCATATTTTTTTGGAGGTGTGAATCGCTGACCAGTGTGACACTAACCAAGGTGTGTTTGTTGTTTCCATTTGCTGTGACCAACTTAACCTGCTAACCCAACAATATAGGAAAAAAGTGGGGCGCATGAAGGGGCCCGGCCAATCAAATCCATATTTATGTCCGATGGCAAAATATTCACCACCGGATTCAGCAAGATGAGTGAGCGGCAGCTGGCACTGTGGGATCCGGTATGAGAAGGTGTTCTGCATGTTTTATTTCCTCTTCCAATATTATTGTTTACTGTTCTATTGGTTTCACAAGCTTTGCAGGGTTCCACTGGTGACTGAATGGAGGATACTCTTCACGTGGTCTTGAGGATGAAGGAATCAAATTTAATGGAGAATTTTTATTGAATCTCACCATGTTTAATGTGTAATGACGCCAGAGAGTAGTAGCATTGCCGTGGCATTTTGAAGTTATGGCTTATTTTTTTAAGACGTTACATCATTTTATCTAATTCGCATATTTACAGGTCTATTCATTAAAGGGTGATACTCTGGAGAATTGGCAGGAGATGAGAACAATCTAAACCAAATAGGCAATTTGGAAAGTGAGATAAATGGGATATATTTTCTGATTTGGTTATTTTGACCTAGAATTTTCACTTCTCCTACCAGTTCTCCTGACATCACCCTTTAGTGAATAGACCTGATAGCAATACATGAAATGCTTTGCAGGAAATTTGTCAGATTCGAGAAATACGCATTATATGGAAATAGTAAAAGCAATATACTTTAAAAAAAAGAAATTTTGAGAAGATGTATATAAGCTTGGTTTTAAGAGTTGTTTGGTTTTTTCAAACCTTTTAGTAAAAAATGTCAGCACATACAGAAAAGAACATAAAAGCCAATAGAACGATCAACAAAGTACAATTTGCACAAACTATATATTTAAGAGACGTATATTTTCATTAAACCCTCCAAAAATAATGAAAATAAAATAAAAATAAAGTAATGAGATTTTAAACCTGTGTCAAATCTGAATATGAAGAAGTTAGATAGGCCTGTTGATTCCTAATTGTAGTCATAATAATTCTAGGTAACACATTAATACAGTGGTTTCGGCGTGAGATCATACAGTTAAAGCAAAAAGCTTAGGAGAAACCAGTCACAGAAGATAGTGGACGGATAAACCAGGCCTCAAAATTTCCACTCGCCTACTAGCATTTGGCGAGTGTAAATTACATGAGGGCGAGTGGGAATGCAGATGCAGGCGGGGCAGGATAGGGGTTAGGTGGGGCAACTAGTGGCGAGTAATTCTTAAGGTCTGGCTAATAGCTTGGGACTTGAAATCTTGAGCCCTGGGATAAACACAATAGTTTTGCTAGATGAGATAAGGGATGATCACTGCAACTTCATACTAGTGTTGATTACAATCGATCGGAATGTGGTTATTGGCAATAAACTCTGATTCCCTGCATTGGAGTATGGGTTGCATTGATCACAAATCCTGTATAATATTGAGATTAATTGATCTATAATGGAGGCATTGTATTTTATTCCTTAATGTTGTTGATTATTCCCCCTGTCCCCCAAAACACTATGATCCAAATAGCATACACAACACGTCAAATATAAAACTAATGTTCGTGTTCATGCCTACAACTGCAAGCCAACATCGCATCGAAAGAGAAAACACACAAGCCCAAACATTTGCAATTAATGTCAAAAGCCAGTTATTGCCTCATTAACAATAAATACAAATAGACCACAAAAAACACCTATAGCACACACACACATCACTAATATCCCCAAACCAATACACACAAAGTTGGCATCACAGCAAAAAAACAATCCCATTAAAATGTGTCCCCTACAAGGGTCCGTTCTTTGACTTTCTCAATTTGAGGGCGATGCCAGGACCAAATACTTCTTCATTACCATAGCATTGCTAATACTCTCTGGAATTGTTCAAAGGTCAGCCACATACACATCAACCCACAGTGTATTTTCAGATCTAAATCGCATGACTAAAAGAGCTGTTGACAGGGCTTTTCCGATCTCTCCATCCAGGGTCACCTTGGCATCTATAGCTGCAAAGGCTTGTGCGCCAGTAACATCCTGTCCTGCTCATTCTGCCAGGACAAGAGGCTTTTGTGATCCTAATTATGTTATGACCAGTTTGTTTTCCACCTCCCTACCTTCACAGGAGAAATGTGCCCCCCACGAGGGGATGAGACCCATGCGAGCTATTTTTACCAAAGATGGAAATATCTTTACTACTGGTTTTACACGGATGAGTCAGAGAGAGTTGGGCTTGTGGGACCCGGTAATGGCAGACACGATTAGTCCTGCAAAATTTCTGTATTGTTGTTCTTGTTTCCAAACCACAAGGCCAAGAGTGCTGCAACCTCCAGTTTGTGAGTTCTGAAACAGGGACATGAAATGTCCAAAGTTATCTCATGGAAAAATCAGGCTTAACGACATCCCTGAAAAAGCAAAAAGAACAGAAGTACAACAAACATTATTAATGGATATCCAAAAAATATTTCAATGATAGCCAAAAATGTTCTCCGAGGCAGAGATTTTCCATTCCGTAGAATAAAGATGTGCTAAAAGAGATGAGTAACATAGTTGCACTTACAGTGCACCATAATAATTTATATGCCTGGATGGCATTTTACCAGTTGGCATGGTGAGTTACTAGTTGCAGAAAGATGTAGTCCACCCTAGCTTTCTTGTGCATCATGTAAATAAAAACACGTATTTGAAGTCAAAATGTATATAACTATCTGCCTCATTTAACCCCTCCACTACCAATTAATATTCAATAAAACCACTTGCAGGACCTAGTGGTTTTATGGAAGACCATGTTCCAATACCCACACAGTAAAAAAATGTGTAGAAGCATACTGTACTGTATATTTTCTCTGTTGGTAAGCCCTATTTGACAGGTATAGGGCTCATTTTGCTAGCCAAGAAGTCCTCCTATATATTAGAGCTTGGGCTCCGTGTTGCTGTTTATGGGAAAAATTTAGCTCAAAGGACATTCTTTCCCAGTGAACGCTAATGTTAGCGTTCGGATATGTAAGTGTTATCGCCAAGTGACTTTACGCATGCCCCCATATTTCCTTCCTGACGCTAAACCTGTATGAAATCGCTTAGTACATCGGTGATTGCGCTAGCTTCTGTGTGCTTACTGTACTTTGCACATCCTATAGGTAACATGGGGAGCACAATCATTAATTAGCATTAAGATAAGTAAGTTACTACAAAGTGCTAGCGCTAATTACCGGAAGGGACTTGCAAACAAAATTTTGCAAAATCATTTAGCACCCCCTAAAACCCCCCCCCCCCAATAAATCCGATATTAGCCTCTCATCCTGCGATATCAATACTTCTCAGTCTTCCTCCGCGATCACTCCACGGCACTGCGCGATCTCTCAAGAGCAAGATCGTGCAGGGCTCGCACCCCAGAATCCCAAACCTCCATGGAGTCATATGGACTTCAGGGGGTGATACTCATGGCGGCACAGAAGCGATACCGCAAGTATCCCAGTGGTTAGCGCTACGTTCCAGGACGAGGTGCTGAGACAGCACCTGCCTTGAAATATCATGGCAAAATGGGGACACTGTGAGGAAACCTGCAGCCACAGATTTTCCCCATTTCGGTGTTCACCAGGAAATAGGGCCCAAACGTTTCAAGCAATTTCAACACTTCGACTGTCATCACCGATGTGTTGAGACTTTAGAGGTCTTTTCTGGAGCCCATTTGTGATAAATAAAATTCCTTTCTGTGGCTCCAGTATAACACCAGATTGAATTTACTCGATCCTGGGATCTTGCAGGAGCCATTGAAGATGGAGTTTTCTCAATTGTGCTTAATAAAGGGATTTGGAGACACCTTCCTAATATTAATGTAGGATTTAAGTCTGTAGCTATGTGTTCTATAAATCCCATTGCTTAAAAGTAATTGCCATGCAACAACCAAAAAGTATGATATTTTCACATTGATCACTGAGATAACCACCTTATTTTCCAATTGTGTTTAAATATTTTTCCATATTTTAACAGGTTTACATATTTTCCCATGGGTTGTGAAGATGAGGCACCCAAAGTAAAACTGGATTTTTGTATTCCCCCTGTAATCCATTCTCCATATAAAATATTAATCATTTACATTATATAACGTCTTGCTCAGTAAGTCTTCTAAGTAAATGTTGGCATTTCCGAAATGTTGGCTCGACCTATGGTGGTACGTAACGTGAAGTCGCATTTCCCGGTAACGGTTAATTTCAGCACTACATCTCAATTTTCCGTGTTCACAACCATATGCAGGCCCAAATTTAGCCATAACTAGTACCAATTGGTTAGAATTTCAAAGTTTCCAAAGATCGCTCTTGGCCTTGGTGTTTGTCATGAGACTAATAATACAATGCCAGGATCTGGATTGCCGTGTTTTCGCATGGAGTGTTCTGAGAGAAATATAATGTCAATAAAGTTAGCTCTGTGTCATACTATTCATTGATTCGTTTTGTTATCTGTGTTAACAATCCTTGGGGTGTACTGAGCTGTAAGCTTACAGCTGAAACACTAACAATATCTTACTCCTTGTCCTGGGCAGTTTTGCATGGTGAGAATGACTGGAAAAAGGCAATATTTTAATATATTTTTTTTCACAATCTGTTTAAACTCAGTCTTTTATTTACAAAGGACATGCCTGAATACTATTATGATAATCCATGATCTCAACAATCTATATGGGTGTTTCTCAGCATGGCATGAGATCCATATGGCATTAACTAAACAGGCTTTGGGATCATTTAATTTAATCGTATTTTCATATAATTATACTGCAGCTTACTGTATGTATTAATGGCAGCATGGCGTATTATCTTTAACTACTTAGAATTAGTGTAACACATATTTCCAATGTATTAATAGTGTCAGGAAAACTGTGTGGAAAGATTCTTGATGAATTTGCATGCTGCCCATCATTAATGTTTATGGCGCGCACAGGTTATTAGGCAAGGGCTTTTTCTAAATATTTTTTCCTGTCTACTGGAATGTAGAGTAACTTTGACGAACCCATTGCCTTACAAGAGATGGATACCAGTAACGGCGTGCTCCTACCTTTTTATGATGCTGACTCCAACATTGTCTACCTCTGTGGAAAGGTATGCCCATTGACCACATACATTGTGACGTTAAAGGGATTGGGAATAACACGTACATCTACTTGATCTGTGACTCTTATTTGAACAGTTTTACTAATAGACGTCATGTGTTGAACACTGCAGTTTTTGTCTCCAAATCTCTCTGAAGCAATGATGTTTTTCCTGTTACAGGGCGATAGCAGTATCCGTTACTTTGAGATAACAGACGAGGCGCCCTTCGTCCATTACTTGAGCACTTTCAGCAGCAAAGAACCTCAAAGGGGCATGGGCTTCATGCCAAAGAGAGGTCTGGATGTCAGTAAATGTGAAATAGCCAGGTAAGATGGGAGTATGTCAGGTCATATTTGCCTAGATTAATTAATTCATTAATTAATTTTAGCTTTGCAATGTGTTCCTTCAAAAATGAGATTCAAAAGTGGGCATCTGGGTTCTATTTGGTGTTCTTAATGACACCACTTGAACTTCTAATTGTACAGCGACCTAGGGATACTCTCCATAGGACCCTCACAAAGCTTCTTCTTAGGGCCTTCACATACTTTGCTCACTTCCTGTTGCTCAATAAGGAATACCCCTGTAAACATGTAACATAGTGACTATTTCCTACATATTTATTTTATGTTAATCTGTATATTTGTTTTGTGTTAATGTCTTGCATTTTACTACTTTGTATTTCTGTAACCATGTTCTTGAACCCAGGACATACTTGAAAACGAGAGAAATCTCAATGTATCCTTCCTGGTAAAATCCTTTATAAATAAATAAAAATAAATAAATTATCTTACATTCCAATTCATCCAAAGATCTACAATCACCATCTAAACCGGGCTGTTCTAATAAAGGTACACTCACAATTCCACTACACTCAATCAGCTACATTTAGCAGATGGTCCCTATTGACAGAAAATTGATTATCTATTTAGAAGTCAAGCTGTCATTTAATGAGTTAATCAAGTTCAATTCAATTGTTTATATTGCTAATATTTAGTTATTCAAAGCAGTAGAGTCTTCATCACCAGAAATCATGGTTCTGTAGGCCAATGTAAGAACTTGTTTCCCCTCAAAAATACACCTCCTTCATAGACCTTTATTTTCCATTTTCTGTCTTCCTAATATAATATCTTACCAATCCTTTCAATTTCTGTATTTTTCATTTCACTCTTTGGCTCCTAAGGAATTAGGTAAATTCAGATCCATCATCATTGTTTCATCAGTCCTTTTCTTAATTTCCACTTTCATGTGTCTACCAGTATAAATTGAAATCCTCATCTGCCTCGGCCTTCACCTCATTTTGGTATTTTTATTCTTTCTTATTGAGTTTGTGAATTTTCATAAACATATGTTTATGTAGCTTATGATTCTACAGACCTTTATATCATGCTTTCAAATTGGCATTATGGGCTTCTGGTCCCTGGCTATTAGGACTCTGGGTTCTTTGAATGATACATTGTGACTTTCTGTATTGTTGACAGGTTCTACAAGCTGCATGAAAGGAAATGTGAACCCATAGTTATGACTGTCCCACGGAAGGTATGGACGTAATGCTTGTCATCTGCCTTTACTCTGTTACAGGGATGATCAACCTCTGTGCTCCAGATGTTTCAGAGCTACTTATGGGAAATATAGTTCCAAACCATCTGAAGGGTCAAAGTTGAACAGCCCTGCTCTACTATTATAGCTGTTAAAATCTATCACAATGCATGCAAACTCACTAACCTGAATCAAGGAATGGGACTATTGGCCACAAGCACCCATTACGTCAGTTATACACTTGCTTTTTATAAATTTCTGGCACGTTTTTTTTGCATTACTCATTTAGTGGTGGATGTATCCACTGCTAGTTCATGCATCTGTTTATTACTAGTTTTGTACTCTTACCTTACATCGTCCTTTGTGGAAACATTGCACTTTGACTGTGATGTGCTTGTTTCACTAGCCCGTTTATTAGTCTAAAATCCCAATTTTGTTTTGCTATTTACACTTATTTTGCATTTCTTAATATTCTCCCATGGATCTTCCACCTACAGTCAGACCTGTTCCAAGATGATCTGTATCCTGACACACCAGGCCTTGAGCCAGCCATCGAAGCTGAAGAATGGTTTTCTGGAGAGTCAGCAGACCCTCTGTTGGTGTCTCTACGAGATGGCTATGTTCCAGCCAAGAATAGGGAGCTTAAGGTCACCAAGAAAAACATTCTGGACAATAAACCTCCAACTGGGCCACGACGCAGCTACTCCTCATGTGATTCAGGCTTCTCAGTAAGTTTGCTTTATCGTCTGGTATGACTTAGCAGTTACTAGCAGCATATAAAAAGAAAAGCTGTGCTTTTTAATTTTGTAGTTCTAGATTTAACATCTTAGAGATATGTCTGTTTATCTGTCTACACCGAAGGTCAGCAACCAACCTTAGCCCCCCAGGTGTTTTTGAACAAAATCTCTGATGATGCTCAAATACTCATTATTTTTGCAACACCTCTTGGGAAATGCAGTTCCAAAACCTATGGAGGGCCAAGGTTGCTGACCCCTGGACTAGACATTGTATGTTGAAAATAAATTTTCTCTCTTGTTCATAAGATTTCAGTTTTTGAATTTTTTTCACATATCATCATGTAATTATAATATGGTATTTACAGTGCAATGTAACCATGGATCGATAACATCACTGACATAACACTGTGTATGGAAACAAAAAATAATCATGAGGGAGTGATAAAAATAAAATAATGAGCCATTAGCCAGCTAGTAATGGAATATGTAAAGAAATGGAAGCAACTCTGCCCACTCTTGGTTCTTTATACCCAACAACCACCAAGATCCTTGTCCTAGGAGAAAAGGAGACTCAAGGAAGGTAAAATGTACGTGAAATTATAATCCAGAAACGGAATTATACTTTTCTACAGTATTGCTCCTTTAAAATGTGGTTAGATATAGTAAAAGCTATTATGTTGACTTGATTAGTTGTATATATTTGTTGGGGACCTGACTGCTTGAATTTACTAATACACTAAGTTGTTGTTTTTGAATTTCTCATTACTACCTGGATGTACTGGTACTATACTTATTAACTTTACACTGACTCTGCTCATGTCCACTAGCGGGTTACGCTGGAAGACCTTATGGAAGAAATCAAGAGCTTGAGGGCGATTGTGGAGTCTCAGGATAAACGGATCTCAAGTCTGGAAGACCTACTGCTTGAACTTTCCAATGGCACAGCCTGATCCCGAAGGTGTGATGTCCCACTTTACCCAGTATGCACTACAAGACCCACACTCCTTTCCTTCCTAACAAGAAAAAAACCTTTGTTACATTTGGCCAGAGGGGCTGGAGCCATTGCTAGGACTCCATAAAGAAGGTCCCTATCCCAATGCTCCTTCAATATCAAAGACGTCTGCAGAGACCCTGTGCCAGGAAAAGGGTTATGTGTCAGCCAAAGGAACTGGGGGAAAATTATGTTGTTTTTTTTAATAAGCACTAAGACTATTCCAGCTATATCCACGTGTGGAGGTCCAAATGCTGCTTTGCATGAAAAGTGATGATATCAAGCAGTCTGGCAACATGACCAGTGTCATCATCATAACTGCTCCTATGGAGAGAGCATATCGGGACTCTGTAATTTCCATACAGCAGAAACACAAGCAATTCTCTCTCCTTCATAGCTGTTATTTTCTTGCAGGGCTTTCATACATGGAGACAATGCTTAGAATCGATGGACACTAAAAGAGTTTAGTTTTAAAAGAAAATAAAAGTATGACGTTTTGAAGAACAGATACCTATACCCAAATGTAGCAGAATCAATTGAGTTTTTGAGTTTCGCTCGCAATGTAGAATTGACGGTTATATAATTTACACAAGCAGCCATTGAAATGTTTTATGTAAGATATATAGCCATGGAAAATCAATAACAAAACTTAACAAACATTTTAAGAACATTGAATAGTTTTTAATTCTCCAATTTTCATTTTTCCCCCCTCTTTCTTTATGTAGGTAACTTGCAAAGTTATTTTACAATATTGACGTATACTGAGATTCCTTGCCAATCCCTCAGGGTTTTATCCAAATGCTGTCTGGGTACCATGAGCTGTCATGTGTTCTGAATGTATTTAACTCACTTTGCCGTATTAACATCCGTTGCAATTTCTTTTC
Organism: Leptobrachium leishanense; assembly: GCA_009667805.1. NCBI lineage: Eukaryota > Metazoa > Chordata > Amphibia > Anura > Megophryidae > Leptobrachium > Leptobrachium leishanense. Next base: position 89,018,843 of record CM019064.1, on the reverse strand, counting down.
TTTTTTTTTATTGACTGGTGGAAGCATATATTTTATTTTCACTTTTTTTTTTCTCCTTGTTGTTCTCATTTCATATGCTTACGTTTTCATTATCATTTAGGAATTTTTACTTCCACAGAAATCCAAACATTCTTTCAATCAAGTAACTTGTCAGCTTGTCGAATAGGACTTCTAGTGGTCCTTGTGTTTGCACTTGTGTCCATCACACTAATTTATATTGTTTATCCATTACATGTTTGCATTGTTTAATAATCTATCATTAGTGACGTTCCTCTCTACAATGGAATGTAAAGTGAGCTGTTTTCTAATTTATTACTTTTGTTTTGTGGTGGGAGAGGGCACGAAGAAGTATAAAGATGCTGTGTTTTTAGGTTGCACAAATCCTTAGTTTCATTTATTGACACTGACCCACTAGCCACTGTTGGACCATTGAAGGTCTGGTCACATAGTTCTCCTAGATACATGTCTATCAGGGGGTCAAGTCCAACAGAATGAAGTTTGGGAACTCACAAATATGTTTGCCTATCCTTTTCTTCCCATGCAATCATTTTCATCTTGCCCTAGCACTCACTGAAATCTGATACTGATACTAAAACTGAATCCAGGCAGAGTTTTATGGAATTGTTATAAGTCGCAATAAATATATGATTATGTTAATTATAAGGACAGATACCTTAGTTGATTACAGATAACTGAAACCTTTAAAAATAAGCTATTTAGGGTGTGAGACAAACAGAAACTCGATTCCTACGAAGTCCTTCTGGTCTTGACCCTGATGTCTGTTGTTTTCTTTTTGAGAATTACGGTCAAACAAATTTGCTCTAGAGATCCTTTCAACCTCTAAAAATTGACGTATAATTTAAGTGAAGAATAATGATTTAAACTTTATCCCTAGAAACCTTGATCTCCCACTTTCAATTCCACCATAGCTGCCATGACGTTACAAGATACCTAAACCTAGTATTGCATTAGTATCTTATGTCCGCACTGTCCACAATTATCATAACTTTTGTTTATTGGAAAAGTGTGGTCATTTTTTTAATATGGATTCCATGATAAAGTATAAGTAAAGTAAAGCCTTTTATACAATTTCAGTGGCAACTGAAGCAGAACAGACTTTCAGGGTTATTCAGAGAGATCCGAAAAGTCACCGCATGTTTGGTGACCTTTTGTTCCCCGCACTGCAGGGCGATTCCTAGTTCGCTGATCCTGCGGTGTATTCAGCAAGCACCGCTGGGCCCCGTAGTGCAGGGAATACTCGCCGCAAACCCACAGAACACTTGCCGAAAGCTCGCAGAAACCGCCGCAAAAACCCGACATGCAGACGAACGTGGGGAAAATAATATACGTTTGAAAGTGTCAAGATTGAAACGCTGTTTGCAAATAAACGACTGAACGAAAATGTCTGGAATTTACACATAAGGTCCTATGAATGATAATAGAAAGGACTGTTCAGGAAAATTAAAAAAAACGATTTAGAAAAAAAAAACAGAAAGTTTGCCAAAAAAATCCTAAAAAATAAATAAATCGATAAATAGACTCTTTACAGCAGAATAAAATAATAAATGGTTTATTAGATATTGAATTAATACGGGAATATTTTTAACATTGAAGCCTATGGGATTCACCTGATGAAGCCTGTCGAATGAAACCACTGAACATCAGGGCATTTCGGCAACTTTTCTCTGCTGTTTTGTGTCTCTCTGAATAGATTAACCATTGCCTTTCTATGGGGGATTTCACTGCCCTCAAACAGGCACCTTACGTGCAGGCAGTTCGCCAGAATTTGGTTAATTCCCTGCTTTCTGAATAGCCAAATGTCCCCGTTCGCTGAATTTCAGTGTCCGGTTACATTTTGGCGACATTTCGGATTTCTCTGAATAACCCTATACATAACAGGTTCTCTACTTGTGGTCAGGTTTTACTAATTACTACTTTTTTTAATTGTAATACCAAGTTGCAACCATTAAAGTTTCATTCAAGGTCCTCACTACACCCCAGATGAGAAAAAATAAATAAAAATCAACCCCAAAATGGGTATTTTTTTTGTGTGACTTTTTTCCCAGCATTATGATGGCAATTTTAAAAAGGAAAAGATTTGACCTTTTCCAAATCAAAATGCTGACCTGGCAACTATTCAGATGGTAGAATATTAAGTCGAAGAAACGTAATCTTTATGTGTAGTGTCATTTTTAAAAATTCTGCTTTGCACTTGAATTGGCTCTCTTAACTCCTTCTCTACCAAAAACACATACCGTAGATACTCGAGTATAACGCGACCTGAATATAACGTGATGGATAGAGATTTATTATGGAAATGAGAAAATACTCAAGAATCGAAAATAACTTGAGGAGCAAAATTATAAAAGTATACTGTACCGGTAAACAATTAAAATCCTTTGAGGTTTTCTTAACACAGTCAGGCTCCCCCTCAGCCCAGGGTGCTCTGCTCTAGAATGATTGCAGTTGTTACTAAAGTAAGAAGCCGCCAGCCACCCGTCTTCTTATCATCTTTCTTGCGATAAGATGGCCGCCAGGAGCGAATCATTCACCAATAGCCAGCACGCCAGGAGGTGTCGTTTTCTGACCTTCGGCTCCAGCAGGCAGGTTCATCCACCACGTCATCCGCCAATAGTCAGCCCCCCCCATCGAGCTCCTTGCGTCACTGCAGAGGTGCCGCGCAATTCTCCTCACATTCAGAATGTGAGGAGAATCACGCAACGTGTCTGCAGTGACGTCAGGAAGGAGCAACAATGGGGTGGGGCTGACTATTGGCAGACCCCGCAGTGGAAGACCCTGCCTGCTGGAGCCAGAGTTCAGAAAACTACACCTCCCAACGTGCTGCGTGGAGCGAGGGTGCATGCTCTGTTTTAAGCCAATTTTGAATGATTGGCTTAAACCGAGTGTGCCCTCTAGCCATGATGGATCCCACCTCTCCCTGGAGTTCCTGAAGTGTTTGCGGGCGTCAGGGAGCCCGCATTCACCTCAGGGAGACTACCGGAGCTTCCGGGAGACTTGGGATCCAGAGCAAGTCAAGTTTATTTTTAAAAGCAATGCAGATGTCTCGACTATAACGCGACCCTTCCAATTTTAAGGTAAATTTTTGTCACCAAAATCTAGCGCTCTACTCGAGTATCTACTGTTTTGTTAAACACATGTTTTTGGACTGAAATCCCTAAACGTAACATTTAGAACATTTTTTTCAGCAGGATTAATGTTTTGTTTGTGGTGAAACCAAATTTTAATTTAATTCCTAATCCTGTCACCCTGTATTACTGTAGAGGAGCTAGAAGACGTCAATGCCTTCACTGTAAAAAAAAAATAAACCACCCTCAATAAACTTTATTGGTCTTTTAGAGCGGAAAAAACTGAGAGCAAAGTCATTCACTGCTGTACACAGTTAAGAGTCATGGTGGTTTACTTGCTGGAAACCAATGTACAGTACAGACAAATGTGTAACTGTAATTTCTTTATGCAGGCATTATTCCCACAAACATATATTAAAGGAACACTCTACTCCTCCTGACCACTTTACAGTTCTAAAGTGGTCAGGATGTGAAGAGTGCTCCCCCCGCTCTATCGATCTGGTGAAAATGGTGGGTGAAGTGGAGGAGGTTCCTCCACCCCACCCAGGGTCACCACCAGATTTTTCAGTTTCCCGGCTGCTAGTGCTGGTCACTAGTGACGTCGGCAAACAGAGAGACGTCGCGATCGGTCTCAGAGAGGCAGCCGATGGATCAGCTATGCTCGTAGTACGTATAGCTGTAATCCATAAATTCTGCGCAGGCACTACAGAACTTGTCTATGTCAAGTGCACAAGTCAAGTTGCGCTGCGAAATTTGGGGCTCCTATACTACACTAGGGTAGGAGCCCTGGGCTGAAGAGGAGGAGCTGCACCCAGCGAGGGACAAAAGATGAGTAAATAAACCTAAAAAGAGGGGGGAAGAAAGAAAGAAAACATTATTGGGTAGAAGCTGTCAGCAGCATCTGCCCAGTTATTTAAGGGCAAAAAAGGGGTACTCTATGATAAATAGAGTGTTTCTTTAATTTAACACACAGACCATTTCTGACAGATCCAGTTTCAAATTGGGCAAGATAAAGGACACCATAACACCATTTATTTGAGTGAGCGATTGATGAAAAATTAAAAGTCCACAAATTTATATTATTTTCCTGTTTTAGCTTTCTTACAATAACAATCGATATGAAAAAAATGATATTTCATTCTACAGTTAAGTGGTAGCTAGTGAGTAAAATATTTTTCTCAAGAAAGTGTCAGCGTTTGTCAGTGAATCGGTTAAAGAGCAGTGCAGGGCAGGGTAGTTTAATAATAACACGGTGACATAATGCTTAGAATGTGATGTGAAGCCTTGATGCACTGTGGGAGGATCTTGCTGCTCTGCTTCAGTTGCCTGACGGACACAAAACCACGACATTATATATATTATTGTTCACTTTTGCTCAATGTTGACCATTGTTGAATAACAGTGGTTTAATGGTGCTATCGTATTTTGAAAAGTGCAGTTTCTAAAATATGCAAAACTCATTAAATTAAATTGCTACCCTTACTATAACTGTCCAAAAAATTTTTTCCGATACAAACCATTTGTGGAAAAGTGACAAATGCCTTACAGTGCTTAAAGTATGCATTAAACCGCTTACAATTAGGGACTGACAAAGCTGAAAACCATTCTCGTAAGGGGCAGAGCCCAAAGCTCTATGAATAATGTATGAATGTGACCAGCCACAAGCTGGGTTTGAGACATTTGTGAGTGGAGTGAGGCTTCCAGTGGTTCGCCGCCATTGCAACCCACCGGCCAATTGCCTGGTGTGCTTGATAGCCAAATCGGGGCTGCTTATACTGTGCAAGTGACTTGCATAAGTGACAATGGAAATATATGAAATGATACAAAACGCAAGTTAATACCATGCATAAGTGACTATAAATTTATATATTTGTCACATCTTGCATGTGAGCACTTTAAGGTATACTTTGAACATGAGGCATACAATTTTGGCTATAATTCTAATGTAATGAGCTTAACATGACCCACTTGGATGCATCTGTGAAAAACTGTGGGGCCTTGTTCCACAGTTGCCAATAAGATAACTCCTCAAGATTTTAAGTATGCTGTCTCGAGAAGTTATCTCCTAACCGGGCAGGCGTCAAGTACAGCAGGATTGCATGGGAACACAGTTCCTCCACTGCTTTTGCAGGAGGAACGGAGTTCCCTTTGGTCCCACACACTAGAATACTTATATATTTGAACACCTAAATATATTTCCCTGTTAAGTCACTATAAATATAGGCTTTGTCATAAATTTTCATTTAAATCCACATATATATGAAAAAAAATCACATTTGAGAGTATGTTTGTGTTACGTGCAAGATGATAATCGCTAATTGGGGGACAGGAATCTTGAAGAGTTTCCACACTTATTTTTCTAGGACTTAACCCCTGTAACCGGGTATTGGTGTTCTACTCTTGGCATAAGATGTGTTTGCTCCTCGAGCATAGCGCTACCCTACATCTCCTTACTGTTAATTAATGTCTCCTATTCTTTGTTGGACTGGTGTTCTCATGTTTGCATTATACCGTTTTCTGCAAGTTTGGTTTAGATTGCCACCCAAAGACTTAGGTGCTGACAACACCAAATGAAATTGCCCCATCAAGAGGAGAAGAACTACAGAGACTTAAGAGTTCAGATTTAGGCTTGTTCTTGACATGGGAAATGGCAAATCTAGCTTCTCTGTGCTCGCCATACTCTGTCTGTGCCTGTGGATTTCTGAATTCAGATGATTGCTGCTAAGAATTGTTCCAGGGATGATTTGAAAAGCAGTGGCAGGCACGAACAGTCATGTCTAAGTACACTGGCCATTAAAAAAAGAGACAATGTTGAACTTTACAAGTTGGCAGGGGGTGATGGTAGAGAACACCTATCCACAAGAGGATTCAAACACCTGTAATGCAGAGTAGAGGGGCTCGTTCTGCCTGGTGACTAATAATCAGTATGGCCTCTCATGTTTTCACTCTAGTAGGAATGAATTGAAGGTGCAGGTAAATCAAATTCACGATATGAGCTTTAAGGTTACCACTGTCAAAACCAAAATCCCTACAGAATCAATTTATAGGGGGGGGGGGGTTAAAGTCTATACATTACAGGCTCTATTACATTCTTTGCGCAAAAACACTCACGTTAACGAGCGTAAATTAATGCTGGTATTACAATCCGAGCGCATTTTTTCATCTGTCAAAAAATAACGTGCGTAAAAAAGACGAGCAAAAACGCTGCGCGCAGAAATCGGTGTGCGGACTGTGTTTTTTCACGCGATTCAGCCAATCTGAATTAAGAACCACAATTGTCTCCCGTTAAGTTTTTGTGCCTGTCAAAATCAATCTGAGTATGTATGCGTAGAATGTGTAACTATACGTTGCTGTATTCTTTTTTTCGGGCTGGTGTATTTGGGTTCGGACAGGACGTTCAGATTTGCCATTAACACCAGCTTTTAAAAGACGTTAAAATTATGCGCTCAAACGTTGCCCGTTAAAATTTGCGCATAGATTGTAATACCATCCACGAACCAGCGCACAAATGCATTTGCGCTCACAATGTTAAGTATAGGACGCGCAAAGTACAGTACGCTCACAAAGGGTTAGCGCAGGTCCACCCGCGTTCGACGTTAACGTGCATTTTTTGCACGGACGTTGTAATACGATGTTCTACGTAAAGGGTTTTGCCCCTCACGTTAATGCGTTTTTGCGCACGCATTAACGTTTGTGCGAAGAATGTAATAGAGCCCTACGTGTGCTACCAGTTTCTAACACTAAGGATTGGAAAATTCCCTCTTACTGTATAACTATCACTCCTTTTCCTTGGCATGCCAATTGATCAAACATGGTAGACAGCAGAAGAGCTGCCCTACAAACAGTCCTCCTACTCATTGCTGAGAGGCTGTTGGCTGACAACTTGCTGATTATCGAGTCAGAGCATACACATTACCGCAAAGGGCTTCATTGTGTGATGCCCATGGACCAGCCTGATGGAGTTACCCATTACGGGCAGAGAATCGGTTTGCGATATCTCAGCAAGGGATGAGATATCACATTAACCTGTATTATCTAGGTGAAATCCATTGCTTGATGAGGCATCACAGGGAAAGTGAAAGCAATGACCGAACACTTTAAGTGTGGAAGTTAAGATTGGTTAATATAATTTGAAGTTTAGGTTAGGAAGCAACACTGGCCAGGAATTTGATATATGGTCACCAGTCTCTCCTTCGTTGATTACCAAGTGATAAAGGCCAGTAATTTATACATCTCATCAGTCTTTTAGTCGTGTACTACACAGAAGGTGCATCTTCCCAACAGAATGGTATTCCTCTTCCAAATCTGGTCTGTGAGTCCAGTGATGTTTACACGAATGGTCAGCTGTGTGGATTCTTTTAGTGAGAAGAGAAAAATACAGAAAACATTGTGTTGTATGTTATATGAATAGCGCAAACTTACAATAGGATGATCTTACTGAGAGATACTAGGTTTCCAGTGGTGTGTCCCACGGTGAGGCATTATTATCAAGATGGCAGTCGATAAATGAAAAAAATAAACTCACAAAGCAATGTAAAGCATTGTAACATGTTGACGAGTACTTAAGGAAAGCCACATGCATACCACACTCATACTGCAGTCCTCACGTAATGCACCAGATTGCCAGAAGGGGGAGATACATCATTGCACCTTTTCATAGACTCAGTAAAGACCTTTTAAAGGTCCTCAAAATAGTATTTGCCATTTTTTTATGTATTAACACCAAAAGTTATGTTTGCTGAAAACCAGCCTTAGTTTGTTCAAAGAATGCTTTATTTTGAGATTGAAATGTGTTATTTTTCTTGCGATTTTGACCTTGAATTTTAAGCACATATTTCCTGTGTGCTGTGGTTGGCTAGATCAACATATTTATTATTTAACAGACCAAGGCTTCCTCAAGAGAAGAAAACACTTCTCTTTATATAAAAGGTAGTGATTTTGGTCTTGAAGTGCTTTAAATGAATCTTTGTCGTGATAGTTTTGTTCGAAACACGTTACTTTTCTTCCATAGCATCAATAACCAGTTTGTTTACAGTTACAATAACAAATTAAGGACACAGTGAGTTTGTATTTATTTTTTTAGTAAGGTTTTTATTATACCACTTTGTGGCAGATTGAAACCTCCTTTATTTTACATTAACAGATGAACCTTAAATTTATTTATTTTTTTTAAAAAATCCAATCATGCAACATGTGTTTCACATCCAGCTCCGGAGGGTCAGGGATAAAAAAACAACAACACCGAAACAATGCTATTAGCTAAAATCATGCATGTATTAGGGGATAAGTTTGGACTAAGCTACAATACTATGGATATATGTGAACTAATCAGTTCTAGACTCGATTTTAAGTTTAATATGATTAACTGTTGATGATAGACACAGATACTGTGCTATGCCTAGGTAGGTTCTTCAGTTGCACATCCTGGAGCCTCCGTCTAGGGCAGTGGTTCCCAACTGCGGTCCTCAAGTTCCTCTAACAAGTCAGGTTTTGAGGATTTCCTTGGGGAAATGCAGACTGAATTCTGCAATCACTGAGCAGCAAATCCTATCACCTGTGCTGTGCTTGGAAAACCTAACCTGTTGGGGGAACTTGAGGACCACGGTTGGGAACCACTGGTCTAGAGCAGTGGTTTCCAACTGTGGTCCCGAAGAACCCTTAAAAGGCCAGGGTTGCAGATATCTCAAGCACAGCACAGGTGATCTGATTTGCTGCTCAGTGATTGCAGGATTCAGGTTGCATTTCCCCAAGGTAATCCTTAAAATCTGGCCTGTTAGGGGGACTTGACAACCAGCGTTGGGAACCACTGATCTACACGAACTAGGCACAAGATTGCCGCCAGGTAATAATACTTTATTTTAAAACTTTGTCCCCATTGCTAATCATTGTGCATTTCTATAGGCCGATTTATTTGCTAAACATTTTTAGCAGATATGGCTGCCACTCAATACATAGCATCCATTAGTCTGTATTTTTATTGTCTGTAATGCTCCATACCTGTACCGTTCATTAGACCTCCGAGTATTCTAAAGTCTTTGTCATTATGGCCTTATGTTTTGCAATCTGTTATGGGTCCCTTCAGCTTGAAGAGGGGATTTAAAAATCAATTATTCCAGCTCTGTCTGCCCAATCCTTGGTATTAATAAAATATTTAATATCTTGTCACATCTGTTCAGAACTCCTTGTATCGCAGCATCGCTCAGCTGTAAGACATTTACAATACACTTATAACGATGAAACAAAATGCTCCGCCAACAGATATGTGTTTGTATGGAATCGTTTTGGATACAGAAGAGTCGGGTCTCACAATTGGGTATATGTGCAGAATGGAACAATGCATAAAAAAAAAAAAAATGCTTGTTGACTGGAAAATAAAGCTAGAGAAAATTGGCCGAGTTAGGCTAGGGTCAGACTAACGCATTTTCGCGTTGTCTGTGAAAAAGTGCGTTCGAACAAATGGACGCATTTTTTCATGGAGTACGCGATAGCGGTCATACGATGCGCCTTTTCGTCCGTGATTTTGTACGGATCATCAATAAAACACTTTTTGTGTCTGGACGTTATGTTGGCCGTACATTAGCAGCGTCTGACGTCTCCTAATCACACACACACGCCTCTAGCGGACGCAGCGCACTCTGTACGTCCGTACTAGAGGTTTGACGTTCTAGAAAAAATGCGTTTGTTTGCCACTTGCGTTGCGCGGCCGAACTTTCGTGCGGCCGTACTTCGTGTGTTCCCCGGCATTGGACGTCATTTGCTGCTAGCACGGCCGTGATTTCGTGCGTCTAAACGCACGTTAAAACTGCTTTCGTCTGACCCTAGCCTAATAGGAGCCAGACCTGCCATATATGATTTTGAAAGCAAATTTAGCACCTAATAAAGTTTTTTCCTAGATAGCGGAGTGCTATAAACATATTCACTTGAGATATGCATATTAACAAACGGATGCTTATTAGTTGGTATTAATTCATATATTCGGAACAGTCAATTGGAAACACTCCTTCCCACAAAGAAGTATTTTTAGGCCCGTGTCAGCACTTTTTGCGTCCGTCTGACGTCACTGTTTGCTGTCCATTGTAGCTTTTCAAAGGAGTCAATAGAGAACAACACACGAAGCACGTGTGCACTTTTTCACGCGGGCAACGCATGTTGCAACGGATGCCAAAATGGCATCAACGTGAAAAAGCTAGACAGACGTAGAGAAACAACTGCATACAGTTTTTTTTTCTTTTTCTCAACATCAGTCAAAATTAACTGATACAATGTAACCACAATCTCATCAGTTGAAAAGTACGTTCGTTACTGTCCGCAGTCAGTGCGCTCGCCTGACCCCAGCCTTTTAATCGTCATCCAGTCTCTTGCTCTGTTGATAAATATCTTCCTCTGCAGCACCTGCATTATGTCACTGCAGTATATAAATCTACTTGATATCCGTTACACATACAACATCAACAGCACACCCAAAATACAATACTCATATTACATACATGAAGAAAAAAAATCCTAAAAACAACACAATAAATACAGATCACACCAAGCCAAAGGAATTGGAATGGATTTCTGCATGCTCTGCCAGTTTTTAATGCTGCTGCAGCGGCTTCACTCATTTTATGTGCATGTTCTGAACGATATTGCTGAGGACTTTTTTCTTTTATCCCTCTTTTCGTGTACCTTTTTTTTTTTACCTTTGACCTCTCTTTAATGTTGAACTTCTTTTCCTTACTGTTACCTTAATACTAACGCCACATAAAATGTGTTTTGCACTCTAAGACAATAAAGCCATATTTAAATATAACCCGAAAAATTAATCATGACAAATGTGTACAATCTAAACGATACCAATAAAATTTATAAGAATATGTACTTAACATTTGCGATTTATTGAACACTTTTTCTATAACGCCACATGAGTAGATGCCCTAATATAGAATGATACAAAATAGAAAGATAGTAACGCAGAGTGTATAACAATGTAAATACACTGCCTGCCTAAACAAAGTCATATACTCGAACAGGGTTATTCAGAGAAAGGTGAAACTCTGGAGAACTTTTGGAGAAGTGAAAATTCTAGGTCAAAATAGCCAATTTGGAAAGTGAGTAAATGGGAGAATTTTTCTGGTTTTGGCTATTTTGACCTAGAATTTTCACTTCTCCTAATGTTCTCCAGAGTTTCACTTTTCTCTGAATAACCCTGTAATACTTCATTGGGCCACCTTTTGCTTTGATTACAGTCAGAGAAGGGTATTAGAAAGCACTGACTCACTCCATGGTGCACTCGATACTTGGGTTTTGCCACATTCAAAATGAAGTCCAAGACACCAAAAAGAACCAGCCTAGTGGGCTCTGTTGAAGTGTCTTTTTACTAGATGTTAAGGTGGCAGCAACATTTCAGCCTACTGGCTTTTATCTCGTGTGTAATATATAGTGATTTGATAAAATCCAATAGGCTGAAACATTGCTGGCACCTTCGTGTGTTAGGCATCCAATAAAAAGACAAGAGTGCACGAGTGCTGGTACTTTTTGTGTCTTTTGTTTTGATTATGGCACACCTTTGCCGTGACATCCTTTTTTGAGAAAGGATTTTACCAGGAAGGATACATTAAGATTTCTCTTGTTTCCAAGTATGTCCTGGGTGGTGAGTATGTACCGTTGGGTGTCTTGCCCAAGGACACTTACTGGAGAGGTTGCTTGCTGGGATCAAACCCATGACCCAACAGGCTCTCTCCATGCAGAGCAGTGACAATACCTCTACTCCACCCTGCCGGTTTTGATAAGCTTGTGCAATATCACAACATTTATTTCCATCCAGAGTTGGATTAATTTCTCACCAAGATCTTGTATTGATGATGGGAGAGTCTCCAGCACATTATCCCAAAGATTCTCCAATGGCAGGGGTCAGCAACCTTGGCTCTACAGATGTTTTAGAACTACATCTCCCGTGATGATCAGTCACCCATTAGGCCGACTGAGCCACATGGGAAAAGTAGTTCCCAAAACATTAGGAGCCAAGGTTGCTGTCCCCTGCTCAATGGAATTAATGTCTGGACTCTGTGGTGGCCAAACAATGTCTGAAAATGATGTCTCATGCTCCCTGTACAATTTGAGCCTGATGATCCTTGGCATTGTTATCTTGGAATATGCCTGCGCCATCGGGGAAGAAAAATCCAGCGATGGAAAAACCTGGTCAGTCTTTCAGTATGTACCGTATTTTGCTGTCAATTCGCCAGTATTTGTCGATTTGTCAGCTCTCTCAATAGACGAACTGCCTCAAAATTACACTATGCGGTGAAATTCACTGTTCAGTGCAATTCAATGGCAAGTTCACCGCTTATTGAATAACCCTTAAAGGAACAAATGAGTAAAGTGCATTGAGAGTAAATGTACTGCCACTAACTGGACGTATTCACAATCACTGAGGATGTGGTTATTCCAGATAGAGAAAGATAATGATTTTTAACTCTGAAAGCAGGGAATATTATAGTCCAAGTAAAATATCAAGCTCGTAACACACTTCCTCTGTGAATTGTTCCCTGACGCAAAATATTTTTCTACCAAAAATTACTTTTAAAAAAGGAAACGGACGATCACTGATAGGAGTTGGAGGAAGAACAATACATTTCATCATATAAATAGTCACATGTGATATAGAGAGACATGAATATTTGTGACCATTGACACCTGTAGCGATGCCAGAAGCAATGGAGAAACTGCAGAAGCTACATGGGACACTGCATTGATATGGTACTGACTGAAACATGAGCAGGGTTATTCAGAGAGGTGAAAACCAGGAGAATGACTGGAGAAGTGAAAATTCTAGGTCAAAATAGCCAAACCAGAAAAATTCTCCCATTTATCTCACTTTCCAAACCAGCTATTTGGTCTAGATTGTTCTCTTCTGCCATTCTCCTGGTTTTCACCTTTCTCTGAATAACCCTGTTGGATCTACTCCTGCTCTTAAACTCCTCCTCGGCCAGGTTTCAGTGCAGGCCATTATTTGGTTGCATTGTTTGTGCCCAAGGCAAAATCTTTGATCTTCACTAAACCACAACAGTATTCATAACTCAGAGATGAAAAGTCAAAGTATTACCTATCCTGGCCTATGTTTACATTTATTGAAGGTTTATCATCTTTTCCTGAATCAACCTCTTGCTTTTCAAATGAAAGTGTAGGAGCATCACGGTCTCAGAGTCCATCCCTCTTCCTGAAGACTTTGTCACTACTGTTCTTCTCACATTACTGATACAATGTCAGAACGCCACTAACACGGCTCGGTGGGAGACCCAATTTACCAACCGTGTCCACGAGGTTTCTATTGAATGGGGACGCCACCAGCCCCCTGGATCAGCTGAACAAAAGAACAAGATAGACCTCCAGTGGATAAGAAGTGCCAATCGGTTTATTGAGGGAACAGCACCCCTTGGAAAAATCAGTGACGTTTCGACCTTGCGGTCTTAATCATACATGTGCTGTTCCCTCAATAAACCGATTGGCACTTCTTATCCACTGGAGGTCTATCTTGTTCTTTTGTTCTTCTCACATTACTGTCACCTCCATTCTCACTCCTGTGATATCTCTTTCCTTTCATGGGTTACCCTCATCCTAGGTCACTTTCTCCCCATTCCCTCTCTTTTGATTTCAAGGTCTCCATTTCATCCACATTTCAAAATCTATCAATATACACTATTTTGCCAAAAGTATTCGCTCACCCATCCAAATAATCAGAATCAGGTGTTCCAATCACTTCCATGGCCACAGGTGTATAAAAACAAGCACCTAGGCATGCAGACTGTTTTTACAAACATTTGTGAAAGAATGGGTCGCTCTCAGGTCTCAGTGAATTCCCGTGTAGAACTGTGATAGGATGCCACCTGTGCCACAAATCCAGTCGTGAAATTTCCTCGCTCCTAAATATTCCACTGTCAGCTGTATTATAAGAACGTGGAAGTGTTTGGGAACAACAGCAACTCAGCCACAAAAGGTAGGCCACGTAAACTGCCGGAGAGGGGTCAGCGGATGCTGAGGCGCATAGTGCGAAGAGGTCGCCAACTTTCTGCAGAGTCAATCGCTACAGACCTCCAAACTTCATGTGGCCTTCAGATTAGCTCAAGAACAGTGCGCAGAGAGCTTCATGGAATGGGTATCCATGACCGAGCAGCTGCATCCAAGCTATACATCACCAAGTGCGATGCAAAGCGTCGGATGCAGTGGTGTAAAGCACGCCACCACTGAACCCTAGAGCAGTGAAGACGCGTTCTCTGGTGTGACGATCGCGCTTCTCCATCTGGCAATCTGATGGACGAGTCTGGGTTTGGCGGTTGCCAGGAGAATGGTACTTGTCTGACTGTATTGTGCCAAGTGTAAAGTTTGGTGGAGGGGGTATTATGGTGTGGGGTTGTTTTTCAGGAGCTGGGCTTGGCCCCTTAGTTCCAGTGAAAGGAACTCTAAATGCTTCAGCATACCAGGACATTTTGGACAATTCCATGCTCCCAACTTTGTGGGAACAGTTTGGAGCTGGCCCCTTCCTCTTCCAACATGACTGTGCACCAGTGCACAAAGCAAGGTCCATAAAGACATGGATGACAGAGTCTGGTGTGGATCAACTTGACTGGCCTGCACAGAGTCCTGACCTCAACCCGATAGAACACCTCCAGGAAATCAACTCTAAGCGTCCACTTAGGATGCTCCAGTGTCATCCCCAAGTGGCATCCTAAGTGGACGCTTAGAGTTGATTTCCTGGAGTTGCGGGACTGGAGGAAGGAACTGCAAGGCCCACTTTTTACTCTGGGTAAACGCACGTCTATATTATGCTTTCTCTCACGCTTCTGCTCTTTACTTCTACCTTTCTCCTTAAATGGAACTCCTGCCCCTCTACCACCGACCCCTACACTATCTGCATCTCTCCCTCCCTCCTCTTGTCCCACATGATGGCCTCACATGAGCTCCTCTGTTTCCTCAGAACATGGTCTCCCTCTAACTCTCGTGCTGCCAATCACTCCCACTCCCACAAATCCCATTCCCACCTTCTCTTTCTCACCCTCCTGCTGTTACTCTATTCAGGTGACATATCCCCTAACCCTGGCCCCACAACACATCCAATACTTCCCTCTCATCCTATCTCCATCGCACATAAATCACCTCCCTGCAAGCCCAGCAACCTCATTCCCATAATCCCTCAGCGCCTGTCCTCTTTCTCCTGCGCCCTCTGGAACGCTCGCTCTGTGTGCAACAAACTCACAGCAATCCATGACCTCTTCCTTTCAAACTCCTTCAGCCTCCTAGCTTTAACTGAAACCTGGCTAACTACCTCTGACATGGCCTCCGTTGCTGCTCTCTCACATGGCGGTCTACACTTGAGCCATACCCCCAGACCGGGTGAGAGAAATGGTGGCGGGGTCGGAATCCTGCTCTCTCCCACCTGCACCTACCAGCATCTCCCTCCACTCCCATCCCTCTCCTTCTCCTCCTTTGAGACACACTGCATTCGCCTGTTCTCTCCTCTGGCCCTCAGGGTGGCAGTCATCTACCGCCCACCGGGACCAACCTCCCAGTTCTTTGACCACTTTCCTACTTGGCTTTCTCACTTCCTGTCTTCTAATCTTCCATGCCTAATTCTCGGGGACTTCAACATTCCCGTTGATGATCCCTCCGCCCCTGCTGCCTCCAAACTTCTTTCACTCACGTCCTCCCTTGGACTCACACAATCCTCCCTCCTCCCTACCCACAGCGATGGTCACGCTATTGACTTTGTCTTTTCCAACCTCTGCTCCATTTCTGAGTTCAACTGTCGCCCTTTCCCCATCTCTGACCACCACCTTCTCTCTTTCAACCTTTCTGGACTTCCTAAACACCCTGCTCCCCCACCCCGCACACACACTCGCAGAAATCTACATGCTGTGGACCCCCATCAATTCTCCAACCTACTTCACCACCTCCCTCACACCTCATCCTTCACCTGCCCTGATGCTGCCACTAATCACTACAACACTACGCTTATCTCTGCTCTAGACACTCTTGCTCCTCTTCGACTCTGTAAGGCCCCACGCCGCCAGCTTCAGCCCTGGCACACCCTCCAGACTCACTACCTGCAAAGATGCTCCCGCACTGTAGAGTGTGCCTGGAGGAAATCCCGCTCTGAAGCTGATTTTGTTCACTTCAAGTTTATTCTCCGGTCAAACACCTCTGCCCTCCACTTGGCCAAACAATCCTTCTTCTCATCTCTTATATCTACGCTGTCCTCCAACCCTAAACGGCTCTGGTCCACCTTCACTACCCTCCTCTACCCACCTGCACCTCCCCCCACAGCTGCCTTCAGCGCTCAAGACCTGGCAGACTACTTCCTCAGTAAAACTCTAACTATCAGAAGCAACATCCCAACACAAGATAGTTATCTGCCACCTCCACTCCCAGAGGTCCCCTCTGCCACCCTTTGCCGCTTCCTCCCAGCCACTGAGGAGGAAGTCAATTCCTTATTGTCCTCCTCACATCTCACCACATGCCCGCTCGACCCCATTCCCTCACATCTAATTCCTCCCCTCTCCTCCTCCCTCACCCCTGCTCTCACACACATCTTCAACCTATCTCTCTCCACTGGCTCCTTCCCATCCGCCTTCAAACACGCGCTAGTTACCCCTTTACTAAAGAAACCATCCCTCGATCCCAACTCTCCATCCAACTACCGTCCTGTATCCCTGCTTCCCTTTACCTCTAAGCTCTTAGAAAAACTAGTCTTCAACCACCTCTCCCTCTTCCTGTCCTCCAATTCCCTACTTGACCCCCTGCAATCTGGCTTCCGTCCCCTACACTCAACTGAAACTGCCCTCACCAAAGTCACCAACGACCTCCTAACTGCTAAAAAACACGGCCACTATTCTATTCTCATCCTGCTTGACCTCTCGGCTGCTTTTGACACTGTTGACCACCCCCTCCTTCTACAGACCCTCAACTCTCTGGGTCTCGGTGACACTGCACTTGCTTGGGTTGACTCCTATTTATCCAACAGGTCCTTCTGTGTGTCCTTTGCTGTTAACTCCTCCTCTTTATTGCCTCTATCTGTTGGTGTACCTCAAGGCTCTGTCCTTGGTCCTCTGCTCTTTTCCATCTACACTTCCTCCCTGGGCAAAATCATCAACAGCTTTGGCTTTAATTACCACCTCTACGCTGATGACACTCAGATCTACCTCTCTACCCCTGATCTCTCTGCCCCTGTCCTTTCAAAAGTCAGTGACTGTTTATCCAGCATCTCCTCCTGGATGGCCTCCCACCACCTAAAGATCAACATGTCAAAGACTGAACTCCTACTTATTCCTCCCTCCAATGCCTCCCCACCTCCTGACTTCTCTATCACGGTGGAGGGTATCACCATCTCCCCATCAAACCAAGTGCGCTGTCTTGGAGTTACACTTGACTCTGCTCTTTCCTTCATCCCCCACATCAAGTCTCTTTCCTCCTCCTGCCGATACCAACTGCGTAATATTTCCAGAATTCGGCCATTTCTTACCGCTGTCACCACAAAACAACTCATACACGCCCTGGTAATCTCCCGACTCGACTATTGCAATAATCTCTTATCTGGCCTCCCTCTGTCCCGCCTCTCCCCCCTACAATCCATCCTGAACGCCTCCGCCAGGCTAATTCACCTCACCCGCCGCTCTGTCTCTGCCGCTCCCCTCTGCGAGTCCCTTCACTGGCTCCCCATCCACTGCAGAATTAAGTTCAAAATCCTTATCCTTACCTACAAAACCCTCACTAACTCAGCTCCCCACTACCTGTCCTCACTAATCACCAAATACACCCCAGCCCGCTCCCTAAGGTCAAACAGTGACCTGCGCCTAGCTTCTCCCCGCATCACCTCTTCCCATGATAGACTGCAGGATTTCTCACGTGCAGCCCCCACTCTCTGGAACGCTCTCCCTCGTACTGTCAGACTTTCCCCTAACTTCTCTTCCTTCAAACGCTCCCTTAAAACGTTCCTATTTAGGGAAGCCTACCACCCAACTCACTGACGCAACCATCAATCACTCTCACCTTACAGTCCTCGCCTCCTGTTTCCAACCCCAACCCTCCCAGATTGTGAGTTCCTACGGGAATAGGGCCCTCATCTCCTCCTGTACTGTTTGTCAAATGTTGTTCAATGTATTGTAACCCTGTCTATACTGTGCCTATTGTACAGCGCTGCGGAATATGCTGGCGCTTTATAAATAAAGAATAATAATAATAATAATAATAACACCTTTGGGATGAATTAGAGCGGAGACTGAGAGCCAGGCCTTCTCGTCCAACATCAGTGTGTGACCTCACAAATGCGCTTCTGGAAGAATGGTCACAAATTCCCATAAACACACTCCTAAACCTTGTGGACAGCCTTCCCAGAAGAGTTGAAGCGGTTATAGCTGCAAAGGGTGGACCAACGTCATATTGAACCCTATGGATTAGGAATGGGATGTCACTTAAATTCATAAGCGAGTCAAGGCAGGTGAGCGAATACTTTTGGCAATATAGTGTATCACAACAGATTATTACCCTACTGCAATATTACGCCCAATGCTTCCATCTGCCAAACCTTAATCTCGTAACCACATTCTAAAAGAATGCTTTCCTATTTTAGTTCCAGTTGTTCACTCTTTGTAATGATCTCCCTTATAGTCTAGAGCAGTGGTTCCCAACCGCGGTCCTCCAGTACCTCCAACAGGCCAGGTTTTAAAGGGACATGCATGCTTTGCTAGAGTGCTTTTAAAAACGCGCAATGCCTTTTGAATGAGTCAGTAGTGTCATTCAGCAGGCATAAAAAGCAAGTAACTATGATATTTTTTCATATTTACCTGATCTTCTTTCTTGGTGTTTTCCACGCCCATCTCAGGAGGCAGTTTAAGATAACCAATCAGTGGCTATACCTAGGTATAGCTAAAAAACACACTGAGCATGTGCTTCTGATTTGCTCCTCCTCCCTCCTGCACTGTGAGCTGAGGGGAGGGCGGGGCTGAACTTTCACCCCCAGCTACTGCAGAGACGGGGAAGGAAAGAAATCCATACACACAGGGAGAAAAAGAGACAGCAGAGAGAGGAAAAACAAAGAAAAGCACAGAGACACAGCAAGAAACGGCAAAGAAAGAAAGACAGCAAGATAAAGCAGAGAAAGCACAAGAAAAGATACGGTGAGAGAGAGCGCGCACAGGAGACAGCACAAGAAAGAGTGAGAGGGAGTAGCTGTGTGAGGGACTTTGAGTGAGACTATCAGGGTTATTCAAAGAGATCCGAATTGCTTGTGAAAGGTAACCGAACGCTGAAAATCAGCGTTCGGTTACCTTTCTTGGCCATTCGGCTATCCAGAGAGCAGGCAATTCGCCAAATCCTAGCGAATTGCCTGAACATACGGTGCCTGTTCGGTCCCTGTTCGAGGGCAGTGAATTCCCCATAGAGAAGCAATGCTTCGGCTATTCAGAGAACACAAACCAGCAGTGAAAGGTTCCCCTAATGCCCTGCCATTCGGTGGTTTAATTCGGCAAGTTTATTCAGGAGAATCCCATAGACTTCAATGTTAAAAATATTCCCGTTTTAATTCAATATCTAATAAACCGTTCATGATAAAATTATGCAGTAAAGAGTCTCTTTATAGATTTTTTAGGACACTTTAAGCATTTTTCATATTTTTTTTTTTTTTTAAAAGTCCGATTTTTTTTGATTTTTTTTTTCAGTTTACTTATTTTTTTTGTAACAGCCCTCTTTATTATCATTCCCTGGACCTCCTGTGAAAATTTCAGACATTTTCGCTCAGTAGTTTCTTTGCAAACAGCGTTTCATTTTCCCAGATTCATACAAATGGTTTTGCTAATTTATTCACTGCCTCCTCTACGTCACAGCTGCTTCGGCTCTGTGTGATTCGGCTCCTGTTCGGCTCCTGTTCGGCTCCTTTTCGGGTTTTTCGAAGGTTAATCCAGATGTTTTTGCTTGTTTTCAGCGTGCATTCGGTTAGTTTTCGTCAGGTTTGCGGCAGCTTTTCCCTGCAATTCGGGGGCCTTGTGGTCCTTGCTGAATACACCGCAGGGTCACCGAAGTGCAATCGGCAAAAGGAACCGAATTGAAGAGAACGAAAAGTCACCGAACGTGCGGTGACTTTTCGAATCTCTTTGGATAACCCTGAGTGTGTATGTAAATCTTAAAAGATCGCAAGTGAGCATGTCAGTGGGTGAGTGAGTCTGTGTGTGAGAGAACATGAGTGTGTGAGCGAGTCAGCGGGTGAGTTTTGCTTTCACAGTTGCAGAGATGCTAATATTCAGTTCCTCGGTTTCCCTAGTCTGAGGTCCTAAGCTGCACAGCTTGTGTTACTTCATACAGTCACAGGTATTTAAAATGCACTAGCAAGTTCCGTAGCGATGTGCAATGGGAGAGGCAGAATAACAAATGTCCATACAAGTTAAACACACAGAACAGTAGGGGAAAGGACCCTGCCCAAGAGTTTACAATCTAAGAGGAGAGGGGTGACACACTAGGTGAGGGTAATAGCTGAGTACGTGAAGTAGTGGGGTGCATGGGGGCTGTGGGCAAGATGGAGCAAAAAATGTAGTTTATGTGAAGCTTTGATGGGTGCAGTAGTGGGAGGGGTAGTGGGCGGGAAGGAGGTGGGGAATATTCAGGAAGTAGGAGCTGAAGAAACACACCTAGCTGAGGGGCGTCACTGGAGAAGATGAAATGACAGAGTTTAAAGCAAGAAAAGAAACATTTTTAACACATTTTAAAATTTTTATTGATTTATTCTAGTTTGTCTATAGTGTTTAACCCTTTCGCTGCTGAGGCTTTTCCCGCCCCTGTGCTGAGGTCATTTTTACCGGTTTTGCTCATCATGTTTAAACGTGTTTTGAAGGCTTATTTTAGTATATGACCCAGACATATTATATATCGTTCTTTCCGTCAGACTCGGTAGATTCATAATATGTCATTATTATATGTATACGTTATGTCATGTCTGTATATTATAACAAAAAATGCAATAAAATATGTATTTTCAATAATTTACAATGTGTAAAGTGGTTTTTTTCACATTTTAACATGCGAGCAATTGCGGTTATATTTTGTATGGGGTGCGCTTGTTAAAAAAATTAGAGATGGGGTCTCGTTACATTTTTTTTTGGGGAAAATTTACACTATTTTTAACAAACGCACCGCATACAAAAATCGTTAGTGCAGCATCATTGTTCACATTATAATTGAAATGGGAACAATATTGCTGCATTAACAAACCAAAAAAAAAAAAAAGTGTTTATTTTTTTTTTAATAATTTTTTTTTATTTTTATTTTTCATTTTTATTTTTTTTTTACAACATTTTTCACAGTAGTGTTTAGTATCGTTGGAACGGCCATGCTCTGGCCGATCCAACCATACCAAACTTTAACCCCTAACTGCCACGGATCGGGAGATAGGGAGTTCATTGGAACTCCCTATCTCCACCGTTGGTGGCAGTTAGGGGTTAAGTCCAGGACTGGCGTCATCGTGCTACGCACGATGACGCCAGTCCTCAGGGGGAGTTCCCGGAGGCTTGGCCGACATCTTGGATGTCGGCCAGCTCCGGGAAAGGATCGCGAACCGGCGCTTTTCAGCGCCGATTCGCGATCCAGCTCCCCAGGGGTTAATGCCAGGCACCATTTGGAAGGGCAGGCTGTGCCCTTCCAAATGATGCCTGGGTTAACCCCCGCAGAGCCGCCGATCGGGAGGGAGAGAGGTCCGAAGGACCTCCCCCCTCCCTTTCAGGCGCCTCCTCCGCACATGCGGGGGGGGGCGCCTGAATTAGGTGTCATCGCGCAGCCGCGATGACACCTAATTCCGGCGGCTGCGGTCCCGGATGCCGGGCTGACATCGAGGATGTCAGCCCGCACCGGGGGGGCCAGTGATCGGCCGGAACCCGGCCGAACGCTGACCCCAATGGGAGGACGCGCTCAGCGCGTCCTCCGCACACCAGCGGGAATGATGCTGAGGACGCGCTGAGCGCGTCCTCAGCATTGAAGTGGTTAAATGTCAATTTAAAAAAACTTTTTCTAGACATGCATATCCCTTTAAGGATCACCTTGTGGAAAAGCAGACTGAATCTTGCAATGACTGAGCAGCAAATCATATCACCTGGGCTGTGCTTCAGATATCTGGAAAACCTGACCAGTTGGGGTACTTGAGGACCGCAGTTCACTGGTCTAGAGCAGTGTCATGCTAGGGTCAGATGAGCGCATTTTGTACGGACTGTGCGTCCGTGCAGTACGGACGTACTTACTGACTGACAACAAGGTAGTGGCCACACAGTCCGTTTTTTTCACTGACGTATTTTTTGACGGATGTAACAGGGAAAATAAATTACAATGAAAAAACATTCTGTCCGTCAAAAATGCTGGACGTATAAATGCAGTCCGTCTGACCTCGTTTCATCACTCACACACAAAGCTACATGGACGTTGCAGACGTGGCTCACTCCGCACGTCCGTTCTAGCAGTATTACGTTCTTGCCTAACCTGCGTCCGTTTGCCGCGTCCGTTGTGCTTCCGCACTTCTGTGCAGACGTACTTTGTGTGTGGGGCTCCATTTAACACAATTGTATGCTATCACGGACGTACTTATGTGCAGGCAACACGGACGTGAACACTGCATTCGTCTGACCCCAGCCTTACCCAACCCTGGTAATCATGTACCCCTAACAGGTCAGGTTTTCCAGATATCTGAAGCACAGCACAGTTGATATGATTTGCTGCTCCGTCATTGCAGGATTCAGTCTGCATTTCCCCCCAAGGTGATCCTTAAAATCTGGGCTTGCGTTTCAGATGAAATAGAATGGGTAAAATATAAGCACATCGCTCCAGCCGTTATGCCATTTGCTTTACAGCCAGGTTGTGATCGGGCCCTCAGTATCTTTTGTCATGATGATGGTGAGTGGAATTTATCAAGCACACACAATCTCAACATACATACTCTATAAAAAGCAGACTTGACAAAAATGAAGCTGAGGCAAGAGGATAATTTATGCTTTATTGAGCTTAAAATCAGAGTGTTCCTCCTGATAATTAAAAGCCATGTCCCCAAAATGTATGCCACATGCTCTCTTTGTCCCACATGTAGCACAAGGGAAGGCAACACATTTGTTCTTAATATGGATATTAATCTGATACTCAAGTGCCCAGCATGTTTCTTTTTTTTTCAGTGTCACACACAAAAAAGGATACATGTATCTTAGGTACTTCATGTATTACAGTAAGATGACTGGCCAGTCCTATAAAATTATTGGCTGCTTCCATAACATTTTATTAATATCATACCAAATCAAGAAATCTAACAAATAAGCCTCCACATACAATCAGAAGATAGTAATGAAATACCAAACATTTTTTCGGAAAATTAAATTAACATGACAGTCTAAAATTATCAAACTGTTAAAAATTTTCAAGTACAGAAAGGTCTTATAATTCCACAACTGTTCACAAGACTTAACTATCAAACTATGGTTAGCACCATTTGATAAAGATAGAACTAACCCAATTATTTATCCACTGTCTAACGTTCAATATTGATATTAGCGTTCAGTTACATATTCTTATGGGCAATAATGTGAAAGATTTCATATATGAGAAAGAGAGAGAGAAAATAGAGGATAGCTGGAAATTGCTTCTTAATATATTATGTTATCATCTTTTGTGATCAGTATAATATATATATATATATATATATATATATATATATATAAATTCGATAGGCCGTGTTAGTCCAGTTTGCCAAAATCACGAGTATAGCAGTACGCAGTGATACCTTTTTTATTGGACTAACTTTACATTTAAAAGACGAGCTTTCGAGAGAATTCTTCTCTTCCTCAGGTCTGGATGCTCACTGATCAGTTCCTAGAATTGAACATTAGGACATTAACAGGGTTATCCAAAGAGATTCGAAAAGTCACCGCACGTTCGGTGACTTTTCGTTCTCTTCAATTCGGTTCCTTTTGCCGATTGCATTTCGGTGACCCTGCGGTGTATTCAGCAAAGAGCACAGGGTCCCCGAATTGCAGGGAAAAGCTGCCGTAAACCCACCGAAAACTAACCGAATGCACGCTGAAAACAAGCAAAAACATCTGGATTAACCTTTGAAAAAGAGGAACAGGAGCCGAACAGGAGCCGAACATGAGCCGAATCACACAGAGTCGAAGCAGCTGTGACGTAGAGGAGGCAGTGAATAAATTAGAAAAACCATTTGTATGAATCTGGGAAAATGAAACGCTGTTTGCAAAGAAACTACTGAGCGAAAATGTCTGAAATTTTCACAGGAGGTCCAGGGAATGATAATAAAGAGGGCTGTTACAGAAAAAATAAGTAAACTGAAAAAAAATTTAAAAAAAAAATCGGACTTTTAAAAAAAAAAAAAAAAAATCTGAAAAATGCTTAAAGTATCCTAAAAAATCTATAAATAAAGAGACTCTTTACTGCAGAATTTTATAATGAACAGTTTATTAGATATTGAATTAAAACGGGAATATTTTTAACATTGAAGCCTATGGGATTCTCCTGAATAAACTTGCCGAATTAAACCACCGAATGGCAGGGCATTAGGGGAACCTTTCACTGCTGGTTTGTGTTCTCTGAATAGCCGAAGCAGTGCTTTTTCATGGGGATTTCACTGCCCTCGAACAGGCACCGAACAGGCACCGTATGTTCAGGCAATTCGCCAGGATTTGGCGAATTGCCTGCTCTCTGGATAGCCGAATGGCCAGGAAAGGTAACCGAACCCTGATTTTCAGCGTTCGGTTACCTTTCTCAAGCAATTCGGATCTCTTTGGATAACCCTGTAAGGGTCCCATGGGTGGGGGGATTAGATGTCGTAAAAAGTGAGAGTCAAATGGTATGTACAAAATGGGAAAATAAACGCATGAGGGATCTTGGGCCCATAATAAAACAACAGAGATAAGATCATACAACCTAGAATGAAAAAAGGAAGAAAAAAAAACCAAAAAGAAAAAAAACCAAAAACACAAAACAGTGAAGGCTGAAAGAGACACGAAAAGCAAAAAAAAGGAAACCAGGAATAAACAAAACATCAGCCAGAATTTAGAATGTTATGTGACGTTATGATAATGGGTTAAAAACCCAGAATCGACATATATATATATATATAAAACAAAGTTTATTATTGCAGAGGTCATTTACACATCCCAGTAATTGAAAGAACTGCATCGAATGAGCTCTGTGATGCGGTTCTTTGAATTGCTGGGATGTGTAAATGACCTCTGCAATAATAAACTTTATTATTTGCAGTGTGGAGGCTTTTAATCTAATTTTTGCCCTCCACCACAATTTAAGTGAGTGTGTATATA
This sequence comes from Leptobrachium leishanense, assembly GCA_009667805.1. Taxonomy (NCBI): domain Eukaryota; kingdom Metazoa; phylum Chordata; class Amphibia; order Anura; family Megophryidae; genus Leptobrachium; species Leptobrachium leishanense. Next base: position 88,993,432 of record CM019064.1, on the reverse strand, counting down.
TATATATATATATGTTTAATATTGCAGAAGCCACCTGCACATCATAGCAATTCAAAGAATTGCATCCCAGAGCTCCTGTGCCACATTCCCCATATGCAGCAAGGAATTCTGGGTAGGATATGTAAATGACCTCTGTCTCACTTTTATACATCCTGGATCTATATATATATATATATATATATATATATATATAATCTAGATTGTAAATTCCCACGGGAATAAGGCCCTCATGTCCTCCTGTATCTGCAGGCAGGAATACTGACCTGTCTCCTGTATGTATTGTAGAATTGTCCTGTCTTTACCCATTGCACCTTGTACAGTGCTGCGGAATGTGATGGCGCTTAATAAATAATAATAATAGTAAAAAAATAATTAGTTGGTGATCACAAAAGTTGAAAACATAATACAGTTAGTATTTCTAAGTTGTAAATCTGAATTGTTTGTATTTGTTTTTTGCTTTCTTTGAAATGTAATCTATGTTGTCTTTGTTTCTGGTTAAAATAAACAGGTGTTGCGGTCAAGCTGGGGTGGTTCTTTTTTTTTTACCATATGCTCACACTCTAATAGATCCTTGACTTTGATGTTTACAGACGGCTCTCATTTATGTTTTCCCCTGTTTTATTACTACCTATGGTTATTTACATTAAATAAAAAGAAACAACTTTCTTACTTCCCATGCTATTCTGTTGAAAATCTTAAAACAAAATATAATACAAATGTAACACATACATTTCCTTATTCCTCTTTTATAAGGTCAGTTTTTGCAATTTCAGTAAAGATTCTAAAAATAAATCATTTTCCCGACGTTAATGTCCATTTAATAAAGGGGTTACGGGAATGGGAACGCAAACAATCTATTCCCTGAAAACAGCTGTCCATCCTGTGAAGTTAATAACTATGTTGCCAGCATTCCAATGGAATAACAGGTGTTACATGTTGCAATCAGCACAATCCAAAGAAAATGTTAAGGTTCAGTGCTTTGAAAGGAATAATGTTAATTGGGTACAGTAATGACCTCTTAAGATCTGCAGCCCAGCCGTAGTTTTACAGAAATTGGTTAATTTGGTGGTAATATCTGTTGAATATAACTAGTTTACCATTTATGATTCAGGGCACAAAAAATGCACACAACAGTCATTATTAAAGTCACCTCTGTTACTTATGGCTATAATCAGGCTGGAAGTAGCCTTCTCAAATTAGTTATGTCACAGTTCAGCCAATAAGAGGGCATGAAATGTCAAATTCCCTTCAGGTAGTGAGGTAGAATAATAATTAGGTGCCTTCTGAGTTACATATTCCACTATATTTAATGTGCATTCCCCCCACACACAAATACATGTGCACATATATACATTTATAAATATGTAGAATTTAAATAATGTCCCATCTGATGAGCTTCCTTCTATTCTACAATTCTTTAAAAGAAAAGGCTGTTACAGAATTTTAATCGGAAAATATATGCTTAACCTACATGCTTGTGAGAGATGAGAAAAGCAGCATTTCAATGGTATTACAAATGTTGGACAGTTGCTTTTTTGTGCTTTACAGTTACACGTCTACTGTATGGCCATACAGTGAAATGGTGACAGACAGTATTTTGTTCTCAAAATCAGTATTGAAGTAGACCGTGAAATGGAAAAGAATTAACCCCTTAAGGACCAATGACATAACTGTTACGTAATAAAAGCATTGACTTTATAAACCCTTGGTCCTTAAGGGGTTAATTCCATTAAGGTATGGGTATTTGGTCTTATTTACAGAGCTGACTGTCCGATGTAACAATGTCTGACTTCCCTGTAATATAAACAACAAGCTCATTATCAGCTGCTCAGAATTAGTCAATTAAACCAGCTCGTTCAAACTCTTTAGTTAAAGCATCTGATTGGAACTGGTCGATTTATGCAGCGGCTTGGAACTCATCATCAGTTCAATCAGTGCTTGGAACGTGCAATGGTGGACCTTGCCTTTGGTCTAAAATACAGTATTGACTTGGGATAAGGCATTGCGTATTTATACTGAAAGCTGGTTACCTATTTATGTGCCATCTTTATGCGTTAAACATACTCTTGACCTTTTATTTCATGACGCAGTCATCTTGTCGAGTGCTTTGGTCCCAAGAGGCGTCTTCTGGAGACACAAACTCATTACTAGAATTACAGAGGAAGATGCCAAGCGACAACTAACCTAAAAATAATTCTTCATTATTATATGTTATTGGCTTATTTCTTCAATTAAAACTGACCCCTTTAAAAATAATGTAGGGCCGTGCGTCTTTACATGTTTATCATATGACGAATGGAATATTAACAGGGTTATTCAAAGAGAGCTGAACTGGCCACCGAATTGCACCGAACAATGAATTTTCCCGTACGGTTCCATTTTTGTGGCCATTCGGCTATTCAAAAAGCTGGCAGTTTGCCAAATATTGGTGAATTGCCAGCAAAATACGGTGATCTTTGGCGGTAGTGTAACCTCCATAGAGAAGTAATGGTTAATCTGTTCAGAGAACACCAAACCGCACCAAAATGTGAGTGACATTCCATGACTTTCAATAGTTTCATTCAGCAGGTTTAATCAGGCGAATCCCATAAGTTTTGATGCAAAAAAATCCCTGTTTTTACTAAATATTTATTCAACCGTTTTTTTTTTTTACTTGCAGCAAAAAGTCAATTTTATTTAGGATTTTGTAGGCATTGTTCAGCGATATTTTTTTTTAACAAATAAATGTGCTTTTTTTTCTGTAACAGACCTTTTTATTATTATTCATAGGACCTTATATATTATTTCCAGGCATTATCATGCAGTAGTGGTTTTGCAAAGACCTTTTAAAAGTTTCAGGTTTTTTGGGGGGTTTTTACTCGTTTGTCGGCTTGTCTGCTTTTTTTCCGGCGGGTCAGCGCTCTGTTCGGCAGGTCGTCAGCTTTTTTGGATCAATTTGGCGGGTTTTGCGGTGCATCGTCCGATGCGTTCGGCGTGTTTTTCAGATGGATGTTTTTTCTGAAGTTTATGGATCAATTCTGCAGATTTTTGGATATGTTCGGCGGCTTGTTCCGGGCACTTTGGGAACCCTGCGGTGAATGCTGAATTCACTGCAGGGTCGACGAATCGGACTAGCCCAAGTGCGGGGAACGGGAGAGCACCAAAATGTCAACGACATTTTGGTGCCCTCTGAATAACCCTGTAAGGGATTTTAAGGAGCGTATGTGGGCACAGCATTTTAAGCCATTTCTTACCTATTTTACTGTTCCAGCCATAGAGATATTTTATATATGTTTGTTAAGTATTTGGTCCTGGACCACAAGGCTACGGCTTTAGTTCCCAATTTAAGGCAGAATAAAACAATGAAAAAAATTATGACTTTCCTAATAAACAATGTAATAAGTTAAAATGGAAGAATGTAATTGGGAGCAAAGGAATGTTGTTTCCTATTTCTATATGGCAAATCATACCCCTAATTGCACAAGTAACGGCCACCAAGTGGTTAAAACCATATGTCTATTCATGCTGTGATTGGCATACAGACAGGGATAAACTCACTTACTGAGGAACAAGTCCTTTCCTGGAGCTCCCACAGATCAAGGTTAAATAGAACCTGGAGGAGGAGTACCTGTGGCAGAGAGGGGTGCTTACCCAGGGGATTCATATGAAAAACACATGTGGTAAAATCTGGTATTATGTACCCATGCATGAAGCTGTTGTTGCTGGTTTTTGAATGTGTTGACTGGAGTGCTCTCTCCCTGTTTTTTGTTAGATTATATATAAATCTATCTTGACCCTTCCAATACCATCTCCAACCCTAACTGCTTTCCAAACATAGCTTTAGCTTAGTGTTACTGGAGATTGTTTTCAGTGGCACTGGGAAGGATGCCACAAATTCCAGAATGTGAATTCGATGTCTGATGATTTGTATTTAACGTTTGCCCTTTCTAGCAATGATATGATAATTGCAGACCTTTAAGTGTATGGAAGCCACGCGTTAAAAGATGAAGCACACATGTGCATCCTCATCAAGTCACATGGATTTTTCATAATAATCTAAACATTCTTTATATAAACTTGCTCTATGTATGGATGAATAGAAATCAATAGAAATCAATCTCTTAAAAGAGAGATACAGTAGGCAATGATTTAAATGGTTACAATTCTATCATTGCTTGCAGGTCCTACTACACTGATTTCTTACTTTTTTCTATTATCTTGGCTTGTAATGCTGCACCTCTAGTCATTATTGTCTAGTTCAGTGTTTCCCAAACCTGTCCTCAGGACCCTCCGCCAGGTTTGCAGGATATCTGAAGCTCAGCACAGGTGATATGATTTGCTGCAGACCAGATAGGTAAGGATGGAGACCAAACCATCAGCAGGATCGTTTAACTAGACCAGTGTTTCCCAAACCTGTCCTCGGGACCCTCAACCAGGCCAGATTTTGCAGATCACCTTGGGGAAAAAGCAGACTGAATCCTGCAACCACTGAGGTTGCAGGATTCAGTCTGCTTTTTCCCCAAGGTGATCTGCAAAATCTGGCCTGGTTGAGGGTCCCGAGGACAGGTTTGGGAAACACTGGTCTAGTTAAACGATCCTGCTGATAGGTAAGGATGGAGACCAAACTATTTGGTCTGTATTTTTTATCTTTTGGTAGAATATATCAACCTAACAATGGATAAAGCTACTGGGTTATTTTCTTATTATTCCCAGACATAAGTCTTACTTTCTGTTTAGAACATCAGTTGTTCATCCGCCCTGAAAATACCTAGGGGGAGAGCAAGAAAAAATTGTCAAGCATTGCCTTATGGCTATGGTGGTAATGGTTCGCCATCTATTTCAGTGCCATGTTTCTCAATATTCTGATAATATCCATTGTTATAAAACATTTGGGGTGCTGCGTGTACAATCACTGAGCTAGAGTGAAGTCTTGGCCTAAAAGATCAACACTGGAAATAACTGGCTTGACACTGCATAGTATAGATTTTACGTGTGAACTGCGATCATCTAAGACAGGAACGTTGGTGGGTAATAGAAAAATATAGGTGCTATAGATGTTTGCAAGCCCATTTTCCCAACAAAACGGTTGGTGACCATTACTTGAAATGTAGTTCACAACTGATTGCATCACCGAGGTGTCCCAAAAATGGACAGGTCTCTTACTCCCCAATAACCATACTTTAAAAATAAAAGTTATGTAGGTTTTATTTTATGTTTGCTGGAGCTTCACATATTGTTTTTCCTACTGACAAAATAGAATCATAGAATCACAGCTTAGCTTGGGCGAGACACGTTCAAGGATAGTATTAATTCTCAGCATGAGGTCATTGCTTATAACAAAATGTGACTCGTGTAAAATGTTTTAAAACTCTAGACGCATTAGTATTTCCATTGGGGTCAGGGCCAAGGCTCTTCAAATAATCACAGGTGAGATCTAGCAGCTCTGATATCAGTCACACGTTCATGTCAGGAGAGCATCATTATCTATTTCTGTACGGTCTTTGACTTACCACATTATATTTGGAGCGCTAAGTCTTTAAATATCATTGGTATTGGTTCACACATACATTAAATTGCAGGGGTAAGAATTAAGCATTGAGGCTGTCATGACAGAGCTTATACATTTCCATACATATACAATGTGTCAACATTTACTGGTTTTTCCTGCTTAAAGTCTTCCCGTTAGTATGTCTACACTATCGTGTAGTGCGAATTTAGTCGACGAATACTTTTTGTGAAAGACTTAGTTATAGTCTAGTTTTCGTCACTGAAAAATGAAGTCAACCAAGTTATGATGAATAAAACTATGATGAAAATCTACTGCCATTTCCGTCGACTAATAAAAACTAGAGGAAAATGTTAGGGAGGAACTAATTTTAATATAGTGTAAATCATAGTTCTTTAGGACTTAAACTCTGACGAAAATCTATTGACATTTGACTAAAACTGATGAACAGCTAGTGATATTTTCTTTGACTAATAAAAACTAGGTTAAAATATTAGGGATTTATTTTAATTTAGTTTTAGTCATAGTCCTTTAAAGCTAAATGGAATTTTAGTCACTCATATTTTAGTCAACTAAATTATCACTATTAGAATTGTTTCAAGAATTCAATCAAGATTTCTAGAAATACATCTGAATCTTCTGCTGTTATACCACTATTTCTACTGTGTTCAAATAGCCAAACGCAGGCTGAGGTTGTCTCAATGGGCATTGGCTGTGGGCCAACAAATGAAAATGAAGGATCTCCCTAACTGGCCAATGTTTGGCCAGCCATACGCCCTTATGGGCCAGTGGGGAAACAAAAAGATCTCAGTGACTGGCCCAGTGCCACCTTAGTGCTGCAAAATCAGAGAATGCTGGCTTCGGCTTCTATCCAACCAGGGCAATACATTAATGGCTGATCAAAGGACAGAGCAATTCTCATTTTCTATGACAAGCTCCTAGTCCACCTACTATGTCACCCAGGATGGACCCACCACTGTCTACCTTCAGCTCTGCCTCTGCCCAAGCCAATTGATGTGCTCAGTCGTTCTGTCTAGAAAGAAATAGGTTGACAGATTGCGTATATGTGAGGATTCCAAGAAATGTTTCCCAACAGCCGTTAAAAGAAGTGTCTAGAATAAGGGAATTGAAGAAAATAAAGTACAATTCCACAAGGAAAAATAAGTATATATAAGAGGTTATCTTATGTTTTCACTGTGTGGGCATCCTGGGTAATTACATAATTAGGGGGCTATTTTAGTATTAGATATCCAGAAATATTCTGAGTAGCTGCAAAACACTATGCACTTTGTTCCCCATCTTTTGAAGAATGTCAGAAGTTGCAATATCTACCTATTATCGATTGCGGGAATATGGAAACCAGAATAAGTTGATTCTTTAGTCTAATTGTGGTCTTTTGAAGTACCCCACGTGTAATAAATTCAAAACAGACTTTATAATGTAAAAAGAGACAACAGGTTCCTGATATATTACAGGTTTTGGGAGTTTTCTACAAAGAATAATTCAACACCTAAAAATTGAGGAAATATTCCTTATATTTCATTGTGATTTTTTTCCATATTCACAGCACTGCAAGAGAATTGCTCTTGGTACGTATCCCTTGTCCTCTTCGTTACTGAGAATTCTGATGAATTCCCATGTATGTGCTGTAGTCTAGGCAGTCTTGAAGAGCATGAAGTGATGAAGTGGCACCAAGAACATTCAAATATAAAGTGACCTCTGTATTTCAGTATTAACTCTGAGAAATAGCTAAGGACAAAGACGTAACCAAATTAATTTTCTCTCTCATACCACTTGGGCTACCTAGAATAAATACTATGTACCATTTTGCCAGCTACAGATTCAGTGCTATGCCCTCTTCATTTGAACAGTTGCCCTTTTACAAGTGGCCATCCTACTTTCAAATCTTTCACAGGCAGGTGCTTTTGAGACAATGACAAATTGGAATGCCGAGCTCTGTTATGACATAAATGCATGGAACGTAAAGAATTTGCTTAGGATAATAGGGAATTGAAACATATATGAAGAATCCAAACCGGTTCATTATCCCGGATCAGGCTTGAGGTTTTGATTGTGGACTCCTAAGTTATTTGGTTTCTCTGTATCCTCCAGTAGGAGACAATGGGCTTTGACAAGCAGCATAATCAGCATTGCCAACATGAGCCTCTTCGTTTCTGGTTTAGCTTGGGTCAAGGGGCCAAGGGTCTTGCAGAATCACTGAAGTTGACCTGGAATGCTGAATAATTGGGTGGGGACTAAGATAAACCTAAAGTTCGTATTGATATCAAACCCCCTTTCTCTGACGTATGTTGCAATACATTGTGCGTAACAGGAATCCCGGTCTGCAAGCAGCATTCATCCTGTTGATTCTTCTGAGGACACATCCAGATCTATGGCTTCCCAGAAGAACCTTGAGAAGGCTCAGTGTATTTCCTGGGTTGCTTGCTCTTCTGAATTAAAGTCTTGGGCTATTTCTCAGTCAGTGAGAGCTGTAGTATTCGCTCCAGCTCTTCCTCTTCCTGTTGCTTTAACTTTATCTCTGCTTCTTGCTCCTTTGCAGAGAGCTCCATGGCTAGCCTCAGCTGCTCCTGGTAGGTGGTGAAAGCATTGTTGGAACCAGTGTGAGGAGGGCTGCATCGTTGAGTGTGTTGTGGGGTCCTGCAAAATAAGCCCAACACTAATATCACTTTCATATATTTCTGAAGGTAACAAATTAGAAACAGACAAGGCAAGTACTGAATCGCAAAGGGGTGTAAAGCAAAGTGTAAACAAAAGCCATGTATTGAAACCAATTTTTGGGATGATGAAAGCCTATATACGTATATGAAGTACCAAATGTTGTTCTTGCTTGATCCTCGGACAAGCACAGCATTAAAAAGATAATATAAAATTTCCAATCTAAGAACATAAACAGACATAAAGGTCAGAGGGAAACTTGATGTCTATGTTTACCTCCAGTCTGAATCCTTTGGGCCTGGTATGATGTGTCATTCCATGTAGTTTCAGCATAGATGATTTCATGAAGTTGCCCCTTTGCCGTGAGAAATAATTAAATGTACTAGGATATTCTTTATATAATATGAGAAACCCTTCATAATGTTTGCAGCATGATATGACAGTAAGGCAAAACATACAAACCTTTCTCCTTTCCGACTTTCATTAGCCATTGGGTGTGTTCCTGGTTTGCTGTTTGTCAGTGCTTCCCAAATTGTTACCTATAAAGCAAGGATATAGTGAAAAAACATTTACAGGGTTATTCAAAGGGAGCTGAATTGGCTCTGAAATTGCACCGAATTGTGAATTTCTCCGTATGGTGCAATTTCGGAGCCATTCAACTATTCAAAAAGCTAGCTGTTCGCCAAATATTGGCGAATTGCCATGAAATACAGTACTGTTTGGCAGCAGTGAACTCACCATAGAGAAGTAATGGTTAATCTATTAAGAGAACACTGAACATCATCGAAATGTCAGTGATCTGCCCTGATTTTCGGTGGTTTCATTCGGCAGGTTTAATCAGGCAAATCCCATGGGTTTTAATGTAAAAAATATTCCCGTTTTTATTAAATATTTATTCTTTATTTATTCTGTTTATTCTTTCAACTTGTCTCTTTATTTAGGCATTTGTTTGGGATTTTTTCTGTGAATTTTTTTCCAATATATATATATTTTGTTTATAGCATCTTTTTTTTCCTGTCACAGACCTTTTTATTATTGTTTGTAGGACCTTATATATTAAGTCCAGGCATTTTCATGCAGTTATTTTTTGCAAACAGCTTTTGAAAGTTGCTTTTTTTTTCTTCTTCTTCTTCTTTTACCCTGTTAGTCGGCTTGTCGGCTTTTTCCAGCAAATGGTTGGCGCTCTGTTCGGCGGATCGTTGTTTTTTTTTTTATGCGGTCAGTGGTTTTTGGGCATTTTTTCCGTTTGATTCAGCAGTTTTCACCGCAGGATTGCTAAATTTGATTCCCTGAAGTGCGGGGAACAAAAGAGCACCGAAATTCCAGTGATAGTTCAGTGCTGTTTGACCAACCCTGTTAGAGATCATTATATATTTATTAGAATTATATAATTATAAAATTTTGAATTTGAAAGTGAGGCATTAAAAGTCAATCTGTAAAATGGTTTAGGCCGGGGTAAGACGAGTGCACTACATGCGCCCGTACTGACCTGCCTCCCGGCATCCGTCAAGTGTTGTGACGCTTTGACAGGACAGGCCACACGCTGTAGCGCGTGCACGTAGTACAGCAGAAGTGCTGAAAGCCTCCCCATCAAAACGCTACTACGCACGTTTGACTGCGCTGAGCGAGGTGTCCAGACGGGTGTCAGAGTGGAAGGAACGTCCAATCTCATAGACGCTTGACTGACCCCCGGCCTTAATGTACCTTGACCTTTCCAGCATTAAGGAACAAGTTCACTAAATGTAAATTATTTTATATCAACATGATCACTCTGCACATTACATTCTATAACTAAAGCAGGTGTAATGACTTTAAACCACATATTTATATATGTGTACATACATAACCATTTACATAACATAAGAGCACTACCATAATACTAAACCTCCTTGTGCCGTTACCCTATGACAAATATTCCATATTCGAGAGGTCCCATTCCACCTGGGCCGTTACCTTTAACAAGAGGTGATCATTTAATGTTAACGGCTCCCAACCTATTTCATTAGAGACGCAAACGTATGTTGCGGCTTGGTTTCTGTGGCAGGGTACTCTACATTTATGCTACAGATACTTTGTATAGGACGGACTAGTGTTAAAGCAACCATTGAATAACTAGCATTTCCATGATCGCTCATTATTCTCGCTTGCACCAGGCGTACGTAAAAATCACATAAAAATGGATATATCCTGCGATGGAGAGGACGGTTTAATCCACTACCTCCTTTGTGAAAGGACAAAGAAAAGAAATACTTCTCCAGTCACTGAAGTGTGCAGTCTGTTACATTAGGGTGTGCACTCATGGAACATTTAAAAATTGAAAACTTTTGCTAGAAAATTGTGCACATTTTTCATTAGAAATAACAAGTCTGTAATCAGAGATAGTCAGTTTTTATGTTATTCGTCATGAACCAGATAAGGCACATCTAAAATGTCCTGGCAGTTGCTGCCGCTCCGGTGAGTATGGGCGCAACGCCATTTTTTCTGTATTTATGTAAATCGAAAATGTCAGTGTAAGACGTGAAAGAGGGTCTCTTCACCCAACATTTGGGTTATTCACACCTGTGCACGCCTACGTCTTCAGTGTTCTTCCGTAGTGTTGGTGGCCATACACAATCTTGCACTGGGCTCAACGACTACACTACACATTTCTGGAGTGGATGGTAGCAGCACCACCGCCATGAATGACTTGAGAGTCTATTCACAAAGTGCTGCTTATCGTCCATTTCACTGAAAATATAATGAATTCACTATATAGCAAATGTTCACCATATTTTGCCGAACATGGAGTCGTCAATGTAGTTATCGGACGTTGCCGTAAACCACCTAATTGAGATGATAACCGCCGAATTCCGCTGAAATTGCCTTGGCGAATTCTGCGGAATTGGGGGGAAATAAAGGGAGTCCTAATAGGAGTTTAAATCAATGAACAGTATTAAAAACACATCTAAATAATAGGAAAGGTCCTTTAAAAAATAATAATGTCTCAAAAAATAGTCTTGTAAAAATTTTTTAAAATCTTTTAAGAAATACAAAAACATATTTTAAAATTGAAAAAGATAAGAAAGCTTTTTGTAAAAAATTAAAATAATAAATGGTCTTTAAAAAAAATGTATAAAATAAAAGATAATTTTTGTTTTACATTGTAAGCTATAGGATTGGCCTGTTTAAACCCTTCAAACTGAAACACCGAAATCAGGGCATATTGCTGCAATTCGGCATCATGTGAAGAAGACATGATAGTTAGAAGTGTGCAGTTCATATCACTACGAATTGCAATTCGTAATACTTCCAAAATTATGAATCGATATCATCTGAAACGGGATGCATTCAAAACAAGACCGTATATGATGAATCGATTCAGATCAATTCGTTATAACAAATTTGTTTCATTATGACGTTTCACACAGGTGGAAAGATTTACAGTAGCCTGAACCAATCATTGCATTCCTAAATTTTTATCCCTAAACCTAATTGCTAACCCTAGCTTCTGATCTTAATTTCTAACCTGACTAGCTTCCCAAGACTAGCTCCTAACACTAATCTATCCCTAATTTCTAATCTTATCTTCTATCCCTAATTTCTAAACCTAATTTATGTCCCTAATCTAACCTAGATGTGTGCGTTTCATAATCAACCGCTTTTCAGCAATTCGTAGTTTGGAAGTAATTCCAAAATATGAACCACATATAGGTATCATTCGAAACAAACTGAATATATACATATCGAATCGCTTCGGATCAATTCGGAACCACCGGCAATGGACAGGGAGAAAAGGTGCATTTCGCTAGGTGCATTCAATAGTTCTGTGGGACAATTCTTCTGCCGAACTGCACCGTATTTTGCTGTCAATTGGCCTGTGGTGCTGAATTTATTGGATTATGGAAATACGGTGCAGTTCAGCATAGTTCGTCACACTTCAACGACACCGAAATTGTCCCATAAAGAACTACTGACAGATTCCTCTATATGCAGATGTCCGAAGTGCACCAAACTAAAGTCCTAGTCCTAGCTTTTAACACTCATTTCTCACTGTAATCTAACAGTACTTGAGCAGCATTTATTGATTTCTTTAGTGTGCTTTAATTTTTTTGGGCCAAAACTAAATGATTTTTTTTAGCCATGCATTGCACTAATGATAGTCTTCTATGGGACAATTTAGGTGCCGCGATACGTCACCGAGTTGTGGTGAACTGTGTCAAACTGCATCATATTTTGAAGTCAATTTGCCTGTATTTAGGCTAGGGTCAAACGAAAGCATTTTTACACGCGAACGTAAAAAAGTGCGTCCGAACGCATTGATGTATTTTTTCACGGAATATGCGAAAACGGTCATACGATGCGCATTTTCGTGCGTGGTGTTTACGAATCCAAACCAGGAAACTTTTTGCGTCTGGACGTTATGTTGGCCGGACACGAGCAGGGTCTGACGTCTCCAAATCACACACACACACACACCGCTAGCGGGCGCAGCGTACTCTGTACGTCCGTACTAGGGGTTCTGCGTTCTCGAAAAAATCCGTTCATTTTCCACTTGCGTTGCGCAGCCGGACTTTCGTGCGACCGTACTTCGTATATTGGCTGTCATTGCCCGTCATTTGCTGCTAGTGCGGCCGTGATTAAGTGCGCCAGAACGCACATTAAAAATGCGCTCGTCTGACCCCAGCCTTAGTGGCTTGACAGCTTTGTCAGACGAATTGCCCCGATATTGCACCAAATGGTGGTTTCTCGCGAGACTGAGCTTCTCTTAAGGGGTTATTCACAGAGCACACATACAGAGCTTTGTCGCTCTCTGCACTTCGGGGAATCAAATTTCCCCACCCTGTGGAAAATTCAACATTTGGCGGTGGCCGCCTGCCACCGCCAACCCACCGGACAGTCGCAGAAAACACGCCAGACGCAGCCAACGAGCCGCCGCACACAGAGCCGACCAGCGACAGAAAAAAAGCTGACAAGCGGCCGGACCGGTAAAACAAAAACAATATGATTGAAAGTGTCAAAATTGAAACGCTGTTTGCAAAAAAATACTGAACGAAAATGTCTGGAATTTACATATAAGTTCCTATGAATGATAATAAAAAAGGTCTGTTACAGAAAAAAAAGAAAAACTGCTATAAAAAAAAAGGGAAAAAGAATTTTCCTGAAAAAATCCCCAAAAATGCCTTGAAGATGCAAAAAAAAAAAAAAAAGACTTTTTCACATTAAAAGAATAAATATTGAATAAAAACAGGAATATTTTTAAAATTGAAACCTATGGGATTCGCCTATATCTCACTGCTGTTCGGTGTTCTGTGAATAGATTAACCATTGCTTCTCTATGGGGGTTTCACCGCTTTTGAGCAGGCACCGTATTTGCTGGCAATTCACCAGAATTTGGTGAACTGCCTGCTCTCTGAATAGCCGAATGGCCCTGAAATGGCACTGAAAGAAAAATTTCGGGGCCAGATCGGCACTTTGTGAACAACCCTGTTAGTGTACAAATGTCATGCCAGAAGATTTACTAATCCTAGTAATTTCAGTTATGAAGGAACTCAATTTATGCTGCTCCCATATTTATCTATCATTTAGGTCATCTAGTTGTCAGTCTATCATTCTAGTACAGTAAAAGAAGGAAGTCTTTATTTTCTACAATTTACTTATACTATAGGAAACATACTCAGGGTTATTCAAAGAGAATTGAAAAGTCACCGCACGTTCGGTGACTTTTCGTTCTCTTTAATTCGGTGCGATTTGGCGATTCCCATTTCAGTAATCCTGTTGTGTATTCAGCAAGCACCACAGGGCCGTCGTAGTGCAGGGAAATGCCGCCGCAAACCCGCCGGACACTCACTGCAAAACACGGCGAACGCTCACCGAAAACCGCAAAAACATCTGGACTAACCCTGCTGAACACGCCGGAGAAACCCGAGCAGCCACCGGAAAAACTCAACACAGCAGACGAATGAAGTAAAAAAAAAAAAAAACAGTACACTTGAATGTTTGAAAAGTGAAACGCTGTTTGCAAATAAACTACCGAATGACAATGTCTGAAATTTACATATACGATCCAATGAATGGTAATAAAAAGGGCTGTTACAGAAAAAAGAAAAAACGATTTAAGAAAAAAAACGAAAAAAGAATTTCGCAAAAAAATAACGAGAAAATGCTTAAAAGATTCTAAAAAATCTATAAAGAGACTTTATACTGCAGAATATTATAATCAACGGTTTATTAGATATTGAAATAAAACGGGAATATTTTTAACATTGAAGCCTATGGGATTCGCCTGAATAAACCTGTCGAATGAAACCACAAAACAGCAGGGCAATTCACCAACCTTTCACTGCTGGGATTTTCTCTCTGAATAGATGAAGCATTGATTCTCTATGGGGATTTCACTGCCCTTGAAAAGGCACCGAACAGGCACCGTATGTGCAGGCAATTCGCCAAGATTTGGCGAACTGCCTGCTCTCTGGATAGTAAGGTTTGGCTCCCACAACCTAGGAAAACATTTCTGTATGTATTAAAAGGTATTCCCAGTAGCACGTCTTACCTGGTCATACTCACTGCCAGCTTCTAACAAGCTCTGCTGGATGGCAAACTGAAGCAGGTCATCTTCCTCTTCACGAATATTTTCCCGGTAACTCCCGACTACGCTGTAACCACGAGGTGCTTCAAACAATGACTGGTCCATATCACAGCCCCGTCCAGAAGCTACAATCCCAGCAAAATACATACAGCATTCAGTTCATAATGGGAAAAATAAATGCGTGACATCAAATATTATCAGAAATAGCTAGTCCTATGTATATGCATGTTTTGGCAATGTAGTGAAGGTGGAGGCCTGGCAGACCCGTCTGAAATGCTGACATGGGCCATGCAACCTGACTCACACTTCCCCAACTACAATTCAGAGGGAGAGATGAGGTATGGTTGATGGTGTCCCTGTCTCACATGCCAGCCAAACTCTTCCTCCTCCATCCCATACAATGCCGTGCTTAGGTCTGACACATACTGTGGTGCTCCCTCTGTCCCGCATCCCCCTGGTGTGGCATCATACTTATAGAGCTGGTGCTGCTAATGCTGCAGGAGTCACTACTAGGGGATGGTGCTTCGCTGCTGGGGCTCTGGCGCAGGGACGACACCGGTTCATCACATCCATTGAGGTTGCCGAAAGTGATGCGAGCGTTTAGGATGTGGAAAATGGGAATTTCTGTAGAAAAGCATGTTTATTGCAAGGGTGAGATATTTCGTATGTTAGTAACAACCAGGCATAATTTATACAGGGTTATTCAAAGAGATTCGAAAAGTCACCGCACGTTCGGTGACTTTTCGTTCTCTTCAATTCGGTTCCTTTTGCCGATCCCATTTCGGTGACCCTGTGGTGTATTCAGCAAACACCAAAGGGTCCCCGAATTGCAGGGAAAAGCTGCCGCAAACCTGACGAAAACTCACCGCAAAACCCAGCGAATGCACGCCGAAAACCCTCAAAAACATCTGGATTAACCTGACGAAAACCACAGAAAAACCCGAACAGGAGCTGATCGCAGCCTTCGACACAGCAGACGAGGCAGTGAATAAATTAGCGAAACAGTTTGTATGAATGGGTGAAAGTGAAACGCTGTTTGCAAAGAAACTACTGAGCGAAAATGTCTGAAATTTACATATGAGGTCCAGGGAATAATAAAAAGCGCTGTTAAATAAATAAAAAAAAAAATCTGAAAAATCTATAAATAAAGAGACTCTTTACTGCAGAATTTTATAATAAACGGTTATTAGATATTGAATTAAAACGGGAATATTTTTAACATTGAAGCCTATGGGATTCTCCTGAATAAATTTGCCAGTAGAAGTGGTAGAGGCCAAAACAGTAATTGAATTTAAGCAAGCATGGGATAGGCATAAGGCTATCCTAAACAAAAGATAAATCCAGGTTAAGTATCCATGTAATTGGGCAGACTAGATGGGCCGAAAGGTTCTTATCTGCCGACATTTTTCTATGTTTCTATGTTTCTAATGAAACCACCGAATGACAGGACATTTCGGGAACCTTTCACTGCTGGTTTGTGTTCTCTGAATAGCCGAAGCAGTGCTTCTCTATGGGGATTTCACTGCCCTCGAACAGGCACCGAACAGGCACCGTATGTTCAGGCAATTCGCTAGGATTTGGCGAATTGCTTGCTCTCTGAATAGCCGAATGGCCAGGAAAGGTAACCGAATGCTGATTTTCAGCATTCGGTTACCTTTCTCAAGCATTCGGATCTCTTTGAATTACCCTGATAGTATAATTAAAATAATTCATTAAAATAAATTATAAGAGACAGTGGGAGCAGAATGAACATCTCATAGGGAAACAATTCTTATGATTAGGTGCACTTTATTTTCTGTAATACATTCATGTTTTACTTAACAAGTTAAATTACATTTTTTCAGGGCAATTTACAGTCACTGCAGACCTGAAAATCACGTATCTGTCAATTAAAGAGTTTTAACCAATGGCTATTGAACAATCACCCGGATCAAGCAAGATTTTTTTTTATTCCAGCTTGACCATATTACATATAAAGTGTTTCCCACGCCATGCTTTAATAAATACAAGCTGGGAGTTCCTATCGTGCAAATTCTTTAAAAAACCTTCACTCACCGATTTTGACGGGGAATCCTGGGGGTAGCCTGAGAGTGATAAAATCGCGAAGTTTAGCAAAAAGTGCATTGCTTATTGCCATGAGGTCAATGATTGGAGTCACCTGCTCAGAAAGAGACAGGGGATGGTCCTCGCATAACCACAGCTTGGCTTTAAACCTGCCGGCCAGCAAGAACAGAAGAATATGAAGACATGGAAAAGAAGATGAATTAAAACCATCAGCATAAACATCATTTCTTATCTTTATCTCTTAAGAACGCCGGTGCAGATGTGATGATGTAGCTTCAAAACACATGCAGTTAGCAGCAGTAATGTATCCTTTTATTTAGTTAACAGTTTTTTTCCTTCCATCATTTATTCTTTATTTTTCAGTTTCTTTGTCTTGTTTTCATCTTTCTCTACAGTTACACCAAATGCGGAATGATTCAACTGTCTGTGAAATTGCCAACACATAGCTCTGCTTCCACCGTTCATTTACTTACCATCCCGACTCAACGCCAACTTCACCAACCTTCATCCTAAATTGACATAAGAAGCACTTTATGCCCAGATTTCCCCCTACAATTTAACTCCATCCTTTTAGGACCTGGTGCGCTGCCTGGTATGTGTTACATTGTTACATTCTTTTAATATCACCTTCTCCCGCACTATCCTGCACTATCCTCAACTATGCCCGTCAGTTATAGGCAATCTTACACATGGCTGGTGGTGTATTCCTATGGTACCAATGTGTTATACTTTAGAACAAATATCTCAAGCTCTGCCCCCCCCCCCAAATTTTTCTGAACTACAACTCTCATGATTCCCTGGTCATCTGTTGCATTCAAAGACTTCTGGGAATTTAGGTAATCAACATCTGGGGCTAGAGTTTGAGATCCTTTCTGTAGAGTCTATAATTGCTCAGTAGTGCAACAATAAGTGATATTTTGAACAGTGGCGTAGCAACGGGGAGCACCCACCGTCATGCCAGCCACCAATATACCCACTGGGCAGGGCTTTTTTTTCCGCAGGTACGAGCCGGTACTCCGTAGCAAGAAGACACAATGTCACGTTTTCATGTTAAGCTCTGCCTTCACCATTGAGTGAGTGACAGGATTGGAGTTGGAGAAGAATGGAGAGGGGAGACTTTGGGAAGGGATTCAGGACTGGGATGGACAGGACCAGTGGCATAGCAACCTTACATTAATTAATGAATTAGCTTTACAACCAGGGGAATGGGGGCACGATTTTGTTCTGCCCCTGATTTTGAACTCTGTGGGTTATTTTAGAAAGGACAAATATATAAATAAAATCAGTGAGCTGTTGGGTTTGGTGTGTAGATCCTATAAATTAATGATAAATTGACATATTAAAGCTATCATCATGTTGCCATGATTTTAGTAAAAGAGTTGATTAGTTTTGAGTCAAATACATAAAATCTCAGTGAATATGGAATTTTGATAGGGAAAGAATGATGGAATGGATCCCTAAACCTACAAAGTTGAGACACTTCTATAGTAACTTGCTCATAAATGGGCAGGTAATAGGGAGCCGATAAAGTTATGGATCTCATAAATTTTTTGTCTTAGGCAAATAAGGAATAGGAACCCTCATGTAGTTGACTCTGTATGAATTATTGTATTCCAATGACTCAGTGAAGGTGCAATGAAGTACTGGTCATTCTTCCTAAAATGTGCAGTAAGCTCAGTGTTGCATATGTGAATCATTGCTAGGTAGCAGAGAATGTCACGTAGCTTTACAGCTTCCATTCATATAGGTGTGAAAACGATTGGTACCACTGTGCACTCGGATACAATTCCAGTAAAATACATTAATGGCAAATATGGCAACAATACTAAAACTTAGGGACCTGCGAACCTTCAATATTCGATTCGAATCGCCGGACGTATTCGATTCAGAAGTGAGCTGATCGTTTCGAAAACTTTTCGAATTGATCACTTTCTTAATCAGAAGCTCCGGTATCGGACTCTCGGAGTCCGATTCCGGAGTATGGCTGGCCGCGATCTGCGTGCAACAGTGCAGCTCCATCCCCTCCAGCAAGACTGACGTGTAAGACATCACATAATGCACAGAGGAGGCTGACGACGGGCACGGTCGAAGCTGCGAAGAGATGTTCAGCTGGGACAGAGGAGCGAGCAGCAGGCAGGCCTGAGCCAAGTTGGTGATGGTGAGTGTAACTACCCTGTTACTCCTTTATTTTGCAGGATGGTGAAGGTGGTGGAATGGATCATTCATCATCATCAGAATATGAGCTGGCCGCCGGCCTGCTGTGTGTGGGGGTAGAATGAGAGCGACCGTGGTGGGGGTGCTGAACTGGCTATATTAATGATATGGGGCCTGCTCTGTGTGTGGGAGATAATAATTTATATGGGGGTCTGCTCTGTGTGAGAGATAATAAATTATAATGGGGGGCCTGATCTGTGTGGGGAGAAAAGAAAATTAAAGGGGGGCCTGTTCTGTGTGGGGAGATAATAAATTATAATGGGGGCCTGCTCTGTGTGGGAGATAATAAATTATAATGGGGGGCCTGATCTGTGTGGGGAGAAAATAAATTAAAGGGGGGCCTGTTCTGTGTGGGGAGATAATAAATTATATGTGGGCCTGCTCTGTGTGGGGAGATAATAAATTATAATGGGGGCCTGCTCTGTGTGGGAAATAATAAATTATAATAGGGGGCCTGATCTGTGTGGGGAGAAAATAAATTAAAGGGGGGCCTGTTCTGTGTGGGGAGATAATAAATTATAATGGGGGGCCTGATCTGTGTGGGGAGATAATAAATTATAATAGGGGCCTGATCTGTGTGGGGAGATAATAATTTATATGGGGTCTGGTATGTGTGGGGAGATAATAAATTAAAGGGGGGCCTGCTCTGTGTGGGAGATAATAAATTAAAGGGGGGCCTGCTCTGTGTGGGAGATAATAAATTAAAGGGGGGCCTGCTCTGTGTGGGAGATAATAAATTATAATGGGGGCCTGCTCTGTGTGGGAGATAATAAATTATAATAGGGGGCCTGATCTGTGTGGGAAGAAAATAAATTAAAGGGGGGCCTGCTCTGTGTGGGGAGATAATAAATTATAATGGGGGCCTGCTCTGTGTGGGAGATAATAAATTATAATAGGGGCCTGATCTGTGTGGGGAGATAATAATTTATATGGGGTCTGGTATGTGTGGGGAGATAATAAATTAAAGGGGGGCCTGCTCTGTGTGGGAGATAATAAATTAAAGGGGGGCCTGCTCTGTGTGGGAGATAATAAATTAAAGGGGGGCCTGCTCTGTGCAGCTAGATAATAAATTATATGGGGGCCTGTTCGGTGTGGGGAGATGATAAATTATATGTAACTTCAGCTGTAATGTCAGCTGAACCTACATACACAAACCTATCCAGGCTGCATCCTACAGGAAAGTGGCACTCAATGATTCGATTTGCATTCGAACCTTAACAACCAATTCAATTTGTGATTCGATTTGAGTGGAAATTAGTGATTCGCAGGGCCCTACTTAATCTTTTTAATTTTATTCTTATCAATTTTTTTTTACATTTACATATGCAACCAGCAATCACTCTTTTCTTATTACCATCCTCTTCTACAAAATGCAGTTCGTTTAAAATATATATATTTTTTAATATATATGATGTACGCAAATTAAAGTTAAACTTGCTCCTAGCTTAACTCACTTTTGTGTTTTAGTGGTGAGCTCCATTGGTCGTCCCATATCCCGATTACCCAGGTCAAAGCTGGGGTCAAAGTATTCATCTGGTGTGATGGATGTAGGGTTTGTCTGGCTGAATGTCTGTGTAATTAGAGTCTGCTGAAAAAAGTACAGATTTATGAAACATAACAAAAACAAAACAGGTTTGGTTGAACATTCCCTTCCAAAGTAACACTAATATATAGTACAGGCAAGAAAATAAACCAATACTGTATTTGTTTCTGATTATTAACACATTAACCCGTTCACTACCAATTGATTTTCCAAAGAACCATTGTCAGAAACCAGTGTTTTTCGTTAAATCATTTTAAATTAATTTTAAAGAAATATTTGAGCTTATACTCATTGAATGTCTTACTGTAAATAACCTATTTTTGGCCACTAGATGTCGCCCTCTACTGCCAAATTGAGTTTGAGGTTTAAACAGCAGGTCTATTTTCTTCTATTCCTCCCTGGCTGCTGAAAGTCCGAAATTTTTAGAGCTTTGAGCAGCTGATTGTACAGGCCTAAAACTTTGGGGGGCACCTTCTGCAGCCCAAAAAACAAACAAAATTTGTTTGTAGCAAACTAATTTAATTTGCTTTTAGGCTGCAGATTAGCAAATCGAGGTATCTCTATATTGGGGAACCAGAGGGGGCCTTCGAAGCTCGATATATCTCGATATCAGTAGTGAAGGGGTTAAAGGGCACAGTTGAGATGTGTCTCAATGTTGCGCTGGAAAAAAAAGGATATATCTTCAGGGTTCCATTAAATTTGTACCGGCTTATCTGATTCAGGGCTGATGCAAAGGTTACAGGCACCTGAAGCAAATAACAACATGGCTTCAATCAGCTTTGTACAGGTTGGGCATCCCTGACCAGCCAATGCCTCAAAGGTCCGATGGCTTTGTGCACACTAGCTGTGCATATGCCAATCGACAGAAGAAGGTGTTTGCCCCTTCATGCATCAGCCTAGGGGAGCACAAAGAAAGATCTCTATGCTGAAATCAAGGCATGGTTTTAAGCACTTATGCTAAAAGAGTTTGGGTACTATCGGCTGCCCTGAGCTAAAACGGGGACGCCAAGGGGAAAAATTTGCGTTCGCTAATCTCCCCTTAGCCTCCCCGTTTTCTCAATGGATTCCGGTGCAGGCGATGAGGTCAGCAGCCTGCCCCGCAGCGGGTGCTAGTCTCCCGAATGCCCGAGGCACATGACCGGCAGGATGTCGACTCTCTCCCATTAGCTCACGGGAGGTGATACGGACGTAACACTATCACCTCAATTAACCTAGGGCTAACACTCACTTATGTGAGCGCTAGTGTTAAGGAGGTGATAGAGCCCATCGAATTATAGGTGCTAAAAAAATGATTATCATAATTCAGGGACTATGACACCGTCCGTGTATATTACAGTTGGATGTTATCAAGGTCCTGTTTATTTTACAATCATTACTTACTCCATTGTTTGGTCCCACATGCTGCTCAGCTATTCCCAGGAATGACTGCAGAGGTGTTTTACTGCCTGAAAGTAACAAATAAGAGCGAACTGACACACAGATAATATATTGCTGCATTATGTAACAGAGTCCTTCACCGTGCTTCAACCTGTTAACACAGACACCGCCTTGTGCTTCTAGCAAGAAAAAGAGGATGCCTAATGAAAAAAAAGAACTGAGTGAGAGTTGATTATGCAGAGATTTATTATTTACTTTATCAGCTTGTTCTGGCATTGCACACAATTAAATGGAAACCGTGACTTCTGTGAAGAAAAACAGCAAAAAATCACACAACGACGGCACAAATCACAGAATGTACATAACATCACCAAGTAATCATGCAAAGAGGAATGTGGATATCGGGCAATTATTGGGAACAATTGTAAAACTGGAGGAATCCGCAGGAATATTTCTTTCAGGGTTATTCAAAGAGGACCGAAAAAAAACTTCACTGAAAAAAATCCCAAAAAATGCTGAAAAAAATCCTAAAAATCAAAGGGGCTTTTTGCTGCAGATTAAAAGAATAAACGGTTTAATAAATATTCGATAATAACGGGAATATTTTTTACATTGAAACCTATGGGATTCACCTGATTAAACCTGCTGATTTAAAGCACCAACAATCAGGGCATTTCACTGACAGTTCGGTGCTGTTCAGTGTTCTCTGAATAGATTAACCATTGCTTCTGTATGGGGGTTTCACTGCTGCTGAAGTTCACCGTAATTCGCTGGCAATTCACCAATATTAGGCGAATTGCCAGCTTTTGAATAGCTGAATCGCAATGATACTGCACCATACGTGGAAATTCACTGTTCGATGCAACTTGGGGGCCAGTTCGGCTCTCTTTGAATAACCCCTTAAGTCTTTTGTGGGTCCACTTTTCAAAATATGCTCAACAATTGCGTTTTATATATAACTTTCAATATATATATATATATATACTGTATACTGTAACAGAATAACTAGAGACAAAGTACTAACTCACCAGTATATAAGCAAGCGGATGGAAAAAACTCTTTTCCCCTCTTTAAAACAGTGGTCCCCAACCCTGGTCCTCAGGGCCCACTAACAGGCCAGATTTTGTAGATCACCATGGGGAAAAGCAGACTGAATCCTGCAATCACTGAGCAGCAAATCATATCCCCTGTGCTGTGCTTCAGATATCTGGCAAACCTGGCCTGTTAGTGGGCCCTGAGGACCAGGGTTGGGGACCACTGCTTTAAAGGACTAAACATTCCAGACTACTTGCTTATTTATACCGCCCAGCACTATGAGTGCCAGGGTTCTTCCTGTGGGTGTCATTATCGCTAGCTGTGTCCAACACAGGAAGAGTGTGACCCTGAGGACTGAGAACAGTAAGGAAACCTTTTCTTTGTGGTTTATTGATTGAACTGGTAAATAGCCTAGATTCCCAGTGCTTCTAGAGAGAGGAAAACTTACTCATGCATAATTAGTCTCCTAGAAAGGAGTAGTATTTTATTTATGTTTTGTTATTTTCTCTTTGGGACTTACAGAGACACTGTACCCTTTACACTGCAAATAAACATTGAAGCATTTAAAAAGCAGTCTCTGCCACGGCTATATCACTATCAGGGTTATTTAGAGAGCATGAAAAGCAGGAGAGTGGCTGGAGAATGAAAAATTCTAGGACAAAATAGCCAAACCAGAAAAATTCTCCCTTTCATCTCACTTTTCAAATTGGCTATTTTGACCTAGAATTTTTCATTCTCCAGTCATTCTCCTGCTTTTCACGCTCTCTGAATAACCCTGAATATGTAAACCCTCTGTGCCATTGCCCAGACACTAATCTCTCGAGAAACTGTATCAGGTTTGGCAGCTAAGGTCAAATTAGCTGTGTGAATACAGAGGATGCTCTCCTTTCTAGCCTGTACAAAGTTGATTGCAATGATGTAAGCTTATAGATATCAGTAATGGACAAACTATACCTTGGATGAGGCTAACAGTACTTCATTTATCTCAGTAAACACGCTGGAGAAATTCATGTATATCACATATATGTAGAATTAGAAGTACGTCTTCTTTAAGTATCCAATCCGTCCCCTTAGGGGTGTATTTAAGGTTGGTCCTGCTCTAGGCACTACAAATTCTGCTGTTCCCACAGCCCACCCAATATTAAAAAATATGAATATAAACATAAAATTAAGAGAACTATTGATGATCTAAGGGGGCGATTTATGTCACAAAAATGTGATTAAGATTAAAAGTAAAGTATCTCATTTACGCTAAGTGAATTCTAACAACATTTATTATAGTTTAGAGACTTGTAGCTGGATGTTTTATCTCTTTTCAGCTCTGTTATACACTTGCAGACCTCAAATATATTGGCCCTCTAAAAGTAAGGACATTAGTAGAGACAAACTGCTGCCCTAGGTCCCTCATTGTGTTACACTAGGCCAGGTCTAGCTGGCTTATGCAAGAATATACCGTTTCCCCATCTAAAAATGAAATTATTTGAAACTGGAATGTTTTATTGGCATTTGTCATTTTATATTTATTGAAACTTTACACTGGCATTAATTCAAAAATATTCAAACCTTTTCTCGCTCAATTTATAATGAAGCACCAGTAAAGAAATGCTAAAATTCCCTTATACTTAGCATGGATTGATAACCTGTAAAAATCAAACGTCATAGGGCCCTATTACAATCTATACGCAAACGTTAACGAGTGCGCAAAAACGCATTAACGCAAGGGGCAAAACTCTTTGCGAGCATACTGTACTGCGCGCGTCCTATACTTCACATTGTGAGCGCAAATGCGTTTGTGCGCTGGTATGAGGATGGTATTACAATCTATGCGTAGGATTTAACGCATAGACGTTGCGCGCATAATTTTAGCTGATGTTAATGGCAAATCTGAACGTCCTGGCCGAAACCAAATACACCAGCCCAAAAAAAAATATCTGCAAAGTATAGTTACACATTCTACGAAAACCCAAACAATAAAATTGAGAAGTTGTGCGTGTTTTATTATTGCTGCAACATATATACTCAGATTGATTTTGGCAGGCGCAAAAACTTAACGTGAGATAATTGTGGTTCTTAATTCTGATTGGCTGAATCACGTGAAGAAACAGTCCGCACACCGATTTCTGCGCGCAACGTTAATGCGCGCGCGTTTTTGGGCGTCTGTTTTTCCGCGCGTTATTCTTTGAAGGATGAAAAAATGCGCGAGGATTGTAATACCACCGTTAATTTAGGCGCGTTAACGTTTAACGCTTCGCGCAAAAATTCACGCGTTGCGCGTGCGTTTTTGCGTGAAGAATGTAATAGGGCCCATAGTGGGCTAAACCTAAATGTATGTTCTGGATATTTGAACACAAGAAACATATTCCATGTATCAAAAGTGGTTCATCTAGCGAACTTACTACTAATAATTAAAATTATTTGTAAACCTGAGATAATACCTTTGCTCTTGCTCTTGTGCTGGTCAGAGAGATGCTCTGTGCGAGTTCTAGTAATTAGTTCTACATTGGAAGCCCCATATACCTAGAAAGAGAAGAGTTGTAGATGTGTTGTAAAGCATGTTTAACCCCTTCAGTAAAAAGTGATTTTCCATAAACCATTGGCAGAACCCATTGGATTTATGAAAAATCCCTTTCCATTACCCACATAGTAAAAAAAAATACATAAGTGTCTCTACTTTATATGCTCACTGTCAGTTAATACTATGTGACAGGCAGAGGGGTCCCTCTACTGGTCAAAAAGTGCTATTACATATAAATTATATCTTGGGCTTAGTGTTTCCATGAATGAAAACAGATCTCAAAGCTTTTCAATCTATTTCAACACTGCAGTGTCCATTGTGTTAAACTTTAGGGACTTGTTCTGGAGCCTGTTTGCAAACAAACTTTCTTTGCAATAGACAACATTCCTGTACATCACCCCAGAATAAGACCAGGTAGCGAATACTCATAGATCATGGTAGTAAAAGGGTTAAGTACAAATCCCCTATTCTGGTTGGAGTTCGGTTGTATTGCAGCCTTTATCCTTCACTGAGTAAATACAAAGAAATGATCTAACACTACACAACATTATCATATGTATTCAAATTCATTAGCTGTTTATTCAACAGGATATATTCTTGGTGTTCTTTGGTAAAGAAATTAGCATAGAAACATAGAATATGTCTGCAGATAAGAGCCTTTCAGCCCATCTAGTCTGCCCAATTACATGGATACTTTACCTGGATTTATCTTTTGTTTAGGATAGCCTTATGCCTATCCCATGCTTGCTTAAATTCAATTACTGTTTTGGCTTCTACCACTTCTACTGGAAGACTGTTCCATGTATCCACCACCCTCTCAGTAAAATAATGCTTCCTGATGTTACTTTTAAACCTTTGCCCCTCTAATCTAAGACTATGTCCTCTTGTTTTGCTACTTTGTTTCCTTTTAAATATACTCCCTTCCTCTACCTTGTGGATTCCCTTTACGTATTTAAATGTCTCTATCATATCTCCTCTGTCTCGTCTTTTTTCCAAGCTGTACATGTTAAGATCATTAAGCCTTTCCTGGTAACTTTTCTCCTTCAAGCCGTACACCATTTTAGTAGCCCTTCTCTGAACTCTCCCTAAGGTGTCTATATCCTTCTGGAGATACGGTCTCCAGTACTGCACACAGTACTCCAAGTGAGGTCTCACCAGTGCTCTGTACAATGGCATGAGCACTTCCCTTTTCCTACTGCTAATACCTCTCCCTACACAACCAAGCATTCTGCTAGCATTTCCTGCTGCTCTATTACATTGACTACTCACCCTTAGATCCTCTGCAATAATAACCCCTAAATCCCTTTCCTCAGATGTTCAGGTTAGGACTGTATCAAATATTCTATATTCAGCCCTTGGGTTTTTACGTCCCAGGTGCATTATCTTGCACTTATCCACATTAAAAAACTCAATTACCACAGCTCCGACCATTTTTTTTTCAATTTACCTAAATCATTTGTCATTTGGCTGATCCCTCCAGGAACGTCAACCCTGTTGCAAATCTTTGTGTCATCAGCAAAAAGATTCACTTTTCCATGAATACCTTCTGCAATATCAGATTCCATCTACTGTCTTAAGATCTGAATTCCAAAGCCAAACCTTAGCATTCCATCAAGAGAAACACTGATACTCCGCAAAAGATTAAAGAGTTTGAAGAATTTGTGCATTGGTTTACAGACATATGAAGCCAAATGGAATGCAGTAATAACACTAACAGGGTTATTCAAAGAGAACCGAAAAGTCACCGCACGTTCGGTGACTTTTTCTTCTCTTCAATTCGGTTCGATTTGGCGTTCCCATTTCGGCGACCCTGCGGTGTATTCAGCAAACACCACAGGGCCGTCGTAGTGCAGGGAAAAGTTGCCACAAACCTGACGAACACTCGCCGCAAAACACGACTAAGGCACACTGAAACCCGCAAAAACATCTGGATTAACCCCGCCGACACGCCGGAGAAACCCGAGCAGCCGCTGATCACAACGCAGAGCAGCCGCCGGAAAACCCGACACCACAGATGAATGGAGTGAGAAAAAAAAAACAGTACGCTTGAATTTTGAAAAGTGAAACGCTGTTTACAAAGAAACAACAGAACGAAACTGTCTGAAATTTACATATAAGATCCAATAAATCACAATAAAAAGGGCTGTTACTGAAAAAAGAAAAAATGATTTAAAAAAAAAATCCGGAAAAATGCCTAAAAGATCCAAAAAAAATATCTATGAATAAAGACACTTTTTACTGCAGAATATTATATATCAATGGTTTATTAGATATTAAATTAAAACTGGAATATTTTTAACATTGAAGCCTATGGGATTCGCCTGAATAAACCCGTCGAATGAAACCAGGGTAATTCGGCAACTTTTCACTGCTGGTTTTGTTCTCTGAATAGACGAAGCAGTGCTTCTCTATGGGGATTTCACTGCTCTCGAACAGGCACCGTATGTGCAGGCAATTCGCCAAGATTTGGCGAAGTGCCTGCTCTCTGAATAGACGAATGGCCAGGAAAGGTAACCGTAAGCTGAATTTCACTGTTCGATTACCTTTCAGCCACAATTCGGATCTCTTTGAATAACCCCGTTAGTATTCATCCAGCACCAGAGGATGAAAGTAAATGAAAACGTTACGTTTCTAGACAAACCATCTTAATTCTCATGCACTTATATTGATAATAGTAATACCTTATACATCAACACTTACATTGATAAAACTAAAAATGGTAAAAATGTTCGACATTTATTATATTGAAGTCAAGAAAATATACGTGTAGTAAAAACACTAACTACAAATGCTTAAAGTAAAATAAATGTCCTTTTTGAGAGAGACATGGGTTAGATCCCAGCGAGCAACCTCTCCAGTAAGTGTTCTTGGGCAAGACACCTAACGGTACATACTCGCCACCCAGGACATACTTGAAAACGAGAGAAATCTCAATGTATCCTTCCCGGTAAAATCCTTTCTCAAAAAAAAAAAAGAGCACGCTCCTAAAAATCAGTGGAAAAGCTGTCTTTGTATTGGTGATCTTCAGCCAGACTAATTGATACAACCTTCCCAAACATCTCATCCCACCTTTGATTCGTAACCATTGATAACTTCAGTCTTCTCACTCCTCCAACCCAGGATTCCTGATTTGTTCCTGCAGAACAGAAGACACAGGCTCTGATTGTAAAACATAATGAGGTCTGTTCTGGCAGCTTACTATCACTTCACTTTATCATGTCACCATGCCCATATGAATATACTATAGTAATCAGGGGTCAAGTCTTGAAAATATATTAAGTGCGTGAACTCTACAAGATTTCTGTTCAACAATGATTTGTGTCATAAAAAAGATGCTGTAGCAGCTGCAGCGCTTCTTTATGAGAATGAAATGTGCCGGCTGGGTGGAGTAGAGGTAACATCACTGCTCTGCGTGGAGAGAGCCTGTGGAGTCATGGGCCCAATCCCAGCGAGCAACCTCTCCAGTAAGTGTCAGTGGGCAAAACACCTAACGGTACATACTCGCCACACAGGACATACTTGAAAACGAGAGAAATCTCAATGTATCCTTCCTGGTAAAATCCTTTCTCAAAAAAAAAAATCCCCCTGGCAAATACAGGGAAATTGCCATTCCCATGCATTTCCAGTGTACTCAGGCCCTGGAAACACCCTTAAGAATAGACATTTATGTAAAAATGTATCTGAATAGAAAAGTATTGTAGCGCTTCATAATACCTACAATTGCTAAAATAGGGCTCTATTACATAGTTGGTGCTAACTTAACCAGAGCTGTTGTTAACTTAACAGCTCCATAGGCTATAATGGCTCTGGGAAGTTTACAACAGCTCTGGTTAAATTAGCATCAACTATGTAATATGGCCCATAGTGTGGTAACTGCATTCCTAGGCTCCTTGATGAACGTGACCCCTGGTTACAATGCAATGTGATTAATTACTGATGGTCAGCTCATTAGTGACTCACCTAGTGCATGACTAATGACTCATCAGTCACTACTGTAGCACTGCTTTAAAAACACTGTATTCGGTTGCATTTAATTATTATGGGCACCAGAGGGAGACAGAGACCTAATGGATTATGCTGGACAAACAAGGAAAGAACTGAACTACGCCTACCATCATGCTTTGCGTGAGGACAGGAAGGGGGTGGTACAGGAGGAGGAAGGAGATCAGCAGCCCCGTGGAAGGCATGTTCAGAGTGAGTGGAGCAGTGTTAAGGTGGAGGACGCACGTAAGAACTGTCAAGGATCGTGACCAGGCTGGAGTACAGGCGCTGCCTCACTGGTGCTGGAGATCGGGACAAGTGACCGTGCTGAGGCCTACCTACGCAGCGCTGAGAGGTCTGGATGACAAGCTGGTTCCGGCTGGACCCCGTGTTAGGAGACCGCACTGATCGACTGGGAGTGCAGGCGGCGGATCGTTGTTCCAGTTGCGGAGATTCGACAAGCAAGGAGCGGATCCAGTGGCACAGAGTCCCAGTACACAGCAGAGAAGATCCTTGATCGGGTGCTGGACAGTTTGCCTATCGGATGGGTGAGAGGCCTCCCAGGCCGCAGTTCCCAAATAAGAAACGCGCGCTGCAGTATTGTTTTAAATCCACAGGGCCCCAACTGTGACTAGTCGAAGATTGGTTTGTTTCATTCACTGGCCAGTTGAATACAGTACCCGGGTACCCGAGACAATACACATACACATTTTTGAGCTATTATTCACGGGACTTACACTCCAGAACTGAGGGGGTTAACCGTTACTTTTGCCGCCGCGTGTTTTTCCCGCATTACGAATCCTTGTCATTTAAATACCGTATATACGTAATATTTGCTGCTTTATTGGGATCAGTAAAGTATATAATATATAAAAATCCGCAACAGTGCTGGTGTATAGTTATTTGCTAGTGCGGTGAGACTAACCCTGGATTATTCAGCGGCTCCTCCGGGAGTGAGTGCTACACTACATAAAAGGTAATAAAAAATAACACTGTGTACAAACGCATATTTTCGTAAATAGATATTGACGTTTGTCTATATAGGGCCTGTTTCATTGGTGTAATGTATAACCACATAACTACTTTTGTGCTGACATTTCAAAGTAAAAAAACAAACAATAAAAACAAACAATAAAAAAAGCCTATTTTCAATTATTGCGCGAGAGGTAACTAACAATCATAGTCAAAAACTCCTGAGCATAGACAAATATTTGTGAAAATTTAACAAAAAAGTGATGTTGCAATATAAAAAACACAAAATACAAAAAAAAAAAATCAATAACTATTTAGGAATGTGGTTTAAATCACACAGGTAATGGATGGATATTTGGCATTACTTTGATGAAGTAGTGATCGATGGAGTGCCTAGTCAGAGCTGGGGGTCAAAATTTATAAGCACTTCATATATGCAAATAGAGTGTGAGTGTGTGTGTGTATAATTTATGATGGAGGGCAAAAAAAGTGAGATTAAAAGCCTCCGCACTGCAAATGATAAAGTTTGTAATTGCAAAATACATTTACACTTCACAACAATTCAGAGAACTGTTTACAGAGCTCATGTGCTACAATCCCCATATGCAGCAAAGAACTCTGGGTAGGACATGCAAATAAAGTCCACAACATCTCACTTTTTCAAGCTTATTATGCCCTCATTAGCAGGAGATAGACTGTAATTGGTTGCTTGTGTGGATGCTTTTAATCTCACTTTTTTGCCCTCTGCCACAACTTAAAAGCTTATTGATTTCCCCTTAGGGTAAAGCATAAAATACCAACCAGTTACAGTCTATCACCTGCTGATGAGGGCATAATAAGCCCAAAACAGCTGTACAGGAGTGACTCTGACTGGTGGCATAACCTAACCATTGCTAAAAAAAAAAAGTAATCTAGTATGGCATGGCATTGGCAAGGAGGGTTCTGTGTTGTTACAGACCTTAGAGACAAAAAGTGAGATGTTGTGGACTTCTTTAGCATGTCCTACCCAGAGTTCTTTGCTGCATATGAGGAATGGAGCACATGAGCTCTGTAAGTAGTTCTCTAAATTGCTGGGATGTATAAATGTACTCTGCAACTATAAACTTTATTATAAATATATAATGATGTGTAGCGCTGATCTAAGGATATAGGGACCAGGGCCGGCCCGTCCATGGAGCAGGGTGGAGCAGCGGCTCCAGGCGGCCCTTTTTCGGGAGCGACAAAATCGCCCTTTAAAGGGCCGCGGCAAGGAGCACCTGTCCTGGACAAGGCACGGCCCTGCATCCCGCTAAGTCAGGCTGTACCCGACTCACACAAGAGGAGCGGCACCCGCCCTCTTTACACAGCCGGAGCCCAGAGCAGCACCTGCCCCTTCACAGAGTCGGAGCAGCGCCCGCCCCTTCACAGAGCCAGAGCAGCGCCCGCCCCTTCACAGAGCTGGAGCAGTGCCCGCCCCTTCACAGAGCTGGAGCAGCGCCCGCCCCTTCACAGAGCTGGAGCAGCGCCCGCCCCTTCACAGAGCTGGAGCAGCGCCCGCCCCTTCACAGAGCCAGAGCAGCGCCCGCCCCTTCACAGAGCTGGAGCAGAGCCCACCCCTTCACAGAGCCGGAGCAGCGCCCGCCCCTTTGCAGAGCTGGGGCTGTGCCCACCCCTTCCACACGTGCTTGAAGTGCGCCACTTTCAGCAGGTCAGGTACTTTTGACTTCCAGCGGCAGCCCCGATGCCAGGAGCCAGCCCCGATGCTAGGCCAGGGACCAGGCCAGGAGCAAGGCGTCGGCATGGCCCGGAGCCAGTGCCAGAGGCAACCCCAATACTAGGCCTTTGCCAGGCCAGTGCCAGGCCTCAACCAGACCCAGCCACTCACCCAGGCCTAGAGCCAGTGCCAGGCCTCGACCAGACCCAGCCCCGATGCCAGGCCCGGAGCCAGCCCCAGTGCTAGGCCACGGCCAGAGCCAGCCACTCGCCCAGACCCAGCCCCGATGACAGGCCCAGAGCCAACCGCAGAGCAAGGCCTCAGCCATGCCCAATCCAGCCACAGGACCAGGCCGCCACCAGACCCTCAAGTGTGCTGCAGCAGAGCTCGACCAGGCCTGACGGCATCCGAGAAGCCCTCCACTGTGTGGGTAAGTTTAGGTGTGTGTGAGGATGTGTGCGACTGTATGTGTAGGTGTGTGTGGGTGACTGTGTGTGGGTGACTGTGTGTGTGTGTGGATGTGTGTGTGTGACTGTGTGTATGTGTGTGACGGTGTGTGTGT
The DNA here is from genome assembly GCA_009667805.1 of Leptobrachium leishanense. Classification (NCBI taxonomy): domain Eukaryota; kingdom Metazoa; phylum Chordata; class Amphibia; order Anura; family Megophryidae; genus Leptobrachium; species Leptobrachium leishanense. The sequence goes on along the minus strand of CM019064.1, from coordinate 88,960,750 downwards.
GGATGTGTGTGACTTTATGCGTTGGTGTGTGTGTGTATGTGTGTGACTGTATGCGTAGGTGTGTGTGTGTATGTGTGTGACTGTATGCGTAGGTGTGTGACTGTATGCGTATGTGTGTGACTCTATGCGTAGGTGTGTGACTCTATGCGTAGGTGTGTGTGTGTGTGTATGTGTGTGACTGTATGCGTAGGTATGTGTGTGACTGTATGTGTAGGTGTGGGTGCCTGTGTGTGAATATGTATGTGTGGATGTGTGTGTGTGTGGATGTGTGTGTGACTGTATGTGTGTGACAGTGGGCCGGGATATGTGGAGCTCTGTGATACTCATACACACTGCACATTACTGCGAGTTTTATTACTGTGGAGCTCTGATACGCTCATACATGTCACGTGTTTTGGGGGGGCAGCATTTCATTTTTCGCTCCAGGCAGCACAGTGGCTTGGGCCGGCCCTGATAGGGACAATTGAAATATTGCTGTCCACCTTATAAATGTTGCTCTTATCACTCGTCAAGCATAAATCACAATTGTCATAAAAGGTAAATATAAAGTGTAGCGCATTCAATATTCTAAAAATTATAATATATTACCTATAAGGGCAAAATCAAGGATATACTGGACATTCCCCTCAAACATAAAAGAAAAAGATATCATAGGGTAACTTCTTGTATAGTACAGGAATTAAAATTAATTTTAATATAGTCCCACACACTTTTCTTGAGAAAAGTCCCTAACCTAAGGGGATTGAAACGTTGATTTATGAAATAAACACAACTCTACTTCTCTAAACTTACAGGGCTATTCAGAAAGGTGAAAACCTTTTGAATGACTGGAGAAGTGAAAATTCTAGGTCAAAATAGTCAAACCAGAAAAATTCTCCCATTTATCTCACTTTCCAATTGGCTATTTGGTCTAGATTGTTCATTCTCCTGGCAATTCTCAAGGTTTTCACCTCTCTCTGAATAACCCTGTAAGTCTCCGTGTGTGTCTGGATCTATATATATATACATATAAAACATCTATGTTTCATTTACAGATATATGTGAATATATCAAAGTAAAGGTAACGTATCTTGAAATTATGATACACTATAATAAACAACCCCTGCTTTGACAGATTGTACTCTCTCACTCACCTCTCAAAGGCAATATTCTTGGTGTCCAGCTGCGTCGTAACTACAGGGGCAGTCAGGCGACTCATTGCCTGCTCTTCGGTGGGCTGCACAGCAGCCAGGAGAACTTCATGGTCCTGGGACCCTAAAGTCAAGGTTTCAGTGAAGACCACATGTCTATCGTGATCAATCTCCATCACCACAGCGCTGGTATCTGGGGGTGCATAAATTACACGATTTCAAAATATAACAGGTTAATGAAAGTTAGACATGAGAAGCAGGTGGTTTCCTCACTCATATTAGGATTATTGCACTATAGCAGACTTTTGATGCAAGAAACCCCCCCCCCCAAAATATTGAACTTCATTTGCATTTCCTACCCAGAGTTCCTTGCTGCATATGGAGAGTGTAGCAAATGACCACTCTAGGCATAGCAAGTCTCTACAGTTGCAAGAAAAAGTATGTGAACCCTTTGGGATTACGTGGAGTTTTGCATGAATTGGTCATAAAATGTGCTCTGATCTTCATCTAAGTCACAACAATTGGAAAAACACAGTCTGCTTAAAATAATACAACACAAACATTATATGTTTTCATGTGTTTATTGAACATAACATGTAAACATTCACAGTGCAGGGTGGGAAAAGTATGTGAACCCCTAGCCTAATGATTTCTCCAAGAGCTAATTGGAGCCAGGAGTGAGCCAACCTTGAGTCCAATCAGTGTGATATTATTGGATGTGTTGCTGAAAGCTGTCCTGCCCTTTAAAAACACACACCAGTTTTGGGTTTACTGGTTTCAAGAAGCATTGCCTGTTGTGAACCATGCCTCGCAGAAAAGAGCTCTCAGAAGACCTAAGATCAAGAATTGTTGACTTGCATGATGCTGGAAAGGGTTACAAAAGTATCTCCAAAAGCCTTGATGTTCATGTGTCCACGGTAAGACAGACTGTCTACAAATGGAGAAAGTTCAGCACTGTTGCTACTCTCCCTAGGCGTGGTCGTCCTGTAAAGATGACTGCAAAAGCACAGCGCAGAATTCTTAATGAGTTAAAGAAGAATCCTAGAGTGTCAGCTAAAGACTTACAGAAATCTCTGGCACATGCTAACATTTTTGTTGACACATCTACAATAAGGAAAACATTAAACAAGAATGGAGTACATGGGAGGACACCACGGAGGAAGCCATTGCTGTCCAAAAAGAATATTGCAGCACGTTTGAAGTTTGCAAAAGAACACCTGGGTGTTCCACAGCACTACTGGCAAAATATTTTGTGGACAGATGAAACCAAAATTGAGTTGTTTGAAAAAAACACACAACACTATGTGTGGAGAAAAAAAAGGCACAGCACACAACATCAAAACCTCATCCCCACTGTAAAACATGGCAGAGGGAGCATCATGGTTTGGGGCTGCTTTGCTGCCTCAGGGCCTGGACGGATTATGGTCATTGATGGAAAAATGAATTCCAGAGTTTATCAAGACATTTTGCAGGAAAATGTAAGACCATCTGTCCACCAACTGAAGCTCCGCAGAGGATGCGTGATGCAACAGGACAATGACCCAAAGCATACACGTAATTCAACAAAAGAATGGCTTCAACAAAACAAAATACGCCTTCTGGAGTGGCCCAGTCAGAGTCCTGACCTCAACCCGATTGAAATGCTGTGGCATGACCTTAAGAGAGTGATTCACACCAGACATCCCAAGAATATTGCTACACTGAAACAGTTTTGTGAAGAAGAGTGGTCCAAAATTACTCCAGATCGTTGTGCCGGTCTGATCTGCAACTACAGGAAACGTATGGTTGAGGTTATTGCTGCCAAAGGAGGGTCAACCAGTTATTAAGTCCAAAGGTTCACATACTTTTTCCACCCTGCACTGTGAATGTTTACATGTTCTGTTCAATAAAAACATGAAAACATATAATGTTTGTGTTGTATTATTTTAAGCAGACTGTGTTTTTCAAATTGTTGTGACTTAGATGAAGATCAGAGCACATTTTATGCCCAATTCATGCAAAACTCCACGTAATCCCAAAGGGTTCACACACTTTTTCTTGCCACTGTATTTTGATTGGGTGTGTAGATCTTTATTTCGCAATTTTTCATTTTCTATTAATTTTTTATATGGAGGCTTTTAATCTCACTCCCGCCCCCGCCTTAATTTTAATAACTGTTTACTGCAGATCAAAGACCCGCAGGCATTAAAACTTAATAAACCTCCATTGCACTGGCCAGAAATAACATGGCATCCGATAAGTACAATGAATCAGGAAATATCTACCAGCGCTGAATATAATAACATTGCAGGTACTGTATTTCTGAATGCCCTTGTGAAAAAAAATGTATTAAAAAGAGTAGTTAAATTACCTTAAACAATTAAACATATAATTATTTTAAAATCTATACATATATTATTCTTTAGAACAGTACATACAATAACATTTCTATTTTGAAGCTCATTGTTCCTATTAGAGAATCATCTTATTTTCGGTCATTTAATGCTTGAGACAAATATTGATTATATTGCTTTTTTAATCTTGATTTTAATTACATTTCCTTTAATACCGCACTTGAGACATTCATTCATACGGTTTATTGAGAGGCAACCTGACCATTAACACTAAGCTAAGGTGTCAGGTGTGAAATTGATGGGGTTATTAAGTTTTTCTCTCCTCAAGGAGATGCTACAGTAAAGATTTCAATGTATATTGAGGCCTTGTCTTGACATTATTGACATTCTGTAGGCATTTGAAATGTCTAGTTCTGAGAAAGTCATGGTTTTGCAATAAAATTATGGAAGCCTTTGTAAGCTTTATTGCTGACCTTGGGGAAAGCTTTAAGAATCCAATGTGCCCAGGGCTCTTATTATCTGGACTGAGGCTTTACTACTCGTATACCATGTCACGCTATTAAGGGAATATGCTTACAAACAGAGTATTTTTCCGCCTCTAAAATATCCCCTTCTCTTTTGCTCCCTAGTCTTTTTTCCCCACCATATCAGATCTGCAGATGTATCTGGAGGACGTGGCCATGGTACGGCTTTACCAAATTGACCCCCATTACTCACTGGATAGAAATTACTTTTACTAACAGCAGTAATGCTGGACAGTAATTGTCTTTTTTACTATTCTGCTTCCCTAAGCAAAGCTGTGAGGCGCGGGTTCTTTAGACTAGCTCTCTGTATTTGACCAGTACTCACACGATGAAGTTCAGCAGATAGCTTCAACTCAGCAAAACTGACACGTACAAAGATGAATCCAGTTGAAGAGTTTAATGATCAGACTGACATTCTTGAATAGTGTACAGCAATGCAGGTAAAAAGACATTAGATTTGTCTAGCAGTGAGCACAGAATGGCTGCTATGTGACCAGGAAGTAACTAACAACAAGATGCAGAGGGGTGGAACTAACAGAGCAGAGGGGTGGAACTAACTGAATGCAGAAAGCTAAGGATGCCCAGCAGTGACAAAATAGCTATGAAATCAATAGCATGTAAGCAGCAAAGGCAGATTCAAGACAAAACAGAAAAATATACAATAAATCTTAAATCATGGGGCATGACAAGCGGGCTGCGTGACGGTAGGAAACAGGAACTGACCTGAAAGCAGCTAATACCCTGCTAGTAAGCAATCTAAGCAGAGGAGACATATTATAGAATATCAGCAATTATCAGAGTGATCAGGCCCTCTGAAAGAGCCCAGGTCTCTATTTGTGTACATGTGCAGTAAACAGCTGTGATCGTGGCCAAAAGAAGATATATGGCAGCTGCAGCATGGTACACGCCAGTCTTTTCATCCATTTACCTGAAGAAATTAATTGCGGCTATAAATTATGTGCTACACATCCTATAAACCACTGCTGTGACATAAGGGGTTATTCAGAGAGATCCGAAATGTCTCCAAAATGTAACCGGACACTGAAATCCAGCGAACGGGGACATTTCGGGGCAATTCGGCTATTCAGAGAGCAGGCAGTTCGCCAAATTTTGGCGAATTGTCAGCACGTACAGCTGTTCGACGGCAGTGAAATCCCCCATAAAGAAGCAATGGTTCGTCTATTCAGAGAACACCGAACAGCAGTGAAAAGTTGCTGAAATGCCCTGCTGTTCGGTGGTTTTCATACGGCAGGTTTATTCAGGCGAATCCCATAGGCATCAATGTTAAAAATATTCCCGTTTCAATTCAACATCTAATAAACTGTTTATTATTTTATTCTGCTGTAAAAAGTCTCTTTATAGATTTTTTTAGGATCCTTTAAGCATTTTCGGGATTTTTTCAGCAAATTTTGTCCAGTTTTTTTTAAAATCGTATTTTCTCTTTTTCTATAACAGACCTTTTTATTATCATTCATAGGATCTTATATGTAAATTCCAGAGATTTTCGTTCAGTAGTAATTTTGCAAACGGCGTTTAAATTTTGAACCTTTCAAGCGTACTGTTTTTTTGTTTGCTTTTACCACGTTCGTCTGCTTCTCGGGTTTTACCGGTGGCTGCTCTGTGCTGTGATCGGCGGCTAGTCAGGTTTCTCCGGCGTGTTCGGCTGGGTTTTTGCGGCGGTTTCTGCAGGCGTTCGGCGAATGTTCAGTGGGTTTTCCCTGCAATACGGGGGGCCCTGCTGTGCTTACTGAATACACCACAGGGTTGGCGGACTAGAATCGCCAAGTCGCCCCGAAGTGCGGGGAACGAAAGGTCATCATCAACATTTTGAATCTCTCTGAATAACCCTAATAGTCTCTATAGACCAGAATGTCCTGATTAGGTACGGGCACTCCAGATTTCTTAATCAATGCAAATGTATTGGAGGAATTTCACAAAGCGAGACAAGGCTTCAAACTCAACTTGATAATGGCTCGAAACGTTGTCACGCTTTGTGATGTAACTCCAAAATATTTGCCTTGATTAAGAAGTCTGGAGTACCTGCAGCTTCTTCATGGATGAATATTGTGGCAGTGGGCTGTTCCTTGTATGTGATGGCACCCATTATGAAGGATTTTGAGATGTGTTCCCGCTTATAACTTGGCGCTGGCCCAAACGATGCTTGCGCTACCAGAATGCATGCAGCCAATCAGATACCTCCCGATACAGGCACATTGAGAATCATCACGAAGTCGGCTGGCTGAACTAGCTTCTCCTCCTTAGGCGACATTAACACACAATCATTGGCAGTTGTAGCTATTGAGTCCTCACAACCCCAACCATTGGAAGTCTGTCCAGTGGCAGCTGATTGGAGAAATTTAGGGGGAAGAGAAGAATTCTGCTTTGAAGGGATGTCACTGCAGCCATGGACAGCTGGGGCGAAAAAGAAGTGGACACTCATGACACTGGGATCATCTAAATTCATTTCTGTGAACCAGACAATCTGCTCATGAGGATGATGAAGTTTAAAACGTATTATTACTTATGTGGAATCATCATGCTCTGCACAATGCTCAGTGAAGTGAACTGAACAGGGTGGAGCCAACAATTCTACGAGATAGATGGAAACATTTCCCCCATTTGTATTCCTGAAACATCCCTTTCCTATGCAAAATTGAGCTATGATGTTGGCTATTGCCTCAAGTGCAACACCATTACCATATTATTGTGGTATTGTGGTCAATTAGAGTCCCGTTCTGATCTTAGTAGTCTGGTTATGACTGTCCTATGAATTAATTTCACACATGAAAAAGTCATACAAAGGATTTAATTCACTTAATGCCACAAAATTGCTACATTCTTAAATTGGAAATAGTTTTCAGCACATCCATTTTTGTTTTTGTTCTAATTACCTCTGCTCTGACATGAAAGTAACACATATTTAACAGTTATCTGGTCAACAAACTACTCACCTTGCCCTCTGAATATGAAGCTGCGGTTCCCTCTTTGCCACGTCATGTGATCAAACCCAAGTAACGTGGTGTCCACGCGCAGGTTCTGCCCACTCTTCCACACCTTATACGTGTCACTGGGACAAATCTTAGATACCAAGGGCACTGTAAGAGAGGGGACATTCAGTGAACCACATAAAATATTTGAAACGGAATCCGTTAGCACCAGGTCCTAGCATTGGTTAACGTTCGTGTTAATTGCAGCTTGGTGTAATTAGCTTTAGGGCTTTGTAATCCTATCACTAATTAACACTTTGCGCTCGCCATGTTAAGCATAGGGAGCGCAAAGTACAGGAAGCTCGCACTGAAAAACGCATGACCCGTTAGCTTTCGGATTGTAATTTGTTCCGCTCATACTAGGGCAACCGGAGCTAATGTTAACGCTCACACAGGTAATGTAATATGGCTCCAGGACTCCTAGACTTTAAAAGGTAACTCCTTCCCGCAGGAGATATTTATCATTTAGCTCTTATTTAGATTATTCGATATCGATACGCTGCAGACTATTTTTAGTCATAACTCTATTTATAAGATTTATAAGATTATAGAAATCTTTGCATTTACTGAATCAAATCAAATATAAGATTAGGCTGCTTGTGTAGCCACTATGGGCTGCTTTAATAGTCCTGTTAGGCCCCATTCAAACTGTGAGATTTTAAAATCTCGGGATTTTCCACGCGATTTTCATATTTGCAATGTCGCGTGATCTTTTGGTTTTGTGCGATTTTGCAAAGCACCACCAATGGAAATTGCAAAATCGCAAAACACAAATTGCAAAAAAAGGGTCATGTACCAGTGACATACTACCGTGACATGCGACATCGCGCGGCAAGATGTGAACAGCTCCATTGAAATGCATTGGAGATGCTACATAGTGCGACATCGCACGGATTTTGCCGCGATTTCGCACCAAAATCCGCACGATAAATTGCACAGTGTGAACGGGGCCTTATACTCAAAGCCTGTCACTCTATATAGTTTCTGGTTACTGATGGTGCCAGAGCATTTTAAATTGTTGAATCCTCACCCAAATTGAATTCCCAGGTTCTGTCTAGAATTCTAGAACTCCCAACATCCTCCTAAATGATCTACCACTATTTTTGGATTGTAATAATTTCCATTACCCCTTCTAACATCTGGCCAACTACAGTGTGGGAAAAAATTATTTGATCCCTTGCTGATTTTGTAAGTTTGCCCACTGACAAAGAAATGATCGCTCTATAATTTTAATGGTAGGTTTATGTGAGAGACAGAATAACAAATAAAGTATTCAGAAAAACGCATTTGAAAAAAATTATAAACTGATTTGCATTTCCTTCGCAAAACATGACTTAGTACATGGTGGCAAAACCCTTGTTGGTAATCACAGAGGTCAGACGTTTCTTGTAATTGGCCGCCAGGATTGTACACATCTCCGGAGGGATTTTGCCCCATTCCTCTTTGCAGATTCTCTCCAAGTCATTAAGCTTTCAAGGCTGACGTTTGGCAGCTTGAACCTTCAGCTCCCTCCACAGATTTTCTATGGGTTCAAGGTCTGGAGACTGGCTAGGCCACTCCAGGACCTTAATGTGCTTCTTCTTGAGCCACTCCTTTGTTGCCTTGGCTGTGTGTTTTGGGTCATTGTCATTCTGGAATACCCACCCACAACCCGTTTTCAATGTCCTGGCTGAGGGTAGGAGGTTCTCAACTAAGATATGACGGCACATGGCTTCTTCCATTGTCCCTTAGATGCAGTTAGGTTGTACTGTCCCCTTAACAGCAAAACACCCCCGAAGCATAATGTTTCCACCTCCATGTTTGACTGTGGGGATGGTGTCCTTGGGGTCATAGGCAGCAGTCCTCCTCCTCCAAGCATGAGGAGTTGAGATGATGCCACAGACCTTGCTTTTGGTTTCATTTGACCATAACACTTTCACCCAGTTCTCTTCTGAATCATTCAGATGTTCACTGGCTAACATCAGAAGGCCTGTACATGTTTTTTCTTGAGCAGGGGGCCTTGCGGGCACTGCAGGATTCCAGTGCTTCACGACGTGTTATCAATTGTTTTCTAGGTGACTAATCTTGTCCCTGACATCCTTGGACAGCTCTTTTGGTCTTGGCCATGGTGGAAAGTTTGGAATCTGATTTCTTCTGAGGACAGGTGTCTTTTATACAGGTAACAAACTGAGATTAGGAGCACTCCCTTTAAGAGAATGCTCCTAATCTCAGCTCGTTAACTGTATAAAAGACACCTGGAGGCCAGAAATCTTGCTGATTGATAGGGGGTCAAATACTTATTTCACTCATTTAACCACTTCGCTGCTGAGGACGCGCTCAGCGCGTCCTCAGCAGTCCCGCTGGTATGCGGAGGACGCGCTGAGCGCGTCCTCCCATTGGGGTCAGCGTTCGGCCGGGTTCCGGCCGATCGCTGGCCCCTCCGGTGCGGGCTGACATCCTGGATGTCAGCCCGGCATCCGGACCAGCAGCCGCCAGAATTAGGTGTCATCGCGGGGGCGCGATGACACCTAATTCAGGCGCCCCCCCCGCATGTGCGGAGGAGGCGCCTGAAAGGGAGGGGGGGAGGTCCTTCGGACCTCTCTCCCTCCCGATCGGCGGCTCTGCGGGGGTTAACCCAGGCATCATTTGGAAGGGCACAGCCTGCCCTTCCAAATGATGCCTGGCATTAACCCCTGGGGAGCTGGATCGCGAATCGGCGCTGAAAAGCGCCGGTTCGCGATCCTTTCCCGGAGCTGGCCGACATCTTGGATGTTGGCCAAGCCTCCGGGAACTCCCCCAGAGGACTGGCGTCATCGTGCGTAGCACGATGACGCCAGTCCTAGAGTTAACCCCTAACTGCCACCAACTGTGGAGATAGGGAGTTCCAATGAACTCCCTATCTCCCGATCCGTGGCAGCTAGGGGTTAAATTTTGGTATCGTTGGATCGGCCAGAGCATGGCCGTTCCAACGATACCAAACATGAAAGTGAAACATTTTGTAAAAAAAAAAAAAATGAAAAATAAAAATAAAAAAAAATTAAAAAAAAAATTAAAAAAAAAATAAACACTTTTTTTTTATTTTTTTTGGTTTGTTAATGCAGCAATATTGTTCCCATTTCAATTATAATGTGAACAATGATGCTGCACTAACGATTTTTGTATACGGTGCGTTTGTTAAAAATAGTGTAATTTTCCCCAAAAAAAAATGTAACGAGACCCCATCTCTAATTATTTTAACAAGCGCACCCCATACAAAATATAACCGCAATTGCTCGCATGTTAAAATGTGGAAAAAAAACACTTTACACATTGTAAATTATTGAAAATACATATTTTATTGCATTTTTTGTTATAATATACAGACATGACATAACGTATACATATAATAATGACATATTCTGAATCTACCGAGTCTGACGGAAAGAACGATATATAATATGTCTGGGTCATATACTAAAATAAGCCTTCAAAACACGTTTAAACATGATGCGCAAAACAGGTAAAAATGACATCAGCATAGGGGCGGGAAAAGCCTCAGCAGCGAAAGGGTTAAATGCAAATCAATTTATAACTTTTTTGAAATGCGTTTTTCTGTTGTTATTCTGTCTCTCACTGTTATAATAAACCTACCATTAAAATCATAGACTGATCATTTCTTTGTCAGTGGGTAAACTTACAAAATCAGCGAGGGATCAAATCATTTATTCCCTCACTGTATGTCATGACTGCCTCCTAAGTGGTTATTCACCAAGCACCGTTTTATATTGAAATAAAAGTAGACTTACTTTGCAAACTATGGTGGACCAACTACACTCAAGCTACGGTGAATTCAATAGTTATGGAAATTCCACTATGGTTGTGTCGAAGTTCTTCATAGTGGTTTTCAAAATAAATAAATAATCTCTGACGTATATTCACCAGTGTTGCAAACAAATGGTAAATGGAGACTAGCTGCAGTTGACTCCTTCCATGGAAGAATAGCATTGGTATCGTTGTTTACAGTTGTTCACAGCAATTTCACCTGTCACAGTTGAATGGTACTTCTCTGAACAACTGCGGTTCACCATAGCTGCAAAAAACGTGATTTTTACCACTACCCTGAACTTCAGTGAATCGACTGTGGTTATAGTTGAGAACTGTCTGTTATTTTAAATGGGTTCAACTAATATTCTTCTTAAAATATCCATTGAACAAATATGATGTTTACTTTCAATACATACAAAACTCTCTAATCATATCAAATATCTATCTACTTACCCCAGCTTGTAAACTCCCATTTCATTTCTACATAAAAGTCTTGTGCCTGATAGGAAAGAAAGATATATACAAATTAATATTGCTTCCATGTCTTCAACAAGATTTGTTTTTATTTTGTCTAGGGAAAACTAAATATTTCCAGTGTCCTTCATGGAATTCCACAGCCAACACCCACACTCTCTCATGTTGCCACTGCATTAGTTATTTGCCACTTGTTCCTCAATATTTTGTATGTCCTTATATGCCATCATAAAACAAACAGTAATTCATATAAGTAACCTCTTCTCTACCACAATCGAGTATACTCAATGTTTAAAAGAAAATGCAGGAGCCTAACACCAAGTCAACTCAATCTGGTCATCCCCTGGGGTACGCCTACCATGGGTTGAGAATCTCTGATCTAAACAATCCTTTTACAATAGAGCTAATAAAATGGATGTCCTGCTTGTGTGGAAACTTAGGACGAGAGGTCAGTTGGCCTCCATTTACAAAGGTAAAGACATTAGAGGCAAAGTCCACACTTCCTCTACCGACATCTGGAATGTGTTCACAGTGTACTATCTCACCAAACTAGACCTTCCGAAATTTACTGAGGACCAGGTTAGTAAATTTCGAAGCCCATCACTGAAGACAATATTGGTAGGGATTTAGGAAGCATACAACCACATAAGGCCCCAGGCCCAGATGGGCCAATGACTACTTATGACCTTCCTCACAATAATATTACAATATTTATGCAAGTTATATAATTTGCTGTCGGAAAATGGATTTTTCCCCACGGATTCTTTAATGGTGTACATTGTTTTGATCCCCCAAGCCAGGTAAGGACCTTCTCTTTCCTGACAGTTATAGTCAGATTTCACTCCTGAATTCGGACCTTAAAATATTCCCTAAAACACTGGCAACTCGACTAGAAATTTTCCTTGATTTATTTAATCCAACCTGATCAAGCAGACTTCATTCCCGGCTGTCAAGCATATGACAACACTCAACGATCTATTGACCTTATATAGCTAGCTAATAAAAACACATACCGTCTCTCATTGTTTCATTAGAGGCTGAAAAGGCTTTTGATTGGGCGGAATTTATTTTATAACCTGCTAGTTCCAAGTCAGTAGCCCTGGCGGTACAACCGTCGACAGATAAGTGTGATACTTTGAGTATACAATATTCGATCAACATTACTGTGATCTCTTACCTAGGTATTTGGTTGATGGGAGATCCAGGTAAACTGTACAAACTGTATGTAAAATTACATTTGAACTTGAAAGCTGGAATAAGTATACTATCTCTTGGGTTAGGAGAATATACTGTGTAAAAATGAATCTCCTGCCCAGGTTTCTATATCAATTACAAGCTTTGCTGATTCCATTAGATTTGACAGCATTCCAACAATTCCAGCGCCATGTGAATGGATTTCACTGGGCAGAAGGTCAACACAGGGTGGCTCAGTACCCTTTATTGGTCTCGGGAGATGGGTGGATTGGGTTTGCCGAGTATAATATCTTATTATTACGGATCGTAGCTGGCCCAAATTTGGTGTGACATACCTCAGGAAAACACAGAAGATGGGTGGAGCTGAACTCAATACGGATAACCATGGATTTACCAAATTGTTTGATTTGGCTCCAGAAAAAACACAGGCCTCCCCTGAGAACTGATTTCCAGCAATTCTTAACTCAATCTTTATTTGGGACAAATTAGTGAATAAGTGTGCACTTACATGCTAACCTTCACCACTGTCCCTATGGATCCGGAATCAGGAGTACCTTCCGGGTATGCACCTTACAACATTTTTGGCTCTGGTCGATGCAGGAAACACAAGGTTCAGTCATCTATACTCCCACGGGACTCTCATTAACTACGTAAAGATCTCCACAGAACCTGAACTGCCCCGCCCCCATATGTAATTTGTTTTATGCAACTACGAGCTTCTGCTTCCCAACCTCATGTTAAGGTGGCTGCCCTTGTGTGTCTCTCCCACTTTGAGAGCTTGCACGCAGCTGGAAAATATCCTAAAGATCTAATCTCTTCCTTATACCACTCAAATACGACCTCATTAGATTGCAAAGAATATAAATACGTTACAGTCTGGGAAACAGACATAGGCGAGAGCCTGGACAGAGTGGACAGAGAGGATATCTGGGAGGTATTTCAAAAGGTTACGACGTGTACTACATTACAGAACCAAGAGATAGACTATGATTAGATGGTACGTCACACCCATGAAAAGAGCAAAGATGGACCCTCAAATACCTGATTTGTGCTGCAGCGGTTGTGTGGCGAGGGGCACTTATTACCATATGTGGTGCACGTGCCCAGTGCTAACACCTTTTTGGAATTCTATCCAGGATCTGTGTTTAGGAGTTTTCTCACATCAACTCTCACTGGATCCATTGGTTTTCTTGCTCTAAACCCATTTCAGAATGGGCACCACCGATTAAACTATTGAGACTAAACTATTGAACGGAATTAAACTCACTGCTAAAAGGACTCTGGCTGAATATTGGAAGGAGGCAACTATACCCTCTCTGTCGAGTGAAACTTAAAATTCGAGATTCTCAAATTATGGACAAATTGGCCAGCTATTATTCATAGTTCTTATGTTACCTATATTAAAGTGGGCTCTCTGGTTAGACCAGGTATGGGCAAATACAGCCCTCCAGATGTTTTGAAACTGCATTTCCCATGATGTTCGGCTGCTCATTAGGTTTGCAGAGCCTCAAGGGAAACATAGTTCCAAAACATTTGCAGGGCCAGGGTTTTATAAATATCTATCAGAAACAAATTACACCAGGATTTCTATTAATTACAAGTATCCCAGGACAAGGCAGCAAAATTACATATTGTAATATTAAATATTCCTATAAATCAGGGATCAGCAATAATTTCCGGTCTCCTTCCCAGTTGTCCCCACTTCTCTCTAATTACTCTTATCAAGCCCAGGCTTCTGGTCCTTCCCATGCAAGCCCTGCTAACCATCTTCACATTCCCTCTTTGAAAGCTCACGGGATGTCTGACTGAGCACTTGGTTAAGTGTTGTACTACCTGGACAGTTATCCTACGGGCAGGGTCATCTTTTCATCATGTATTATAAACCTTTGGTCCTCTGCATCTCCGGTTTCATACACCCCACACGGTCAAGTGTTATTGGAAGGGGCAGAGTCTAGCCTGTCCAGGGATACCAAAAGATGACCAGGTGAAATAATAAACAAGAGAGAATTTTTCTTTTTTAAAAAGTTTGGGTTAAAATTGTGAATTTCCTTTAAAAAAAATCCTCAGGTATGGAGAACTTGTTACTGCATTTTTTAACAGGATACCCTGTCAAATATTTGACAACAAAGGTTTGGTTTATCAAATGTGGACAAAAAAATTTACATGGTGAAAATATTTGAAATCGGAATTTTAATTTACACATTTTTTATATGTTCAGACTTGGAAATCTGACATGACATGTTGGAATGATCACTGAAAATATGACATACAATTTATCTGGATCCTACAATAAACTGACTTCAAATATTGTTTAAATGTCATGAGCAAAAAAGGTCAAAATAGCCTAACACATGGCAAGTGAAATGGCACAGAAGTAAAGGCTTGACATCTATCAGGTCTATTCAAAGAAAGGTGAAACTCAGAAGAATGACTGGAGAAGTGAAAATTCTAGGTCAAAATAGCCAAACCAGAAAAATTCTCTCATTTATCTCAATTTCCAAATCAGCTATTTGGGCTAGATTGTTCTCTTCTCCTGTCAGGTCTCCTGGTTTTCACCTTTCTCTGAATAACCCTGTATGTATCTAACCTCTGGAGTTGATTTGACAAGGCTTTTTCCTGGATACGCACAAGAACATATACACAAATTTTCATTGAAATCAAAAGGAAAATATAAAAATGAGAATAAAATACAAAAAATTAGTCCATAAATCCTAGAAAAGGGGAAAAAGAAAAAAAGAGACCATTGCGTAGTATGTACTAACAAAGTGAATAAACGCACACAGCTCGTTTATAACACTCACAAACAGGGCATCTTCAAGACACTAGATGTATGCCTTTGAGTCTCTTGTGGGGGACTCCACCCGTATATTGATTTCTTTATCTTGATGATGATTGTATCTCAAAGAAGAGAGAGGGACATAGTACAGTTCTGTGGTGAACAATTGTACCGTGCGTATAAAAAAGGGCACTTTCCAGGGGGCGGCGGCCCGCTGGGTGGCCCCACTTCCAAAAAGTTTTTTAATTATTTTTTTTTCTTTTGCTAAGTATTTTACCAGGAAGGATACATTGAAATTTCACTAATTTTCAAGTATGTCCTGGGTAGGCAAGGCCTAGGCTTTCACTTTCCAGGGGGCAGCAAAACACCTCACCACTAAATGGGTTACTCACAGAGCACCAAAATGATGCCAACATTTTGGTGTTCTGTAGTTCCCTGCACTTCGGGGAATACAATTTCACCACCCTGCAGTGAATTCACCATTCACCACAGGGTCCCTATTAAAGTGCAGGGAGTCGGCCGCTGAATGCTGCCACCGCGAATCCGTGGCCTGCTGTTTTAAAAAGAACTACTGAACGAAAATGTCTGGAATTTACATATAAGATCCTATGATTGATAATAAAAAGTTCTGTTACAGAAAAAAGAAAAAACGCTATTAAAAAAAAGGGGGGAAATATCTGAAAAATAACTAAAAGGTACTAAAAAAAAGAGACTTTTTACTGCAGATTAAAATAATAAATGGTCTATTAGATATTGCATAAAAACGGGAATATTTTTAACATTGAAGCCTATGGGGTTCGCCTGAATAAACCTGCTGATTGAAACCACCGAACATCAGGGCATTTCACTGCCATTTCTCTGCTGTTTGGTGTTCTCTGAATAGATTAACCATTACTTCTCTATGGGGATTTGCACTGCCTTCAAACAGCACCGTACTTGCTGGCAGTTCGCCAAACTTGTGTGTGAGCATATCACAGAGCAGTGGTGTACTTAGGGGAGTGGCGGGGGACGGGCCGCCCCAGGTACCAGTGATTATTGGGGTGTCATTAGGGGGTACTAGGAGGAGCCACTGTCACTGTGTGTCAGCTTTGAGCTGTGTTCTCAAACAACGAGCAGCGGAGCAGGGCGTTTGCATAAGGAATAAAATCGAATAGAATAAAAAAAAACTCTCCTCCCCTGCCCGGCAGCAGCTCTAGGAGAGGGGAGGGGGAAGTGATTTGTGTGCAGAGAGAGAAGATGACCGTAAACAGCAGGTAAAGGGGGGGTATCAGCAGAATATGAAGCCCTGTCTGCTTACTGCTGTTTAAAGTGGACCTTTCCTTAACCAGCACTGCAGTGATAGAAATTTGTCATTGAGCTGCCTGGCTCCTGGTGAGGCTGCGTACGTGCAGGTCACGTGGTCCGGTCAGTCAGGTGGTACTGAGTGTCAGTACCACCTGACTGGCTGAACCACGTGACACGCACGCACGCAGCTGCCCGCTTTTTTGTTAACATGGACTCTCACTCTATTCTGGACTGAACACCCACCGGGAAGGCAATCAAAGCCACGGTGCACCCTCTGGCAGTGGCACCCCACTGCTGACAAGATGGCTCCATGCACAGGCACAGCCGCGATCCTAGCGTGGTCTGGAGGGACCTCCTGCTGAGTCCGTACACAGTCCCTGCTGACTCTGCACACACCCCTACCGCGGACTGAGGCCGGTAAATATAGAATAAATAATTGCTGTGTGCTCATATTCACTCAGTTTGCTGGGAGTTTTATTGCAGTGGATTCTGATGCACTCATACACACCGCACATTGCATTGCTGGGAGTTTTATTGCTGTGGATTCTGATACGCTGACACACACCACACATTGCATTGCTGGGAGCTTTATTGCAGTGGATTCTGAAGCACTCATACACACCGCACATTGCATTGCTGGGAGTTTTATTGCTGTGGATTCTGATACACTCATACACACTGCACATTGCATTGCTGGAATTTTTATTGCTGTGGATTCTGATACGCTGACACACACTAAACATTGCATTGCTGAGAGGTTTATTGCTGTGGATTCTGTGATACACACTGCATATTACTGTGAGTTTTATTGCCCTGGAGCTCTGGGATACGCTCATACACACTGCACATTACTGTGAGTTTTAATGCTATGCAGCTCTGATATGCTCATACACAGTGCCCATTTCTGTGGGTTTTATTGCTGTGCAGCTCTGTGATACGCTCATATGCAGTGCACGTTTCTGTGGATTTTTTTGTTCAACCAATTAGAGCGGCTATGATCCAGTATACTTGACATGTGTGGCTGCTGTTCTTTGTAAAAATGCATAAATAAAATTATGAAATGTTTAAATTCATCTCAATAGATACATTTGAAATGGTATACAAAATATACAAGTAGGCACTTGGTATCCACTTTTAATATAAAGAGAGGAAAAGGCGGAACTCTAAGAGGAAAAGGTGGAGCTTAAATAGGAAGGGTGGGGTTTAACCAGGAAGAGGTGTGCCCTTGACAGGAAGGGGTGCCTCAAATTTAAATTAGGGGGTGCAGGGGTTAATCAGGCCTAGGGCAGCACCAAACCTAAATACACCACTGAGTGTGTATACTGTATTCCAAGCTTGTGTGTATATATCTCTGTATGTTTGGAGTGTATACGGGTGTGTATAGCTATGTATACGTAGGTGTCTTCTTGTGTGTATGTGTCTGGGTGATGTATTCAGCTGCATATGGCTATAAGTGTCTGTATCAGTGATTGATTGAATAGAGTTGTGTGGTGCTTGATGCTCAGTGACAGCCTGAGAATGTGCTAGAATTCAAACACAGAGAGGGTTCTGTCAGGTGTGACCTGAACAGCAGGAGGACAGACTCTGTCCCGCATTGCTCTGGAGAGCGTGAGTGTGATGAGCACAGACTGAGATTTTCTGCCTGTGACTACGAACCGAACATCATCAGTTAGCTAAAACTGGTAGAGTGCACATCCCGAAACTTGCGGGAGGATCTGCCTCGCAATCCCACATTACGGGCTATATTACAATCTTCGCGCAAAACCCTCACGCAATTTTTTGCGCCAAGCGCAAATCACCGCTGGAATTACTATTCTCGTGGCTTTTTTCTTCCGCCGATCAATTGCGCGTGCAAACAGTATGCGCACAAATGCAGGCGCAGTGCCGTCTCGCGCAAAAATCTTTGCCTATGCAGTTTTTGCAGCCATTCAGCCAATCAAAATGAAGAAACACACTTATCAAAAGCAACTGAATTGCGTCTGTCAGAGGCATCGGAGACGGGTTTTGCGTCTATGATGCAAAATGAGCACATATGCTACAGTAATAATACACACACACCTGCCATCATGCATTATATTGTTACTGCATTCCTTTTTATGGGCTGTTTTTTTTTTGTGCTCCGTGACATCCACAGGTGTTTTCAATACCTGATTGAAAACACTTGAATGAACCTCTGTTCTTCAGAGTGGTAGTCTTTAAGGGGTTGAATAATTGTGTCAATGAAGAATTCACAAAAGAAACATTTACTACTGTATTACAAAACCAATTGATGTCATTTTAGTTGCATATGGTTCTTTAAAAAGTCCTTGTAGGATTTCATTCTGAATACAATTACAAATGTACACTAAATTCCCTAAAACCCTTTACAGCATTGGGGGTTGAATAATTTTGAACACAACTGTATGTATATATAGTTTGCGGTTTACTTTAAATCAGGAATTTAACCGTTCAACAGAATACAGCAAATAACCGTATGCCATCTATAGCTTAACACAGGCGGAGGAGAATTTTTCCCAGAGGGTTTCTTCTCCTGTGGAAATCCATTTTCTAATGCAAAATATTGAACTGATCTGAGGATAAATTTCATAGCAAACGGCACAAGTACCAACAGTTATAAATGTGACCACAAGAAACTCATATTTTTGAACTGCAACGAGACGTCTTATTGCTTCCGTTAAGTGTCAGATGCGTGACCGAAAGGGATTCAGCTTTAAATGAATGATTTATCACAACCGTTCCCAAAACAGAATGAATATTTAAAGCTGATGGACAGTGGAGAGCAGCATGTGGTCTTGCCAATTTCCTTGATATTCTTATAGGTTTATTTTAATCCTATTTGCCAGTATTCACAATTAATCCTTTTTAAACCAGATCGCTTTGGCATGCCCCTGAAGCTGATTAGATTTTATTTTTTGAAACGATGATTGGATAATGATAAAAACACACACACACATACACTGGCCAGTAAAATTGCTAACGTGACTACTTAACAAAGCAGATTAAATATTTATTGCTTGCCTCCACTGGTATATAAATAGGCTAGAATCACGCACTCATTATAGTATTTTTAAACATTTAAACATCTTTTCTTTTGTTAAATGAATTCTCTAGAGAAATGTAACCCATTTATTGCCAGAGGTGGGGGGGGGGCTCTCCTCCGCTAAAAGGATTAACTTGTATGAGAAAAATGCATTTGCACTTATTCCCCTACCAATGCTCCGGGGATTTAATCTTAGTCCTGGAGAATATTCAAGAACCAGGTGCAATCTGGTATGTCTTGAATGGGAGTAAAAAGAAATGAGAAGACCCCACCCCCAAAAAAGATTTGAGGAGAGGTCCAAAAGGGTAAATCGATAAAATAATGATGCTAACTCAATTTCTTTTTCCAAAGAAAGCCTAATATTTGTAATACTTGGAATAAAATTGATATCCCAACAGATGATCGTGACAATGCGAGGAGACTCAAAAAGTGGCGGTGCTCGACACGTAGAACTGATCTACGAATTTATTTGTGAAACGCTGCTTTGAAGACCTCAAAACCCATCTTGGTGATGAAGCCACAAGTCTCCAGAAGTGGTTTAGCAGATTCAAGTCTGGACATTTTGATGTTTATGAAGAACTAAGAGAGGGAGACCCACACATGTCGATGTCACATATCGAGCCAGGACATAGATGCTACCGTATAGCCCATGTCCGAGCTGGTGCAGATTCCACTCCTGGTTTTAACCATTTACTGCAGAAGAAGGTGCACCTACTAGGGATGTTATCTTCGTATTTAAGGGAGTCACGTCCTCAGGACCTTGCTTCAACATTATGTGAGCAATAACTACCATAGCTGTATCTTCAGAAACCGCTCTCTACCTGTTTGTTCAACCAGTCTCCAGCTGCTATCAGTCACCAGCTCCTGCCAGACTCTGTGCTTCTCCTTCTTGCCAGCCTCCAAGCCCATCCTCTTCTCTATGTCTCCCTTGCCCATCCTCATCTCTGTGTCTTCCTGTAAGTCTCCTTTTGCCCTGTGTGTTCTCTTCCTGCGTCTGTGTCTTTGGCCTGTGTCTCCTTGTGTCCTGTCCACCTACTTGTGTCCATCCCCGTTCCTGTCCTGTCAAACTGCTTTTTTTCCAGCCCCGTTCCTGTCCTGTCCACCTGCCTGTTTCCAGCCCTGTTCCTGTTCAGTCTCTGTTTCCCTGTGCCTCAGTCTCACCCCGGTCTGCATTTACCCTCCATGACTAACAGACCTGCTCTTATCTTTGTTGATATGGTAATTTCCTGCCTTGTACCTTTCAGTGGGGCATATTACATTGATCATGCTAACGTTAACGCTCACCTGTGTGAACATTAACGTTAGCTCTGGTTGCCCTAGAGCGGGTGGACCATATTAAAATCCGAACGCTAACAGGTTAAAAAACCCATTAGTCATTCAGACCTTGCGCTTTCAGTGCGAGCTTACTGTACTTTGCCCTCCCTAAGATGATGATAATTACCGTCCTGCTGCGGTTAACTCAAAAGTTAACCACAGCTAGGACCTGGTGCTAACTGATTCCGCTTCTGAGGAATCAGTTAGCACCAGCTAAAAATCTGCACAAATCCCCACAAAAACCAAATATTCACCTCATATCCCGCGGCGAGAACGGCAGCTCAATCCGCTTCTTCTGGCCGCCGGAAGCAGAGGGAGACTGGGGGAGAAAGTCCCCCAGAATCCCTCTGCAAATCACTCTCGGCGATGCCGCGTGCATCCTGAGGCTTAGCACCATGTTACGTGCAGGCTGTTGGTTTAGCACCTGCACTGCAATATCACACTAAAACGGGGACGCTAAGGAGAAACCTGCTAGTGCAGGTTTTTCTCCTTAGCGTCCCCATTTTAGTGTGCTGATTGAAATATAGCCCAGTGTGTTTTCACCCCAGTCTCCCCTGTGCCTCAGTCTCGCCTAGGTCTCCCCTGTGTCTCCCTTACCCTCTAAATATATATATATTCTGTGTTCCTTATGTAACAGCAACTGGAGTTGACTGGTCTTCGGCTTGAGGACGGGACCCAAACCTGTTACAATGTGCATACCTTCATTCCAGTCAAGCAGATGTGCAGCAGCTTTCCCTTCTTCACAATGGATATATTGGGGGACTGGGCGCTTAAATGGCAGATGAAATTTAATGTAGATAAATGCAATGTTATGCACTTTGGAGTGAAGAACACACTCCAAAGGGAAATCAAAGCAGGAGCATTAAAAGGGGAATTCACTCTCGGGATGAAAACATAATTTTGCGTCTCTGTAAATCAATAGTAAGATGCACCTTGAATATGCTGTGCAATTTTGGACACCTGTCTTAAGAAAGGATATTATGGCGCTAGAAAAGTGCAGAGACGAGCAACTAAATCAATAAGGGGAATGGAAGATTTAAGTTATGAGGAAAGACTAACAAGCTTAAACCTGTTTAGTTTAGAGAAACGGCGCCTTAGAGGGGGATCTGATAACTTTAAATCAATCTATACGGGGTCATTATAAATCATTGTCTGGAAACCTCTTCATTAACAGGATTATACACAGGACACAAGGTCACCCATTTAGACTGGACAAAAGGAAATTCAGCCTAAAGCATAGGAAGGGTTATTTTATGGTGACAACAATAAAGCTGTGGAATTCTCTGCCTGTTGAGGTGGTTGGGTCAGAGAATGTAGAGACTTTCAAGCAACAACTAGATGACTTCCTGCAAAAACAGAATATTAAGGCTTATAATATTTAATATGTGGGTAAAAGCAGTTGTTGATCCAGGGAGAAATCTGACGCCATTCTAGAGTCAAGAAGGATTTTTTTCCCAGTTGTTGCATATTGGTGAGCGCTTCAGACTGGGTTTTTTGCCTTCTTTTGGATCAACAGCAGTAGGTAATGTGTGAAAGGCTGAACCCAATGGATGCACGCCTTTTTCAGCCTATGTAACTCAGCCAGAACTTGAGGGACTGCTGTATAATTCTAAGCATTTATCTCCAAAACACCAGACAAGACATACAGGGTAATTCAAAGAGATCCGAATTGCTTTGGAAAGGTAACCGAACGATGAAAATCAGCGTTCGGTTACCTTTCTTGGCCATTCGGCTATCCAGAGTGCAGGCAATTTGCCAAATCCTGGCAAATTGCCTGCACATACGGTGCCTGTTCGAGGGCAGTGAAAACCCCATGAAAAAGCACTGCTTCGGCTATTCAGAGAACACAAACCAGCAGTGAAAGGTTCCCGAATTGCCCTGTCATTCGGTGGTTTCATGCGGCAGTTTTATTCAGGCGAATCCCATAGGTTTCAATGTTAGAAATATTCCGGTTTTAATTCAATATCTAATAAACCATTCATTATAAAATTCTGCAGTAAAGAGTCTCTTTATTTATAGATTTTTTTTTATATTTTAAGCATTTTTCTGTATTTTGTTTTCAAAAAAAGTCAGATTTTTTTTTTTTCTAAAGTTACTTATTTTTTCTGTATCAGCCCTCTTTATTATCATTTCCTGGACCTCATATACAAATTTCAGACATTTTCGCTCAGTAGTTTCTTTGCAAACAGCGTTTCACTTTTCAAACATTCATGCAAACTGTTTTCCTAATTTATTCACTTCACTCGTCTGTGGTGTCAGCTTTTTCCGGCGGCTTCGCTGCGTGTGATCGGCTCCTGCTCGGGTTTTTCCGTGGTTTTCGGTGGGTTAATCCAGATGTTTTTGTGGGTTTTCGGCGTGCATTCGCCGGGTTTTGCGGTTAGTTTTCGTCGGGTTTGCGGTGGCCTTTCCCTGCACTATGACGGCCCTGTGGTGCTTGCTGAATACACCGCAGGGTCGCCGAAATGGGATCGGCAAAACGAACCGAATTGAAGAGAACGAAAAGTCACCGAACGTGCGGTGACTTTTCGATTCTCTTTGAATTACCCTGTTAGTGCAGGGATGAATAAACATAATTTATTTGAGATGGGAAACAGGGGTGGTGGTAAAATGGCACGAACAATAGATTACATACAGGGTTATTCAGAGAGCGGTAAAAAGCAGGAGAATGACTGGAGAATAGAAAATTCTAGGTCAAAATAGCCGATTTGGAAAGTGAGATGAATGGGAGAATTTTTTTGGTTTGGATATTTTGACCTAGAATTTTCCATTCTCCAGTCATTCTCCTGCTTTTCACCTCTCTTTGAATAACCCTGATAGTCTACATTAGAGGAATGAGAATCAATTAAGGAGATACAGAAATCTGATTAGTATTCAACAGACAGTATTAGCACATTATCAGCAACAATCAACATCAAATCAATCTAGGGACAAACAATCATACAGACAGTAGGATCAACAGGGTTTAAAAGGATTACTAAAACAAACCAAACTCTTAAGAAACAACTAGTTTTAAAGATATCTATGTTTCTATGTTTGTATTTAACAAAGTTAACCCTTATGTGGACCCTTATGTCCTCTGCCACTTAGCACTGGCTTTGTCACACAGATCCATAGCCTCTTTGTAGGAGGCCAGCATTCACACTTCTTCGATGGGTACCCAGGCCATATATATATAGTGTGGGCAAGATTGAAATGTGTGGCAGGGCACAAAGATGGAGGCAGCTTTGGTTATACCCCATTTCCTTTGTTTATACCTGATACTCCCTCCTTCGCATTACTACTGAAATACATATTTGCCTGCCTTGCTCTTTTATTTACTTCAATAAATCTTTATTCCCACTCCAATACCTGCCTCCTCCATTTATCACTGCAATTTGGGCTTGATTCCCCCCGTATATTGTAGCAGTTCATTGGTCATGGTGGCCATGGTGAAGGGATTTATGGATCAGGAACCTCAAACCATTCTTCAAAAGCTTGCAGAAGAGTTTGACATTCCAAAAAACAACCATGTTGAGTATTCTTCATGACCAGTTGGACTTCACCAAAAAGTGCGCACACTGAGTTTTGCGTTTGGTAAACATAGAACAAAAGAACTGCTTTAGTCAAGTTCGTCAAGTTTGCCAAAACATTCCACATCATTTTCGAAGATGGGAAGTCTGGCACCTTCAAGGCAATGGTCGCTGGAGATGAAGTTACATTGACAAAAGATGATTTTTGGGGGTCTTTTGATAAGCGGGTGCACCACTTGAAAAAATGCTTGGAAACTGGTAGCAATTATGTTGAGAAATGCTGAATATACAAGCTTTGTTTGGGAAAAACATTTTTGAGTTGGTATCATCATGTCATTGATTTTAACCTTACTTTTGGACCTGCCCTCGTAGATGAATGCACAACGTCAATAATTGCTCATGTATATAGTAGTAATGGCCAAAGACCTGGCTGGAGATCATAGTATACATATTGCACAAATCACCCAGCAGTAGCCAAAGGTTAGTCATTATGGACCTATGAGCACTTTAACTTTCCTGGCATTCCGATTCTGACATATGTTATATTGGAACATTTTTTTTAGCCCCCTAGTGGTTTTTCCGAGTGTGGCTCGGGGTTAATTTCATTGCTGGAAGCGGTAACCCCAAGCCACACTCGGACTGGATACATTCCTGTCCTCGCGCTCCCTCGCTGTCCCCCGCTGTCACCCCCAGATGATCGCGGCGTCCTGCTTCCTGGTTCCCTTCTCACAAGAAGGGAAGCAGGATGCAGCGATCGCACAGAGGAGAATGCAGGAGGTCAGCGAGGGAGTGCAGAGACAGGTATGTATACAGGCCGAGTGTGGCTCGGGGTTACCTCTTTCAGCAGTGAAATTTAACCCTGAGCCACACTCGGGAAAACCGCCAGGGAGGTTAAGAATTAACACATCCTCCATGTTCCCTATGGAAAAGTATTAGGGGAACTGCATTCCCAAGCATCCCTGCTTGTCTTGACTCATGTAAGGTCTGTTCTGAAATATATGTAATTTTTCTTTTGAAGGAAGTCAAGCAATTAATGAGGAAAGGGTTTATAGGGTCATTCTAATGGGTTGCAATGTATACTGCAATATATGCACAGCCCTATTCCAACCAAGTCATTATGTTTGAGTGATTAAATCATAATGACATTTGTCCTATTCCAGGAGAGCTGCTAATTTCTCTTATCCCACAGCTATTGTGCCTCCCTACGTAAATTAACACTTCCTATAGTTTGTGTAGGAAGTGCTAATGTGCGGGCAGACAGAGACTAATGAGCGATTCCAAGATTACTCAATTCATGATAAAAAAATAATTAACAGCTCCAGAATTACCAGAAATTGTGGTTAAGTGATTTTGCTTTGTGATGCTGTTGGGGGGGGGGCTAGTGTTATAGCATGAAGGAGGAGCACCATGGTGAGGATTTATAGAATGGCAGTCGGTGGCAATGGATAGAATACAAATGGGAAAAATGGGAAAGAAGAAAGGTAATTAATTGAAGCTATGGAAAAGGTCAGGATTTTGAGGAGTAATAGGTTAAGAAATGAGGTAGTATTGGTGATGAAGGGACAATGCATGATAGATGATGACCGGGTGTAGGTGTGAGATTAGGTCAAGGTGCCATAAGCAGGTAATAAATGAAACCTTGAAGACAAAGCAACGACTGAGGTTGAAGCCATTTAAATTTACCTTGCGCAGCTTCTCCAGTAAGATGGGTATTCCTGCCAGACGTTTAATTGTTCTCTGGTAATCACGATGCCGTAAAACCAGGCGTACCAGTTCCAGATCCCGTGTGCTGACTGCCTCTTGCAGAACTGGCAGAAATAGAAGCAAAGTAACTACACAACGACACAAATACTCCTATATACATTGCATAGACTGAGTGAGGACATAGTGACACAACTCACTGCATTTGTGTTTTCACTGTGACTGTGTATGATATAAACCAGCTATTGCCTGAGGTATTATTTATAAATGAATAATGCTGAAATAATCTAGATGTATCATAACATACTGCGATTACACTGATGTCCCCATTCGATACACACACTGTAAATGTTTTGGTTTTTACTCATTTGTTTCTTTAAGAAGTCACAAAAAGATTCTATGATATTTGTTGAATTACACGCTTACAAGTTTTTTTTAATGATTATGTATTATTATTTATATAAATATTCCCTAACGCCCCAGTCCAGGATAAAATTACCTTTACATAATGAATATCACATTTGAATATGCGGTGGTGTTTTATATGCGAGATAACAATAGTTATTATTGCAGGATATGTCCCTCCACAGACCGATTCATTCCGACATAGTGCATAGTGCTGCATAGCGTTTATACAGCGCCTCGTTCATACACACTGAAACATGCTTATACAGAGAACACTGGGCATACACAACAGTATTATGTATTACAGATGGCATGTAGACTAACATAACATGCATAACATTGTAGTTTGACTAATATTTTTGTAGTATCCTTGCGTCCTCCGTATAATCTCACTTTTTTACAGACCTGTATACCTTCCACATAGAAGGAACATCTGTGACCTGCCCTTTTGAGGCAGCAGAATTACACAGGGGTCCTATAGAAACAGCATCACACTCAGGGCTGGATTTATAATTAGGCAAAGTGTGCATGTGCTTACAGGTGCGAACCTCGCTCTGAAAAAAATAAAAAATACAAAAAAAATGTGCAATCATTTAGACCCCTGTATGTCTGGAGCCCTAAAGTCTAGAGGGACATATAAGGTATCATTGGAAAGGCCAGAGTATGACCTCACAAAACAGGTTTATGTAAAAAATAAAACAAACAAAAGAAAAATACTGTTTTTTGTTTTTTTATAACGCAGCATTGTTGTTCACTTTTCAAGTATAAAGTGAACAGTGATGCTGCACTAGCTCATCTTCTCATTTCCCAAGCCAGCGTCAATTTTTTTTTAAAGTTTTGATATCCTATTGAAAAATTGCCAAAATAAAACAGCATTAAAAAAAAAAAACGGAGTGGTAAAAAAGTCACGATGCCTAGAATTTTGGTTGCTCTGGGTTGAAATGGAGCATCATTTTCCTTAGCTAAGGTTAAAATTTAGGGTTAGGCTTAGAAATTAGGGTTAGTTTACTATTTGTGCTTGTTTTAGGGTTAGCCCTAGCCCTAAAATTCTGCTCCATTTTGCTTCATTTTAAGGTAACAGATTCCACCTCTTCTTTTGATGTGAACACAGTCCGATCTGTTTTTCAGTTTTTTCAAATGCTAATTGTATTTCGTTTCCCCTTAAAACAAAAAATAAAGTAATTCCCCCAGTTTTGGCACTTTTTGGGGGGGGGGGGCGCTCTAGATTTCTGTACAGGCTCCTGAGATGTAAATCCGGCCCTGATTACACTGCACTCTTCAAAGTACAGTCACTTTTGCAATATTACACACAACCCATGAATGGACTGCGTTACAGAGCTGCAGTTGTACAGAGCATGCATATTGAATGAGACTGGCACAAGATGTGTTACTTCTCACCCTGCATTAAGTGGCAGCATCATGGCACTGCGGGCACTAAACTAAATTGAATTAAAACGCAATTTACTTATATATGATACAAAAATAGTGAGCCTGTCTAGACATAAGACATATAAGGCATCTGGGTGATAATATCGGTAACACAAAACCAAGTTACGATGTGTTGTGAATAAAGAGAGGACAAACAGATTGCATAACTGCACACAGGGCACATGCACTGAATTATACCATGTGATGTTATGTACATTTCAATAGACATGTATAGGTAAAGTGATATATAATGGACACTCCTATTATATTCTCTTTAGTTACAAAGAGGATATCTCTTCGAATTAACTCTCTCCATGCTTTTAGAGTGATCACATTGAATAAATAAGTGATTTGGTTATATAATGGACACACATATCGGATTATCCTATGGACACGTCTATCGAATTCTTCTATAATACAATTATATAGCATGTACGGTGTGCATTATGCTGCTAAGTGATCGTCCGGTGATGGATTAGACAATGTAATGTAATTACAAGGAGGACACTCATCTACTGCTGGGTAATTACACACAATGTTCCATTTTTACATTACTCCCCTGTAAGATTATCTCAGGGGATGACAAATTCTTGCTGAGTTTAGCCACCATTTAAGAGCCAGATATAATTTTTCACAAAGCTAGGGAAGATTTATATCTATGAGGTTATATGTAAAATATTCTAAACATACGGCAATCTATGGCTCCTGGGGAATACATTGCACAGTATTCTAAATAGAACCCTGTATTTAAATGTTACACAAGATGCAAAATCAATTAATGCATTCCATTTATTTAACTTTACGGGCTCTTATTAACAGCTTCGCGCAAAAGAGCCCGCGCAGCGCAATTTTTTTTAACGCAGGTATCACAATCCGAGCACATTTTTTCATCCGTCAAAAAACAACGTGCGTAAAAAAGACGCGGAAAAACGCGCGCACATTAACGCTGCGCGCAGAAATCGGTGGGCAGACTGTTTTTTCACGCGATTCAGCCAAACTGAATTAAGAACCACAATTGTCTCCCGTTCAATTTTGGGCCTGTCAAAATGAATCTGAGTATATATGCTGCAGCAATAATAAAAACACGCACAACTTCTCAATTTTATTGTTTGGGTATGCGTAGAATGTGTAACTATACTTTGCTGTATTTTTTTTTCTGGCTGGTGTATTTGGTTTCGGCCAGGACGTTCAGATTTGCCATTAACGCCACCTTTTAAAAGACGTTAAAATTATGCGGGCAAACGTTGCCCGTTAAATTTTGCGCATAGATTGTAATACCATCTGCGTACCAGCGCACAAACGCATTTGCGCTCACAATGTTAAGTATAGGACGCGCCATGTACATTACGCTCGCAAAGGGTTTGCGCAGGTTCACCAGCGGTAGACGTTAACGCTAGGGATGTGCGTTTCGGGTTTCGGAATTTCGGAATTTTCACGAAATTTCCCGATTCGTGTTTTCGGATGAGGCCGAATTTCCAAAAAATTTTTAGATCCGAAAATGGCAGATCCGAAAAGTTTTCCGAGCCGAAACGAAATATTTTCGAATGGACTTGAAATGTGTCAAATCGAAATTTATTGCTTTGAAACGAGGAGA
Source organism: Leptobrachium leishanense (assembly GCA_009667805.1). NCBI lineage: Eukaryota > Metazoa > Chordata > Amphibia > Anura > Megophryidae > Leptobrachium > Leptobrachium leishanense. The sequence continues at coordinate 88,931,274 of CM019064.1, read as the reverse complement.
ACAGACGTTCCGAAAAAACGAAAATTTCCGAAGTTACGAAAAGTCGATACAAAAAACGAGCAAAGTGACACGAAAATACAAAAAACGGTCGATATTCCGAAAACATGTATAATTCCGAAACACGAAAATTTCTGAAATTACGAAAAGTCGATACAAAAAACGAGCAAAGTGACACGAAAATACGAAAAATGGTCGATATTCCGAAAAAAATATGTACACGAAAAACGAGTCGAGCTGAACCGAATCGAAACAGAAATCGGTCGAAACGAGCCGAATCGAAAAGTTTAAAAATCCGAAAAATCAAACCGAATCGAACCGAAAAAAAAAAAATCGGTGCACAAGCCTAGTTAATGCACATTTTTCGCGCGGACATTGTAATACGACATTCTACGCCAAGGGTTTTTCCCCTCACGTTAATGCGTTTTTGCGCATGCGTTAACGTTTGCGCGAAGAATGTAATAGAGCCCTACATGTTTACATTGGTCCAAATAAAAAGATAAAAGAATAAAAAGACAACCTGACTTGGCCTTTAAATTAGGGATGCACCGATACCGATACTAGTATTGGTATCGGGGCCGATATTGCCGTTTGCACGAGTACTTGTTACTCGTGCAAACGGCCCGATACATCCCGCCGATACCGGAAGCCGGCGCTGGGCCGGCTTGCCGGTATCCGCGGGGCTGGGGAAGCTGGCCGCGTTCATGAAAAGCACGCGGCCAGCGTTCCCCTTCGGCGCGCCAAATACTCACCCTTCCTGAAGTTCCGGTCTCTGGGCAGTGATGCGGTCACGTGGCCGCCGGGCGCTCCTGTGACGCGGCCTCTCGGCTGGAGGCAGCGTCATAGATGCGCCCGGCGGCCACGTGACCGCATCACTGCCCAGAGACCGGAACTTCAGGAAGGGTGAGTTTTTGGCGCGCCGGAGGGGAACGCTGGCCGCGTGCTTTACATGCACACGGCCAGCTTCCCCAGCGTTCGAGCTGGGGGCCAATCCATGAGAGCTGCGGGCAAATCCATGAGAGCTGCGGGGCCAATCCATGAGACCTGCGGGGCCAATCCATGAGACCTGCGGGGCCAATCCATGAGACCTGCGGGGCCAATCCATGAGACCTGCGGGGCCAATCCATGAGACCTGCGGGGCCAATCCATGAGACCTGCGGGGCCAATCCATGAGACCTGGGGGTAAATCCATGAGACCTGGGGGCAAATCCATGAGACCTGGGGGCAAATCCATGAGAGCTGGGGGCCAATCCATGAGACCTGGGGGCAAATCCATGAGACCTGGGGGCCAATCCATGAGACCTGGGGGTAAATCCATGAGAGCTGGGGGCCAATCCATGAGAGCTGGGGGCCAATCCATGAGACCTGGGGGCAAATCCATGAGACCTGGGGGCAAATCCATGAGAGCTGGGGGCAAATCCATGAGAGCTGGGGGCAAATCCATGAGAGCTGGGGGCCAATCCATGAGACCTGGGGGTAAATCCATGAGAGCTGGGGGCCAATCCATGAGACCTGGGGGCTAATCCATGAGACCTGGGGGCCAATCCATGAGAGCTGGGGGCCAATCCATGAGACCTGGGGGTAAATCCATGAGACCTGGGGGCCAATCCATGAGACCTGAGGGCCAATCCATGAGACCTGGGGGTAAATCCATGAGACCTGGGGGTAAACCCATGTGACCTGGGGGCAAACCCATGTGAGCTGGGGCAAACCCATGTGAGCTGGGGGCAAACCCATTTGAGCTGGGGCAAATCCATGTGAGCTGCGGTCAATCTCATATAAATTTTTATGAGGTCTGTTCCTATTGGAAAGCGTCACATGACATTAAATAAAAGTATCGGTACTCGGTATCGGTGAGTACTTTTAAAAAGTATCGGTACTCGTACTCGGTCTTAAAAAAGTGGTATCGGTGCATCCCTACTTTAAATACACACCTTTTTAAAGGGACACTCTAAGCATCCTAAACATTATAATAAACCGTGCTGGTTAGTTAGCCCTTGGATTGGAGAAAGTACATAGAGTGTCCCAGTCCACTAACAATATTTTATTTTGTGAGTCTACTATATAGCAGTCTATGATATATCTTATCGTATCCTTACAGCCTATGTGGGGGCTGTATACACTGTGTAAAGTGGAGGGCTGTGTGTGAGATGATTGTATTCTCTGAATAAAGAAGATCCTGATAAAGTGTTTGAAAACACAGAACTCTCCCAATGTTTAAATACACTACCTTTGGAATTATCTAGAGTGTGAGTTAGTAAATTATTTCATGTGAACTGAGAGGTAAATTTAGAAACATAGAAACATAGAAAAATGACGGCAGATAAGAACCTTTCGGCCCATCTAGTCTGCCCAATTACATGGATACTTTACCTGGATTTATCTTTTGTTTAGGATAGCCTTATGCCTATCCCATGCCTGCTTAAATTCAATTACTGTTTTGGCCTCTACCACTTCTACTGGAAGACTGTTCCATGTATCCACCACCCTCTCAGTAAAATAATGCTTCCTGATGTTACTTTTAAACTTTTGCCCCTCTAGTCTAAGACTATGTCCTCTTGTTTTGCTATTTTGTTTCCTTTTAAATATACTCCCTTCCTCTACCTTGTGGATTCCCTTTACGTATTTAAATGTTTCTATCATATCTCCTCTGTCTCGTCTTTTTTCCAAGCTGTACATGTTAAGATCATTAAGCCTTTCCTGGTAACTTTTCTCCTTCAAGCCGTACACCATTTTAGTAGCCCTTCTCTGAACTCTCTCTAAGATGTCTATATCCTTCTGGAGATACGGTCTCCAGTACTGCACACAGTACTCCAAGTGAGGTCTCACCAGTGCTCTGTACAGTGGCATGAGCACCCCTTTTCCTACTGCTAATACCTCTCCCTACACAACCAAGCATTCTGCTAGCATTTCCTGCTGCTCTATTACATTGACTACTTACCCTTAGATCCTCTGAAATAATGACGCCTAAATCCCAACCCTCAGATGTTGAGGTTAGGACTGTATCAAATATTCTATATACAGCCCTTGGGTTTTTACGTCCCAGGTGCATTATCTTGCACTTATCCACATTAAAACTCAATTGCCACAGCTCCGACCATTTTTTTAGTTTACCTAAATCATTTGTCATTTGGCTGATCCCTCCAGGAACGTCAACCCTGTTGCAAATCTTTGTGTCATCAGCAAAAAGACATACTTTTCCATTAATACCTTCTGCAATATCACTAATAAAAATATTAAAGAGAATGGGTCCAAGTACTGACCCCTGAGGTACCCCACTGGTAACAAGACCTTGTGCCGAATAAACTCCATTTACCACAACCCTCTGTTGTCTGTCACTCAGCCACTGCCTAATCCAGTCAACAATATTGGAATCTAAACTCAAAAACTTCTAAACTATTTATTAAATAATATTGTGCAAGTTACATAGGCAGAAAAAAGTCACGTGTCCATTGAGATCCAGCCTATCACTCATCAGCTGTTGCTGTTGATCCAAAAGATGGCAAAAAAAATCCCCTTTCTGATCCGCTTTTCAAATATGCAAGAAACTGGGAAAAAATTCATTCTTGACCTCAGAATGGTGAACAGATTTCTCCTTGGATCAAGTAGCCTTTACCCACATATTAAACCTTCTAACCCTTGCTATTATGTTTTGGCAATAACTAATACAGTCGTTGTTTAATAGTCTGTACGGATTCTGACCCAACCACCTCAACAGGAAGAGAATTCCACCGCTTTTTCTCACTGTAAAAAAAACAAAAAAACACCTTTCCTATGATTTGGGCTAGGGGTCCGCAACCTTGGTTCCCCAGATGCTTTGGAACAACATCTCCCATGATGCTCAGTCACTTCTTACGTTGACAAGTGGGAGCAAGTCATGGGTAAGGATTATAAAAGATTTATAATTCCTGTGTGATACTGTGAAACAGCATGGCATGGCATGGCAAGTCTGTAATACATATATATTTAGCAATCAACGTAACATGTTTAAAAGAGGCTTCTGTGCCAAAGTCAGCATGCGGGTGGAAATATTAAATACTTCCTGGTCTTCCTACTGATTTGTGAAGCTTTTATATTGTAAATTAAGTAGAAACTGGAAAATTATAGTGTGCGTATGTATATATATTCCTCTTTCAAGCCTCTCGGTGGTGCTCTGCGTCATCCTCATTTTCGGCCCTCTACTGAAATGCCTAGACTAGAGGTTCTTGTGCAGCGGAGATGGTAAGTGATTAATAGCAATGGTATTTCTGCTTACCTGTCCATCCACTGCGGTTTTCTTTACTGACATCTGCCCCATGGTTTAGCAGTACCCTGGTGCATTCGATATGTCCCAGCGTAGTGGCAAGGTGAAGAGGAGTCCTGCCCCGAGGGTCCACCTGCTCAAGTTGCTCCTGTCCCAGGAAAAGCAAACAAAAATCACTGAAAATTGTCTCAAATCTATCCACAAAAACTTGCACCATAGAAAACGTAATGCTGATTTTACTGAAACTACATCAAAATCTCAATGGTAAAGATGGCAAAAAAACCTCAAGTATTTTCTGCTTTTGCAATAAAAGGGAAATATAAAAATAATACTAGTTGATTTATACCACGCCACCTGTCTTACATTAGATTTTCTGTATCAAATGCAAAATCTATCAAATACTTTTCTGAAGCCACTGTTTGTATGTGACAAAAAGCGAGAAAAGAGGATACAGTTGTTACTCAACTCTGCTTGGCAGCACACAGTAATGATCTTGGTAATGGTCTCCCATTTAAGTGATGCCGAAAGGAAGGGAAGAATAATTCACTCCTTAACCCAAAATAAAAGAGGTTAACTTAGAATCTGTAAGATTCCGCACTGTGCCCTACAGATGGCCAGACGTGGCCGTCCCTTTAAGCAGTCAGCTGGGAAATACACCCCAACCGACCTGTTGTCAAGCAGATTCCCTTGCATGTGCTCCACAACAAGTGTATTCAGCCTGCTCAATTCTATATAGCCGAGACTTCTGATGGCAATAACGTGCCTTTATAAACCCCTCACACCAGACATAGGATGCTTAGATGTTTTGTAGCTGTCCTACTGTTCAGACCTAAGTGTGTCGTGCTGACTGATTTACCTAATCATCGACTCCTGCTTAGTTTACTGTAAAAACCTGCTTGCTGCCTGCCTTGTGACCTTCTGCTACCAACCTGTCAACTGCAATTGTGACCCTTGCCACATTTCCTGACCATTCTTATGCCCCACTACAACCAAAGCATCCCAGCCATCCATCAGTGCTACCAATATCTACCTAGCATATAGATCACTGCCACAATTTGGCCATTTATCTAACCGGTAATCCGTGCCTTGGCTAACCTGTACAAGTCTCCATCTCTGCATCCTGGAATTCTCATCCTGCTAAATCTCGGACAGAATCCTGGAAACCACAAGCCAAGCCTTGAGATGTAGTAGGGTAATATGAAGTCAACAAAACCCAGGATATGTTAATTATGAACAAGAGTGAGTAATTTACGTTTTCCCAACCATGGCCTTGATAAGTGAATTTCAAAATGATAGGACAGGCTGGTGGGAAGTCAATCAAAAAGTGCACAATATCCAAAACACACCATCGTTTATTAAACTCATTTTGCAATAGGCTGCAAAAACAAATTGAAAACCAAGATGGAAAATGTGGGCCAAAATTGTCTACTTAAAAAATATAAAATGAAGCAATTATTATGAATTTTTATTTTAAAAGCTAAACTTTGGAACAACCCCCCATTGATCACTGACGTACAGTATGTGAAAGGCCTTGATATTCCGTTCTAGAATAATTCAATCGATTATTAATCAGATTGTCATGTTTATCGTGTCCTCAGTGCACCAGGGCAAAATTTCTCTTCAGTTGTCCCATATTACTGTAAATATACAGGGTAATTCAAAGAGAATCGAAAAGTCACTGCACGTTCGGTAACTTTTCGTTCTCTTCAATTCGGTTTGATTTGGAGATCCTATTTCGGCAACCCTGCGGTGTATTCAGCAAGCACCACAGCCCACAGGGTCCCCAAATTGCAGGGAAAGGTCGCCGCAAGCCCGCCGAAAACTCACCGCTAAACGAGGGCAAATGCACACTGAAAACCCACAAAAACATCTGGATTAACCCGCCGAAAACACCCGAGCAGGAGCCGATCACACGCAGCGCAGCTACCGGAAAAAGCCGACACCGCAGACGAATGGAGTGAATAAATTAGAAAAACAGTTTGCATGAATGATTGAAAAGTGAAACGATGTTTGCAAAGAAACTACTGAGCGAAAATGTTTGAAATTTACATATGAGGTCCAGGGAATGATAATAAAGAGGGCTGTTACAGAAAAAAGAAGTAAAGTTAAAAAATTTAAAAAAGAAATCGGAATTTTTTAAAAAAAAAAAAAAATCCCGAAAAATGCTTAAAATATCCTAAATAAATCTATAAATAAAGAGACTCTTTACTGCAGAATATTATAATGAATGGTTTATTTAGATATTGAATTAAAACGGGAATATTTTTAACATTTAGGCTAGGGTCAAACGAAAGCATTTTTACACGCGAACATAAAAAAAGTGCGTCCGAACGGATTGATGTATTTTTTCACGGAATATGCGAAAACGGTCATACGATGCGCATGTTCGTGCGTGATGTTTTACGAATCCAAACCAGGAAACTTTTTGCGTCTGGACGTTATGTTGGCCGGACATGAGCAGGGTCTGACGTCTCCAAATCACACACACACACCGCTAGGGGCGCAGCGCACTCTGTACGTCCGTACTAGCGGTTCAGCGTTCTCGAAAAAATGCGCTAATTTTCCACTTGCGTTGCACGGCTGGACTTTCGTGCGACCGTACTTCGTATATTGGCTGTCATTGCCCGTCATTTGCTGCTAGTGCGGCCGTGATTAAGTGCGCCAGAACGCACGTTAAAAATGCGCTGGTCTGACCCCAGCCTTAAGCCTATGGGATACACCTGAATAAACCAGCCAAATTAAACCACCGTATGACAGGGCATTTCGGGAACTTTTCACTGCTGGTTTGTGTTCTCTGAATAGCTGAAGCATTGCTTCTCTATGGGATTCACTGCCCTCGAACAGGCACCGTATGTGCAGGCAATTCGCCAAGATTTGGCGAATTGCCTGCTCTCTGGATAGCCGAATGGCCAAGAAAGGTAACCGAACGCTGATTTTCAGCGTTCGGTTCCCTTTCGGCAGCCATTCGGATCTCTTTGAATAACCCTGATAGTATAAATCCAATTTTTTTTTGAAAAGCATTTTTTTTTTGCACAATGAATAGTTAATAAAGTTTCAAATTTCGAGGTGCCAAATGACATTTTTCCAAGAACACAAAATTATCATTATCACTCTTTATCATTTCAAACATAAAGTGTAACAGCACCATCATGAAGGTGGTAATTACATGCAGACATTCGACTGCTGCGGAGATGGAAACCAGACAAAATAAGTCTCCTGTGGTCTTTGTTATTTCTCTTTCACCACTTCCCCAGATCCTGCAAAGACCACTTACACGAAATGGAAAGCAAGTTAATTTTTCATTAGCTCCAGTTGCTAAGAGCACTAAGAATCCATGCATGAACAAGTCACGAATACGATTCCACAAGAAGAACACAGTATCCAATCCATACATTTCGACAGCAGGTTGAGTCATGTGTTATATTCCTTCAAGGGCTTTGCTGCCATTGCAGAAGAACTCATTGTTTCTCAAGTAGGCATTTACTATGACATTTTCAGCAATTACTGTGGTATTGTTTTCTTGGGTGTGGAGCTGTTCCTTGGCATATTTTACATTTCAAAGGTCTGCGTGCATTGAATAAACACCAATGTCTTTACTTGGGTGAATTGGCTGGGTGGAGTAGAGGTAACATCACTGCTCTGCGTGGAGAGAGCCTGTGGAGACATGGGTTTGATCCCGACGAGCACCTCTCCAGTAAGTGTCCTTGGGCAAGACACCTAACGGTACATACTCCGGGATATACTTGAAAACAAGAGAAATCTCAATGTATCCTTCCTGGTAAAATACTTTCTCAAAAAAAAAAGATATGCCCCCCACTTTGGTCCTTCCCTACATTTCTGGGTGTTCCTTACCCAATTCAAAATAAAGTGCATGAAAACAGACTGTGTGGGCCCTATTACATTCTTGGCGCTAACGTTAGCGCTCACCTGTGTGAACGTTAATGTTAGCCCTGGTGACCCTAGCGTGGGCGCAACATATTATAATCCAAATGCTAACAGGTAAAAAAAACGTTAGCGATTGGTATCTTGACCTTTCAGCGTGAGGTTACTGTACTTTGCGCTCCCTATGATTAACATGGGGAGCGCAAAAAGTTAGTTAGCGTTAGTATTACAATATACTAACGATAATTACCGTCCGGCTGCGGTTAACCCATAAGTTAACCACAGCCTGGACCTGGTGCTAACAGATTCTGCTGCTGCAGAATCCGTCAGCACCAGCAGAACCCCCCATTGAACAGATACTCCTCTTCCATCCCGCGTAGAGCACCACGGCTCCAACCGCCTCCTCTGTCCGCCGGGAGCAGGGAGAGACTGGGGGGCGGGAAAGTCCCCCAGTCTCCCTCTGCGGATCACTACGCCGACCTGACGGTCATGTGACCGGCGGCGTCTGCCTCAATGGAGTCCTATGGACTCCATGGAGGGGATGCGTGCGGCGCGGTTAGTGCTGCCTCGTGCAACCCAGGGCTTAGTGCGGGATTACGATGCAGGCAGCTTTTTTAGCGCCTGCATCGTAATATCACGCTAAAACGGGGACACTAAAGAGAAACGTGCAGGCACAGGTTTTTCTCCCTAGCGTCCCCGTTTTAGCACGATGAATGTAATAGTGCCCTGTATCTCTGCAAACTCATGATTCTCGTAGAGCAAAAATACCATTACAAATGCTACATGACAAAAATGGTGGTTACTTAAGTGGTACTTTTATTAAATATCTTGTATGCCTGATCCAACATTCAGCAGTTGAAAAATCCCATGTACCTTATACTGCGCAGTGTTTAAGATGTTTCTGCAGTTTATTTAAAAATAATCAAATACATTTCTTCCACTTATGTTTTTTTATATCATTTAACCCCTTGCTGCTGAGCCATGTTTAAAGCGTTTTGAAGCCACGTTTTATTATACGACCCAGACAAATTATATATCGTTCTTTCAGCAGACTTGGCAGATTCATAATATATCATTATTATACCAATCGTTGATTCCTGCACTCCAGATGAATTCAATGCCTGGTGCACGCCCGGCTTCCTAGAGACAGTTCATACATATGGTATAGGCGGCACTCCCGGTCTTCATACAAAGCTGGATTTATTGGTTAAAAAAATCAACGTTTCAGTCCGCTATCCGCGGACTTTCATCAAGACGCATTTTGAAGCCACGTTTTAGTATACCCAGACAAATTATATATCGTTCTTTCCGGCAGACTCGGCAGTTTTATAATAAATCATTATTATATGTATGCGTCATGTCCTGCCTTTATATTATAACGAAAAAATTATCTTTTTATCATGTGAGCATTTGCGATTATATTTTCCATGGGTCGCGCTTGTTAAAAAAATTTGAAATGGGGACTCGTTACAAATTATGTGCTTTTTAGCAAACGCCCCCATAGAAAAAATCGTTAGTGCAGCAACATTGTTCACATTATAATTGAAATGGGAACAATATTGCTGCATTAACAAAACAAAAAAAACTGTTTATTTAAAAAAAAAAAAAATAACTTAATATTTTTTTAATTTAATTATTATTATTATTATTTTTTTTACACTTAACATGGTCATGTTTGGTATCATTGGAAAGGCCATTAACCCCTAGCTGCCATGGATCGGGAGATAGAGGGTTCATTGGAACCCACTATCTCCACCATAGGTGGCACCTAGGGGTTAACTCCAGAACTGACGTCATCGCGCTATGCGCAATGACGCCAGTCGTCAGGGGGAGATCCCAGAAGCTTGGCCGACATCTAAGATGTCGGCCAGCTCCGGGAGGGGACTGCGATATGGCACCTGTTGGAGACAAATCGTGATCCAGCACCCTAGAGGTTAAAGAAAGCCGCAGCTTGGAAGGGCAAGCTGTGTCTATTTCTGGCAGCTCCTCCCCCTCCCAGTCACATGCAGTGTACCCCAAGTCTCGATACACGGCCCTCCGATATTCATATATGATCTATCCAATGTCTGCAAAGCCTCAACTGTACACATGTACGCAGATGACACAGCAATCTATACCAGCAAACCAAATCTCCCGCAACTGGAGGCCGTGCTGCAAGAACAATTCACAGAGGTAGAAAAGTGGATCAAACACAACAAACTCTAAATACTGACAAAACTGTTACAATGCTCTTTGGAGCAAAACCTAAACTACATAAATTGCAAACTCCCCATCTATGGGCTCTATTACACTCTTGTTGCTAATGGTAGCGCTCACTTGCGTGAGCACTACCGTTAGCTGCGGTATCTACCACATATTACAATCCAAACGGGTTAAGAAACCCATTTGCGTTTGGTATCTTGCACTCCTCTGCACGAGGTTACTGTACTTTGCGCTCCCTATACTTAACATGGGGAGCGCAAATTGTTAATCAGCGCTGGATTACAAAGTCCCAGCGCTGATTAACGTCTGGCTTTGGTCAGCGAAAAGTTAACCAGACCCAGAACCTGGTGTTAACGGATTCTGCAGAAGCGGAATCCGTGAACACCAGCAATTAAAATAAAAAAATGAAGCACATACTCACCCTCTGTCTCGCGGCGAGGACCACGGCTCTGTTCGCCTCCTTCGGTCGGCGGGAGCAGGGAAAGACTGGGGGAAAAAGTCCCCCCAGTCTCTCACTGCGTATCCCTACGGCGAGATCCGGCTGGTCATGTTACCGGCAGGGGGGGGAACTCAATGGAGTCCTATGGACTCCAGCGAGTGGATGCTCGCGGAATGCGCAAACACTGCCGCGAGCATCCAGCTTTTTAACGGGCGGAAACAATGCAGGCAGCTTTTTTAGCGCCTGCATTGTAATCCAGCGTTAAAAAAGCGGGTGCAAGGGGGAAAACTGCGGGCGCAGTTTTTCCTCCCTTGCTCCCGCGTTTTAACGCTAGGATTGTCAGGGCAAAATCAAATAGCAAACTGACTACAGTCACTTCTCTCAAATATCTAGGTATGTGGTTAGACCCAAATCTATCCTTTGGCCCCACATCGAAAAACTCTCATCAAAACTTTACCCCAAACTAGGTGCCCTGTACAGAATCAAATCCTGCCTGAACCCCGCAGTAAGAAAGCAGATTGTACAACAAATGCTTATGCCAGCTATTGAATACGTAGATGGCGTGTAGGCAGCTGCCCCGCAAACACACCTTCATAAACTTACTACATTGTATAACTCATTCTGCCACTTTGTGCTACAATGTAACTACATGACCCACCATTGTGACATGTTAAGAGCTAAATTGGCCGTCGCTGGAATCTAGACGCACCCTTCACCTTTCCAACCTGGTGTTTAAGAGCTTATCTGGGAAGCTACCACCCTATCTGAATAGGCTGCTTCTCCAGCAGTTCCCTCATCCTATAACCTCCGATCCAGGTCCAGAACCTTACTAGCAAAACCACAATACAAAAAAAAAAGGGTCTCGATCCTCGTTTTCCTACAGAGCACCGCAATTATGGAATAATCTCCCAGACACCATCAAATCTTCCCCCAGTCTTAAGTCACTCAAGAGATCTCTGTGAATATACCTTGATACAGAATGTACCTGTAAACATGTAACATAGTGAGTATATTTCTTACATATTTATTTTCTGTTAATCTGTAGATTTGTGTTGGTTTTCAATAGCTTGCTTTTATTACTTTGAAATTTTTGCAGTCGTTACATGAATACAATGTTCTTGAACGCAGGACATACTTGAAAATTAGAGAAATCACAATGTATCCTTCCTGGTAAAATACTTTGCAAATAAATAAATATGGAATGTACGTGTCAGGTTCGTGTTTGTGGAACTCAGGATGCGGGACAAGCCGTTTGGGGAAGGCCTGGATGTGACGAGGCGTACTGTAAACAACGTAAAGGTTCGGTAACTGGCAAGGTTTAGAAGAGGGTAGTCGGTGGTACAAGCAGCGGTTCGGTACACGGCAAGACTGGCGGAGAGTAGTCGTTGGTACAGGTAGTGGTTCGGTACACGGCAAGGCTGGCAGAGAGTAGTCGGTGGTACAGGCAGGGGTTCGGTACACGGCAAGGCTGGTAGAGAGTAGTCAGTGGTACAAGCAGGGGTTCGGTACACGGCAAGGCTGGTAGAGAGTAGTCGGTGGTACAAGCAGGGGTTCGGTACACGGCAAGGCTGGTAGAGAGTAGTCGGTGGTACAAGCAGGGGTTCGGTACACGGCAAGGCTGGTAGAGAATGGTCGGTGGTACAAGCAGGGGTTCGGTACACGGCAAGGCTGGTAGAGAGTAGTCGGTGGTAAGCAGGGGTTCGGTACACGGCAAGGCTGGCAGAGAGGTCATAGACAGGTATATTCAGGTAAGGGTGTTTAGGAGGAAGGAACAGGACAGCCAAGCAATGAGTTTGGGAGAGACTGGGGTTTAAATAGTGTGCCTGTGGGAATTGGACCAATCAGGAGAGAATGCTATCTGGTTACCTGGGGATACTGGATTCTGATTGGTTGGAATTCCTGGAGTCTCACTTGGTGACGCCATCTTGGAGGAACCACGTGGGACGCCGAGGTACCCGGTCGCTGATGCTGGGGGTGTGCTGCTGCGAGGGAGATCCCTGGCGTCGCGGGGGTATGTGAGTGTTTGGAGGGGTCCCCGGCATGATGCGCTGCTGCTGGGAGTAACTGTGCCGCGGGAGCAGCCCCCACCGCCGCAAGGGAGGCCGCGGGGGGTCCGGAACATCGGCGTGTGGTCGCGGTTCGGGACTCGGGGGCAGGTAAGCCCGCAGGTCCGGCATGACCTGACAGTATGTCCGACCCTGCAAATATGTTAACATCTATGTGAGTAGAGGAGGTCTATCACCAAAGTGGTACAACTGGAGAACTGACAGCATGATGGTCCCAAGATAATGTCCATGTGGGATTAGTACTCATGCATCCTGTTCTTAGACCTACAGGGTTATTCAGAGAGCGTGAAAAGCAGGAGAATGACTGGAGAATGAAAAATTCTAGGTCAAAATAGCCAAACCAGAAAAATTTTCCCTTTCATCTCACTTTCCAATTCGGCTATTTTGACCTAGAATTTTTCATTCTCCAGTCATTCTCCTGCTTTTCACGCTCTCTGAATAACCCTGTATGTATCCACTTCAGTAAATCTCTGACCTACTGCAAGGACATTCTGCCTCCATTTCATGCTTTGGCAAAGGCTTTCTGCTCCTCCAAGGACTAGGACCTCTTCCTAATTAGATTACAGAGGTCAGCAGTGCATAGAGAAAGAAAACATTATCGGTAATGCACCAAGATAAGCAATCCATGACATTCCTTATAAATTCTGCGCACCAGTGGTTTGCAGAAGGTTTTCCTCACCATTGAGCAGCTGTAATGTATACAAACTCTAGGTGACAGTATTGTTTTAACCCAGTTAGGTATGAAACATGCCGACGGCACCATGCCTAGCCAGACACCTAGTATTCTTTTTCCATTTTTGGGTATACAGTGTGTAAATGTGTGCGTGTGTGTGTATAAATAAATATATTATTGCAGAAGCCATTTGCACATCACAGCAATTCAAAGAACTGCATCCCAGAGCTCCTGTGCTACATTCCCCATATGCAGCAAGGAACTCTGGGTAAGACACGCAAATCTGTCTCAATTTTTTGCATCCTGATTCTGTTATTACACAGAACCCTTAAATCAATGCCATACTAGATGGCTTTTTTTTAAGCAAAGATCAGGTTTATGCAACCGGTCAAAGCTACTCCTAGGACAGCGCTGGTTCGGGTTTATTGGACCCTCATCAGCAGGAGCTAGGCATGACCAGCTGCAGTGGATGCTTGTACCCGTGGGGTATTATTATTGCGTGGAGGCTTTTTATCTCACTTTTAAAAGTAAAATCTTGTTAAATATTTGAAAAACGTAAATGTCTTTAAATTTTATGACCTTTGGGATGGTGTCGTCCGTGTAATGGAGTGCTCTCTCCTGGTTTGGTGTGTGCGCGAGGCAGTAATGTAATACTGCCCCCTATGTTTTATAAAAAAGGAAAAGTGGCTAGTTTGATCTCACCCCTTAATAGGGACAATGCATTTTGTTAGCTTTTTCTAATATGTATATATTAGCTTTTTCTAACAAAATGCATTGTCCCTATTAAGGGGTGAGATCAAACTAGCCACTTTTCCTTTTTTATAAAAGATATGGGGTAGTAATATTACATTACTGCTGCTAAAACGGGGACGCCGAGGAGGAAAACCTGCGTCTGCAGGTTTCTCCTTAGCGTCCCCGTTGTAGCTCCATATTACAGGGCAGGTGCTAATTCAGCAGTCTGCCCCGTAACACAGCGCTAAGTGCCGCCACAAGCATCCCCTCCATGGAGTCCTATCATTGAGACTTCGACTGCCGGGTCACAAGACCTGCAGGATCTCGCCTCTCGCGAGATCCTGCACGTCAGCAGAGTGATTTGCGGAGGGAGACTGGGGACTTTCCCCCCCCAGTCTCCCCCAGGCCAGAAGTGGCAGACCGAGCCGATGCTCTTGCCGCAGAATGAGAGGTGAGTATCTGATTTTTGGGGAGATTTGAAGCTGGTGATAACTGATTCCGCAAAATCAGATCCGAGCTATGGTTAACTTTTCAGTTAACCGCAGCGGGACGTAATTAGCGTTAGGATTTTGTAATCCTAACGCTAATTAACTCTTTGCACTCCCTATGCGTAACATGGGGAGAACAAAGTATAGTAAACGCACGCAATCTCCGAATCTCTGTTTCTTTAATCCGTTAGTGTTCGGATTGTAATATGGTCGACCCGCGCTAGGGCCACTAACGTTAATGCTCACACAGCTGAGCTCCAATGTTAGCGTTAAGTATGTTAAGTATGTTATAGGGCCAAGTTTTTTTTTTTTTAAATCTCCTGATATGGTTATAATTTTAAGACCCCTGGTGTAAAATATGAAGATGATGCTGGGGTCGCAAGCCCTGTTTTGCCCAGGGCCCTGCAAACGCTAAGCCCTTGCTTGTTTGTGCCCGATGATTTCATTTTTTTCAGTATACTAAAAAAAAATTAAAGGGCATATATATTTATGTTACTTTATTGTTATCACGTTTTCTTGCTGTGAGCATAAGTCCAAGGTATTTTTGGAATCATCTAGTTATAATGTTTAGATGACTTACCTTACTAAAAAAACGCACACCTTTCAATATTCATTGTGTTTTAATGTCATTATTAGAAAACAGAATTAAAATTCAACAAAATGTTGCTATGAAATTCCTAACCATCCTGCAATTAGATTAGATAA
Source organism: Leptobrachium leishanense (assembly GCA_009667805.1). Taxonomy (NCBI): domain Eukaryota; kingdom Metazoa; phylum Chordata; class Amphibia; order Anura; family Megophryidae; genus Leptobrachium; species Leptobrachium leishanense. The sequence continues at coordinate 88,915,847 of CM019064.1, read as the reverse complement.
TTAGCAATCACACGGCCCCGGACTACAAAGGGGAGGAGAGCATAATGTTTTTATGCTTATCCAATTAACTGTGATGGAGCGGAGTCCATTAGGGATAAAGTCATTTGCTCCGACACGCACAATAGATTTTGTATTTGTAATATTAAAACCTTTGCCATGTCTCTCTCCATCTGGTGTCTATAATTACAGTGTGAAGACCAGAATGGTTGACACGACTGGAGATTAAAGAAAATAAACAAATAAAAATACACTTTTTGTATTTAGTCTTCGGCTTCCTGAGGTCAGAATGTAAAAGGTGAGGAATGTTGGGGTGTTAATTCCATAACATCATTAGCTTTTGGAGGATCTGGATCACATGCCATCTATGACATCTAGAATGGCTCTGTTTGAAATTAAAATGTAATAATTCTAACATGTTCTTGCACTAAACAATAACATTGAACAAGGTAACAACCCGTGCAGGTGCCCTTAGGAAATACTGTAAATGTATGTTGCAGAAAAGGTTGTGCACACCATGACACATATAGCAACTCAATACATTATTATCCCTATTATTCTATTTAATAAAGAGACACTTCAAGGTCCACAACCACCCACTCAGTTTACATGTTTCCTGAATTTTCCCTGTAGCCTTGATGTGCATCAGTTTTCAGTCTAATCATGATGTGTTTGAATTTTCTGTGTTATAACAAATTAGCAAAATGTCACATGAACAAAACAAAGAATGAATTGTGCAGATGCACCCTTCACCTTTCCAACCTGGTGTTTAAGAGCTTTTCTGGGAAGCCACCACCCTATCTGAATGCACCGATATTGACATATAAAATATGTCAAAATTGGACCGGCAGGGAAGTTAAATGAATGAGTGTACCATAACATATTAGGAATGAGTCCAAAACGCTGATGAAATATTGAGACTCGTTAGGTAAATGTCGATGTGGCTCTACATTTTGTTGCTATCAGAAGTTGGCAAATATGCACAATAACCCGTTTTATGCTCTGATCCCTCCTGGGCGGCTGCACAAACCAGAAGATGGAAACCACTTCCAGAACTTGCTGTGATGGGATATGCTCAACATAAGAGGAGGTACAATTCCTGGAAATATCATTAATTTCCATTCATTCTTTTAAGGTCTAGAACAAAGGATTTGAGCTCGGGTGTATATGAATCATCCTGTATATATCTATAGTTATAAATAAAACATTGAAACTAGTGTGATCCCTGGGCTAAATATTTCTGTACAGAGACTGACCATTACAGCAGTGACCAATTCAACATGTTACAAACTCAGTAACTCCAGAAACTTCAAATTTATAACCGTAGACCGTGAGGGGGGAAAAGGTCATATATTTCAAGGGTGATCAAAGTCAACAATGGAAAGGCAGAGAGCCAAGCCCATGACGGTCTCTCCTGATTGTTGATGTCAAGAGTCCAGTGGATTGGACAAAGAGATATAGAAATTCAACATAAACTCGTAGAGAGCATTAAAACAGAGGGTGCATTTCTGAATATGATGCTCCAGCCAGTTGTTTTGAGTTTGTGATGAGTTCCACGACAATTGCAGCAGACGTTCTGTCCCCGGGTGACCTGGCCAAGCATCACAAGAGTAATAAGTCATCACAGCTTGAGTAGCAGACATTACCTCTCATTCTGTGCAATCCTTCCAAACGAGCCTGATTTTTATCATTGCATATTATTTTTTCCCCCTGTAGCTTTGAAATGACCAGGCTTAGTGATTTCCTGGTGAATATAGACACTGACCGATTACAAAGGATGTGCACTGCCATTATTTTCAGCTGTGAATTGAACAGTGTCTGCTCTTTAGAAGATTAGTGCGGCATTATATGGGGATTATTTATTAGCCGGCTATTTGCCTTCAGTTTTATAGCATTAGTGAAATATTGGAATATTTGCATAATGTTAATTTGTGCAAGTACCGAGCAGTACAAGAGGGTAACATTGAGCACACTCGGACACACCACAGCTCATTGCAGTGAATCAAATTGCCATCGTCAGAAAAAAAGGGTTTTGCTCCACCTTCTATGTACGGGTATTCATAAGGTAAATTATACTTACATATTGAATGGGCATAGCCCGAAATACTGAAATCAATGAATAGGAGTAGGCCCAAAAATAAGTATGTATACAACACAACTCCAATACACGAAGCAATAACTGAATGCAGCAAAAAAACTTTAAAAAAATATCCTTACCATAATCGCACTAAAAAGGTAACTGTTGAAATAAGAACAAGAAACTAAAACCAATACATCACAAAACACAACCACACTCATGAAAATTAAATAATATGGTCTAGTGGAAGACCCTTAATACAGTATAAAAAGGGCTATATTACATTCTTCACGCAAAAAGCCTCGCGCAAAGCAAAAATCTTTGCACCAAGCGTTAAACTTTTGCGTGCACAAATCACCGCTGGAATTACAATCCTCGTGGCTTTTTTTCTTCCGCCGATCAATTGCGCGTGCAAAGAGTACGCGCACAAATGCAGGCTCTGTGCCGTCTCGCGCAAAAATCTTTGCGCGCGCAGTTTTTTGCACCCATTCAGCCAATCAAAATGAAGAAACATCTATCAAATGCAACTGATTTGCGCCTGCCAGAGGCATCGGAGACGGGTTCTGCGTCTATGATGCAAAATGAGCACATATGTACAGTAATAATTTACAGATTTGCCGTTAGCACCAACTTTTAGGAGTTGCTAAAATTATGCGCGTAAAGGCTATGCGGTAATTACCGCGAAATAGATTGTAATACCATACTCGTACCAGCGCACATCCGCATTTGCACTCACAATGTTAAGTATAGGACGCGCACAGTCAGCTCGCGCAGGGTTCGCGCAGGTTCACCGGCGGTAGATGATTGCGCGCGGTTGTTGCGCTGACTATGTAATACGGGACTAGGCGCAAATGGTTTTACCCCTCGCATAATGTTTTTTTGCGCCGGCGCAAACCTTTGCGTGAAGATTGTAATTTAGCCCTAAGTGTTTACAGCTCTTATTCTTTCTTACTTAAGACATAGCAGGCACTTCCTTTCCTGTCTCGTCCATGTTACTTTGCTGAGCAAATGTCATTATGAAGAAGTGAGTTGTAAACACTTAAAGGGACACTCTAGGCAACATGACCACCTAAGCTGTTTTAGGTGGTCATGATGCCTGGAGTATGCCGCCCTCTGTCCCCCCTCCCTCCGCTCAGCAGATCAGCTGAAAATGCTGAAAACAGCTGAGAGACGCGGAGAACTTTACTCCGCCCTCCCAGCTGTCAGTCAGCAGAGCGGGAATCATATTTCCGGCTTCTGACGACTTTTGCCGAGTAGGAGACGTCATCGCGATTTCAGCGCGATGACGTCTCCAACTCACCGCAGTAGCTGGCGGCAGCGGCTGAGGGTTAGTGTTGCGCGCATCCTCTTGCGCGCAACACTAATCCTCAGAGGGAGCCGGGAGGAAGCCTGCCGATTGGCTGGCTTACGTGAGAGGCGCGCATGCGCGCTTCTCACGTAAACCAGAAGGTAAGTCGGATAGAAGAAGGTGATTATATAAAAAAAAAACAGTGCTGGAAACAAGAGGATTTTAGGGTAAGTATTACAGTTAAAAACACAAAAACAAAAAATAACTATTTATTAAGGGAATAGGGATAGGTTAGGATTAAAAAACGGGGGGGTGATTTTTTGTTAGAGTGTCCCTTTAAATTAATAGTCACAATTAAATCAGCAATCCTTACCTCATCTATGCTTCTAAATCACTGAGAACCCGTCATGACAGTAAGACCTCCAAAAGAACTTGAACGCTGCTGGTTTATAACATTTTCTCAGAAAGTATAGAAATCGAAGAGCCCTCTGGTGCTTCATCCGTGATAAACGGAGTAGCAGAAATGGGCAAGGAAAGTAGAAAAAAAGATTGGCTGTTCTGAACTCTATACTATGCAATTGCATAGAAGACGGAGCAGGTCTATGGTCGTTCGTGCGTCCAGTAATTAACTAGCAAAGGGGTAAACGGAGTAGAAGCAATATAGTATCAATTTCATATTATACATCAGGGGTCAGCAACCTTGGCCCTCTAAGGGCTGTATTCCATAGCATACGCTAAAATGGGGGACGCTACTGGGAAAAATCTGCACCTGCAGGTTTCCAATGGGCGTCCTCATTTTAGTGCGACATTCCGGGGCAGGCGCTACCTCAGCACCTTGCCCCGGAACGCGGCACTAACCGATGGGATACTCGTGGTAACCTTTCCGCGCTGACGCGTGTATCATCTCCTGGAGTCCATAGCCGTGAGCTCTGCACGATCTCACCCTCGCGAGATTCCACATCACCGCCGAGTGATCGCATAGGGAGACTGGGAACTATTTCTTCCCAGTCTCACTCTTCTCCGCCGTGTTTTTCGCGAAGGTTCCGGCGGGTTTTCCTTGTACTCTGGGGAACTTTAATTACCCAAAGTGCGAGGAACGAGAGAGCACCGAAATGTCGCCGACATTTCGAAAAGGCATGCCACACCTTTTCTGGTCAGGTGGTCCTTCCCTATGTGGAATAGCCCATTCAGTTCATTGATGGCTGGGCTGGCACGCCCTTTTCCTAAAACTCTTTTGGGTGTTGCCAGGGACTCAAGTCACTCCACTGACATGCCCCCTCCATGGGCTACCAATCCCTGTCCCAATCTCATACCTCCTAGTACAGGTAGATATACCTGACATACTATGAATAACTGAATAAAAGCAAATGAACACTTTTAACGAACATATTTTTAGAAATACTGTATAAGGCATCGTTTATACTAGCTTGACAATACTAATACATTTTAGTGGAAACACGAAAAAAAAATCTATAGTAGATTATATAGTGAAGGCAAATTTTTTACCAAAATAGTCAAAGCTGAATTGGAAAAAAAATACTTCCTAATTCTACTATTCTGGACAATTATGTAGAAGTGTTAATCAGTCTACTTTAAATTGAGAAAAATGCTGAATAAAGACAAATATGAGCCGAGCAACACAGTTCTTTGAAGCACAATTCTACCGCTTTTAAAGAAAAATAAAACTCTCCATGGACATTACCAGCCTGGAGCACCGCTATTAATGTAAAACTGCAAGAGGTGCCGTTCTATAAAGTGATGTTTCAACCACTGGAATCTTCTGTTTAAGATCTCTCCCATGCAATTGAAGCATGTACAGGTTTTTCAACTTGTCATTATACATTAATGCATAATATATTAGAGATATTAAATATCCATCACAGCCTATAATCGGATCACTGGAAATTGCAACAATGTCCCTTAGACATTGTTTCTCAACCCCGGTCCGCAGGACCCACTAATAGACCAGATTTTAAAGATTATGGGTACTATTACATTCATAACGCTAACGTTAGCGTTCACGTATTGTGCTGCCATGGACTTGCTGGGTACAATAGGAAAATAAACAAATATAAAACAAACGCCTACTCCTTTATGCAGAGGTTAAATAAGCATTCAGAATTCCTGTCTGAAATATTGAACGGCTAAGCCGTTTACCAATCCGGGAAATCAAAATCAAATATACCTTCCTTCTGTTCGGGATTGCACTTCCTTCCCTGCTGCACTCAGCACCAAGACTGACCTCTCAGGCAGAAACACATCTCCTATATGGACAGGATAGTCCTAATCAGGAATTGGCTGGGCGTTAACCCTATAGGGGAAAAATTAAGTTCTCGATTCGCCTGCTGATAAACCTGTGGTCTACCACACTGCCCCTAATAACACTGTCACAATATACAGTATATTTAGCTCATTAAAAGGCTCAGTTCATGTCTAACTGTTCTAACCTCAAAATCTGTGTGCTACCTCATTTCTGGGGATTGCTATCAACGCGCTTTCAGTGGGCCTGTCCTTAAACTTCGGGTAAGGGCTGGAGAAAGGCATGAAAGACTGCTGGTGGGAGAACGGGGATCTGGCGAGGGAGTGGCATTAACAGATGTGACCCAGTCGGGGTACAGAGATCTGATATAATCTGTTTCTTTATAGTACTGATTACCCATCTTACTTTTTTTTTCTTCATGCATTGCACATAATGGTAAGGAGATTCATTTTCCCATCAGTTTTTCTAAGGAACAACGTTAGGAAATAGCAATTCCTAGCATTTAGAAATAAATAATTCTTCTGGTGTTATTATTTCTGTAATACATAATTAGTGCCTCAAGTACATTGTTTTCTGTGTATATTTTTTTTTTTTTCCAATTCAAAGTGTTTTTATTTGAAAAGAAGTCAGCTGAACAACAAAGAATAATATAAAGGACATCACATAAGAAAGATCTATAAGGCAGGTAAAAATTGTGAACGGCAACGATAGAACAGTTAGCGAGTCCAGGTGAGGGAGTGTCAAAACGGTAAAGAGAGAAAAAAAAAAAAGGGGGGGGAACAGGGGAGAGAAAGCGAATGGCCAGAAGTGTGACGTTCCCGGCTCACTCCTAGGACAAAATCCATAGGAGGCCGTGGAAGAAAAATGTCACGGGGCCAGGGTACCTAAGGGCCAGGCATGACAGGCAGAGCCATGGTAGCCGCCATGGTGGCTCACCTCAGGACAACCCACAATCGCTGGGGAGGAAAGAAGGGGGGAAGGGGTAGGGGTAGGGAGGAAAGGAAAAAAAAAACACACACCTCCCCGAACAAGAAAACGAGAATGCAGATTGTCCAGACGCAAAGAGTCCCAAAACATAATGTCCATCAGACATAACAGGTCCTCCAATATGAATGTGGAGGGGGGCATAAGACCCCTGGTCATCAGTGTGACAAATATTAAGTCATGGGGGGGTGTAACTCAACCGGGATCGGTGTCCCCAGCCACGACATCTGCGAAGACCCGAACCTGTGGGGGTATGGTAGACATACTCAGAAGAGGAAACATAGTCCAGGCCTCCTCCGGGGTCGCCGCAGTATGAGGTATGTTACCACGAATAATCACCAGAGATCCTGCTACTCCCCAACGATAGCGGATCCCCTCGGATCGTAATCGAGCCGTCACATCGCGGAACCTGCGCCGGGCCATGAGCGTCAGGAAGGGTAGGTCAGCAAAAAGGGACAAGCGGTTCGATTCTTCTGTGTATATTTTGATGCACTAGATCCATAGTGAAATCCTAACTCAAATTGCCTAGAAATAACAATATTTGAATTCTGAAATATTGAAAAAAAATATTTCCGCACTTTTTTCTTTATGGTAAAATGAGGTTGACTTTATGTAGACACTGACAAAGAACACCAGGCTTTGATGTCATTCTCTGAAAACAGGATGACTCAAGGATCCTCCTGAATAGATAGTGAATGTGCTGGAAGACAAAGATGATTGCAGACACAATTCCTGTAACAACACAATGATTTAGATATCCATTTTAATATTTGCGGAAGTTACAATGCAGTGACTCAAGCCACTTCCAATCACCTTGTTATATACAGTATGTAAAGGTGATTGAAATGGAATGTGATACATTGATATCTATCTTCTACAACCATCTAGCTATACAGCAACACATCGGACACTAAAACAGCATCATAATATGGCGAAACGTTTTCATTTAGCACCTTCTTTTCCTCCAGTATAATACCATTCATAGTAAAGCCTTAGAAACACATAGAGAGAGAAACACGAAGACACAGAGACAAATTGGGTCCGATTCTAATCTAAAAGGTGATCGGGAGATGTAAGGGACAGAATCGGCATGAGCAGATTTCCCTTACAGTCTTCACTGTTACCGATCTTATTCCGCTCAGCCAATGGATTTGCGACTGGCTCAGAATAATCGTGGGCCGTTGGCTCCTGGAGACCTGCATGACTCTGCGCAAGCCCTGCAAGCACACGGTTGTACAGAAGCCACGGAAGGAGGAATAGACATCTATTCAAAGTATAAGATACATTAAATTACAGTAACCTGATGAAACATCCAAGCTGCAAGCAGAGCTTGTAGCTCAGTTATAATATCAGCAGGCGCCATTAAGTTTTGCCTAGATACATTAGGCTATCGGCTGGAGCTGTTAGACATAATAAGTACGTTGTGATCTAGTCCTAAGTGTTTAGTGGCATTTACTTTTTTGATGCTATCTCACATGTATTTGTGCATTTAGATTCTAGACATTACTGGCAAACCCCACATGAAGAACATTTGTAATCTTGGGTATTGCTGCTCTGACAAATGCCGGCATTTTACAAATGTAAAATTCAAAGAGCAGCAGATGAAGCTTCATCTGGTTTTAAAAAGAGTAATCCTTGTAAATGTATCAGTCTGTACACTGCAGATTGTACTGCATTCTTTTTTTTTTTTTAATTTAAAGTTTTTTATTTTGAAATAAGTCAGCATTACATCATACTGTAAAATAATGGATGACCTCGCAGGGCCAAACAAGAAGACATAACAAGCAACGGAAACCACACATGGCCAAAAAAGTGTCATCGTAAAAACAGCGAATCGAAAAAATCTAAGGATAGCAATATGTTAGCAGAAAACATCCCCTAGACGGGGGTCTCATCAAGGTGGGAAATCAAACATATATAAATGCAGCCACTTAAGGCCGGCCAAGGTAACTACGGTCAGCTGGTCAAAAAACATGCGTCGCAAAGAAGGACAGGGCGGTAAAAATAAGTAAAAAGGCAGAAAGTACCATGTGCAGGCAAAAAAGCAAAAGCCCTATGCAATGCAGGCTGGGACTGATCAAAACAAATTACGAACCGTCCTGAAAGTCCAGGCACTAGGCCAAGCTAGAGACCAGGGACACGTAAGCATATAAGAGAAATGCAGGGGAGGGGGTGTAATTCAGTAAAGCTCAGACCTGGAGAGGTAGAGGGCATAGAAACCAGCCTTCAATCCGGTCGAGGGTCCGGAGGATCTGGTGAGAGGCCCGCAGCCGCAAGGTCAATCCAAGCCACCGCGGGATCCGTGATGGTATAGGGGACATTTGCGTGGGTCACCACCAAAGCTCCTGCCAGACCCCAGCGATATCGGACACCCTGTCGGCGAAGAACTGATGTCACTTCACGAAAACGCCTGCGAGCCATCAGGGTCTGGAATGGGAGATCATGATACAGGGCCAGAGTGGAGCCCTCAAAGCGTACGGGATCCCTCGCGCCCGGAGCAGACATAACCTTGACCTTGAAAGCCACTTCACGGAAGGCCACTACGACGTCTCGAGGAGCCCCAGGTGGGTTCGTCGCAGGTCTCCTGACCCGAAACACCGACCCAAGCATGTCAGGTGTGTCAGGGGGAAGCCCCATGACCTGAAGCACAAGACGAGTCACGTAGGACGGCAGAGCGTCGGAGGTAATAGAGTCCGGGACACCCCTGACCCTGATGTTTCGGCGTCTGTGTCTCGTTTCAAGCATCTCCACAGAGCGTGTCAGAAGTTCGACTTGGTATCGCAAACCAGCAACCTGACCAGACAGGTGAGTTTGTTCCGTTGTCACAGCAGAAGTCGTCTCCTGTACCACCTTCACCTGAGCACGCATCGCCGCTATCTCCGTGCGGACCGCCGCCACCTCAGGCTGCCACACCTCACGTATCACCCGAAGCTCCTCCAAGATCCTGCGGAGATCCCCCTTCGTGGAGGGGAGATGGTCGTCCTCCTCCTGCACCTGTTGCTGTCGAAGTCCCGTCCCCACTGCAGACCGATGATCCGAGGTCACACTATTACTGGCGGAGGTAAGGGGAATCTCAGTCGGGTCCCCATCAAAAATATCCTCTGTGTCCGGCGTTGCCCCGGACGATGTCCGCATTGCTGATTTTCTCTTCTTCTGTGCCCGTTTCCTAGCAGCCGCCGAGAGGGGTCGGGAGTCAGACGCCGGTGACTGCGGGGCAAGCCAGGGCATCCCAGTAATACCCCCCTGAGGTTCATAGTTGCTGTCAGCCTCTGAGGAGCCATAGCCCGGGGGGAGGGAGGAAGAAGCAGTCAGTCCCGTAAAAGCGGACCCACCTCGCAAAACATCCCGAATGTCCCTCTGTCGGGGGGCCCGTCGCTGGGAACGACTGGTAGGCATGGTTCCGGAGATGCTGGGCTGGCACGAGGTCGCAGGGCGGTGAGGGAATCTCAATACGCCTCGAGTAGGCTTCCAAGATGGCCGCGGTGACTAGGCCCAAATCGCGCTGCCGGCAGCAATCTGTCCCCGGGCACGAAACTCAGGGCTAAATCAGGTACCTCAACTCTCCAGGATCCCTCTAGCCAACCGGGAAGCTCACAGGGCAGTGCAAACGGCGAAAAAAGCAATAAAATCCGTGGTAGACACTGAGCTCCTCCAAAATGCTGCTGCTCGCTTCCACAGCTAGCTCCGCCTCCGGCCCATGATACTCTTAATCCGGCCCTGGGTGCTGCAACTCCTTGCCGATAAACTAAAGGGGAAGATCAGTGGTGAGCCATGAGGTTACTAGCAGTGCCTGCTGCTGTGATGGCTCTGTATGTCTGTACTGCATTCTTGATAGGTTCTCATTCCCGGATTGATCCACGATTGCTCGTACAGTAGACACAGACCCTTTCTAAATGACAAAGGTCAGGCTTGGTGGGAGCTGGCGACTGTCACTGAATCAGATGGAGCATTGATGCAGTTGTTACGGTAAGCTCCCACAGCACTTCGAACATACGTCTAGTAAGAAAGAGACCTTTGTCCTAAAGAAAATTGATTAGAAAATACTATAACCTGCTGGAATAAGTTCCATAAAGGTTGATTATCACCATCCGTTCAATAAAGCTGCTCTGCGTTCGTACGATTATGCAATGATATGGGCAGAAACGGCAGCTAAAATAAACTCTACCTACAATGTCAAGGAGCAAACAACCCTTTCACAACTGTACGTATGAAGGGTTATAGACTTTGAATATTAGTCATTTGAAATAACACAAGCAACTTTTATCTAGTTAGGACAAAGCCAGGTCTTACCTCATTGGATTTTTTTCTTCTTTTGTAACTTGTAGCTAGATAAAAAGGAGCAAATGGCTTCTTCCAAATCCCCTGGAATATTGCATTTTTAGATACTTATTTTATCTCTCTCTCTAGTAGTTCCTATACATCAATATATTTTAAAAAAATCATTGCTTGGGCATTTTGCTACTGGGCTGTCACATTACAGTACACCCATCATTCACTTTTTATTCTGGCAGTGTTCAATCGTACTCTAAAAAAATTTTTGAAAAAAAATTATACATATATATATTTTCATCTATATCTACAACCAACTGCATGCATTGCGATTTTCTTTAAATCTCAGAAAAGATTTGCCATATAATGGCAATGTAGGAGAAAATAGTAGTGAAATAATCCTTTGGCTTTTACAGTTGAGCTTGTCTTTTTGTCGCATTGCTCTGTAACCTGAAATTACCCTCCCCCCTCATTGGAACAGCTAAAACTCCCTCCACCTACTGGGGAGGATAAGGAGCAGGAAGCTGGGTCTGCAGTATCTGGACGGCTGTGCAGAATAAGATGCATCAACTCCTAGCCGGTAGAAAATAAGTCAATAGATTCAATTGCTGTCACGGGACCCGGTGCTCAGAGACTGTGGACTGTACTAAAACCTCGCTCCTCCGCTATTCCCCTCATTTAAGTGTAACGGGTTTTTGCGTAATCCCGCAAATACCCCTGTGGTCCTTTACCTCAGTTACCTTCAAGCGCTCTGCAAGCCGATCCTGAGCCTCCGCTACATGGGAGTTGGGGTACATGACTGCGGCAGTGCCTTCACCCAACTGGACATCCAGGCTTTGGGTGTGAGATCCAGTTGGGAACATATTTAAACAAGCAATAAATCAACACAGAGCTGTCTTTTATAGAACTTTGTATTGCACAGCAAAACTCTATGCAAAAATAAATGTAACTTGATAATCCAGGTTAACTCTTAACATAATCATTACTGGGTCATTGCTAAGGCCTCTCCTCTGAATTTGCTTGGATAGTCGAGTATCCAACTCGGATGCCGTGATTGCTCCTTTTTGAAATAGTTTTCCTAGTAGCAGTTGTAATCGATTAATATAGTCAGAAGAGTTTTCATGCTCCTTCTGCTTGGTGGCTAGGAACTTGACTAACAGATCATCAGAGTCCTCCGATTTTTCATAAGCATCTTGCAAAGCTTGAATGTAATCCTGTGCGGTAGTTTGTGCATTCACTCCCTTGTAAAGCCTTATTATTTCTGTAGCTGGGGATCAGAGACTCTCCATTAACCGTTGTTTCTTTATAATATCAGTACAAGACCATTCTTCCAGTAATTGTAAAGAATTATCCTTCCAGGCCTCAAAGGTTTCTTCTCCTACAGGCACAGGCTGGTTCCCAGAAAACACCTTCAACTTGCGGTAGCTGTGGGTGTGTGTAGCTGTTACTATGGCCTCTGAGAGTTTTTGTAGTATTTCGGCCATGTTACTTTCCCCTGAATTTGTGGTACTCAAGAAGGGGCTGTCTGGCTGTGGCGATATTGTAGATGAGACCACTACAAGACCTGTGGTCCTAGGGTTGATTTCCCCTTGCTCTTTGGAAAATCGTACAGTCTGTTTTGGAATGGCTCCAACTTCGAATGGTGTAACCGGTAATCTCCAGGTAGTTTTCTCTAACATAGGGGTCCGAGGCTGGCAATGGCTTGATACATCAAAATCCCTCAGGTTTATACTGAGGGGTTGCTGTGGAGTATGCCCCTCCTCTTTGTCCAAAAGAGCGTACACTAAGGGGCATCCTTCGGGTGCTGCTCCAAGAAGGTGTAGGCTTGGGGCCCTCTGGCGGCCTCTCAAATCTGTATGGGCATATATTAACATATAAATTTGACTATTTAAATCCTGCAAGATATCCCTGATGGTAACAATCTCTATTCCCAGTAAAATCTCCAAACACTTGGTGACATGCTTCAGCTCGCTGTAGGGAGGTACTTGACATATCATCACTGCATGGTGTAACGGTATCTTCTGTTGATGAGCCCATTCTGTCGCAAATAAGAGTGTGGGCCGTGGGATTAATATATCCTTGTTGGTTGTACCCAAATTCATTTCAGCAGTGCCTCCATTTGTAACGGGTTTTTGCGTAATCCCACAAATACCCCTGTGGTCCTTTACCTCAGTTACTTTCAAGCGCTCTGCAAGCCGATCCTGAGCCTCCGCTACCTGGAAGTTGGGGTACATGACTGCGGCAGTGCCTCCACCCAACTGGACATCCAGGCTTTGGGTGTGAGATCCAGTTGGGAACATATTTAAACAAGCAATAAATCGACACAGAGCTGTATTTTATAGAACTTTGTATTGCACAGCAAAACTCTATGCAAAAATAAATGTAACGGTCTAAATAAACATAATGCAGTGGAATAAGTAAATAACGCAAGAGTCAGTATGAGTTTACCCACAAACAATACTGCGGCCCACCCTAGTCTTTTCCCTAATGGTACCATAGGTAGGTGGTGCACATTGTTGGGGCCCAGAATAATTGTAATCCACTTTGTTAGTAATATGCTGGGATGTTCCAGGTATCAGAAAAGTCATAGACTGCTGCTTTAGTAACCAGTGTCAGAATGCCTTGCTGTAAACCAAGGGGAGAGGTCTCAGCTTACCACTCTACAGTCTGCAATCAGATTTTGTCCAGGAAGGGGAGACGCTGCTCCACTGGGATTCCTTCTTTCTGCAGAACAATCACTGCCAGGAACAGTTCTGTGCTTTGATCTGGATACAGAGTCTGCTGGGAGCCTTTATGCAGGATGCTTCAGCACTGGACACAATACCACAAATCTCAGCCACCATCATCTTCCAGCTTCCGCTCTCTTGCTTCCTCTCTTGCAGCCCTACCTCCACACAAAAAACCATAGAGCCACACAGTCTTGAATCTCAAGAGCAAACAGAAGGTCGCCATCTGCTGGTTACTACATAGAAACTGCAGGGTAGTAGAATTACTGTACTCCAGGGGTTACATAAGTTATTGGTCTGTTTATGTTTTCATGTTAAAAGTGGTGTTTTTGTGACTTTTCCCCCATCAGAACATAATCCAAATGCCTTTAACCCCTTCACTGCTGAGCCATTTCACGTCTTAAAAAAAAAAAGGAAAAATGTGTTTTTTTTAATTAATATTTTAATTATTTTTTTTCTTTACTTTAAACATGGTCATGTTTCCTATCATTGGAAAGTCCATGCTCTGGCCTTTCTAGTGATACCAAACATGACCCTGCTAGCTGGCAACAGTCAGGGGTTCCTTTGAACCCAGATATCTCCTATCTCCACCCCTATCTTTGTTTAGGAGTCAATGAGGACGTTCCCCACAAGTCCTCAGCAGTGAAAGGGTTAAGCCTGTCCCTCGTGTTCCCTGACACCAGGGGAAGCCGATCGCCATCCAGGAGTCAGATGTGCCAACCAATCCCATTCAAGGACCGCACGGAATTCAATTTAATGGAAACCTCTGCAGAAACTTTAAACCCCAGTGCCCCGAAAACCCTTTGCCCCAGCAGGGCACTCTTTTGGGGTTAGGGTCCCTCTCATGGGGCAGTTGGGGTGATTTTCAGGAGGAAGCTCCATCGGGACCCCAAGATCCTGAGCCTTTCTTGGCCCCAGGGGCTCAGGCAGCAACGGCCATGCAGCATCACCTGGGGTAGCTTCCTCATGTGGGTGCTCTGGCCCCGCCTGTGCATCGGGGCGCTTTTTTGGACTGTGACACCATAGGGGCCCGAGCTATCAAGTAGTAACCACGGATTGCCACTGCTTTCCTGCAATCCCCCCAAACAAGGATCCTTGCTCTGTATAACGGCAGTTAGAGTTATTTATAAGGCTCCACCAAGTTCTGTAACTCTGTACAATAGGAGAGACAGAATAACTAATATACATACAAGTTAAACACACAGAACAGTAGGCGAGAAGACCCTGCTCAAGAGCTTACAATCTGCAAGGAGGACCTGATAGAGACCAGGGTGAACGGTGATGCCGGGATGTCTGGGTGGGCTGAGATGTTAACTGTTGTTATTGGATTCTGTACCAAATAAAAAGAGGCCTGCTGAAATGGCCAGTGAGTTTGCTTAACCTAATATGATCAGTGTCATCTGCTTAATTGGGAGAAATTAAGAACCGACATTGATTCAGTGCTGCTTGCTGAGGGAAGAATCCCGAACTAACGAAGGAAAACAAATCACGGCGGCCGAGGGAAAATCTTCGACCTTGGCTCTCGTAACAATAACTAAAATACTTATTTTACCATACTGAATTTTGGAGAAACCATCAACATACAATATTCTCATACAAGTGGTATGTAGGAATTTGTAACAAAAATGCAGAATAATTGTGAAGACATACTTTTTGTTAGGAAGAATAATGGACAATAGTTACAGGCAGAAACTTTTGGGTGAGAAGATAACAGCTCCTTTCACACACAAACATCTCGACCCAAGATCCGAGTCCCTGTGTCTAAGTAATTCCATACAGGGTTATTCAAAGAGAGGTGAAAAGCAGGAGAATGAAAAATGCGAGGTCAAAATATCCAAACCAGAAAAATTCTCCCATTCATCTCACTTTCCAAATCGGATATTCTGACTAGGGATGAGCTGTTTGGGTTCGGACGGTTCGGAGTGCGACCCGAACTTTGGCAGTTCGAAAGTTCGCGAATTTCAAACTTTTTGGGCGTGTTCGGTTCGAGTTCGAAAAAAAAAGAAATTTTGAAAAAAGTATAGAAAATGCTTAAAAAAATACTAAAAAAATCTAGAAATAAAGAGACGCTTTACTGCAGAATATTATAAGCAACGGTTTATTCGATATTGAATTAAAAACTAATGTGTACGTGGAAAGATTATCAACTCTAAATGACCTCTGTTCACAAACGTGCATAACACCAGGTGTTTTTAGTCTGGTAATCAATTTGATACATTGTACAATATAGTGAAGGGGTGGGGTGGTGTCTGCTTCTGATTGAGATTTGAGAATTAATTTCCCTAAAACATCCTAATATGCTGCATTTAACCCTTTCGCTGCTGAGGCTTTTCACACCTCTGTGCTGAGGTAATT
Organism: Leptobrachium leishanense; assembly: GCA_009667805.1. Lineage (NCBI taxonomy): Eukaryota > Metazoa > Chordata > Amphibia > Anura > Megophryidae > Leptobrachium > Leptobrachium leishanense. Next base: position 88,899,891 of record CM019064.1, on the reverse strand, counting down.
TTTACCGCTTTCGCTCATCATGTTTAACCGCGTTTTGTAGCCATATTTTGATACATGACCCAGACATATTATATATCGTTCTTTCCAGCAGACTTGGCAGATTCATAATATGTCATTATTATATGTATACGTTATGTCATGTCTGTATATTATAACAAAAAATGCAATAAAATTAGAATTTTCAATAATTTATTATGTGTAAAGTGTTTTTTTTTCACATTTTAACATGCGATCGTTTGCGGTTATATTTTGTATGGGGTGCGCTTGTTAAAAAAATTAGAAATGGGGTCTCGTTACTTTTTTTTTGGGGGGAAATTTCGCTTTTTTTAACAAACGCACCGCATACAAAAATCGTTAGTGCAGCATTATTGTTCACATTAGTATTGAAATGGGAACAATATTGCTGCATTAACAAAACAAAAACAAACAAAAATCTTGTTTATTTTTTTTTTAATTTTTTTTTTAAAATAATTTATTTTTTATTTTTTATTTTTTTTAAAAAACATTTTCATGCTCATGTTTAGTATCCTTGGAAAGGCCATGCTCTGGCCGATCCAACGATATCAAACATTAACCCCTAGCTGCCATGGATCGGGAGATAGGGGGTTCATTGGAACCCCCTATCTCCACTATTGGTGGCAGCTAGGGGTTAACTCCAGGACTAGCGTCATGGTGCTATGCATGATGACGCCAGTCCTCAGGGGGAGTTCCTGGAGGCTTGGCTGACATCCAAGATGTCGGCCAGCTCCAGGAGAGGATCGCGATCCGACGCTTTTCAGCGCCGATTCGTGATCCGGCTCCCCAGGGGTTAATCACAGCCACCGTTTGGAAGGGCAGGCTGTGCCCTTCCAAATGGTGCCTGGATTAACCCTCTGCCCCCCGGCGATTGGGAGGGAGAGAGGTCCGAAGGACCTCCCCCTCCCTTTCAGGCACTTCCTCCGCACATGCGGGGGGGCGCCTGAATTAGATGTCATCGCGCCACCGCGATGACATCTAATTGCTCCGCCGGGGTCCCGGAGTGCTGGGCTGACATCCAAGATGTCAGCCCGCACCGGGGGGTGCAGCAATCCGCCGGAATCCGCTCAGCGCATCCATAGCACAGGAGAACCACTTGGCTGGACGCGCTGAGCGCGTCCATAGCAGCCAAGTGGTTAACTGGTGTTTGAAAAAAATCTAAAGCAATGTTATTTTTCACCTCGGGATTAAACATTCACAGGGTTATTCAGAGAGCGGTGAAAAGCAGGAGAATAACTGGAGAAGTGAAAATTCTAGGTCAAAATAGCCAAACCAGAAAAATTCTCCCATTTAACTCACTTTCCAAATTGGCTATTTGGTCTAGATTGTTCTCTTCTCTTGCCAGTTCTCCTGGCTTTCACCTCTCTCTCAGGGTTGTTCAGAGAAAGGTGAAAACCAGGAGAATGGCAGGAAAAGAGAACAATCTGGACCAAATAGCCGATTTGGAAAGTGAGATAAGGCTAGGGTCAGACTAACACATTTTTCGCAGCGACCGTCAAAAAGTGCGTCTGAACGCATTGCCGTATTTTTTCACGGATTGCGAGAAAACGGTCATACGGTGCGCATTTTTGTGCGTGATTTTTTACGGATCAAAACCAGGAAACTTTGGGTGTCTGGACGTTATGTTGGCCGGACATGAGCAGGGTCTGACGTCTCCAAATCACGCACACACGCCGCTAGTGGACGCAGCGCACTCTGTACGTCCGTACTAGCGGTTCTGTGTTCTCGAAAAAATGCGTTCATTTTCCACTTGCGTTGCGCAGCCGGACTTTCGTGCGACCGTACTTCGTATGTTGGCCATCATTGCCCGTCATTTGCTGCTAGTGCGGCCGTGATTAAGTGCGCCTAAACACACGTTAAAAATTCGTTAGTCTGACCCTAGCCTAAATGGGAGAATTTTTCTGGTTTGGCTATTTTGACCTAGAATTTTCCATTCTCCAGTCATTCTCCTGCTCTTCACCACTCTCTGAATAACCCTGACAGGGTTATTCAGAGAAAGGTGAAACTCAGGAGAATGACTGGAGAATGGAAAATTCTAGGTCAAAATAGCCAAAGCAGAAAAATTCTCCCATTTATCTCACTTTCCAAATCGGCTATTTGGTGTAGAATTTTCCATTCTCCAGTCATTCTCCTGCTTTTCACCGCCAAAAAATCTGTAAACTTTTTCTGCGTGTCCGAAAATGTCTCCTCTTTTCATACAGACTGCCGCCCCAATCAGTTGCTTATGGATAGATTAAAGGAAAAGCATTTACCGTCATTTCAAATGTAATTTTTTGGTTTTTACATATTTCTATACATCCTAGAAATCCGCCACTTCACGGGCAGGTTATGGGGACCTCCTAGGCACGATATTTGAAGGAATTTCTGGTTTTTATTTTTAACCCTTATTTCATGGAAAACTCACTGTCCCTTTAAAAACTTTTTTTTTTTTACTTTTTGTCCTTGTTTTCTGTCCCCCAGGGCACTACCCGGACCCCCATACACCTTTTATGGCAAATATGTAGCATATCTATCTTGGAGGGCACTCTAAAAAAACGAATTTTCAGCCCCATTGACTTGCATGGGGGTTCGGGTTCGGTCCCGAACAAATGGGAAGTTCGGGTTCGGGCTCGAACCGAACTCGGGGAGTGTTCGGCTCATCCCTAATTCTGACCTAGAATTTTCCATTCTCCAGTCATTCTCTTGCTTTTCACCGCTCTCTGAATAACCCTGATATTATTTTGATTCCACAGATGTAACAAATGAGTATGATATTTCACAAGATGTTGTAATAGTTTGCAAACCTAAATCCCAGATGCCTAGTCTCTATTAATAGATAATACATGCCCATCTGTTTGCTAATTTTTGTATGGAAAGTGATCCTCCAGACGACAGTCTAACCCTTCCTTCATGGTGCGTTAAAGTACACCTTTTTGAGATTACTAAAGCAATTGATTAGAATTAGACGTGTGCGTTTCGTTCCAAATCAAAATTCAGACGGAAATTTACCAACTTGTTTTTTGGAAGTGCTTTTGAAAACGAATCAGTTCCATCCGAAATGGTCTGACAAATGAATAGACTCAGCCCAAATCTGAAGGAAAACAAAACGATCTGGACCGAAATGAAACGGTATAAAAACTAACTGATTTCGTTTTTACAAAGATCAATTAGTTTCACTAACACTCGATTCCCCATAGACAACTGCTTAATCTATTCAGATTAAAATGCCGAACAGCACTGAAATGTCAGTTACATAGTTACATAGGCTGAAAAAAGACATACATCCATCAGGTTCAGACTTTTACACATCACCGACTGCTGTTGATACAAAAGTGAAATGTCCTGATATTCGGTGGTTCATTCGACAGCTTTAAAAAGGTGAATCCCATAGGTTTGAATGCAAAAAATATTCAAGGTTTTTATCAAATATTTATTCAACCTTTTACGTTTATTCTTTCATTTGCAGCAAAAAAGTCTATTGAATTTTTAGGATTTTTTTTAGGCATCTTTTGGGATATAAAAATAAAACATAGCCGGTACTACAATGAAAATAGCAACTAGTATTAAAATACCAGTCAGTACCCAAAATAATCCCATAGGTTTCAAAGTTAAACATATTCCTCATTTCTATTAAATATTTATTCAACCGTTTATTTTTTTCACTTGCAGCAAAAAGTCTCTTTATTTATTTATTTTAGACATTTTTCTGAATTTTTTTGGTGAAATTTTTTAATTCATTTTTTTTTTAAATGAGGCTTTTTTTTTGTTTAGTCTGGCTGCGTTGGGAGGGGCTGTCTATGGTGCTGAAAGCTATTCAGTACCAAGGACAGCAGCTATACTGGTGCTTAAACTTATTCAGCAACATGGAGAGCAGGTCCACATGGCTCTGTAGCCCTGTGGAGCTGCTCTCCATGGTGCTGAAAGCTATTCAGTACAAGGACAGCAGCTATTCTTTGTGATGAAACCTATTCAGTACCAAAGAACAGCAGCCCCGCAGGGCTACGGAGCCCCACTGAGCTGCTATCCAGGTGCTGAATAGGTTTCAACACCAAGAATAGCTGCTGTCCTTGTACTGAATAGCTTTCAGTACCAAAGACAACTCGTTAATCTTAAAGGGGTTAAAGGGGTTTAGGCATCTTTTTTTTCATCTTTAAGTAAAATCCATCCGTTTCACTTTCCGAAATAACTAATAAAAACGAAATACAAAATACCAAATAACTAATAAAAACTAAACACGAATTGACCCGAAAAACGAAATACCAATAAAAACGAAAAAACGAATCAATGCCAAATACGAATTACTGATCGTCTGTATGAACGAATCAATCTGAATATACGAATCACGGTAACATAACAAACGAACCAAAACTAAAAATAAAACGGAACGAAATGATCCGAAACGAAACATTTTTTTCTGCCGTGCACGTCTAATTAGTATTTTATTTACTAGTACCACTAACATAATTTTTTTTAATCCTGTTTGTTTGGAAAATCTAAAACAGCAACATTTCAGTAAAGTGTGCGCACTGTTACATGTTAGCGACTCACTATTAATGGCAACTTCATGACTGAGCCATGAGACACTGTATAAGTGGCTCCAGTGGGAATATTTGAGAGCCGCTTGTGAATACCGGCTCTTTTTTCCTCAGTGCTCCACTGCATGCGGCCATGTGAAGTGTGGGATTGTATAAGCAGTGGAGTAGGGTGGGGGGCCATGGGGGCCATCGCCCTGGGCGCAATTTTCTTACACTGCAAAATTTCAAAAGTCCACCTCCCTCTTTTTCAGCTTTAGTAAATCATAGTATACATCCTTCTGGGATGGTTGATAACCCAGTTATGTTGGAGATTGGGGCCAAAGGGCCCTTTGTGCATATTCATCAGTGATGTGCGGTGTGCGCGATGGCTCCTCATAGGCCCAGCCTGCGACAATTTCCTCCATGGTGGTGGGTAATGTAGAAAAAAGTAATAATAATCTTCCTCATATGTAGTGAAGTTATGAAAAAAAATGAGGGGGGCTGTACCGGCATACAAAGTACATAAGAAAATGGTAGGAGGCCGGGCACTCGTATCCTTATGGGTGGCAAAACCCATGTCTGTAGTAGTTGCCCCGGTGCTATACATCCTTCAGGGATCTGTATCATATTTTTAAGTTTGTATGGATTTAGGCCCATTCACGTAACCCGGCGTCCATGCCTGCTATGGCAAAGCAGCTCTTAGCCGCGCCCCTATGATGTCACCACGCTCGCGCACCTGGCACTTCCAGGTCTTCTGGACACGTGGCGTTCTGAGAACCGAGCAGGGGTTGGGTTAGTAAAACCTCGTCTGCCTATTTATTCTGGTTTTAATACTCTAATGTTTCACCCTGATAAAGGCCTTTGGGGGCCGAAACGGTTTTTAATGCATCATCAATAAACTTTGGATTTTAGAGAAGTCCTCACGTGCCTCCCTCCACTATTCTTTTTTTAACTTGATAATTTTTATTGTGAACACAATATGAAATGGACGACACAATATAAGAAATGATGGACACTACCCTGCTTGGGAGTTCAGCACCGGGGCAACTACTTTACTGATTTGTTTGGGGGAAAACATGTATTTTGCCACCCATAAGGATACGAGTGCCCGGCCTCCTACCATTTTCATATATATATATATATATATATATATATATAAATTTCGGTAAGGACGGTGGCACTCCAAGTCTATTGTTTCCGTTGTTTATTAATCCAAAAAGTCAACGTTTCAATCTTCAAACTTTTTGGATTAATAAACAACAGAAACAATAGACTTGGAGTGCCACCGTCCTTACCGAAATTTATATATATATATATATATATATATACATACAGTCAGGTCCAGAAATATTGGGACATCGACACAATTCTAACATCTTTGGCTCTATACACCACCACAATGGAGTTGGAATGAAACAAACACAATGTGCTTTAACTGCAGACTGTCAGCTTTAATTTGAGGGTATGTACATCCAACTCAGGTGAACGGTGTAGGACTTACAGCAGTTTGCAGATGTGCCTCTCACTTGTTAAGGGACCACAGGTAATGGGACAGAATAATAATCAACAATAAAGAAGATTGTGATGCACACTGTATATATATAACTACACACGGGTGCTAGTCTAAGGCGGACCAGTCCTCAAAGGTCCAAATACATAACACTACAAAAATGCCAAGACTGCACACCAAAGTAAAAATAAATTTTTATTGATACAGAAATAAAAACACTAAAACACCACGAAAAATCTTTATATAATATATAATTTGCCAGAGAACCAACTCAAAAGTAATAAGGTTGGTCTACACTTATCCTAATGCAACAAAAGAGATAAGTTAATATATGTCCTCCAAACAATATGTTAAGGAGTATCCCTGGTAAGAGTGACAAAGGTCTTTGACCAAAACGTTGAGTGTTTGGTCTCTGCTGGTTCTTGTCTGCTGAGAGGTTCCCTGTGGTATCAGTATTTCAGTTTCTTTTCTTTTTACATGTGGTTGTTCATTTATTTTTTTGGTTCTTTAAACACTGCTTGTGATATAAGATTTATTATTACCAGGGATACTCCTTAACATATTGTTTGGAGGACATATATTAACTTATCTCTTTTGTTGCATTAGAATAAGTGTAGACCAACCTTATTACTTTTGAGTTGGTTCTCTGGCAAATTATATATTATATAAAGATTTTTCGTGGTGTTTTAGTGTTTTCACTAAATCAATAAAAATTTGTTGTATCAATAAAAATTTATTTTTACTTTGGTGTGCAGTCTTGGCATTTTTGTACAGAATAATAATCATAAATCAAACTTTCCCTTCTTAATACTTGGTTGCAAATCCTTTGCAGTCAATCACAGTCTGAAGTCTAGAACGCATAGACATCATCAGACACTGGGTTTCATCCCTGGTGATGCTCTGCCAGGCCTCTACTGCAACTGTCTTCAGTTCCTGCTTGTTCTTGGGGCATTTTCCCTTCAGTTTTGTCTTCAGCAAGTGAAATGCATGCTCAATGGGATTCAGGTCAGGTGATTGACTTGGCCATTGCATAACATTCCACTTCTGTCCCTTCAAAAATTCTGTGGTTGCTTTTGCAGTATGCTTTGGGTCATTGTCCATCTGCACTGTGAAGCGCCGTCCAATGAGTTCTGCAGCATTTGGCTGAATGTGAGCAGATAATATTGCCCGAAACACTTCAGAATTCATCCTGCTGCTTTTGTCAGCAGTCACATTATCAATAAATACAAGAGAACCAGTTCCATTGGCAGCCATACATGCCCACGCCATGACACTACCACCACCATGCTTCACTGATGAGGTGGTATGCTTACGATCATGAGTAGTTCCTTTCCTTCTCCATACTCTTCTCTTCCCATCACTCTGGTACAAGTTGATCTTGGTATCATCTGTCCATAGGATCTAGTTCCAGAACTGTGAAGGCTTTGTTAAGTGTTGTTTGGCAAACTCTAATCTGGCCTTCCTGTTTTTGAGGCTCACCAATGGTTTACATCTTGTACTGAACCCTTTGTATTCACTCTGGTGAAGTCTTCTCTTGATTGTTGACTTTGACACACATACACCAACCTCCTGGAGATTGTTCTTGATCTGGCCAACTGTTGTGAAGGGTGTTTTCTTCACCAGGGAAAGAATTCTTCGGTCATCCACCACAGTTGTTTTCCGTGGTCTCCCAGGTCTTTTGGTGTTGCTGAGCTCACCGGTGCGTTCCTTCTTTTCGAGAATGTTCCAAACAGTTGTTTTGGCCACGCCTAATGTTCTTGCTATCTCTCTGATGGGTTTGTTTTGTTTCTTCAGCCTAATGATGGCTTGCTTCACTGATGGTGACAGCTCTTTGGATCTCATCTTGAGAGTTGACAGCAACAGATTCCAAATGCAAATAGCACACTTGAAATGAACTCTGGGTCTTTTATCTGCCCATTGAAATTGGGGTAATAAGGGAATATCACACACCTGGCCATGGAACAGCTGAGAAGCCAATTGTCCCATTACTTTTGGTCCCTTAACAGATGGGAGGCAAATCTGCAAACTGCTGTAAGTCCTACACCGTTCACCTGAGTTGGATGTACATACCCTCAAATTAAAGATGACAGTCTGCAGTTAAAGCACATTGTGTTTGTTTCATTCCAACCACCATTGTGGTGGTGTAGAGACAAAGATGGTAGAATTGTGTCGATGTCCCAATATTTCTGGACCTGACTGTATATATATATTATACACAGATTTTTCTACTGTCATTTTATGAGATAAAATTATGTATATATAATAAATTTTATAACCGTTGAAGACATTTACACATCCCAGCAATTCAGAGAACTGCTTCACGTTCCCCATATGCAGCAAGGAACTCTGGGTAGGACATGCAGATGAAGTCTACAATTTCTCACCATTTTTGCGTCCTGGGTCTGATGGCGATACATATATATATGCAAATATACATATATACACACACTCGCACACACGTACAGTATATGTACTACAAAGCAGGAATAATGCACTTGAATTGCATGAACAGTAGAATAAAATATAAAACGTTTCAATGAAGTCAATGAATTCAACCCATCACTGCTTATCCATGTTACGTGATACAATAATATATCTGTCCATATAACATGACCTATTCATTTTACAAGCCACATAACTTGACTCCATCAGTCGTGAGTCTCCTCAAATTGACACAATCAGCCTCCTGTAAACAAAACAGCGTGATCAATTCTTTTCTCCAGATTTAACACCTGAAGAGCAACCAGCAAATTACCAGTTAGTGCAGGAATAACGCCTCCGGCTTATCCTCATCTCATGAGATTAATTAGAGAAAGCGAAACCATCCTGTTCTAATTAAAAGGTTTACAGGATAAAAATAAAGTAGGAGGCAGACTGCTCTGCCACATGTCTCAACAATTGGTAAGACACTGCATGCGACATGAACAGTGGGGAAGAGGTTAGATTCCAAATTAACCTGACGGTTATACAGTACAGTACATACAGTCCTTGAATTCTATGGTTTTTCCATATCAGAACATAATAAAAAAATATCTTATCCTTATCAGATCTTAAAATTTGGTAAATACAAGCTTAGATCTACAACAACACTTGACATGTTAAATATTGTCGTTATTTAACAAAAATAAACCCAAACTGGAGACGTCATGTGTGCAAACCTAAGAATACCCAGGGCCGTCATCAGGGCATTACGCCCCATGGTGTAGTAAGGGGCCCAGGGCCAGCTGTCGGCAGCGCCCTTACTTTTTATCAGCTCCGGTATCAGACTCTAGGAGTCCGAATTCGGAGCTGTGAACTGGCCTACCTCTTCCTGGCTGACTGGCTGGCTGGCTGGGCGGCCAAGCAACGTGCATGTGCCTCCATAGCATGTTGCTTGGCTCCACCCTCCAGTCACATGTATGACAAGCTCAGTTACAGAGAAGACATGGAGAAGAGAAGACGTGGAGAAGAGAAGACGTGGAGAAGAGAAGACGTGGAGAAGAGAAGACATGGAGAAGAGAAGACGTGGAGAAGAGAAGATGTGGAGAAGAAGGAGCAGGAGAAGGAGAAGAAGATGGAGGAGAAGAAGGAGAAGAAGATGGAGAAGCAGAAGGAGAAGCAGACCGGTGGAGAGGTGAGCCAAGGCATAGACAGACCCCGGGCCCAGCCACGCCCAGCCAGACCCCTGGGCCCAGCCATGACCAGCCAGACCCCGGGCCCAGCTATGACCAGCCAGACCCAGGGCCCAACCATGACCAGCCAGACCCCAGGGCCCAGCCATGACAAGCCAGACCCCAGGGCCCAGCCAGACCCCAAGGCCCAGCCAGACCCCAGTGCCCAGCCAGACCAGGCCCAGCCAGACTCCAGCACCCAGCCAGACCCCAGGCCCAGCAAGGCCCAGCCAAACCCCCAGGGCCAGCCAGACCCCAGGCACAGCTAGACCCCAGGGCCCAGCCAGACCCCTGGGCCCAGACAGACCCCTGGGCCCAGACAGACCCCAGGGCCCAGACAGACCCCAGGGCCCAGACAGACCCCAGGCCCATGCAGACCCCTGGGCCCATGCAGACCCCTGGGCCCATGCAGACCCCTGGCCCATGCAGACCCCAGGGCCCAGCCAGATCCCAAGGCCCAGCCAGACCCTAGGGCTCAACCAAGACCCAGCCAGAACAAACCAAGGCCTAGCCAAGCCCCTGGGCCCAGAAAAAACCAAAGGCCCAGCTAAGCCCATAGACCCAGACCAGCCCCTGGTACCAGGCCAGTTTTTAGGGCATAGGCCAGCCCAGCCAAGCCCAAGGGCCATCATACACACAGCACATTTCTGTGAGTTTTATTGCTGTGGAGCTCTGTGATACGCTCATACACACCGCACATTTGTGTGAGTTTTAATGCTGTGGAGCTCTGTGATACGCTCATACACACTGCACATTACTGAGTTTTATTGTTGTGGAACTGTGTTATGTCCTCTTTTTATGTTTTTGGAAGGGACGAAAAGCTGTTAAAAAGTTGAGGGGAGTGCACGGGGGTCCGATCGTGAGGTTCAGTAAGGGGCCACATCATTTCTGATGGCTGCCCTGAGAATACCCTTACTGCTTCTGTAGGTAACAGTGTAAGTAGCAGCCAAGTACTGCTAATCGAATGCCCTTGATTAATTGATAAACTTTGTAGTAACACAATGCCAAGGAGGAATGACAGCAGCAATGATCTTAGAGAAGCAATCGTCGCTGCCCATCAATCTGGGAAGGGCTGTAAGACCATTTCCAAACCATTTACAGTCCATCATTCTAAAGCGAGGAAGATTATTCACAAGTGGAAAACATTCAAAACAATTGCCAACCTTCTCAGGAGCGGACACCCCATCAAATTCACCCTAAGCTCAGACCGTGGAATGCTGCGAGAAATGGACTTTAGTCCATGCTAATGCTCCAACATCAATATATATTTTTTTTATATCATCTAAAATTCTAATATACAGTATAATTAATGTAATCCTTTATCCCATACCTTTACAAAGAAGAATGGATCTATGAATTTATGCAATTGATGTCAAGTTTGCACCCTTCTATTTGCAATTTGTCTCATATGCAATTTGCAGAAATCAGAGATTCATAAGACAAAGGTGAAATATTTCTTGAACTTAGTATTGAATTCTCATAATCACGGGTCAACTGCGTACACCCTCATGCTCCCTTTTTAGCCAACATGAATTGACTCCTGGGTGTTTCTCCAATGTTGTAAGCTTTCAATCTGAGACTCCTAGGGCTCTCTCACCTACTTCAAGCAAACGCTAGCGCTCACGTTAGCGCTAGCTTAAAGGAGGTCATAGCGAATCGGAGGTGATCTGTGCGGCATGCTAATGGCTTAAAAAAAATGTTAGCACTCGTTAATTTGTGATTTGTAGCACGAGTTTACTGTACTTGCTCTCCCTATACTTAACATGGGGAGCGCAAAGTGCAAGCACAGATTAACTAGCGTTAGTAACTAGCATCAGGACCAAGTGATCCTAAGAGCTGGCGCTAACTAAAAAAGTTAATATCAGCTCGGAGGTGGAGCTAACTGATTCTGGTACTGCAAAATCAGTTAGCTGCAGCTCAAACCCCCCCAAAAATCAAATACTCACCTCTGTTCCCGCGGTGAGAACGGCGGCCCAATCCGCTGCTTCTGGCCGCCGGGAGCAGAGTGAGGCTGGGTAAAAAAAAGTCCCCAGTCTCCCTCCGCGATCACTCCACCGACCAGCAGGATGTCAGAGGTGAGATTCTGCCAGCCACGTGACCCTGCAGGAGAAGTCCTATGGACTCCATGGAGCAGATGCTGGGGACGGCACATTAGCACTGCCCCCAGCATCCGCGAGCCTAGCGCCCGCTATGGGGCAGGCTACTGGACTCAACACCTGCCCCATAATCTGTTGGTTTTGCCTTAGCGTCCCGGTTTTAGCTCAGGGCACGCAATAGTGTACCGAATTGGCTGGGTTGGAGCTTGCTGTGCAAGATCTTGTCCTTAAAGCTTCTTGTGACGTGCGTCACTCTGGACTTGAAGTACATGGGCCTAGGAAGGTATTTGAGAGGTGCGGGGCAGAAGTTTCATATGGTTTACCTGCCCCTTTCCTTTGTCAAAGTCACCCTGTTTGTACAATTATAGATGCAGGATGTTTGTGTTTTATGTGCCGCATTCCCTGCTGCCTGTGTTATATTAATATTCCCTTATGTATTTATTGTGGAATCCCCTGTGGTATGACTGTGTGTGTTGTGCTGTTTTTTTCTTTGTATAATTGTGAGTAATGGATTCCTTTGTTTTCACATACTTCAAACCCCCCACCCTGAGCAACAAGCCTGAACCGGATCGCTGTGCCACTTCTAAACCTTTGTTTCAATGCTGGGCGTGTTTCCATTGTCTTTTTATACCTTCCCACTGTGTGTTTTAACCAGAAGTATCTCATTGCACATCAATGTCAATATATACATACACCTGCTTGAATTTCCATGTCTTTGCAAGTACTTTTTGTTTGAAGCTAAACAATGTAACTACACAAATCTGGAAAAAATATATAAAGAAAGCATTTTGATTTTTCAAATTCTTCCACGTAAATTGAGCGTGGCACACCAAGACCATGGGAAGAGATGATATTCTGGGACAGTCCTTTCCATAGAAAAATGTTTACATTAGATCTTATTGTTATTATGTTCTATGAAATAACAGTCTTTATAAACAGAGGACTCATGGAGATTTCGGTTTCCATACATATCTGGAGAAAATGCATACACACATCCATATGGTAGGATACATTATTTTTACTAAAGGAACAAACAAAGCAAGACCACATTCACCTTTCCTTCACATAACTTCACAATTTCCAAGAGATGTTTTTCTGGGAAGTATTTGGGTGCCATATCAAGTAGTATAACAATGCTAGTAGTTCTTTATGAAGTTTTAAATAAGGAGCATATTACCTTAGCAGCATAGTCATATTCACTGTGTCATGAACTCACTATCTTGCAGTGGAGTAATGCGATCAATGCACACACAACATCACAAACATGGACATGCGCAGAAGCGGTTCGGACCTAGTTAAACCTTCTTTTCTGGTCCTCGTCTTCAATTTTTGAGTGTTCTTTATTTGGTTCACAATAACAATTATGAAAACTGACGGTCTGTGATTATTTATAGCCAGCAAATATTACCCTGATATATGCTCTGTGCAAACTTATAAATACAAATATGTTTTTGCTGAGGAATTTGTGATTGCGGAATGCTATGAAAGCTATGAGTTATTTTATCACTTTACTGTCAAGGCCTGTGAAACATTCCTGCATATAGGTCATTACTATGAATTTTCCATTGTTGTCCTCTGTGATGCAGTTTCAGACAGGTCATTACTATCAATGTTGCTGCTGTGGAATTCTAAGACCCATTTATAGAAGCCAGGCTTCTAGTTCTCACTCGCCGTTCCTTCCATACCTCCATCTGTGGTCCCTTCATTGACTTACTGTACCCTTCAGGATCCGATTGAAAATACTGACGTTCACATTCACAGCCCTCAACAACGCAACCCCTCCTTACAGGTCTTCATCACTCCACAAGCATGTCCCTTCTAGATCACTCTGGTCAGCGGGGGACCTCCGCTTGTCCTCTGTCTCCACCCACACCGCCAACTCTCACCTCCAGGACCTCTAAATGGTAGCTTCATTCCTGTGGAATGACCTACCTCACCCTGTCAGTCTTTCCCCTAATCTAAGGGCCTTTAAGAAATCGATTAAAACCCATCTCTTCAGATTAATGTATCACATTACTGATGCCAACTATCCCTCTCCTCGTCTACCCCCACATCATGATTGAGGCCTTTTCCTTGCCCCCACTGTTACTGTAACACAAGTGCTAATGATTCTGATGACCTATAAATGCCTCTGGTCTTCCTCTATCCCAACTCCTCTAGACTGTAAGCTCGTCCAAACAGGGCCCTCTATACCACGTGTCTTTATTCCTATGTTTGCTTGTCTCGGTTCCCTTTAGTTACTGTGCTGTGGAAACTGTTGACGCTATATATATATGATGATGATAAACTGGGAATGTAAATGCTGTGGTTCTCTACAGTGGACAATATAAAAACCTGTAGGGAAGAAGGAATAATGTAAATATCAATCAATTGCACCAAGATTACAATGTATTTGTATGAGTGTTTCCATGTTACAGTGGCAAGAAAAGGTATGTGAACCCTTTGGGATTACGTGGAGTTTTGCATGAATTGGTCATAAAATGTGCTCTGATCTTCATCTAAGTCACAACAATTTGAAAAACACAGTCTGCTTAAAATAATACAACACAAACATTATATGTTTTCATGTTTTTATTGAACAGAACATGTAAACATTCACAGTGCAGGGTGGAAAAAGTATGTGAACCCCTAGCCTAATGACTTCTCCAAGAGCTAATTGGAGCCAGGAGTGAGCCAACCTTGAGTCCAATCAGTGTGATATTATTGGATGTGTTGCTGAAAGCTGTCCTGCCTTTTAAAAACACACACCAGTTTTGGGTTTACTGGTTTCAAGAAGCACTGCCTGATGTGAACCATGCCTCACAAAAAAGAGCTCTCAGAAGACCTACAATCAAGAATTGTTGACTTGCATGAAGCCGGAAAGGGTTACAAAAGTATCTCCAAAAGCCTTGATGTTCATGTGTCCACGGTAAGACAGACTGTCTACAAATGGAGAAAGTTCAGCACTGTTGCTACTCTCCCTAGGCGTGGTCGTCCTGTAAAGATGACTGCAAGAGCACAGCGCAGAATGCTTAATGAGGTAAAGAAGAATCCTAGAGTGTCAGCTAAAGACTTCCAGAATCTCTGGCACATGCTAACTTTTTTGTTGACACATCTACAATAAGGAAAACATTAAACAAGAATGGAGTACAAGGGAGGACACCACGGAGGAAGCCATTGCTGTCCAAAAAGAATATTGCAGCACGTTTGAAGTTTGCAAATAGCACCTGGATGTTCCACAGCGCTACTGGCAAAATATTCTGTGGACAGATGAAACCAAAATTTAGTTGTTTGGAAAAAACACACAACGCTATGTATGGAGAAAAAAAGGCATAGCACACCAACATCAAAACCTTATCCCCACTGTGAAACATGGCAGAGGGAGCATCATGGTTTGGGGCTGCTTTGCTGCCTCAGGGCCTGGACGGATTGTTGTCATTGATGGAAAAATGAATTCCAAAGTTTATCAAGACCTTTTGCAGGAAAACGTAAGACCATCTGTCCGCCAACTGAAGCTCCGCAGAGGATGGGTGATGCAACAGGACAATGACCCAAAGCATACAAGTAATTAAGCAAAAGAATGGCTTCAACAAAACAAAATACGCCTTCTGGAGTGGCCCAGTCAGAGTCCTGACCTCAACCCGACTGAAATGCTGTGGCATGACCTTAAGAGAGCGATTCACACCAGACATCCCAAGAATATTGCTACACTGAAACAGTTTTGTGAAGAGAAGTGGTCCAAAATTACTCCAGATCGTTGTGCAGGTCTGATCTGCAACTACAGGAAACGTTTGGTTGAGGTTATTGCTGCCAATGGAGGGTCAACCAGTTATTAACCCCTTAGTGACCGGGCGGTTTTACACAAATCCGTCCTTTAGTGACCGCTGCTGTTTTTACGTTTCTGCGCTGCTCGTGTTTAGATCAAATTTTCCTCTTACTCGTTTATTCAACCCACACATATTATACACCCTTTTTCCCGCCATTAAATGGACTTTCTAGAAATACCATTATTTCCATCATATCCAATAATTTAATATAAAAAAAATATGAAATATGATGAAAAAAATGGTAAAAACACACTTTTTCGTAATTTAATCCCCTAAAGCTATAACCACCAATAAAGACCCCGGCTAAATAGTTTCCAAATTTTATCCCGAGAATAGAAATACCCAATTTTTACATGTTTTTACCTTTTAACCCTTTCACTGCTGAGCCAGTTCACCTATGTGCGCTGCGCTCATTCTGACTATTTTGTGCTAATTATTTTTAGATGACAGCCTAGGTCCTATTTAATTAAACTCCCCCAGACAACAAAAACTTTAAAAAAAAAAATCATTTTTTTATTTTAATTTTTTTATTATTTTTTTTTTATTTAATTTTTTTTTTACATTTTTTTTTAAAACCAAACCTGGTCATGTTTGGTATCATTTGAAAGGCCATAATCAGGCCTTTCAAATGATGGCAAATATGACCATCTAGCTGCCATGGATCGGGAGATAAAGGGATCCTTAGGATCCCCTTATCTCTACATGGCAGCTAGAGGGTTAACTGGCCCACTGACATCCTCACACATATGGTGAGGTTGTCAGTGGGTGGGGGGGGACCTGGAGGCTAGGCTGACATCCAAGATGTCAGCCCCCCTCCAGGTTTGAATCACGTTTTGGCGCCAATTGGCGCCGCAATGTGATCCGGCGGCGAAATGGTTAATGCCATACACCGCTGGAAAGGGGAGGCTCTCCCCTCTCCAGCGGTGCAAACGGCATCTCCCTAGCTTCAATGGTTGGGGAGATAGAGGGCTCCGAAGGAGCCCCCCCCTCCCCTCCATTGAAACACATGGGGGCACCTTCTGATGACGTCACCACGCAGCGTGGCGACGTCATCAGCCTCGCCTGCCCATGTAAATCACATGGGCAGGCTTCCTCCCTGTCAGATCGACGTGGGATCCGACGAGGGAGGTGAGTATCGGGCGGGAGGGGGATTTGGCGCCGCTGACGTACCCTGTACGTCATCGGGTCTAAGGGAGACCCGAACACAGGACGTACAGGGTACGTCAGCGGTCGGGAAGGGGTTAAGTCCAAAGGTTCACATACTTTTTCCACCCTGCACTGTGAATGTTTACATGTTATGTTCAATGAAAACATGAAAACATATAATGTTTGTGTTGTATTATTTTAAGCAGACTGTGTTTTTCAAATTGTTGTGACTTCGATGAAGATCAGAGCACATTTTATGACCAATTCATGCAAAACTCCACGTAATCCCAAAGGGTTCACATACTTTCTCTTGCCACTGTATATGCACCATATTATAATGGGTAGAGTCCTCGCGCTTACGCCAAGTGTCCAGTGAGTAATACTTCAAGATAATCTAGAAAACATAATAGGAGACATACATTGCGCAGTACATCCTTATGACACCTGGTTTCCAGAGAGAAAGTATTCAACTCACTTTTTTCTGAGCCCCATAAAGTCGGCTCTGGACTATATAGGCATAAATCTGTGGATATGATCTCACCAGCCCGTCCTATCAGCAACCATCCGTGGTGATAACCTGGTCCATAGATGAAATATTGGATCCCCGGTATATGTCACAGACGAAAAGTCAGCAGGATAAAATGAAGTAAAATTTATTGCAGCACTAACGCGTTTCGACCTAATTGGTCTTTATCAAAGTGCAAAAAAATATACATAATACAATGCAGTGTACAACGTTCATTTATACAAAAAAGATGAGGGAAATAGGCGGTGTCAAGCCACAACCTCATTAACTTAATTGGTACTAACACACCCTACTTCCAATCATTTAGAGGCGCAGCACCAGCAAACATTCAATATACAAACGGGCGCATAATGATTACGTCCATCTACCTCGACCCCGCCCCTCTGAGCCATTGATCGCCATTTTGGAAGAGGGAAAATGGTGTCCACAATATAGCTTGCCCTTGCAACATTGATGGGCATTTAAAACAAGCTTATTTCCGGACGTTTTGGGGTCCCGAACCAGCGGGCTCCCACTGTCCATGAGGTGATATCTTTCTCAGGTGCTCGTGGGCATAGCAGCGGCAGACATCCGGCATGTAGACAGGCGCATGGTGATTACATCACCATGTTCCAACTTCCGCCAGTCTGAACCGTCGAGCGCCATTTTTGAAGAGGGAAAGTGTTGTTGAAAGTACATCCAACCCTCACAATATCGCAGCTTATTAATTTCGACGGACGTTTAGCAATCTTGCTTGCGGCCGTTTTGAGTGCCAAGTCAGCAGGTCCCTACCGTCCGACAGACGCACGGGACACGCATGCTCCCACATGAACTTCACTCTTCCGGACGATATATCAAAAGAGAAAAATATATTAAAAATAAAATAAAAAACATTAAAAAAATAAAAAAAAAAATAAAAAATAAAAAAACAAAACAAAATTACAGCATATATGCCGCAATGTCACAACTCGCCAGTCGATCAACATATAGCGCGCAATAAGCATATAGCATACATATGTCACGTCACTGATCGAGTTGGGGAATAGTGCATATACTATTCCACATAACATATAGTAGTGTCATGTAGAGTGGATAATAAAATATGAAATATAAAATGTGAGTCATATAAAAAGCATAATGGTAATTGAATTATAATAGAGCATTAATTTCCATATCTATATTCAAGCCCTCAGGTGTTAGACATCCTATATCAAATATCCATTTGGCTTCTAAACGGTTTAAATTCTTTTCAATATCACCCCCTCTCCAATGCTTTTTAACATGTTGAATACCAGCGAAGCCAAGAAGTTTAGGGTTACCATTATGATGTTTAGAAAAATGGGCTGATACGCTATGTTTATCATACTTCCTTTTGATGTTATATATATGTTCAGCTACTCTAGTTTTCAGCATCCTAGTAGTTCGTCCAATATATTGTAGCCCGCACGGACACCACAATAGATAAATCATATTAGTAAAATTACAGGTCAAAAATGTTTGAATAGAGAACACCTGGTTATTGGAATGTGATTTAAAATCCATTAAACATCTAGTGCTATCTATTGCGGTCCTACAGCAGATGCATAGTCCACATTTATGAAAACCTATCTTTTTAAACTTAGAAAGGAAGGTTCCTGGGGCTTTTTCTTTATCCAAAACACTTTTGGTCAACAACATCTTTAGGTTTTTAGTCCCTCTGTAGATAACTTTAGGTTTATCACCTATGTACTTGATAATGTCTTTATTCTGGTGTAACAAACCCCAATTTTTCTTAAGAATTTTTAATATGCTATTATGGTTTGTGGAGTAATTCGTGATAAAAGGCACCTGTGGATCAAGTTTATCCCCATCGTTATTTCTCTTTTTATAGCTAAGTAATTGGGACCTATCCATCTTTCTCACTTTCTCATGATCTTTATTTATCGCAGTTTCATCGTAACCTTTTTGTACAAACTGTTTTTTCAGAAGTTCTGCCTGTTCCTCAAAATCACTTAATTTCGAACAATTACGCCTAATTCTCAAAATTTGGCCTTTCGGGATATTAGTCAGCCATGGGGCATGATGGCAGCTTTCTATATGAATGAAACTATTAATATCAACCTGTTTAAAATAGGTTTTGGTAATAAGAGTATTGCCTTCCCTTAAAATTTCTAAGTCCAAAAAGTGAACCTTAGCATCACTAATATCAGTGGTGAGTGATATTCCCCATGTATTGGAGTTTAGATGATTCAAAAAAGCATTCAGAGATATAAGATCCCCCCTCCAAATGAAAAAGATATCATCTATGTAACGGCGATAGAGGACCAGGCTCGAACCCCAGTCATGTCCAGAATAAACAAACTGGTTTTCCCAGTAGGACATAAATAAATTAGCATAACTGGGGGCGAACCTGGTCCCCATCGCCATACCTCTACGTTGTAGGTAGAAGTCACCCTCGAACCAGAAAAAATTGTTGTTCAAAATTAAATTGATTCCATCTATCACATAGCATTGGAGAGGGGGTGATATTGAAAAGAATTTAAACCGTTTAGAAGCAAATGGATATTTGATATAGGATGTCTAACACCTGAGGGCTTGAATATAGATATGGAAATTAATGCTCTATTATAATTCAATTACCATTATGCTTTATAATGACTCACATTTTATATTTCTATTTTATTATCCACTCTACATGACACTACTATATGTTATGTGGAATAGTATATGCACTATTCCCCAACTCGATCAGTGACGTGACATATGTATGCTATATGCTTATTGCATGCTATATGTTGATCGACTGGCGAGTTGTGACATTGCGGCATATATGCGTAATTTTGTTTTGTTTTTATTTTTTTTATTATTATTATTTTTTTTTATGTTTTTTATTTTATTTTTAATATATTTTTCTTTTTTTGATATATCGTCCGAAGAGTGAAGTTCATGTGGGAGCATGCGTGTCCCGTGCGTCTGTCGGACGGTAGGGACCTGCTGACTTGGCACTCAAAACGGCCGCAAGCAAGATTGCTAAACGTCCGTCGAAATTAATAAGCTGCGATATTGTGAGGGTTGGATGTACTTTCAACAACACTTTCCCTCTTCAAAAATGGCGCTCGACGGTTCAGACTGGCGGAAGTTGGAACATGGTGATGTAATCACCATGCGCCTGTCTACATGCCGGATGTCTGCCGCTGCTATGCCCACGAGCACCTGAGAAAGATATCACCTCATGGACAGTGGGAGCCCGCTGGTTCGGGACCCCAAAACGTCCGGAAATAAGCTTGTTTTAAATGCCCATCAATGTTGCAAGGGCAAGCTATATTGTGGACACCATTTTCCCTCTTCCAAAATGGCGATCGATGGCTCAGAGGGGCGGGGTCGAGGTAGATGGACGTAATCATTATGCGCCCGTTTGTATATTGAATGTTTGCTGGTGCTGCGCCTCTAAATGATTGGAAGTAGGGTGTGTTAGTACCAATTAAGTTAATGAGGTTGTGGCTTGACACCGCCTATTTCCCTCATCTTTTTTGTATAAATGAACGTTGTACACTGCATTGTATTATGTATATTTTTTTGCACTTTGATAAAGACCAATTAGGTCGAAACGCGTTAGTGCTGCAATAAATTTTACTTCATTTTATCCTGCTGACTTTTCGTCTGTGACATATCCCGGGGATCCAATATTTCATCTATGGACCAGGTTATCACCACGGATGGTTGCTGGTAGGACGGGCTGGTGAGATCATATCCACAGATTTATGCCTATATAGTCCAGAGCCGACTTTATGGGGCTCAGAAAAAAGTGAGTTGAATACTTTCTCTCTGGAAACCAGGTGTCATAAGGATGTACTGCGCAATGTATGTCTCCTATTATGTTTTCTAGATTATCTTGAAGTATTACTCACTGGACACTTGGCGTAAGCGCGAGGACTCTACCCATTATTTTATCCATTGACTATTCGCACTTGGGAGTGTGCGTTTGTGCCCTTGCTGCTACCCAAGACCGACCATCTACACATTATCTGCGCCATTTTTTCCACCTTATTGTTTTTTCATTATCTATTTTCTCCCAATAGGTGGGGCTGCGATACCTTTCTGTCTATTATGTCCATATTTGATTATAGAGACAATTGGCACCAGAATGTTAATCAATTATTCGATGTTATTCTAAATGATGATATGATTACTGACTCAGTTTTGGTCAGTGACAATTTGGATATTATATGTAACAATTTGGAAAAACTGTTGATTAAGGAACTCCGTTTAAAATGGGACATTTTTACTCTAGAAAAATATATTGAAAAAAAGATTTCACCTAGAGGTTTAAGATTTACGAAATGGCCCACGTTTGATAGAGAGAAAGAACTGTTTTTGACAATCTGGAACAATGCACTAGATTCTTTTTCTGTGGAAATGATGCATATTGTCATTAAGCAGAGGATAGACACTCTGTCTGATTTGGATAAATCTATTTCCATTATTCGCGAGAAACTTGAACCCTTTATAAAATCTGAAGACTTCCTAACTCTCTCCAAGAAAATTAAAGAAAGATTGATTAAGGTTGAATTTAACATCGCTAAAAAGAAAAAAACTAAATTTCTACGAGATATTCAGGATTTCGCAACTGGGAATGTAAGAAAAAAACCAAAAGAGTTAAATGTCCATAAAGGACTGGTAAACACACCCAAGAGATCGAATAATCGTAAACAGAATTCTTATAAAAGTTTTAATAAAAATCGACCATTTAAAACACCACAGCTGAATAAATTCAATCAGCAGGTTAGTGTTAGACGTGATTCTTTTCACAACAACACTAACCAACATACACCTCAACAAAATTTAAGAAATAACCAACATGATGGATGGACTCAACATCAAAACCCATATGTTTGGCAGAGGGTGATTATAAATAAAAATAAAAATAAAAACGGGAATGGGAATAGAAATTATTCCACTAACCACAAGCAATATAACTATAGGACTCATGACCAGATTCCTAGGTCAAACAGATATGAGGCATTAGAGCCACAAGAGCAGTTAGAGTCTCCTTTCTCTAGGGTGAGTTTTTTAGACCGGCAACCGCTTCAAAATCACAAAAGAAAAAATACAGCTACAGTCCTAAAAAGAACAAGGGAAGATGTGGACGAGGAGTCAGAGGAGGACAGACCAGAACCAAAAGACAGAAGGGAGAAGAGAGAAAAGAGATAACAATCTTTAATCTCTCAAAAAAACCACTGACCCTGACCCAAGAAAATGTCCTTAGGAAGGGACTCAAATTCGCACCAAGTGTGGGTTTGAATAAATTTGAAACTTATCTCGACATCAATAGATATATCAGGAAACTTTGCCTGAAAAAATATTTTTTGGATAAAGAGAATATAAATATTCAAAATAAGGAATCAGAATTTGTACACACTTCCTTAAAGAAAAAATCGAGTTTTTACCCCTTCTTTTTGAAGAGTGATAGCATGAAAACCTTTGAGAAGGCATGTGTAGAGGATATTAGAAAGATTAAACCTTTGAATAAATATCAACACAATCTTACCCATACTGAAATGCTGGCATTAAACCATCTTATAAAAGATAATGAAGTGGTTATAAAACCTGCCGATAAAGGTGGTGGAGTGGTGATCCTTGATAGACAGCAATATCTAAGTGAGATTCAGAGACAATTGCAAGATGTGGATACTTATGAGAAATTACCTTCAGATCCTTCCCTTATAATAGCGAATAAATATAGAAGTCATCTGACCAAGGGAGTAGATTTGGGTATTTTAAATAACCATGAGCACGATTTCCTTCTCCCTAAATGTCCTATCATTCCAGTTATCTATGTGCTGCCTAAATTGCACAAAGATCCCATCTGCCCACCAGGCAGACCAATAGTTTCGGGAATAGGATCTATCCTATCCCCCCTTTCGGAGCATATCGACCACATTTTACAGCCAATAGTGGTCACACAACCAGCTTATTTGAAGGATTCAATTAGTTTACTCCAAATTCTGGATGGTATGATTTGGATGGAGGGATCATATATGGTTACTTGCGATGTTGGTAGTTTATATACCATCATTGAGCATCCGAAAGGATGCGAGGCTGTTCGCTACTACATGGAGTTAACCAAGCTTTTCCCACTGCCACAGATTGACTATGTGATAGATGGAATCAATTTAATTTTGAACAACAATTTTTTCTGGTTCGAGGGTGACTTCTACCTACAACGTAGAGGTATGGCGATGGGGACCAGGTTCGCCCCCAGTTATGCTAATTTATTTATGTCCTACTGGGAAAACCAGTTTGTTTATTCTGGACATGACTGGGGTTCGAGCCTGGTCCTCTATCGCCGTTACATAGATGATATCTTTTTCATTTGGAGGGGGGATCTTATATCTCTGAATGCTTTTTTGAATCATCTAAACTCCAATACATGGGGAATATCACTCACCACTGATATTAGTGATGCTAAGGTTCACTTTTTGGACTTAGAAATTTTAAGGGAAGGCAATACTCTTATTACCAAAACCTATTTTAAACAGGTTGATATTAATAGTTTCATTCATATAGAAAGCTGCCATCATGCCCCATGGCTGACTAATATCCCGAAAGGCCAAATTTTGAGAATTAGGCGTAATTGTTCGAAATTAAGTGATTTTGAGGAACAGGCGGAACTTCTGAAAAAACAGTTTGTACAAAAAGGTTACGATGAAACTGCGATAAATAAAGATCATGAGAAAGTGAGAAAGATGGATAGGTCCCAATTACTTAGCTATAAAAAGAGAAATAACGATGGGGATAAACTCGATCCACAGGTGCCTTTTATCACGAATTACTCCACAAACCATAATAGCATATTAAAAATTCTTAAGAAAAATTGGGGTTTGTTACACCAGAATAAAGACATTATCAAGTACATAGGTGATAAACCTAAAGTTATCTACAGAGGGACTAAAAACCTAAAGATGTTGTTGACCAAAAGTGTTTTGGATAAAGAAAAAGCCCCAGGAACCTTCCTTTCTAAGTTTAAAAAGATAGGTTTTCATAAATGTGGACTATGCATCTGCTGTAGGACCGCAATAGATAGCACTAGATGTTTAATGGATTTTAAATCACATTCCAATAACCAGGTGTTCTCTATTCAAACATTTTTGACCTGTAATTTTACTAATATGATTTATCTATTGTGGTGTCCGTGCGGGCTACAATATATTGGACGAACTACTAGGATGCTGAAAACTAGAGTAGCTGAACATATATATAACATCAAAAGGAAGTATGATAAACATAGCGTATCAGCCCATTTTTCTAAACATCATAATGGTAACCCTAAACTTCTTGGCTTCGCTGGTATTCAACATGTTAAAAAAGCATTGGAGAGGGGGTGATATTGAAAAGAATTTAAACCGTTTAGAAGCCAAATGGATATTTGATATAGGATGTCTAACACCTGAGGGCTTGAATATAGATATGGAAATTAATGCTCTATTATAATTCAATTACCATTATGCTTTTTATATGACTCACATTTTATATTTCATATTTTATTATCCACTCTACATGACACTACTATATGTTATGTGGAATAGTATATGCACTATTCCCCAACTCGATCAGTGACGTGACATATGTATGCTATATGCTTATTGCGCGCTATATGTTGATCGACTGGCGAGTTGTGACATTGCGGCATATATGCTGTAATTTTGTTTTGTTTTGTTTTTTTTTTTATTTATTTTTTTATTTTATTTTTTATTTTTTTTTATGTTTTTTATTTTATTTTTAATATATTTTTCTTTTTTGATATATTGTCCGGAAGAGTGAAGTTCATGTGGGAGCGTGCGTGTCCCGTGCGTCTGTCGGACGGTAGGGACCTGCTGACTTGGCACTCAAAACGGCCGCAAGCAAGATTGCTAAACGTCCGTCGAAATTAATAAGCTGCGATATTGTGAGGGTTGGATGTACTTTCAACAACACTTTCCCTCTTCAAAAATGGCGCTCGACGGTTCAGACTGGCGGAAGT
Organism: Leptobrachium leishanense; assembly: GCA_009667805.1. NCBI lineage: Eukaryota > Metazoa > Chordata > Amphibia > Anura > Megophryidae > Leptobrachium > Leptobrachium leishanense. The sequence goes on along the minus strand of CM019064.1, from coordinate 88,874,671 downwards.
TGGAACATGGTGATGTAATCACCATGCGCCTGTCTACATGCCGGATGTCTGCCGCTGCTATGCCCACGAGCACCTGGAAAGATATCACCTCATGGACAGTGGGAGCCCGCTGGTTCGGGACCCCAAAACGTCCGGAAATAAGCTTGTTTTAAATGCCCATCAATGTTGCAAGGGCAAGCTATATTGTGGACACCATTTTCCCTCTTCCAAAATGGCGATCGATGGCTCAGAGGGGCGGGGTCGAGGTAGATGGACGTAATCATTATGCGCCCGTTTGTATATTGAATGTTTGCTGGTGCTGCGCCTCTAAATGATTGGAAGTAGGGTGTGTTAGTACCAATTAAGTTAATGAGGTTGTGGCTTGACACCGCCTATTTCCCTCATCTTTTTTGTATAAATGAACGTTGTACACTGCATTGTATTATGTATATTTTTTTGCACTTTGATAAAGACCAATTAGGTCGAAACGCGTTAGTGCTGCAATAAATTTTACTTCATTTTATCCTGCTGACTTTTCGTCTGTGACATATCCCGGGGATCCAATATTTCATCTATGGACCAGGTTATCACCACGGATGGTTGCTGGTAGGACGGGCTGGTGAGATCATATCCACAGATTATGCCTATATAGTCCAGAGCCGACTTTATGGGGCTCAGAAAAAAGTGAGTTGAATACTTTCTCTCTGGAAACCAGGTGTCATAAGGATGTACTGCGCAATGTATGTCTCCTATTATGTTTTCTAGATTATCTTGAAGTATTACTCACTGGACACTTGGCGTAAGCGCGAGGACTCTACCCATTATTTTATCCATTGACTATTCGCACTTGGGAGTGTGCGTTTGTGCCCTTGCTGCTACCCAAGACCGACCATCTACACATTATCTGCGCCATTTTTTCCACCTTATTGTTTTTTCATTATGCACCATATTAGTCCATAAAACAAAAGGATTTGGATCACAGAGTGGTTCCTCCAGCCCTCAACAGATGGTATAATATGGGCATGGCACCCTGGTATGTAATGTTTTCAAAGCACACAGAGCCCATTGCTAATATTACATATGAGAACGGTTTAATAGGATTTAGAGGATAATATGAAAAGTGTTGTCTTGATTTAAATATCTTCTTTGAGTCAGCGACGGCTAAACCAGTTTTACAAGAATGGGGAAAACTGTACAGACCACGATGTACAGGGCCTCTATTCATGACTTAAACAGGTTACTCAATCAAAGGCCGTGATATCTGGCTTATTTCAAAATCTTCAAGGGCAGACTTGAAAACTTCTACCATAACCTTACAAATCTTGGATGCAGTCAGTTGTGTCTTGGTAACTTGGAGACGGATGTGAACACAGAAAGATGATTACAAGTAAAAAAACATTTGTGTAGTGCTGGCAGCAATTTGTGTTTTTCAGAATATTTGGCAGACTTCACAGATGTCTCTGTGTGTCCCTATATATCATCCCTGACTGTCACAATAACCGCTCCATAAATATGACATGGAAACACACATACAAAAACATTTTATGATTGAAGCAATTGGATGAGATTTACGCCATTTCTTTTCACCTGCAGATTTAAAGATAATTTATCGTGTTACATAAAACAATAAATAACAAGATATTTAAATAAATTTACAGGACTTTCTGCAAATCACAGGAAATATTAGTAGTCTATTTTGTGATCTGTCAGGCTTCCAGCCCTGGAGCCCACAGGAGAACCAGTTAATCCGCTCTTTGAGCCAATCCTGGCTCTTCCTCTGGCCTTACTCAGTATTCCCATACAATCCAGGACATCCCAGCTATCCACCTGTTTCAGACAGCACTGACCCACACCCTATTTAAGGGCGTTACTTCCATGGTGCAGTGCTCTGTTCTTGAGTCCCCTGTCTGAAGGTGGTTCTGCTGCGCCAAGCTCGTTTGTTTCCTGTGTATGCTGCTAAAGTCCTCATTCACCAGCGAGAACTCTCGACAAGTTACAGATCATGTCGTGTGATCAAATCGATACTACACCTGCAGTGAGTACCTGCCCAGCAGTACTGAGAATCATCACATAGCCTTGTTATACCATCTTGCCAAACCGTGCTGTACCATCTGCCTTGCTATATCATCTCGCCCAGCCTGCCCATTACCCATATCATCTCGCCAAGCTGTACTTTCCGTACCAGCAGTAATTGCCATTAGTGCCTGCCCAGCATTGTAGTGAGCACCTGTACATCTGTGCTTTGTTATCCCACCTATCAGTGCCTGCTGCGAGTTCCTGCCCTGCAGATCAATGGATCATGGCCCAGAAGTGTAGAGTCACTCTCACCTAAACCTGCTACCTTAACCACATGAACCGCTGCACTGGTTAACCAAATATTGACTCACACCGTTTTGTTTCTGCTGAGCAATAAACTGCATTCTACACCTGATTCTGTGTGTCCTCGCCTGAAGGTTTTCCTGTATCACACCCTGGGGGTCCAACCATGGCTCGTGCCAAGTACAACCCTGATATGAGTGAGCTTGGTATACTCCTCTGCAAGAATGCACATTCCACCTTATGATAATAACTTGCCAACTTAACTAGCTTCATACAGGAGTATCTCGTGGCTTAGATCGGGTATCAGAAGACAAGCAGCACAGACGGTTTAGAATTACATTACACATGATGCTCAGTCTTCACTCTTCAGGCTGTGCTCCATGGGAAATGTAGTGACAAACACCAAGGGGTCAATGCTGTTGAAATGGTTACCAGCTCTTTTTTTCTGCCGGTATGTGCCGGTACCCAGTACCGGTTTCTGTCGATACTCTATAACCCCTGTCGGAATGCAGGACCAAAGTCATCACGGCCTGCGTCTGAGTTGCTGAGCCGGTCACATGATAGGAGATTCGGCCGCAGGATACAGTCTCATTGGTGGGTCTCAGCAACTAATGGACCACCCACCAGGTGTTGGGAGAGTTGGCTCTGCAGCACTCCCTCTCATTGGTGGGTCTATGAAGCGGACGGGCTGCCCACATTCTCTCCCGCCGCGACCTCAGCAGGGATGCCAGGGACGCAATCTATGATTACTGTTCGCTCAAGCCTCCGTGCTGCTCACAGCCATGGCAATCACAATGATTGCACAGTAAGGCAAATGCTGCCTGTCAGCTCACTTGCGAGCCAGTTCCTCGCCCTCTTCCTGTACTCCGCCCCCCCACTGGTGCTGCCAGCTGACTGACTGGATGGTCACGATGGGAGCAGAAGAGAGGAGCTTCTCCTTACCATTAACCCCCTGCAGTGCTAGTGCCTTTGTAGGTGTGCATGGGTGGTAAGCAGTGGCGTAGCGTGGGTTGTCATCGCCCGGGGCAAGGCAAGAATTGTGCGCCCCCCCCAATCTGTGGACATGGTAACACACCATGATTCCCTTCCACCAGTAGAGTATTGACCCCCTTACCTCACAAGCACATGTATTGTATATTAACAAAATACTGATAGAATAAAAAAATGAAACACACATGCCCTCCATGCTACGCCACTGCTACCAGTCACCCTGTCCCAGTATACCCTAGCATAGTTCCACTCTCACACTATACCCAGTCACTCTCAGTACCCCCACTTTCTTCCAATACACCCCACTCTCTCCTAGTACCTCCAGTCACACACTCTTTCTTTCTCCCAGTACCCCCAGTCACTCCCTCCCAGTACCTCCCAGTCATTCACTCTCTCACAGTACCCCCACTTTCTCCCAGTACCCCCCAGTCACTCTCTATCCAAGTACCCCCAGTCACTCTCTCCCAGTATCCCCAGTCACCCTCTCCCCATACCCTCTCACTGTGTGGTGGTCACGCTGCTCTGGTGTCAAACAGTGTCGACTACCTGCGTGGAGTTGCTGGTGGCCTGGGGTGAGCTGTCCAGGAGGCTTAGTGGAGACCAGATTTTAAATGTGCTGCAGGGCGGGTGCCTCCCTCCCTCTTTCCTGGTCAGCGGCTGCAGGGCTGCCAGCGGCGGGGGGGGGGGCTGGAACAGGGCTTCAAGGGGGACTGACAAGCGTGATACAGGCTGTTCCATCGAATAATGCTGCACTTCTTCACATTACTCATGTCAGCGTTAAGGAGAAGTCAGGACAGGAGCAGAATTTTCTGTCCTGGTCCTCCCTTCTGGACGCTGACTGCTAAGTCACTGCCAGCCTGGCAGACACCTTGCTGATCCCTGCTGGAAAATATTAGTGGTTCAAATTTCTTTTGAAATTTTGCACCCCCTAAGAAAATTGCACCCAGGGCAACCGCCCCCGTGCCCCCCCCCACACTACGCCACTGGCGGTAAGTATTGGGGCTGCTTTTGTCTGTAAGCCTTCCCTCCCTCCACGATTCCCTCATCCTCCCTCCCTTTTCCATATTTGACTCCATCCTTTCCTCTTTCTTCTTCTCCATCCTTCTTTGCCTTGTTCCCACCCTTTCACCATTTTTCTTCCTTCCCTCCCTCTATTTTTCTTATTCCATTATTCCTTACCTCCCATCTTCCCTCCCTCCTTTATTCTTGTCGAGCTCTGTGATACATTCATACAATAGACAGAGGAAAAACTGTATCTCTGGCGCCACCTAGGAGGTGGTTTCAGTAACCAAGGTCAGCTATAAGAAAAAAGTGTATGAATAACGCAAAGTCCACAATAACTATATAAAAGGGATGTTAAGGTGGAGAATAAAATCTTTAGGTCGAATCAGCAGCTGTCTGTTTCCATTTGGTGGTATATCCAAACCCACCAGTGGTATAGAACAGAAGAAAATACATGGTAGGACTAGCGCTTCCTCCGACAACAGTGATCCCCTTCTCTCTGTTTTCTTCCATTGTGTGCCTCACATAAAACAGAATGCTGACATAGCGTAGCAAGTTGGATTGCATAAATGAGGTATAGGTGAAAGAAGGGAATTCACTCACATTTTTTTTGTGTCTAAATCAGACCTGGGATATGATCGGCAGCCGGCTACATTAAAGGGAGCACCGGATCTCCCATATAACCTGCAAAGTCCTTTTCACTCCGATCGAAATCAGGGTACAAGGAGAGGAATTAAAGGCGTAGTTCTTGATCCGTTGCAAAACTGAAAGTGTCCTCGATCCTCAGAGGAAGCGCTAGTCCTACCATATATTTTTTTCTGGTCTATACGCTCATACAAGACTGCACATTACTGTGAGTTTTATTGCTGTGAAGCTCTGTGATACACTCATACACACCGCACATTACTGTGACGTTTATTGCTGTGCAGCACTGTGATAAGCATGGGTGTGTTTTGGTGGGCATAGCCTGAGGGGCAGCAGCAATTCATTCTTGGACCGAGGTTAAACAATGTCGTGGCTCAGCCCTGGCTCTATTCATTGGCTGCATGCCCGCATGTGTCCTGTATTCATTGGCTACATATGAGCTTATGCCATCTTTTCATTGGCTCCTTGTTGGCTGGTGCTTTATGACGACTTCATGCTGAGTACCCCCACCTTTGTTTCCGAGAAAAAAACACTGTTTACCATTATAAAATCACCACTTTTTAGATGAATTTATTAACTGTGAGCAAAAAAGGTACATTAAATAGTCTGAAATACCGTCAAGCAATAACATTGCAGTGAATGGAATTTAAAATCACCAACGTTTAATCTCAACAATGGTATAGCATTGTTTGAACAAATTTTGTGATATTTTCACCAACCCTCATCATAACCCTAACCCTAGTTCTACACTTTAATACTAAATGATGCCAAAGCTGTTGTTTACTATTCTGGATTCTGAAACTATGGCAAACTTCAATAGTAGTATAGTTTTTTGAATAAACTTTGGCTTTTAGAGGCTCACCTTGACTACGTTATCTACTCAGCATAAAAATATTCTTATTGTTATACCTAGTGACTTTTTTTACTCGCCGTTAATAAAGTCGACCACAGTCTTCGTGGGACCTTTACATCAGGACCAATGCTGCTAATCGAAGGCTTAGACAAGATCAATTAAACTGAAGTAATAGCAAAAATGTGTACTCTGGGGCCCAAAACAAATTTAAAGACCATTGTTTCTACTTAAATACATTAAATTGATAATAAGTACAAAAAAATGCAACAATATCTAAAAACATAAAAGATAAAATAAAAATACAAGGCTGTCTGACTAATTGCTTATGGGGAATAAGGGTTGTGACACCTCTTTTTTCAGGACTTGACCCCTGTCACAATTGTAGGTTTGGCATTCATTGCCTGAGTAGGTTATTTTAATGAATTTTGTTTATGGTTTTGTAAATGATCTGGATGCTTTTCTGGTAAAATGGGATACACTGGAATGTGTATTTTAAAGGTCATTAATTACTTGTTGATGCAATAAGAAATCTCTTTTTATTGCATTATTTTTTTAAGACTGCAGCTGACGTTTGAGCTTGAGGTTTCAGCCTATATTACTATAGCACTTTTAAAATAGTTCTCTGCTGAAAAATCTTATTTTGCAATTTGTTGTTGCTTTTTTGGTTGTTATTGTTTTTTTTTAAAAAAAATTACGAAACTGAATAGAGTGTAAAATGTATCGTATCTGGACTTCTGGGCACGCAAAGCACTCGTCATCATCATCAAAAACCTAAAATAATTATTTTGCTTTTAAACACACAGTGGAACACTAATGAGCTGCAAGGCACGAGTCCCAGATCCTGTTTGGCTGCTGGCAGCACACTTACTCAGCATCTATATTATTCATGTTCATATTCAAACAGCCCTGTCGTGTAATGTTTCCACTGGATTAACGGAATTTTGGAATGACAAAAGTTTGGCAGATATACTTGTCACGGCTAAATATAAACTATTTTTGTCAGTAATTGTCACTGAGACTTTAAAAATTGCAATCTGGTTTTCAGATGGTCACTGACTTGAAGTGGTATATACCACTGAAACAAAGGGTTTTATAGACACGGAGTTGAGAGGGGATATTGTCCCCCTCCCAGTTTGATTCTTGCCTCTGTTCCCTCGATTTCACCTCTACTTTGCTTCTGTCCACGCAGAGCCACCCTTAACATTTATTTATCTATTTATAAAGTATTTTTACCAGGGAGGATACATTGAGATTTCTCTCGTTTTCAAGTATGTCCTGGGTTCAAGACATTGAATTTTTACATTCGTTACAGAAATATAAAGTAAAACAATGCAAGATATTAAAAACAAAACACAAATATACAGATTAACAGAGCATAAATATGTAGGAAATATATTCACTAGATACAGGTTTGCAGGTGCATTCTGTATCGAGGTATATTAACAGAGATCTCTTGAGTGACTTTAGACTGGGGGGAAGATTTGATGGCGTCTGGGAGGTTATTCCATAATTGTGGTGCTCTGTAGGAAAATGAGGATCCGGCCACTTTCTTTTTGTATCATGGTATTGCAAGTAAATTGCAGGTCCTGGATTGGAGGTTATAGGATGAGGGAACTGCTGGGGGAAGCAGACTATTCAGGTAGGGTGGTAGTTTTCCAGAAAAGCTCTTAAACAACAGGTTGGAAAGGTGAAGGGTGCGTCTAAATACCATTTATGGGGGCCTACGCAAGGAAAAGGTTTTGGCCCTGGCCATGCAATTAACACCACACTTCCTTATAATCCACCTTTATTTATTTAATACACATGCCCCCCCCCCATTAATCTACACATATCAACAACCTTTCCCCCAGATAGACACCCTTGACTGCTATGGACCTCAGACAAGGCGTCCCTCTCCTCCAGCCGATAGATAGTGTGTATATTTGGAGGGGTTATAGGCACCTAAACACTCACATGTCATTGCTTACTTGAAGGTTGGGGTTGGAGGGCACTGACTCTGTGATTTACACAGCAGGTGTCGGCAGTAGAGCAGGGTCCCCCAAAGTGTGGGGCTCAGGGCGTGCCCCAAGTATATATATTTTTATCTTTCAGAGACCTCGATGGTAATTAAACATAATTTTGGGACATAGACCTGGAGCTTCATATGTTAATCTAGTCAAAAATGGAAATAAACTTCATTACATACACCAATTAAATGTCTAGCGGAGACATTCTACAGATACAAGCTTACAAAAAAGTAAGTTTCAGTTCCCAAATAAAAGGTATCACATAGGTTATAAATCATCATAGTATAACTGGCAATACACAAAAAGATAGCTAGGATTATTGAATTTTTTAATATTATATTTTTGATATTATTGCATTTTAAATATAAATAAAATATGCACTTCTAATATTACTCCTATATTTACCCAGATTTATTTTCATTTGACTACTTATTTGTCATGCATTGAAGATTTTTTTTTAATTTCCATAATTTGATTTTACACAATTAATTACTCCAAACACCAACAGTAACGATTAGCGAATGGCTTGGCCAACCATGCAAACAAATGATGTCATACAAACGCAAATATAAAAACTTCAAAATATAAACCGTATGGTGAAGGAGGAGTCGTTCTTTCAAAACAATAACTGAAATTAACAAATTCAAACAAATAGAAAATACGGATTTATTTTTTAAATGATTCGATTTCCCCAGGTGAATTTGACATCTACAATCAAGGCACTTCACTCTGCTTGTACCATCCTTCAAACCTGGAATAGAGTGTTGTGTTGGAAGGAGCTTCCTAGACACTGCTCCACTTTAAGCAAATATGCAGGGTTGGGAGGCTAATGACCCTGTCCAGCAGATTATGTGCATTTTCATATTGTACTTGTTCAGTAAAATTCCTCATCTGCACATTCAGCACAATTTGTGCTACTTTGATCTTGAACGTTCTTACAACTGCAACATATACTAAACCAAAGTGTGAACCCTTAGGGTGATTACAGCGTATTGACAATACATTTCACCTCTTTCGATTCTTGGAATTAATGAAATTATCTGGATTGTAGACTATAATAAACCAGTAAATCTCACCAAGGGAGCACTTTTTCCACATTCTAACATTCTTAATTAGCTACTTGTTTATAACTATGGTATTTTTTTCTTGTCTGATTGAAAAGCCTGTTATCCAGCATCAATAAATTTCACCTTGTTCAGCTTTATAATACTCTTATGAGATTCTCGACATGGAAATGTGTACAGTAGTAAGAGAACTGCACAGTGCATGCTCAGCAGCAAATCAACCACCTTTGGACTGTATTACAAAGTAGGTGCTAAAACAGGGCTAATATCAGGGAAAACTTGCGCCTGCAGGTTTCCCCTTAACGTCCCCGTTTTGGCACCATATTACGGGGGCGGTGCTAATTCAGCAGCCTGCCCTTTAACACAGCGCTAACCTCCTGGATACTCGAGGCAGCGCTAACACGCCGCCGCGAGTATCACCTCCTGGAGTCCATAGGACTCTCTGTAGGGTTGTGCTCCCGGGCCGCGAGCCCTACGCGATCTCGCTTTCGTGAGATTGTACAGGGCTGCAGAGTGATCGCGGAGGGAGACGAGTATATTTGGCCCCTGTCTCACTCTGTTTGCGGCAGCCAGAGGTGGTGGGTTGGGCCACCGTTCGCAGCACAGGATGAGAGGGGAGTATCTGATTATGGGGGAGGGGTTTAGTTGGTGCTAACTAATTCCGAAGAATCGCAATCAGTTAACCACAACTCTAAGCTGGTGCTAACTTTCTAGTTACCACGGCGATTCGTTAATTAGCGTTAGGAGTTTGCGGTCCCCATGTTAAGTAGTTAAGCATAGGGAGCGCAAAGTATAGTAAACTCAAGCAAGCGAACGCAATCCCCGATGCGCTAATGTTTTTTTAACCCGTTATGGATGTAATATGGGGACATGCGGTAAAGCCATTTAAGTTAGCGTTAATGCTCACATATCTGAGTGCTAACGTTACGGTTAAGTTTGTAATAGTGCCCTTTGTACCTTATCTTATTAAAGTGACAATAACACCATTATGCAAGGTTTTGTTGTTTTGAAATTAATAGGTGTATCTGAATGGATTTCTTGCGAAGATTCCGAAAATTACCTTCAAAATTCCGTATCACGTCAAGTTTTTTCACAAATGACAGAAATGTGAAAATTTAAAAAAACGTTTCATGAATGGTCTTTGTGCGGGGATTTCAAGGTGATTGGAATATTGCTCGGCCAACAAGCAGGCTTCACCAAATTTCCTTGCTTTTTGTGTGAATGGGACTCCAGAACAAGGACGGAACATTGGGTTCGGCAGCAGTGGCCAGTCAGAAGTACATTCACATCTGGCGAAAAAAACATTGTTTCACTTCCACTGGTTGATCTCTGGAAAATACTGTTGCCACCTATACACATCAAACTTGGCTTAATGAATCAATTTGTGACAGCTTTAAGCAGGGACAGTAAATGCTTTCAGTATCTTGGTGGTAAGTTTCCATCAATCACGTCTGAAAAAATGAAAGCTGGCATTTTCATAGGCCCTCAAATACGAAAATTAATGGCAGACAAATATTCGAGAAAACCATGAGTGAGTGCGAATTGCGAGCATGGACTGCATTCAGAAATGTGGTACACAACTTTTTGGGGAACACGAAGGCTTCAAATTACACCACTTTAGTCGAGGATATGCTGGAATCCTATGAACTGCTTGGTTGCAACATGAGCGTCAAAGTTCACTTTCTTCATGCTCATCTACATTACTTTCCTACCAATCTTGGTGATTTTTTTGGAAGAACATGGTGAGCGCTTCCATCAGGATATTAAAGTGATGGAAAAGAGATACCAAGGAAAGTGGACTGTACATATGATGGCCGACTATTGTTGGATGTTGAACAGAGACAGTACGGACGCACACCGAAGACAATCCAAAAAGAGGAAGTTTGAAGGGGAGCCCAGTGGCGAATGTTAGGTATGTTTACTTTTGAATATGTATTTATGTTTATCTATTCCTTAAACAATCATTCCGCCACTCCAGAGAACATTTCACACATTACAAACATTGCCATATAGCAATGTCGTTAAAAAATAAAAAAAATTAAAATTTTCACATTTCCATCATTTGTGAAAAAACCTGACGTGATACGGAATTTGGAAGGTCATTTTCGGAATATGCGCAAAAAATCCATTCAGATACACCTATTCATTTGAAAAAAACAGAAAAAGGTTGATAAATTGCAGATCAGTGTAATCTGTCAGCGCTTTGTGAATTGGGGAAGGGGCCATCGGCCAACAAATAGGCGGACCCAGGGCCGCCATCAGGGCATTACGCCCAATGCTGCCGTAAGGGGCCCGGGCTGCCGGGGCCAGGCCGCCGGGCCATCGACGGCAGCGGCGTCGCCCTTTAACAGCTCCGGTATCGGACTCGATGAGTCCGAATCCGGAGCTGTGTCCCTGCTGCTGCTGCAGGAGCCGGAGGAGACACTGTGTCTCCTCCGGCTCCTGGCAGCTTCACTTCCTGGCTGGGCGGGGCCAAGCAGCGTGTGAGGGGCCTCCCAAGCACGTTGCTTTGGCTCCGCCCCTCCACTCAGTGAAGCTGCGCGCCGGAGCTGGAGGGACCGGGAAGAAGACAGAAGAAAAGAAGAGAAGAAGAGAAGAAGATTAAAGAAAAGGTGAAGAAAAGAAGAGCTGAAGAGCAGAAGACAGAAGAAAACAAGATAGAAGACAGCGAGTGGTGAGCCAGGGCCCAGACCCCTAGGCCCAAACCCAGGGCCCAGACCCCAAGGCCCAGGACCCAGACCCTAAGGCCCAGACCCAGGGCCCAGACCCCAAGGCCCAGACCCAAGGCCTAGACCCAGGGCCCAGACCCCTAGGCCTAGACCCAGACCCCTAGGCCTAGACCCAGGGCCCAGACCCCTAGGCCCAGACCTCTAGGCCCAGACCTCTAGGCCCAGACCCCCAGGGCCCAGACCCTAGGGCCCAGACCCCTAGGCCCAGACCCCTAGGGCCCAGACCCAGGGCCCAGACCCCTAGGCCCAAACCCAGGGCCCAGACCCTAAGGCCCAGACCCAGGGCCCAGACCCCAAGGCCCAGACCCCAAGGCCCAGACCCCTAGGCCCAAACCCAGGGCCCAGACCCTATGGCCCAGACCCTATGGCCCAGACCCTATGGCCCAGACCCAGGGCAAAGGCCCAGACCCAGGGCCCAGACCCCAAAGCCCAGACCCAGGGCCCAGACACTAGGGCCCAGGGCCCAGACCCTAAGGCCCAGGGCCCAGACCCCTAGGCCCAAACCCAGGGCCCAGACCCCTAGGCCCAAACCCAGGGCCCAGACACTATGGACCAGACCCAGGGCAAAGGCCCAGACCCAGACCCCAAAGCCCAAACCCAGGGCCCAGACCCAGGCCCAGGGCCCAGACCCTAAGGCCCAGACCCCAGGGCCCAGACCCCTAGCCCAAACCCAGGGCCCAGACCCCTAGGCCCAACCCAAGGCCAGACCCAGGGCCCAGACCCAGACCCCAAAGCCCAGACCCAGGGCCCAGACCCCTAGGCCCAAACCCAGGGCCCAGACCCTAAGGCCCAGACCCTCAGACCCAGGGCCCAGACCCCAAGGCCCAGACCCAAGGCCTAGACCCAGGGCCCAGACCCCTAGGCCTAGACCCAGGCCCAGACCCCTAGGCCTAGACCCAGGGCCCAGAACCCTAGGCCCAGACCTCTAGGCCCAGACCTCTAGGCCAGACCCCAGGGCCCAGACCCTAGGGCCCAGACCCTAGGGCCCAGACCCCTAGCCCAAACCCAGGGCCCAGACCCCTAGGCCCAAACCCAGGGCCAGACCCTAAGGCCCAGACCCAGGGCCAGACCCCAAGGCCCAGACCCCAAGGCCCAGACCCCTAGGCCCAAACCCAGGGCCCAGACCCTATGGCCCAGACCCTATGGCCAGACCCTATGGCCCAGACCCAGGGCAAAGGCCCAGACCCAGGCCCAGACCCCAAAGCCCAGACCCAGGGCCAGACACTAGGGCCCAGGGCCCAGACCCTAAGGCCCAGGGCCCAGACCCCTAGGCCCAAACCCAGGGCCCAGAGCCCTAGGCCCAAACCCAGGGCCCAGACACTATGGACCAGACCCAGGGCAAAGGCCCAGACCCAGACCCCAAAGCCCAAACCCAGGGCCCAGACCCAGGGCCCAGGGCCCAGACCCTAAGGCCCAGACCCCAGGGCCCAGACCCCCTAGGCCCAAACCCAGGGCCCAGACCCCTAGGCCCAAACCCAAAGCCCAGACCCTATGGCCCAGACCCAGGGCAAAGGCCCAGACCCAGGACCCAGACCCCAAAGCCCAGACCCAGGGCCCAGACCCAGGGCCCAGACACCTGGGCCCAGACCCTAAGGCCCAGGGCCCAGACCCCAAGGCCCAGATCCAGGGCCCAGACCCCCTAGGCCCAAACCCAGGGCCCAGACCCCTAGGCCCAAACCCAAGGCCCAGACCCCTAGGCCCAAACCCAAGGCCCAGACCCAGGGCCCAGACCCCAAGGCCAAGACCCTGGGCCCAGACCCCCTAGGCCCAAACCCAGGGCCCAGACCCTAAGGCCCAGACCCTAAGACCCAGGGCCCAGACCCCTAGGCCCAAACCCAGGGCCCAGACCCCAGGGCCCAGACCCTAAGGCCCAGACCCAGACCCCAAAGCCCAAACCCTAGGGTCCAGACCCCATACCCAGGGCCCAGACCCCGGGCCCAGACCCCAAGGCCCAGACCCCAAGGCCCAGACCCTATGGCCCAGACCCTATGACCCAGGGCCCAGACCCAAAGCCCAAACCCAGGGCCCAGACCCTATGGCCCAGACCCAGGGCAAAGGCCCAGGGCCCAGGCCCAGACCCCAGGGCCCAGACACTAGGGCCCAGGGCCCAGACCCTAAGGCCCAGACCCAGGGCCCAAACCCCAAGGCCCAGACCCCCTGGGCCCAGACCCAGGGCCCAGACCCTATGGCCCAAACCCAGACCCCAAGGCCCAGACCCAGGGCAAAGGCCCAGGGCCCAGGGCCCAGACCCCAGGGCCCAGACCCCAAGGCCCAGACCCCAGGGCCCAGGGCCCAGACCCCAAGGCCCAGACCCCAAGGCCCAGAGCCCAGGGCCCAGACCCCAAGGCCCAGACCCCGGGGCCCAGACCCCAAGGCCCAGGGCCCAGACCCCAAGGCCCAGACCCTGGGCCCAGACCCCCTAGGCCCAGACCCTAAGGCCCAGACCCAGGACCCAGACCCCTAGGCCCAAACCCAGGGCCCAGACCCTAAGGCCCAGACCCAGGGCCCAGACCCCTAGGCCCAAACCCAGGACCCAGACCCTAAGACCCAGGGCCCAGACCCCAGGGCCCAGACCCCTAGGCCCAAACCCAGGGCCCAGACCCTAAGGCCCAGACCCAGGGCCCAGACCCAATAGCCCAAATACAGACCCAGGGCCCAGACCCTAGGGTCCAGACCCCATACCCAGGGCCCAGACCCTAAGACCCAGGGCCCAGACCCAAGGCCCAGACCTAAGGCTCAGACCCAGGGCCCAGACCCCAGACCCTAGGGCCCAGACCCTAAAGCCCAGACCCAGGGCCCAGACCCCAAGGCCCAGACCCCAAGGTCCAAACCCAGGGCCCAGACCCCAAGGCCCAAACCCAGGGCCCAGACCCCAAGTCCCAGGACCCAGACCCCAAGACCCAGGGCCCAGATCCCAAAGCCCAAACCCTAGGCCCAGACCGCAGGGCCCAGACCCCAAGGCCCAGACCCCAAAACCCAGGGCCCAGACCCCTAGGCCCAAACCCAGGGCCCAGAACCCAGGGCCCAGACCAAGGCCCAGACCCCAAGGCCCAGACCCAGGGCCCAGACCCTAGGACCCAGACCCCAAGGCCCAGGGACCAGACCCAGAGACCAGGGCCCAGGCTAGACCCCAGGGACCAGACCCCAGGCCAGACTCAGGGCCCAGACCCCAGGCCAGACCCAGGGACCAGGCCCAGACCTCAGGGCCCAGACCTCAGGGCCCAGACCTCAGGGCCCAGACCTCAGGGACCAGACCTCAGGGACCAGACCTCAGGGACCAGACCCCAAGGCCTCATTACTGTGAGTTTTATTGCTGTGGATACTGTGATAAGCTAATTGAAGGGGGGCCCTGAGGGGCCCCATCGTGAGGTTTAGTAAGGGGCCCCATCATTTCTGATGGCTGCCCTGGGCGGACCTTACAGAATGCAGCAGGGAGGGCTTTGACGGTTTGACCTGTAGGGTAAGTAGAAATGTATAGCCCTTTTGCAAACAAACCAAAGTTTTAAACCCCGTCCCTGTTGTATATTTCTGTAAAAAAATAATTCAAATCTTATATTGCTGAAAAAGGACATAATAATCCAGTAGGATTTATAGGGAGAATATTTAATTGATACAAATATAGTATCTAAAACTACTTTATATGTTAGCGAATTAACCCCGCAGAACCTTCTCTTCTGCAGTGGTGTGTGTATAAGAAAACCCAGCGCATCTCATTATGGATTAAATCAGCAGAAGGGTGGTACTGGGAGGTTGTGGTCCACAAAACATGCATAATAGCAGTCTGAGGTGCAGTATTCCCCACCATGTTCCAGGAGAGGGATGGCAAGGGTTTCAGGAAAAATGTGCCCCATTTTTTTGGAACCGTTTATCTGTTCCAAGACAGGCAGGAAATATCGACCTTCTGTCTGCGTATGCTTAGGTATTGCTTAGCGCGAACACACACACACGTATTTGTGCTAAACATTTCTAAGCATAAATGTGCAATTAATAAATGTTCTGTGGGTGCCCATCCAAACCAAACGTGCATACCAGTGAAACAGAGCTGTATGGGAAATGGATGGAAAAGGATTTTATCATTTGGATCCCAGCTGCAAAATCCAGGGACTTTTGGAGAAACCAGGCAATGTTTGAATTATCCTTTTTGCTTTGAGCTTGAAGTAGAGAGATCTGTCTGCTGTCAGAGTCACCTTTTCATTCATGTCCAAACCTACCAAGGATGCATATCATTCAACATTCTCACGCACCTTTTAGAAGTCCCAGTAAAGTTATCTTTGTATCTTTGCCTGTAATTGGCGTGTGTACCCAACTGGTGAGCCGTTTCTATGGTCACAACAAAACAGGTGCCTCACACACATGTCGAACAGATGCAAATCCTCCATAACGTTATGTAAATATGTTCCTGACCTGACTTCTTCTGAGCTGGACTTTCACAGCAGCAGTCTGTACAGAAAAGCTCTATATATGTTTACTTAATTTAAATATGGAATGACGATGTATCAGATGTGAATAGGCCATTGTATTTCACATTAGCAATTTTTATAACTCATCACCGATGCTTGCACGTCTTACTCAATGTTAAAACTTATGTTAATGTTATAACGTTGGTTATTTTAACATTATGTTGACTCCGATCACTGACCCCAACCACACTCCTAATACCATCCCCTGACACAGTACCCTATTTACCAATCCAAACAGATTCTGTTCAATTTTTTTCGATGCGAGATGCAGAAAACTGATGTGAGTGTGGTGCCAAGTTTGAAGGAAGATGCAAGTTTTTTTTTCACCTGAAATACAAAGGGCCCTATTCTGTAGTTGCCAGTAAAATGAGACAATAAGCAAGAGAAAATGTGCCTGCAGATTTTCCTTCCTGCGCCGTTTTACCATACCTATTCCAGGGCAGGTGCTTTGTTAGCACCTAGCCCCAATGCGAAACACAGAGCTGCCTGACACCAACAGCATAGCTGTGTGCCGACGCGAGTATTGGCTCCTGGAGTCTATAGGTTACCCTCAGATCCTGGGCTGGTCACTGGCATCAACACCACCTCCAGAGGAGTAGGCCCGCTCCTTGCCAGTTACACGGACACCAAATGATCCTGGCAGCCCACACTCTATTTGCAATCTTTACAGGTTCTAGACTCAACCATTACAGCAGGAAAGCCCTCCTGGTTGCTACAGCCACTGGCACCACCGGAGCAGTTGCCAGTGCCAACGCCTCCACCAGATGAAACACAGCCCAGTCCAGGTCCATTGAACGCACTGCTACTCATACAGTCTCAATCCCCCCACAAAACCCTCACTAACTCAGCTCCCCACTACCTGTCCTCACTAATCACCAAATACACCCCAGCCCGCTCCCTAAGGTCAAACAGTGACCTGCGCCTAGCTTCTCCCCACATCACCTCTTCCCATGATAGACTGCAGGATTTCTCACGCGCAGCCCCCACTCTCTGGAACGCTCTCCCTCGTACTGTCAGACTTTCCCCTAACTTCTCTTCCTTCAAACGCTCCCTGAAAACATTCCTATTTAGGGAAGCCTACCACCCAACTCACTGACGCAACCATCAATCACTCTCACCTTACAGTCCTCTCCTCCTGTTTCCAACCCCAACCCTCCTAGATTGTGAGTTCCTACGGGAATAGGGCCCTCATCTCCCCCTGTACTGTTTGTCAAATGTTGTTCAATGTATTGTAACCCTGTCTATACTGTGTTTATTGTACAGCGCTGCGGAATATGCTGGCGCTTTATAAATAAAGAATAATAATAATAATAATAATAATAATAAACTGCTCCAGCTCTGCCAAACCCCACTAATCTCTGCGGCATCTAATGATACCACCGTCACTTGTGATGTGTGATCCCCTGACGGCTGCACATCAGCTCTCTGGAAAGCAAATGGCCTCAAGAAAGGTCAAGGCACAACTTCCCTACCATATCCCTAACCCCAAATTCCTGTGCTAAGCCCACAAAGTCTCCTTCCTCATATAAGGGGCAATTCAGAGTTCTTATGCCAGAGTGCTGTTGGGGACTCTAATTCCCCCTGTGCCAAAACTTAAGTTCAAAGGGAAATCCAGAGGGGACCTTCAGTTTAATGGACCTATAGGCCATCTCACTAAGCCCTGAGGAGCTCTCTTGGATTCTAGTTGCATTTTGTTTAGGGTGGCAGCAACAGATTAACCACTTCAATAATATTCACATCAATCAATATATATTATTATCAGGGGTCAAAATTTCCACTCGCCTGCTCGCATTTGGCGAGTGGAAATTAAGGGTGGGCGAGTGGAGATGCACACGCAGGCAGCACGATAAAGTTATCGTTCTGCCTGCGCTGCATATTCCAATGGCAGACGTTTTTTTTTTTTTCCGCTGGCAGAAGCCACTCCCGGCGCGTTTACTGTCCGTCACTTTTCAGCCGGCGTGAAGGGACATCATCCAGCATGTAGAAACATAGAAACATAGAAAAATGTCGGCAGATAAGAACCTTTCGGCCCATCTAGTCTGCCCAATTACATGGATACTTTACCTGGATTTATCTTTTGTTTAGGATAGCCTTATGCCTATCCCATGCCTGCTTAAATTCAATTACTGTTTTGGCCTCTACCACTTCTACTGGAAGACTGTTCCATGTATCCACCTGTGTAGCAGGCAGGTCCGGTAAAAGGGGGGCGGGAGAGGGAATTTGCACCTCCGTGTTGTGGCACTCTGAGGACCAATTGATTCCTCGCGCCGGATGTTTCCCATCTTTGGTTTTCATGCTGTACCCGGCATGCCCTCTGTCTCTTCATGCTACACTCTCACTGACGCTGCTTCGGGGAGACCGGTTGAACCTCTTACTAATCTCAGAGATTTGCTCGGCGCACTCGCCCGTTTGCTGTACCATGTGAACGGATCACGGGAAACTGCACCGAGCAAACATCTTGAATCAGTAAGAGGTTCATCCCGTCTCCCCAAAGCAGCATCAGTGAGAGTGTAGCATGGAGAGACAGAGGGCACGCCGGGTACAGCATGACCAGAGATGGGAAACATCCGGCATGAGGAATCAATTGGTCCTCAAAGTGTCACAACAGGGGGGTGCAAATTCCCTCTCCCACCCCCTTTTACCGGTGTTACATGCTGGATGTCCCTTCACGCTGCGCTCCTCCTCTTCCGGGCACAGCGTGAAGGAGGACTCAGCATGCCTCAGCGAGTGAGGGAAGCGGGGATTATCCCCGCCCCCTCACTCTACTACTCGCGATGTCAGGTAAAGGGAGGGGGGTGAAAATTGCAGGGGAGTGATTGCAGGGGTGTGGGAGGGGGGTGAAAATTGCAGGGGAGGGGGATGAAAATTGCAGGGGAGTGGGGGTGAATTGCAGGGGAGTGGGATGAAAATTGCAGGGGAATGGGGGGATGAATTGCAGGGGAGTGGGAGGGGGATGAAAATTGCAGGGGAGGGGGATGAAAATTGCAGGGGAGGGGGATGAAAATTGCAGGGGAGTGGGGGGTGAATTGTAGGGGAGTGGGAGGGGGATGAAAATTGCAGGGGAGTGGGCAGGGGATGAAAATTGCAGGGGAGTGGGATGAAAATTGCAGGGGAGTGGGATGAAAATTGCAGGGGAGGGGGATGAAAATTGCAGGGGAGTGGGATGAAAATTGCAGGGGAGTGGGGGGAGAATTACAGGGGAGTGGGGGGATGAAAATTGCAGGGGAGTGGGGGATGAATTGCAGGGGGATGAAAATTGCAGGGGAGTGGGAGGGGGATGAAAATTGCAGGGGAGTGGGGGGGAGAATTGCAGGGGAGTGGGGGGATGAAAATTGCAGGGGAGTGGGAGGGGGATGAAAATTGCAGGGGAGTGGGAGGGGGATGAAAATTGCAGGGGAGTGGGATGACAATTGCAGGGGAGTGGGATGACAATTGCAGGGGAGTGGGGGGATGAATTGCAGGGGAGTGGGGGGATGAATTGCAGGGGAGTGGGAGGGGGATGAAAATTGCAGGGGAGTGGGACGAAAATTGCAAGGGAGTGGGGGAGAATTGCAGGGGAGTGGGATGAAAATTGCATGGGAGTGGGGGGGAGAATTGCAGGGGAGTGGGATGAAAATTTCAGGGGAGTGGGGGGAGAATTGCAGGGGAGTGGGATGAAAATTGCAGGGGAGTGGGGGGAGAATTGCAGGGGAGTGGGGGGGGATGAATTGCAGGGGAGTGGGGGGATGAATTGCAGGGGAGTGGGGGGATGAATTGCAGGGGAGTGGGAGGGGGATGAAAATTGCAGGGGAGTGGGAGAAATGAATTGCAGGGGAAGTGAATTGCAGGAGGAATGAATTGCAGGGGAGGGGAGAAATGAATTGCAGGGGAGGGGGAGAAATGAATTGCAGGGGAGGGGGAGAAATGAATTGCAGGGGGGAGGAATGAATTAAAGGGGGAGAGAGAAATGAATTAAAGGGGGAGAGAGAAATAAATTAAAGGGGGAGAGAGAAATAAATTAAAGGGGGAGAGAGAAATAAATTAAAGGGGGAGAGAGAAATGAATTAAAGGGGGAGAGAGAAATGAATTAAAGGGGGCCCTTGGCAGAACTAACCTCTCCCGTGAGGGGTCATAATTGGTGAAATGGTGGCGTAGGCATTTGAGGTTCAGCAAAATTAAATATATCTATAAAGAAAGATGAGTGATACGGAAGGGGCAAAAAAAAAGAAACGGAGATGGAAGTATCGCACACAAATTTTAATGGATTCATCTGTATTAGCATCTATGGGGGAAAACTGACTCTGGGGTCTTCTAACTTCTTATGATAATCTGGCATACGAACAATTAAAAGAGAGTATTCGGTTCCACTTGATATATCGGATGCATAAACCCCAAATTAATTTGGTCCTAAAAACTGTTGGAGAGGAGTCTGTACTTAATGGAAGATATTACTTGAATCTGATGTCTGGATATACATGTATCTGGCGTCTGATGTCTGGGTATATATGTATCTGGCGTCTGATGTCTGGGTATATATGTATCTGGCGTCTGATGTCTGGATATACATGTATCTGGAGTCTCGGTCTGGTTAAAGTTATTTATTTTTGTAACTTTATTCTGAATAAAACCTTTAACAGTGTAATTTCATAAGATAACTTAAGAGGGTGTGTTTAGGGGCAGAGTTCAGAGCAGGGTATGTGGGGCAACTGGTGGCAAGTAACTTTTAAGGTCTGACTAGTAGCTTGGGACTTGAAATTTTGAGCCCTGTTATTATTATTCAATTCTTTGCTTACTTATTGTTAATTTACTGTCAAGCTGGTTAGATGGATATCTATGCGGCTTGTACATATATTACATCAACAGTAGACAACAAGTGAAACAAATGTAAAGGGGACTTGAAATGTTTCTGTCCACTCTTCCTCAACACCAAAAACGTATATTTTAGACAGTGATTTGTCTATTAATTTAACAGAAATTATACAATGATCTCTGGATTTTAAAAAAGAGAAAATTCCAAATGCATTTTTTCGTGTCTGGGATCCAGGATAATTTCAGTTTATTTTACTCAGATGTGCCTTAAGCTATTCATTTTTGACAGTCTGCCACATCGTAGCTCTCTGTGTAGAAGTGACGAATTGTCCTATGCACCAAGGGATTATATACCGCAGAACTGCATCCACAGGCCCAGACCTACATTACAATTGTAAAGCTGTCGTGGGAAAGCCCACCGTAACCGTAAGCATCTCCAGCTGTCCTTAACAATCTGGACCTATTACGGGGCAGTTACCTTCTCGGTAATTGAAAATGTGCATCTATCCAGCACATCACTGCAATAATGACAAAGTATTCACAAGCTACACATAATATAAAATGACAAAGTTATCAAGGGAGTCCAGAGCAAGGCTATGCTGCCAATGCCAAACAATTCGTTGAGTGACAGGAGCTGCCGCCAGTGTTAATGTCACTGATGATGCAACATCTAATACGTAGAGGAATAAAAAGGAGTTACATAAATCTATGTAGCTGACAGCTTTCTGTAAGGATAAAGGACATATATTTTGTATGTATCTCTTAGGATTTGACTCATATACTGTATATTTATATATAGGAGACAAATCCCCATAAAATAAGTGTCTGGTGTGAACTCACCAAGATAACTGCCACTCCCCCCATTAAATTCTGATATTCCTCAATTAACACCCACACCCAAGTTTTGTATTAATAATATATAAAGATTTATTAGGCTACTTTTTATGGAAAATGTATGATGAAAAATATATATTTTTTGTGACTTAACATGGAAACATATGATAGAAGATCTAAATAAAATTTTAAAGTTTGTGGGACCAAAGGAAGCTCTGTTCCTCTTGCAAAAATAGTGGAGGAACTGCGTTCCCACTCCTTCCTCCTCGACTTGAACCCCATGTGTCTTTGTATGTATGTATACATATCTGTCTATCTATAGTAGTGATGAATATCATCATTTCTAACAGTGATAAATCGGAGACGTCTCCAAAATATCTTAAAATGACCCATTGATAGTGAGATGGTGAGACACAAATATAATAACACCCTATTGATGCAGGACTCACTCTCAAGATTGTTTTGATGTATGTTATAGTCTGTCTATAAATGCTTAGACTCACATGAGCCTGTATCAAATATGTCTTCATACAAGTATCTATACATATAGAGATATCTATACACATATATAAATGTGAAGTGTATATTATATGTATATATTATATGAACGCATGGAACGCGTACATCATCAGAGCGCATGCGCAAAATGGCGGCGCACATCGGAAGTTCAGAGATAGAGGCGTGGAACGCACGCCTCTCGACGAATTTGGACATGTGGGGACAATTTCACCTTAATTTAGTGTATTATTTATATTGGCATTGTATATTATCCTGTAAACCAGCTGAGGAAGCCGCAGTGCGCGGCGAAACGCGTCCTGGCTATCTGGCTGTGCCAGATTTAATATATTTTATTATTTTATGATTTATTAAAGATTTTTTTATTTAATTGTCCCAATGTCCTGGAATCTTTTGGGGTTTTCGTGGATCTGACCCACTAACAAATCCACAGGCTATACCTCCTAGAGCTTGGCTAAAAGCTCCACCAAATGTGAGTTGACACTCCATCTGTATTAATTTATGATTTGATCGGTGGATCTACACAAGAAAGTTTTTTGTCTCTATGTTTTCTCCTATATCTGCTGAATAAGAGGAGCTACCGATTGTATAAGGTGTGGGTCACCTTTAGAATAAAAAGAAGAAAAGAGACCCAGATGCATCTAACCACACCGCTTTGGCTTTAATTACCAACTCTACGCTGATGACACTCAGATCTACCTCTCTACCCCTGATATCTCTCCCCCTGTCCTCTCAAAAGTCAGTGACTGTTTATCTGGCATCTCCTCCTGGATGGCCTCCCACCACCTAAAGATCAACATGTCAAAGACTGAGCTCCTACTTATTCCTCCCTCCAATGTCTCCCCACCTCCTGACTTCTCTATCACGGTGGAGGGTATCACCATCTCCCCATCAAACCAAGTTCGCTGTCTTGGAGTTACACTTGACTCTGCTCTTTCCTTCATCCCCCACATCCAGTCTCTTTCCTCCTCCTGCCGATACCAACTGCGTAATATTTCCAGAATTCAGCCATTTCTTACTGCTGTCACCACAAAACAACTCATACACGCCCTGGTAATCTCCCGACTCGACTATTGCAATAATCTCTTATCTGGCCTCCCTCTGTCCCGCCTCTCCCCCTACAATCCATCCTGAACGCCTCCGCCAGGCTAATTCACCTCACCCGCCGCTCTGTCTCTGCCGCTCCCCTCTGCGAGTCCCTTCACTGGCTCCCCATCCACTGCAGAATTAAGTTCAAAATCCTTATCCTTACCTACAAAACCCTCACTAACTCAGCGCCCCACTACCTGTCCTCACTAATCACCAAATACACCCCAGCCCGCTCCCTAAGGTCAAACAGTGACCTGCGCCTAGCTTCTCCCCGCATCACCTCTTCCCATGATAGACTGCAGGATTTCTCACGCGCAGCCCCCACTCTCTGGAACGCTCTCCCTCGTACTGTCAGACTTTCTCCTAACTTCTCTTCCTTCAAACGCTCCCTTAAAACGTTCCTATTTAGGGAAGCCTACCACCCAACTCACTGACGCAACCATCAATCACTCTCACCTTGCAGTCCTCTCCTCCTGTTTCCAACTCCAACCCTCCTAGATTGTGAGTTCCTACGGGAATAGGGCCCTCATCTCCTCCTGTACTGTTTGTCAAATGTTGTTCAATGTATTGTAACCCTGTCTATACTGTGCCTATTGTACAGCGCTGCGGAATATGCTGGCGCTTTATAAATAAAGAATAATAATAATAATAACCACTCAGAGCCAGTGATAGGGCTCTACATTTGTGAGTGGAATAATTCTACAACATTGTATAAATATTTTATTAATACACTCTGCACTATTATATGTATTTTTTGCTTCCTTTATATAAAATCCATGTGGATGATGCACAATATGAGAGACACCTGAGTCCTGAGAAGCGATTACCATCGCGCTACCAGATACGTATATTCTTGCTTGTCGTCACATTGGTTTGGGGGAAACCTCTATATATCTGGTTTGGCATTGGGATACTGGTGTCGGTACATATTTGGGCGCTAACCATTTTTTCTGCATTTATATTATATGTATACATTATGTCAACTAATGTTTCTTTCATAATAATACGATTTATTTTTTATTTCCTGTTCCTGCAATATCCTTCCCAGTCACATTCAAGTAATATTCCATCAATCTCTTTCTGGCCTCGAGTTACAGAAGTCACCAAAGCAAAACCAGCTCCTGCTGTACCCAGTGGCGACTCTAGGAACAATATTTAGGGGGGGCACAGTAGATACCGCAGTCAAAACTGGGGGGGCACTAATTTTCACCACTAAATCATACCACTGAATAAAACTAAGGGCCCTATCACCTGGTGTGAGCTAAAACGCCATCACTAAAGGAAAAATTACCGCGAGTCGCTAAAATTTAGTGCCTGACAACCTACTAACAGATCACCTTGTCTGCAGTAGTCCATGAACAAGGTCGTTTGGCGCATGCTAGGAAAACTCTAAGACCCGAGCTGAGACCCAGCGCTAATGTGGTTGTGTACAGGATAGAACTGTTTTTTTTCCAGTGCAGAGTACCGGGCCATACCTATCCCCTGCCCTCACAAGCTTGAATATGAACACATCCAGTGAATAACCTCACACCCTGCATTATTAAAAGCCTCCAAGGTGGTCGTATCATCCATGTTTTGATGCACACATATATTAAGGCTGATGGACATTGCATGATAAATGCCACCCAGCAGCATGTAGAATCATTACACTGCATTTAATAGATCCAAAAGGAAGGCCAGGTGAGCGATAAAAATTTCCCTGCTGCAGCATATAAATAATACATGTTTCAGGGCAAGACTTATTCATGTGTCCCTTTAAACATGGTCCACACTGTCACACTAATAATCAACCACTTCCATACTATGAATCACCCCCAGTGTAAATTTTTTAAAATTAGGCAAAATATTAGAATTAGGATATATGTGAATAAAGGATACATTTATAACAGAGCCTACTGCAACAGCAACGACAATGCGGACCAGATCCATTACTATGGTGTATGGGGCCAAGAGCCTGTGCTGCATTCTTTTCAATTGTCTGTTAATTTTGGGCGAAGATCTGTTTTTTTTATTACACCAGGTAATAGTACCCTAAATAAGTATATATAAATAAGATTCCAAAATCCCAGAGTAATGTGAAGCAATGATGCCTTTTTATTGTACTAACCTGATACTTTATTTGCCGCAATTCGGCAGTTTTCGCTGAATGTCTGATAGCTGCTTCAGCGACTCCACTTTTAGCAAATTAGTGACCATTCACTAAATAGGAATTCACTACATTTTCGACGAAATGAATTCCCTGAAATGTGACGAAAAGCAAAGGATCTAAAAATCATTAGACCCTTTAGATTCTAACTTCCATAATAACCCCTAAAATGCCATAAACCCAGGGAAATACAATAAAAATAATAAACAATGTGGCATTTAGCTACCCCTTAACCCCTAATATGCCATTAATCAAGGTAAAACATGAAATGAATACACTGTGAGACATGTAGCTACCGATTCACCCCTACAATGCCATTAATCAAGGAAAAAATAAAATGTATACTGCGAGGGATGAAGCCTACCCATTAACCCTTAATATACAACTAAACCAAGGCAAAAACTAACGTAATACACAATGTAATGTATAGTCTGAACATTAACCACTTCACTGCTGAGACATTTCAACCCTGTGAAAATGCTTAAGTTTAAGTGCCCATTTTTATTTAATGTTTTATGACTTTTATTTCAAATTGAATATGGTCATGTTGGGTATCATTGGAAAGGCCAGAATCTGCCCTTTCCAATGACACCTAGATCGTCCATATACGATGCACGGGGACGGAGATACAGTGGTCCGAATAAGTGTGGTTAGGCTGGGGTCAGACGAGCGTGATTTCTACGGACTGTACGTCCGTGCAGTACGGACATCGTCAGTACGGAAGACGCAGTAGTGGTCACACAGTCCGTGATCACGTCAGTGATCACGTCCGTGATTAGTGACGGATCAATATAAAAAGTGAAATGTGAGAAACCAAATTTATTGCAGATGAAAAAACCAAGGGAAGGGGTATAAAAAGCCATTTTGGGGAAGGTGGAATTTTCCAAAGATGGATGCAGTGCAAGTATTCGTCTTTGCTGCAACGGGGTACCTGTACCTGAAGAACAAGCGTAAACGGCGATTATGGGTTCATCCCATAAACGCTGCCAGACCCACGCATGGCCACTTTGTCACGCTCTACAGGCCACTGCGAGAGAGGGACCCGACGAAGTCCTACAACTACCTGCGGATGTCCATCCCCTCCTTTGACGAATTGTTGTCGAAGGTACGTGAGCCGTTGATGAAGAGGGACACCAATATGAGGGACCCCATTCCACCCGAGGAGATGCTGGTCATCACGTTGCGGTAAGTAACAGCAAACACCAGCATTCATATTGTCGGTGCCAGCCAGCAGAGATGTGCTCGAAGTCCAGAGCCCCCATTTTCGGTATCTTGTGATATGCCCACCAGCCCATTTGCACAAGCATACCCACACACATTGCATAATATCACACATACTCAATAATGAATGACACAGACAACAGTGACAGCAACTTAAATATTTTCCATAAGAAATGGTAATAAAATAAAATGACATTAACATACCATGTGTTGCTGAACATCAACATAAATCAAACATAAAATAAAGAGTCCACGAACATGTGGCAAACAACAATGCAGAGCATAAAACAAGTGCATGAGCATGAAAATAACTACAAATCCTCATAATGAGGAGCATCCTCATAATAGGGATCGGGCATGTAACTCTGGTATGCAGGCTGATAGGGTGGTTGTGACCTGGCACCAGGGGACATGGGTTGGTGTGGAGGCTCCGGACGCCGGTAATAATCACCAGCATATTGTGCCCTGGGAGGCACAGGTGGTACTGCAGGCTGGGTCAGGATGCTGTGTATGGTGTCCAATGTTCTTCTGCGGTACTCCAGCTTCTGAGCCAGGGTCATCTGGTGCAACATGGGGAGACACGAATGATGGAATGTCATGTCATCGTCATCCCAGAACCTGCAGCGTGGAGGTGTTGGTGGTGGTGGTGGTGGTGGTGGATGGTTAGCATCCATGAATGTCACCATGGCACGCTCAAATGCACCAGCCGGTGCCCTTCTCCTTTTCTGCGCCGGCCTGGTGGTGTCAGCCCTTGCAGTAGGCAGCTCCTCGGCAGCGGTCTCCTCCTCCTCCTGCGAGTCTGCTCCGGCCTCTTCCGTCTCTTGTGAGCAGGTGGCAGTGGCACATGGCTGCACGTGTTGCTGTGCCCTGGATGTGGATGGTAGATCCATGCTGCCCACCATAGGTCTTGGTTCCAGGGTTCGTTGCAGGAATGAAAGCTGCTCAGCATAGATGTAACTGCTGCCCCTCCTCGCCGCTGATCCAGAGCGTGCCGCTTCCGCATCTTTTTGAGGACCCTTGTATAGTTGTCCCTGACTGTCCTCCATTTTGCGATGACTTCATGTGCTGCAAAACAGAAGAATGATATTAGGTGCGACTCACGGAATCTGATCATAACACACATTCATTTCTCCTTTTTTGATAGGTATCTTGCCAGTGGATGCAGTCTGCAGGACCTGCATTATAATTTCCGCGTTGGCAGATCTACAGCTGGGGAGATCGTCCGCAAGGTGTGCCAGACAATTTGGGACACGATGAGGGAAGAATGTTTGCCAACACCCACAGATGCGGCATGGGCGCAAATTGCTGCAACATTTTTGGAGCGAGCAAACTTTCCAAATTGCCTGGGAGCCATGGATGGCAAACATGTGCGCATAGTGAAGCCACTGCAGAGTGGCTCACTGTATCACAATTATAAACATTATTTTTCCATTGGCATAATGGCAGTGGCAGATGCCAACTATAATTTTGTTTGTGTGGATGTGGGGTCATACGGGAAAGATTCAGACTCCACAATCTTCAAGAACTCCACACTGTGGAATGCAATAGGAAGTGGGACACTGCACATCCCCGGACCCGCACCTTTGCCTGGCACAGATGTCCGCGTCCCCTACGCCTTTGTAGGGGATGAGGCTTTCGGACTTTCCACCCATCTCCTGCGGCCATACTCTGGGACACACCTGACTGTCAAAAAGCGCGTGTTCAACTATAGGCTGTCGCGTGCGAGACGGTATGTCGAGTGTACGTTCGGCATACTGAGCAACAAGTGGAGGATTTTCCATAGGCCGCTAGATGTGCACATAGATTTTTCGGTCGATATAGTCAAGTGTTGTTGTGTGTTGCATAATTTTGTTCGTGCGCGGGATGGTGTTAATTTTGATGACTCCTTGTCTGTTTGTGGTTTGGAGGAATTTATTAATGATGATGTTATGCCTGTGAATCGACACAGCAACAGGCATCGTGATGCACTGGCAAACTTTTTCAGTAGCGAAGCAGGACAGGTGCCCTGGCAGATGGGTCGCATTTGACATGTCAGCTTCATGAATTTGTTTGACATTTACTTTTTGTTTGGATTAATAATGTGCATTTGATTATGAATAAAATAATCATGTACTCACTCTGTATCTTCTGTTCTTGCGCAGACCATGTGTCGTATGCAGGGTACACCGCTCTTGTGACATCTGCCCATGCGTTGGCCTTGCTTATTTTGTCCTTGTACAGGTTGCTCGCAGTGTCCCACAATTCGGGGTGCTCCCCCACCTCGGTTATCAGCCTCTCCACGTCCATTTCAGTGGCAGCGTAGAGTGTCCAGGATCAATTCTCCGGTCCCTAGAAAGTACTCCAGCCACGCCAGGAATGTTCTGGAGTCTGGACGTGATGTAGGCCGCAGAACAGGTGCGTCTGACGTCTCCACCTCACGTACACATGCCGCTAGCCGGCCGTAGTGCATTCTGTGCGGCCGTTCTAGGGGTTCTACGTTCTTGCCTGCCTTGCGTCCGTGGGCCACGGCCGTTGTGCGTCCGCAGTACAGTGCGGACGTACTTCGTGTATCGGGCTCCGATGGGCTTCCTGTCATGCTATCACGGACGTACTTTTAGGCGCAATCACGGACGTGAACACTACGCTCGTCTGACACCAGCCTAAGCTGGATGCTGATTTTTGGTGGGGGGGCACATGGGGGGGCAATTGCCCCCCCTTGCCCCCCTGTAGAGTCGCCTATGGCTGTACCCCCCCATCTTAAACGAATTGTACATTTTCAAGTTTTAGTCATTGCTTCATGCACATGCTTCTTTGTATAAAAAAATAGAAGAACGTTAATATAACCAATTATCTTAAGAAATTCCTTTCTATCTATGGCCATGGCTAGTTTTCGTCTTACTGGCAACCAACCAAGTCAACTGTTTAATTGTAGAGCCTAGTCTGTGCTTTCTTTTCTTCCAGTCAAGTCTTTATTAAGAATTTACTCCTTCTATAACAACGACTCCATCAATCACAATTTGGATATTATTTTATTTCATGTTGTGGGTGATAATGAAGAAAATGCCATACGATAATGAAGTAGCTGCCATGCCCCAATCTCTCATGAATCTTACTCCAGGACACTTAGGGCACTATCAGCTGCCCTGATCTAAAGCCAGGACACAAAAGGGAAATATTAGCGTTTGCTAATTTCCCCGTTGCGTCCGGGTTTCCAAGCAGATCGTGGGGCAGGCGCTGAGTCCGGCAGTCTGCCCCTTTGCAATCGCTAAGCTCACTGATGCTGGAGGCAGTGCTACAGCGCCGTCCCCAGCATTCCCTCCATGAAGTATCGTGCTGCCATGTCAAGTTACCGGCAGATCTCACCTCTCGCTTGATCCTGCTGGTCGGCGAAGTGATCGTGGACGAAGACAGGGGACTTTTTACCCCCAGTCTCACTCTGCTCCTGGCGGCCAGAAGTAGCGAATTGGGCCGCCGTTCTCGCCGCAGGAAGAGAGGAGAGTATTTTTTTGGGGGGGTTTTCAGCTGCAGGTAACAGATTCTGCAGCAGCGCAATCCATTACCTACACCTCTGAGCTGGTGGTAACTTATTCGTTAGCGCCAGCTCTTATTAACTAGCTTTAGGACCAAGTGATCCTAACGCTAGTTAATCTGTGCTTGCACTTTGCGCTCCCCATGTTATGTATCGGGAGCGTAAGGTACAGTAAACTTGCTCTACGTAGTGCAAATTAATGAGCGCTAGTGGATTTTCTTTTAACCCATTAGCGATTCAAAGGTGATGTGACCGCAGTGCTATGACCTCCTTTAAGCTAGCGCCAATGCTGACCCTAGAGTTAGCTTGAAGGAGATAGAGCCCTTCAAATATTAAACAAAGTAACACTGATAGGCACATGTGTCATTAACGTTGAATAATAATAAACCAGCTCTTTTTTTCATTTCAATAGTGTGAACGGCCTCAACCTTGTGGCTACATATGAGGAGCTGGAAAGGACTTTGTCACCCATTGCTATTTGTGTCTCTATGGGAGTTTTTTAGAAAGCACCAAAATTTCACCAAAATTTTGGTGCTCTCTCGTTTGTTTTCAATTCACCAACCGTGCGGAGAATCAACCATTCCCCGCAGGGTCCTTGAAGTGCACCGAATGCCGCTGCTCAGCCTGCCGAACCCTACCGAAGATAGCTGCCGAACAGGAAAAAAACAAAATAAATAAAAAAACAGAACTCTGTTATCTAAAATAAAGGTGTTTAAAACGATAAAGATGCATGAAAATGCATGGAAATAATAAGGGTCCTATAAAAAAATAATAAAATGGTCTGTTACAGAAGATAAAAAATGCCATTAAAAAGATGGAAATCAAAAATGTCGCTGAATAAATGCAGAAAAATGCCCAACAAATCTAAAAAGTAAATAAATATAAAGACTTTTTGCTGCAAATGTAAAGAATAAACGGTTGAATAAAAAAAGTAGTGAAGCATGAATATTTTTTCACACTGAAGCCTATGGGATTCGAATCTGGGCATTTTGGCAACATTTTGGTGCAGTTCGACATTCTCTGAATAGATTACCCATTATTTTTCTACGGGACAATTTCACTGCCGCCGAATTGCAGCAAACTGCACTTTTATTTCGCTGACAATTTGCCAATATTTGGCGAATTGGCAGCTTTCTGAATAGTCCAACTGCCACCGTTTGCTGCAATGTGGTGGCAAGTTATTGAATAATCCTTTATGTGTGCTATATCTGGGGAATGAACACAATAAGATGGCCTCCTCCATTGTCCAAACATAAATCTGAGGATACTCTGAAACGTTTTATCTATTAAGGCTTTAGTCCATTAGGTTCCAAAATTTCAATAGAAGAAAATAGGGGCAGTTTACTATTATAAGAGTGTGAAGGTTGAACACAAAGACTATGCAGCACAAGGGCACACAGAGACACAAAACAGCCCATTGCTGTATTTGTCCTGTCCTGCAAGTAACACAATTAAAAGGACACTATCACTAACATAAGATGTAACTAGATTACTTGTGCATTACATATACAGTTACCATATTATAACACATGCTGCTGGGCTTTTTTCTTTTTTTGAAGTAATTGCCTGTAAAAAGGAAAAATAAATAGGTTTTTATCTCCTATTTCCATTTTGTGGATTTTTCCCCATAGTGCATCATTTACAAAAAGCTGTGCAAAGGTTTTACTTTACAGCTGTGGTATAGCTTCTGCCGTATTTACAGTCAATGGGGTTGAGGAGGGAATGTTTAGATAAAGCAGTAGGGGATATTGTGTGGCATATACTACCCGAGATAAGAGCTGGCAGCTTAATGAGATGACAGGGAGCTTAAAATACTTCTCATCTACCTCCTGTGATGTCCTTTGAATACATCCCACGCAATACAATGATGGGAGGCGGTTTCCATGACTTCAAACCCATAGAGCCCATTCTGTGGCCAATGCCACCAAGTGAGGAGCAAGTGATGTAAAGATACTGTGGGGGGGGGCGGTTTACAACACAAAAGATCACACAATGGATGCACCCAGTGAAACATATAGAGTAAAATTTGTCTACACCCGCACGACCAACTCTCGCCTCCAAGACTTCTCAAGGGCAGTTCCGGTCCTGTGGAATGACTTGCCTCGCCCTATCAAACTCTCCCCTGAACTTCAGGCCTTCAAGAAATCCCTCAAAACCCATTGTCACGACCACTACGCGAGCTGCTGCGAAAGACGCTGGGTTGCGCCACCCACTATCTGTCTCTACGCACTTCTCTCTCGCAACAGGGCATAGAGCGCGATGCAATGATCCCAAGATTGCAACGCAGTACAAATCTTCTCTTGAAGCGGGTAATGACTACGTCTCCCACAATCCCTGAGCTCACTTTCCTATTCTATTAGTTACGCTGCCACCAGTCCTCATGGACACTACGAGCGTCGCAACGGGAGACGCAGGGCTAAGCAACTGCACTATCTGCCTACCCTAGACTTGGACAGTGACTACCGACCCCACAATCCCTGCCGTCCCCGACGACTGCAACTCGCAATTTCTTATCTAACCGAGCTTAAAGCAAATAGCAATACTCCCAATCTCTTCGTTAACGTGAATCTCATCAGCCAGAAGCAGAACTTAAATAGATTAGGTTTATTTATGATATAGATCAAAGATATATATAATCACAGTGCATTTGTTACAGGAAAATTATAGCTAGAATAAATCAATTAATTACACACTACACAGCAAATAAAAGAAAAGGGTTAACCACAGAGCATTACTTACGACAACTAATCAGTAAGCTAGCATCGATGGCTCCTGGAGATAGATGCATGGACAGATCAGCCATCTTTCGAATGTACCCCAAGTGATCAGCCAAAGCACATGGCCAGTTTTCAGAATTTATACACTTCCCGGTCCTTCCAAAACCCACCCACAAATGGCCCAGCCTCCTGCACTACATATCCCAGAGTTCCCTTCTCCAGAGCATGCTCAGTACGCTTGTCATTAATCTTTAGTTGCCCAAAGGTGTCCATCTTCCCCCCAGGGATCAAGGATGTGCTTCCTGTCTTTGAAGATAGGGCCTAAATCTTGGTGCCGGGTTGGCTCCCAAGGTGTGACTATCTGGCTACACGATATGGCAGTTCAAAGACATTCCATTTTACAGCCACGTG
Source organism: Leptobrachium leishanense (assembly GCA_009667805.1). Classification (NCBI taxonomy): domain Eukaryota; kingdom Metazoa; phylum Chordata; class Amphibia; order Anura; family Megophryidae; genus Leptobrachium; species Leptobrachium leishanense. The sequence continues at coordinate 88,841,394 of CM019064.1, read as the reverse complement.
TGATATCCTCCCCCCAGGGGAGAAAGCTAACCATTTTAATTACATTTTAGCACTCACTCTTAATAGCTGTGGACCCAGAGATACGCTTCCCAAATGGTCAGACACAAATATGAATCTATATGGAGGAGATATATATAAACAGGCACTTAGACACATATACACAGGCAGACCCTTATATAGATAGAAATACAGATCTAATCCGCCACACCCATCTCTTCAGATTAGTGCACCACATCACTGATGCAACTCATCCCTCTGCTCTCCTACTCACACAGGATTGAAGCTGCTTCAATGGCCCCGCCATTCCTGAACCACTGGCACTAAAGATCCTGCCGTCCAGTAAAGTTCCCCTTGTCTTCCTCAACCCCCAATCCCTCTAGACTGTAAACTCCTATGAGCAGGGCCCTCTGCACCTAGGCCCCTTTTACATTCTTTGCGCAAATTCATCCGCGCAGTGCAATTTTTTTTGCGCGCAGCATTAAGCTTTATCGTGCAAAAATTAACAGTGGTATTACGATCTGAACGCATTTTCTCATCCGTCCAAAAATAACATTCGTAAAAACAACGCGCAAAACGAAAAGTAATACGCGCGCAGTAACGTAGCGCACGTAAATCAGTGTGCGGACTGTTTTTTTTGCCAGATTCAGCCAATCATAATGAAGAACCTTAACTGACATCAATTTACCTTAATTGACTCACTTAAGTTTTTGCGGCTGTCAAAGTAAATCTGTGTATATATGCTGCAGCAATAAAAAAAACATGCACAAATTCACAATTGTTTTGTTTGGGTATGTGTAGAATGTGTAACTATACTGTGCTGTATTTTTTTTTCATGCTGGTGTATTTGGTTTCGGCCAGAATGTTCCGATTCGCCGTTACCACCAGCTTTTCAAAGACGTTAAAATTATGCGCGCAAACGGCGTTCGCAAAAAGATGCACATCGATTGGAATACCATCCGCGTACCAGCGCACAAACGAATTTGCGCTCACAATGTTAAGTATAGGACGCGCACAGTTCATCACGTTCGCAGAGGTTCATCCGCGTTAAACGATAACGCGCATCATTTGCACGAACGTTGTAATACGATGTTCAGCGCAAAGGGTTTTGCCACTCGCGCAAATACGCATTTGCGCGCACAAAAACAAATGCGCGAAGAATGTAATAGGGGCCCTAGTGTTTCCATTCTATGTCCGTTAATATGTATCTCATTCCCTCTGGTTATTGTAAAGCGCTGCGGAAACTGTTGGCACCATATAAATGATGATAATAACAATAATAATAAAATATCTTCCTACATAAACATGAAAGAGAAAAACAAAGTACACGTAAGAGATCAACAACAACAAAAATAAACAAAATAAGAACATTTCCTTTTTTTTGATGGTAGTGTCCCTTTAACTGCAAATTATTAAAACAACCCGCTGTTATGTTATTTGCATTTTATAATCTGTGCTACACATATATACAGATTTACAGGTTTTTGGGATAAATCAGAGTTCAAAGTCACTTTATCCAGAGTATTAGATACATTATTCCTTCAATGCAGGAAAATTATTCAAAACTATCAGGGTTATTCAGAGAGAGGTGAAAACCAGGAGAATGGCTGGAGAAGTGAAAATTCTAGGTCAAAATGGCTGATTTGGAAAGTTTCTGGCTTGGCTATTTTGACCTAGAATTTTCACTTCTCCAGTCATTCTCCTGGTTTTCGCCTCTCTCTCAATAACCCTGTATATATCATATAATGCTGAAACGTTCTGATATATTTAGAAACTGACACATTTACAAATTTGAAAACTTCGGTTTGTTATAGGTGATACCCGAAATAATAGAAATGCTGTTACAGTTGCTCTCCTCCCTCTCCATCATTGCACTAAGCAGGGTTATCTACAGCAGCCCATCTCCAGCACTGAGCTGTCAGATTCACACAAAGCAGACAGACAGTCTCTGTGGACTTGCATTCTCATCCAAGTATATTTGGGATTGCTTCCTTACGATTCAAAGCTTGTAAAGCAAGACGGGAGGCTGGCTACCTTGTTTCCAAATGCCCCAACAATATTTCACACTTGAGGCTGGAATAACAGCTTCATTAATTTAAAGTCTGCGGTGACCTTGGTTTTCCCTGCAACGAAGCCAGGCCGTGTGAGATATTTGAAGACAATGGAAACAAATATCTCTCCTATGATGAAGATAGAAGATGTATTTCCTTCCGTTGATGTTCCTTTTAATAATGTATGATCATATAAAATATATGTAAAAATACTGTGAACTCGCGCGGCAAAGTGCAAAGGGATTAATCTTTAATGAGATATGCTAGACATTACACCACTACAGCAGCCTGTGCTATAAACAGAATGTGTCTGCAAAGGATATCAGGGTCACATGAAGAATTCTTCTTCCCTACTGTAGAAATGAACAAATTTGAAAGCAAAAATTTTATTGCTGCATTTTAAGAGCAAGTGGAGTAGGGCGTTTATGTCAATTATTTGAGTCCACGGATTATTTCCAGGCTATTATTGCAGCTTGAGGCATACAGGGTTATTCAATGAGATCCGAATGGCTGCCGAAAGGTAATCGAACGCAGAAAATCAACGTTCGGTTACCTTTCTTGGCCATTCGGCTATTAAGAGAGCAGGCAATTCGCCAAATGTTCACTTTCTCCTTTAAAGCCAGAAAAAATACAAATCGGAAGATATATGTCCTCTGAATAAGATATGATGAATATAACTCACGAGATAATGAGTAATATCCTTGGAGTAGGTGCGCTGGATGGATTTGGTTTCCATAATTCGCCAATGGGAGTCGTGGTGGATATTTTTTGCCAGGAAAACACTACAATGGTTTCAAAATAAAAAGATATTTATTCTTAAAACTATTATGCTAAAACAAATAAAACGCCCATGAGCCCGACGCGTTTCGTCTGCAAAACAACAGACTTCCTCAGGGGCAATGTGCAAATTAGTGCAAAGCAAAATAATAAATAATGAAATATAAATTTCAGACATTTTCGCGCAGTAGTTTATTTGCAAACAGTGTTTCACTCTTCAAACATTCAAGCGTACTGTTTTTTTATTTTCACTCCATTCGTCTGCAGTGTCGGGTTTTTCCTGCAGCTGCTCTGCTCTGTGATCGGCTCCTGCTCGGGTTTCTCTGGCGTCTTCGGCAGGGGTTAATCCAGATGTTTTTGCAGGTTTCGGTGTTCATTCGCCTGGGTTTTGCGGTGAGTATTCGGCAGGTTTGCGGCGACTTTTCCCTGCACTACGACGGCCCTGTGGTGCTTACTGAATACGCCGCAGGGTCGCCGAAATGGGATCGCCAAATAAAGCCGAATTGAGGAGAACGAAAAGTCACCAAACGTGCGGTGGCTTTTCGATTCTCTTTGAATAACCCTGTAAGGATGGGGTCAGACGAGCGCACTGATTGCGCACAGTAACGGATGCAGTTTATAACAGATGGGACTGTGGTTACATTGTATCAGTTAGTTTTGACTGATGTTGAGAAAAAGAAAAAAAAAGCTGTATGCAGGGGTTTCTCTCCGTCTGTCGTAGCTTTTTCACGTTGATGCCATTTTGGCGTCCGTTGCAACATGCGTTGCCCGCATGTGAAGAAGTGCGCACGTGCTTTGTGTGTTGTTCTCTATTGACTCCTTTGAAAAGCTACAACGGACAGCAAACAGTGCGGTCAGACGGATGCAAAAAGTGCGCTCGTCTGATCGCAGCCTAATGGGGTTATTTAGAGAGCACCGAATGTTCACCGAGATGGAGGTGCTCTGTCGTTCGGCGCACTTTGGTGCGCTTAAGCGATTTTCATTTCGCTGACCCTGCGATGAATTCAGCATTCACCGCAGGGTCCCCGAAGCGTGCCGATCGCTGATGGTCAGCCCGCCAAACGCAGCCTGAAGATCACAGACCAGACCGCAGCTGTCGTTCTGCGGGTAAACGCCCCCCCAAAATTCAATTTTAAAAAAAGCCATTTAATACAAAAAAAAAAAGGCATGGAAATAATAAAGGCCCTATACAAAATAATAAAACAGTCTCTTACAGAATAAAAAAAATGACATTAAAAAATGGAAATCAAAAGTTTTGTCTAAAAAAGATCCAAGAAAATGCCCACAAAATTCTAAAATTAAAAAAAAGACTTCTTGCTGTAAATGAAAAGAATAAACCGTTGAATAAAAATGTTTTTACATTGAAACCTATGTGATTCGCCTGTTTAAACCCGTCGAACTGAAGCACCGAAAATCTTGGCATTTCACTAACATTTCGGTGCTGTTTGGTGTTCTCTGAATAGATTAACCATTACTTCTCTATAGGGAAATTTCACTGCCGCCGAAGGTCGCCGAATTGCAGCTTTCTGAGGCAAACTGCACTGTATTTTGTTGGCAAATTGCCAATATTTGGTGAATTGCCAGCTTTCTGAATAGACGAACCGCTACAAAATTGCGTGGAATTCACCATTCGGTGGCAAGTTCGGCTGTCATTGAATAACCCTTTAAAAAAAAAAAAAACAAGACAGTTTTACAAGAACACATTGACAATGAGTGATAAAGAAGTACATAGACCATCCACATCCCCATTTTCCTATATTTCATCAAATGACATTTGCATTTCTTCATCACATTTCCAGTTTCATCTACGAAAAAAGACGAGACAGAGGAGATATGATAGAAACATTTAAATACGTAAAGGGAATCCACAAGGTAGAGGAAGGGAGTATATTTAAAAGGAAACAAAGTAGCAAAACAAGAGGACATAGTCTTAGATTAGAGGGGCAAAGGTTTAAAAGTAACATCAGAAAGCATTATTTTACTGAGAGGGTGGTGGATACATGGAACAGCCTTCCAGTAGAAGTGGTAGAGGCCAAAACAGTAATTTAATTTAAGCAAGCATGGGATAGGCATAAGGCTATCCTAAACAAAAGATAAATCCAGGTAAAGTATCCATGTAATTGGGCAGACTAGATGGGCCGAAAGGTTATCTGCCGACATTTTTCTATGTTTCTATGTTTCTATATATAACAGGAATGACAAAGGGGTTGTGAAATCCTTACAACGTGAATATAAAATCTAGTTTTAAATCATGGATAAAATGTGGCGCAATGTAAAATGTGGGTAATTATATATATATGGAATTAATTCTCCAAGCATAGAAGAGTCAGTAGAAAAACATACTGTACAGTCCTACATCTATATTATATATGTTTTATCTAAACTTTTTGTGAAGTTACATTATATCAGCCGCAAAATAAAATAGATTTTTTTTAAAAAAAGCAGCTTTGATCCTGGGAATGATGATCTACACTGATCAAGCTCAGCACTGCTTGTTCAAAAGGATAAAATAACTGTGGATGTTTGGATGTTGAGCTGACTTAATCCAGGCTTTGTGGCTGGGTTGTGCTGGCTGCTGTGCGACACCACAGGAAAGCTTCATATTTTTAAAGAACAGAAACCTGCTACCTGCGGTCTCCATAATATGTGCATATATCTCATATTGTGGAATTTCATACCTTGAAATGATGCAAAGGCAAATATATGCTTACATGGTTTTCTCCTGTCTCTCTTTTATCCCTTTGCAACAAAAAAGGAATAATTTACTCTACAAAATAATGTGTTGCTCGCTCAAATAAAATCACTTTAGGGGTTATTCACTAAATTTGGCCCCGAATTACACCAAACGGTGAATTTCACCATTTGGAGCAATTCTTCTATTCGCAAAGCTGTTAATTCACCAAATACAGGTGAAATTACAGCGACATACGGTGCTATTTGCTGCAATTCCGTGGCACCGAAATTGTCTCATTGTGTCTTCTATGCACAAAGTTCCAAACTAAACCGAAATTGCGTCAAAATGCCCTGATTTTCGGTATTTCTATTCTACCGGATTAAAACAGTAGAATCCCATAGCTTTCAATGTAAAAAAAAGAATATCTTTTTTTAAAAAAATTTATAGGCCATTTTTCTTTTTCGCAAAAAGACCTTTATATTTTTTATTTTTTAAAAGACCTTTCTGTAACTTTTTTATTTTTATAAAGACATTTTTTTATGTTTTAAAAGGCTTTCAAATTTTGTAACAGAACCTTTTATTATTTTTTAAAAGACCTTTTTTATTATTTTAGACACACTTTTTTATTGATTTAAACTTTCTATTATTAGGAGAATAGGAGGCTTCCTTTTTTTTTCAGTTTGGTGGAATTTGCTGATGCCAATTTGGAGCAATTCGGGGTTTTCGCCAATGTCCAATTAGCTGCTTCGGAGATTCTAATTTCGGAAAAATATGGTGACCTTTCACTAAATAGTGAATTCACCATATGTTTGGTGAAATGTAGTCACCAAAGTGTGCCGAAATGTGTCAAAAAAAAAAAAGCATAGAAATTGCATGCAATTTTGGTGGCTTGTGAATAGACCCTTTTGTTAATTAACAAAAAGACTGAAAAAACTGCTACAGGGTTGAAATGTTAAACCTTTCAAGATGCAGTAAACGTGACTGGAAGATGGTGTTGACGTGGCAGTGTAAATCATTTTGATTTACTTACAAAACGTCAAGAGTGATGGCCGTAGATTGGGATGTGCTTCTGGATGTGCCAGATGGGTAGACGGCCGAGTGTCCTTTCCTTACCAACAAGTAGAAAGACCTACCTATCTTGCAGTGACTACTCCCACCCAGCAGGATAGCATGACATGTCACAAAATCATGCCAAAATGGCTCAACGAACATGACAAGCGTTGAGTAAACTCCCAACAGTCTTCACAAACACCAGATCTAAAATCAACAGAGTAGAAAGAGGTGTATTCTTGCATAAGCCATCACGGCCAGGGCCTAGAGAGGCAGATTGGAGAGGCGCACATTGTAGCATTCTTAATACTTGCTTAATGAGGGAAAGGGCAGTTAGTTGGCCGAAGAACCTTTATTTTTTCCTAATATCCCTCTTTTAGGGGCTCCTCCCTATATCTGAAGTGTTCAGGTGTATGACAGAGCTGTAAAGCAATAAAACAGCCAGCATTGAGTCTCTAAACTATACTAAATTTAGTTTTAAACTGAGAACTCATTTATTGTATATGAAAATAAGATACTGTTTTTTCCTAAATTTCACTTTTATATATAAATTTTTTAATTTCTTTTAACATCTGGTTTGTTTGATATTCGAGGTTGGGGTGTGCGTCCAGAATTAAGAGTGCCAAAGCATCCAAAAGCCTAAATACACGCCTGCCAATACAGAACGGAGTATTCTTAGCGTTAACTATACATATCATTATAACAACATGGACAAGAATCTCAGACATGGTCTAATTACTTAACCTTTACAATATCCTGAAAGCCTTAACTTTCAACACCGGATATTATTTAGCGTTTTACTACTGGACCGTTTTGAAAGAAGAGATGGGAGAACTTGATCTAAGTAATTTGGACACACCGCCACACTTATGGTAGACATAGATCATGTACATTAGTATTGTCAAGTAAACATAAAAATGCATACTTCCCAACACTGGTAGGTATGTGATCGGGACAGGGGGTGGGCCAAATGCGGCTATAGGTGAAAGGGTCGGGCCATAGAAGGGGACAGTTTGGGGCTTTGAAAATATCATGTTGCATACCCTTCATTACCTATTGAGATATATACAGTTGTGTTCAAAATTATTCAACCCCCACTGAAATTGAGTGTTTTGGCCAGTTTGACATTGATTTTGATCATTCAGTCATCTTGCTTACAATTAAAACAAAGAGGCACGTGTAGGTCAGACAAATATAACATAATATTTATAATGAAATAACCACAAATGTCTTTTCTGTGCTCACATCATTATCAGTTTTATTCAACCCCCAAGTGACATTCAATCTTAGTACTTAGCTTTTAAACGTGAAGCATAGCTTGACACAAGTGTCTTGCAGCGATCTACGGGTATCTTCGCCCATTCGTCATGGGCAAAAGCCTCCAGTTCAGTCACATTCTTAGGCTTGCGCACTGCAACTGCTTTCTTTAAGTCCCACCAGAGGTTCTCAATCGGATTTAAGCCAGGTGACTGCGATGGCCACTCCAAAATGTTCCAGCCTTTAATCTGCAACCATGCTCTAGTGGACTTGGAGGTATGCTTGGGATCATTGTCCTGTTGAAAGGTCCAACGTCTCCCAAGCCTCAGGTTTGTGACGGACTGCATCACATGGTCATCCAATATCTCCTGGTACTGAAGAGAATTCATGGTACCTTTCACACGCTGAAGCTTCCCTGTACCTGCAGAAGCAAAACAGCCCCAAAGCATGATTGACCCCCCGCCATGCTTCACAGTAGGCAAGGTGTTCTTTTCTTCATAGGCCTTGTTCTTCCTCCTCCAAACATAGCGTTGATCCATGGGCCCAAACAGTTCTAATTTTGTTTCATCAGTCCACAGAACACTATCCCAAAACTTCTGTGGTTTCTCCACATGACTTTTGGCATACTCTAGTCGACTCTTCTTATGCTTTGGAGACAGCAAGGGGGTGCGCCTGGGAGTTCTGGCATGGAGGCCTTCATTACGCAGTGTGCGCCGTATTGTCTGAGCTGAAACTTCAGTACCCACATCTGACAAATCTTTTCTCAGTTCCTCAGCAGTCACACGGGGACTTTTCTCCACTCTACGCTTCAGGTAGCGCACAGCAGTCGAAGTCAGCATCTTCTTTCTGCCACGACCAGGTAGCGTTTCAACAGTGCCCTTTGCCTTGAATTTGTGAATGATGCTTCCTATGGTCTCTCTTGGTATGTTTAACATCTTTGCAATCTTCTTATAGCCATTGCCCTTCCTGTGAAGAGTAATCACCTCTTCTCTTGTCTTCCTGGACCGTTCTCTTGACTTCACCATGTTTGTAACCACACCAGTAAATGTCTAGAAGGAGCTGAGTATCACAGTCATTTTAAAGCTGCCTAATTGGTGCTTATTATGCTTTATTGCTGCTCCGTGACATCCACAGGTGTTTTCAATAGCTGATTGAAAACACTTGAATGAACCTCTGTTCTTCAGAGTGGTAGTCTTTAAGGGGTTGAATAATTGTGTCAATGAAGAATTCACAAAAGAAACATTTACTACTGTATTACAAAACCAATTGATGTCATTTTAGTTGCATATGGTTATTTAAAAAGTCCTTGTAGGATTTCATTCTGAATACAATTACAAATGTACACTAAATTCCCTAAAACCCTTTACAGCATTGGGGGTTGAATAATATTGAACACAACTGTATATATATATATATATATATAGATAAATAAGCCACCCCAACCTCGAATATCAAGCAAACCAGATGTTTGTTTATTTATTTATAAAGGATTTTACCAGGAAAGATACATTGAGATTTTTCTCCTTTTCAAGTACGTCCTGGGTTAAAAGAAATTAAAAAATTAATAAATAAAAGTGAAATTTAGGAAAAAATCTTTATCTTATTTTCATACAATACGACCAAAAAATAACGTTTAAAGAAATATTTACTACATGTCTATGGTATTTCAAACATGTCTCCATGTGCAATTATTGCCATGGATCCACATAGCACAAACCTTCATGCCAAATGGTCAGATCTCCAAATAGAGAGGCAACGAGGTGTAAAAAAGAGGAACAGTGGGAATTGAGGCTCATCGGGCCTGTCTTTGCAAATCAAGTTGAACATGGAAAGGATGCAATTTGTACACAGATGGCATCATTTATTTATTTTTACATAACCTTGCAGTGTATTGAAACAGTAAAATGTTTCATCTATACAATATAAAACAGCAAACAATAAATGTAGTTGTTACTCTAACCAATACAGTAATCAAGGATAAGGTGCACTCTAAACAATTTCACTACCAAAAATGTCATGGATAGAAAAATTATTGCATAAATGAAATAACATTTATTTCAAGGGCATAGATATTAAACGTTATCTTCAAAATCATTGAAAAATGCATTTAGCTTGCTGTCCTAACATATGTTAAAGCCAAACACAGCTGTTCCATGGCCAGGTGTGTGATATTCCCTGATTACCCAAATTACAATGTGCAGATAAAAGACCCAGAGTTTATTTCAAGTGTGCTATTTGCAATTGGAATCTGTTGCTGTCAACTCTCAAGATGAGATCCAAAGAGCTGTCACTATCAGTGAAGCAAGCCATCATTAGGCTGAAGAAACAAAACAAACCCATCAGAGAGATAGCAAGAACATTAGGCGTGGCCAAAACAACTGTTTGGAACATTCTCAAAAAGAAGGAATGCACCGGTGAGCTCAGTAACACCAAAAGACCCGGGAGACCACAGAAAACAACTGTGGTGGATGACCGAAGAATTCTTTCCCTGGTGAAGAAAACACCCTTCACAACAGTTGGCCAGATCAAGAACACTCTCCAGGAGGTAGGTGTATGTGTGTCAAAGTCAACAATCAAGAGAAGACTTCACCAGAGTGAATACAGAGGGTTCACCACAAGATGTAAACCATTGGTGAGCCTCAAAAAGAGGAAGGCCAGATTAGAGTTTACCAAACAACACCTAACAAAGCCTTCACAGTTCTGGAACAAGATCCTATGGACAGATGAGACCAAGATCAACTTGTACCAGAGTGATGGGAAGAGAAGAGTATGGAGAAGGAAAGGAACTGCTCATGATCCTAAGCATACCACCTCATCAGTGAAGCATGGTGGTGGTAGTGTCATGGCGTGGGCATGTATGGCTGCCAATGGAACTGGTTCTCTTGTATTTATTGATGATGTGACTGCTGACAAAAGCAGCAGGATGAATTCTGAAGTGTTTCGGGCAATATTATCTGCTCACATTCAGCCAAATGCTGCAGAACTCATTGGACAGCGCTTCACAGTGCAGATGGACAATGACTCAAAGCATACTGCAAAAGCAACCAGAGAGTTTTTGAAGGGACAGAAGTGGAATGTTATGCAATGGCCAAGTCAATCACCTGACCTGAATCCCATTGAGCATACATTTCATTGCTGAAGACAAAACTGAAGGGAAAATGCCCCAAGAACAAGCAGGAACTGAAGACAGTTGCAGTAGAGGCCTGGCAGAGCATCACCAGGGATGAAACCCAGTGTCTGGTGATGTCTATGCGTTCCAGACTTCAGGCTGTGATTGACTGCAAAGGATTTGCAACCAAGTATTAAGAAAGGAAAGTTTGATTTATGATTATTATTCTGTCCCATTACCTTTGGTCCCTTAACAAGTAGGGATGTGCGTTTCGGGTTTCGGAATTTCGGAATTTTCACGAAATTTCCGAATCGGATCGAACCCGAAAACCGATAGATCCGAAAAATTTTCCGAGCCGAAACGAAAAAATTTCGGATTTTTCGAATGGACTTGAAATGTGTCAAATCGAAATTTATTTTCGCTCTATTCAGGATTTTGGTTCCATTCGTGATTTCGTTTCCATTTCGGTAATTCTGGACATCGTATATTTAACTATTATCGGTTATATCGCTGATTCTGTAAATTTTGTATTTGTAAATGCGTATCACTTGTTTTTGTTTCCAATGATCCGATAATTCTGTCGATACGATAATTCTGTCGTAATCGGGTCGGATCCGATTCGTCCGCGGGTCGCGCATGCGCGCGCGCGGATGTCGTAACTTTATTGAGCCATTTTTGTAGAGAGTTTTAACAATTTTTTGACAGGCCAAAAAATATAGAAATTATTTATCATGGCTGAAGGAAGAGACAGAGTCCCATTCGGACACCTCCTCATCTGCTTCCACCCAGGAAGAAGCGGGCCAGCAACATGGCATTTGAGGAGATGTTGGAGCTGGTCCGCATCTTTGATAAAAAAGATTACGACTGCCGTAAGGGCCCTTACGGCAGAAAGAATAACGCGCGCAAGGACCGTATCCTAGATAAGCTACGCACCACCATCGCGGAATTATTTGGGAAAGACCGGACGAAGGACCAGCTCCGAAAACGCTGGTCCGACCTCAAGGCACGCGAGCAGGAGCAGCTGAGGCACATCCGTCGCGTCATAGCCAAACGTAAGTGTCATGTTATATTGTAAAGTGCTGCGCAAACTGTTGGTGCTATATAAATCCTGTATAATAATAATAATGTGCTTGCATGTGCTAATGTGCACAGAAATATGTTGATTTATCTGGTCCTTTTTTCATGCAATGTGATTCTGTATAGCTTTGCGTTTTCACGACTCGTCATACATGCATTTTTGCAATAGCTCTTCTTTTTTGGGATTTTACGTATTTGTGAAAATTGTGACATTTGATGTATGTAGATGAAGTTACAATGCTGGATTTCTTTTGGCACTGTGTATAGTCTGTAGTGTGCTGGGGGGGGGTTGTTGTGATTGAGTGATGCATACGAGATGACCCACAGCTTGCCCAATATTGGCTCCCACCTGCGCATCAACAAAAATCTCTGCGTCTCTGCTAAGTGGTAGGATGGGACATGTACAGTAGTTCTTCAGAAAGTGCATCCAAACAGAGCCGCGTTCAATACGTCCTCAGTAGCTGCTGAATTGTTGCGTTGCATAAGCATGTCGCTGGTACATGACCCTTTTTTTGCGATTTGCTATCTGCGATTTTGCAATTTGTATTGGTGGTGCGTTGCAAAAATCGCACAAAACAGCGATGTCGCGCGACATTATCGCACCATGTCGCGAATATGAAAATCGCGCGTTAAGTCGCACGAGTTTCAAATCACACAGTGTGAACGGGGCCTTAAAAGAAACAGAAGCAAAGAGAAGGAATACTACACTGGATTACAGTAAGGCTCACATTATAGTACTGTTTAATGTTAGAAAATCTGAGGGTTTAATGCCACTTTAATCACCAGTTCTATTTCCCTTCTATTTAACATGGCTAATAGCTTTTTGGAAAGCAGTAACAATAATTTTAAAGGGGTTATTCAAAAAAGTCAGTGAAATTTCGGTGCTTTCTCGTTCGGCGACACATCGGCAATTCTAGTTAGCCGACCCTGCGGTGAATTTACTATTCACCGAAGGTTCCCTGAAGTGCACCGAACATGGAACCGCCAATCAAACCGCCGAACTGACAAAAAAAATGGAACTCGGCCGACAACCTAACATGGCGGACGTGTGTTAGATTCTCATCGTCCACACGCAGCGATCTAAAGCGGAAATCTTACTTATCTCTCACACTCGCTCACCTGGATACTCGGCTTTTGCGAGGGGAGCACTATGGCGGCTGCCAAACAGAAAAAAGCGGCGGAACGAGGTGATTTTTTCACCCCCAAGCAGAGCAAGCGCAAGGAGGGTGCCGACAGGCAAGATGGCGCCGGTTCTCCTTCCTCGGCTTCCGGGAGCCAGCGCCGAGTGGGAGACACAGACCTGGAGGCTTTCTCGACACGCATGGAAGGGATGCTTCAGGATCTTACTACCACGCTTACATCCAGACTGGAATCGATTGCAACGGACATACGCAAGGACATCCGGGAAATTGGAGAAAGAACATCCAGACTGGAGAATAAGATGTCAGAGGCATCGGAAGCACATAATCACATGGCGACACAGCTGGAAGACATGGAGGAAAAGATGGAGCGATACGCGTCTAAACTGGCAGACTTAGAAGATCGCTCCCGAAGACATAATTTAAAGATCAGAGGAGTCCCAGAGTCGGTTAATCCCCGCAATTTAAACACGTACGTACATGATTTTTTTTCACACTTGCTGCCTGAGGCTACGCCGGATTCGCTCCTCATGGACCGTATACATAGACTCCCTAAACCGCCCTCTGCACCCCTAAGGCACCTCGGGATGTGCTCTTAAGGCTTCATTATTTCAAACCGCGCGAGGACATATTACGGGCCTGCGGAAATCAGACGCGCTGGGCACAGAATACGACCACTTGGCCGTCTATCCAGATCTTTCGCAGGCTACACTGCAGCGTAGACGCAGCTTCCGTCCCATCACTGAAGCTCTTCGCTCATCTGGGGTAATGTACCGATGGGGTATCCCACCAAATTAATAATAACCAGAAATGGAACAACGACGGTGCTGACATCCCCGGATGGGGGACACCAGTTGTTGGAGCAATGGGGAATAAAGCTTCCTGAAGCTGAATCTTGCGGGAGACCCTCTCCTCGACGCCTGGAACCGGATTGGAAAACTCGCTGAGAGAATGGACTAACATTTTTCATTTTTCATGCTTCCCACAGTGTTTCCTACCAGGCCTTGTCTCGGACTGCATTCTCCAGACTACAAAGCGACCTATAGTATGATGGGACACACGTATTTCGGGGTTCCACCGCGATGCAGGGTGGTGAGGTCTGCTTTAACATGACAGGTTGATCGCTGTAATGTGTGGGGCCCGGTTACCCCCGTCTCCTCCTCTAAGGATGAGATTGAGAGTTCCGGCTGGGAACTCCCATTGGAGACTAATAGTTTATAATTTTGTATATAGTTGTGCCGCACTGCGGCGTTGTTTATATGGTATTATTTTTTTCTATGTTTGGTTAATCTGTCCCCCCCCCTCTACCAGGAGGTTATTTTCAATACAACACGTCTGGGTCAGTTCCTAATGCAGTCCAAGCACTGACTGACATGAAACCACTTCAGTTTAACACAATTTTCCCTCTCCTTCCCCTATGAAAATATTGACTTATAATGTAAAAGGTCTCATCTCCCGGTGAAGAGACACTCCCTTTATAGAGATCTCCGAACGCATAACGCAGATGTGATTTGTCTCCAAGAGACACACTTCAGACGACTAGACCACCCCAATTTAATAACCCAATATCTTACACAATTTCACTCCACGTTTAGAACCAAGTCACGAGGTGTGACGCTTCTCATACACAACAGACTACAGTTTGAAACGCACCGTCTCCTAAAAGATCCAGGGGGAAGATATATAATCCTAGTTTGCACGATCAATTCAAGAACATACACACTGGTGTCGGTTTATGCTCCTAACGCCTCTCAAACACAATTTATCTCAAGACTGCTTAACAAGGTGCAGGACGTGCTGACCGGCACACTGATAATCTGCGGCGATTTCAACCTGAGTATTGACCCTCTCATGGACCGTTCTGCGGGGGGTAGTCGTCCTCATAATACAGCCTCGGTCAGAAGACTCAGAGAGTTGATGACTCATTACGATCTGTATGACACATGGAGACTGTTGCACCCTACTGCGAGAGATTATAGCTTCCGCTCTAGGGTGCATAACAGCTACACTAGAATAGATTATTTCTTTGCTCCCGGCAATGTTTTACCCTTTATTACTGACTGCTGCATACTGCCCATCACATGGTCTGACCACGCGCCGGTATTATTAACGTTGGGAGATACGTACCAAGGAAGCACCCGACCTCCCTGGCGGTTTAGAGAGGAGCTCTTAAAACACGATCAGGCAGCGCAGGACTTACGGGAAGCTATGACCCTTTATTTTAAGGAGAACGATACTCCTGAGATGAGCCCTCTTACACTTTGGCAGGCGCACAAGGCAGTACTCCGCGATGTCTGTATAAGATGGTCAGCTAGACTTAAACGCGAATATCACCAACGCCGGCTGGATATACTAACAAAACTGCACAATTTGGACACTCGGAACAAAATTGCTCCGTCTCCCAAACTATCGCACAAATAGATGCACAACTGAACTTATTGACAGATCTAGAGAAGGACAGCTACATCAGAAAACTAGACAGAATGAACGCCACTTTTTATGCTCTTAAAAACAAACCCGGTAGATTGCTAGCCAGACGATTGAAACCGACGAGTGTCCCAAGACGTATTACGGCTCTTACAACAACTCGCGGTAAAATACATAACCCCAATGTCACGCCCTGGGGGCTCTGACCCCCAGACGACCGCTCTTGTTATGTTTTCCTGCATGTCCCCTGCACATTTCAAGGCCCTGGTATGAACAATACACCTTCCTCATTTTTGACGTCCTGGCCCTGGATCCAAACCTGCTGTTTATCCTCCCTAATCAGTCCTGCATTTAAGGAAGTCACACCCTCTACCCTGGACTTCCACATTCAATGAAGTCCCAGACTGAATTGCAGTACAGAGCTTATCCCAGGAACGCCTGATCCAAAGCCTTTCCAGAGGACCCTCTATATCCTGGACATTTTCCCTTGAAGCCGTAACACCCCCTTTTGCATCCGGATTCCCCATCTTGAACCCCTGGCTAACCAGACCCCCTTTATCTTGGACTTTGACCACCCTGATTGCCGCCTTGCCTAGACCCCCCCTGCTTTGCCCACGACCATTCTATTGCCTGCCCCTTGCCTGAGACCCTGACTTCCAAGCTCTGTGTTATATGTTTATCTGTATTGTTTATTCATTGCTTGCCCCATGTGCTGTTAAGTTCCCTTGTGTCTATTTCCACTCTCTCTCTCTCTAGTCTCTTATCCTCTTGCTATCCCTCTAAGCTGTGTATTCCTATACACGTTCCCTCTAAGCTGTGTATTCCTATACACGTTCCCTCTAAGCTGTGTATTCCTATACACGTTCCCTCTAACCTGTTCAGCTAGTGCCTACTAGCCCTGTACCTGTATATTTCTCCTTAACCTCCTTCCCATAACTCTCAGCTATCCCTCTTATTTCTAGCTCCTTTTCTTGCATCTCCTCTGCTCCCCTGCATCTATTCCCCATCGTACCCAGTCTCCTCCAGTGTCTAGTTCTGATCTGTTGTTATAGTGCATGTCTTTTATGTTCTGGTGTTATTATTTAATAAACCCTTTTGTTTTCCTGCATACCTGCCTATTTCACTGCATCCTGGGCTCACAACCTCAACCTGCTACACAACCCGTAGTCCGGTCGTGACAGAATGTGGAAGTCCACAACCAGTGAGCCCGCGGTGATCGATACCATGGTGGGGTACCTGAAAGGTGCCCTTCTACAGATTCAACAGTACCTGGACTCCCTGCTTGAGTATGTGCAGCAGAACCCAAGGGGCACCTTACCTAAGGTGCGTGTTCCTGCTACAGAGGGTACCAGAAGACCGCTGACCCCAGAAGAAAGGGCCAGAAGGAGGGCGCTAGACCTCTGCTTCTACTGTGGGGGTCCCTTGCATCAAGTCTTGGCCTGCCCACTGCGCCCACCTAAGCCAGGTACAAGATGCTTTACTACACCTGCTCCTGTAAAACCTGTGTGTACCAAGCCTGCAACTGTCAAAACCACAAGGTTGGTGGTTGAAACCGTATCTTTGCCGAAACTGGCCAAAGCACCCAAGCCTGCTAAAGTGCTCCAGCCAGCTCCAAGGAAGCCCCCCAAAAGACCCTCCAAGACCTCCCTCACCAAGTTCAGGCAGCCGTTGCCGGAGTCCAGCAAACTATCTGCTGTGTCTCTAACCCCTGCCCTTCATGTTGACCAACCTGCAGAACCCATGGAATATGCTGCGTTTGAAGACACAGGATCGGTCTCCATGGAGTTGGGGCCCACCAGTTTCCTAGAAGCCAGGTCGCCTGAACAAATGGACCTAATGTCGCTTTTGAACTTGGTGGCAACTCCCATCGGTACCAGCCAGCCAAACCTTGGCTCTGTCATTCCTCCTGTACCCACTCAGGAGGTCGCTGCCCTGCAACCTGCAGAATGTCAGGAGGTCACTGCCCTGCAACCTGCAGAATGTCAGGAGGTCGATGCCCTGCAACCTGCAGAATGTCAGGAGGTCGATGCCCTGCAACCTGCAGAATGTCAGGAGGTCGCTGCCCTGCAACCCGCAGGATACCCAGTGGTCAACTCCGTTGTCGCCACCCTGGCCAGTCAGGTCAGTGACCTAACCAAAGTTTTGGAGAACTTCAAAACTGACTATGCCCTCCTACGTGCACAAGTTCAGGACCTCCAGACCCCCACCTATGTTCCACCTTCTGACCCAGTCATGGATGCCTCCAGCCCAGAACCCTGGATGGAAGAATACCCAAGGTCTAATAACTTTCTGGAGACAGACTGGGAGACCGTGGACTATGAGGATCATCTGCCCTCATTAACGGAGTGGTACGGCCTAGGACTACCCAGTCAAGGTGGGGCGTACCTAGGTGCCACAATCTCCGCACCGGCAGTCACCTCAGCTACCCCCCGTGTGACTTTTTTGTACCCAGGAAGACCTCCTTCATGGCTAAGGTGCGGTCTCCTGTTACCCACACTCGCAGGATCAAGTCATCCCCCCGTTTTTTGGCATCTAGTTTTTCTCGCTGTCTCCCTTCAAGAGCCTTGCCGTACCGAGGCCCAAGCTCAGATTGCTGCCCTGCACGTCGCAGATTCTCCAGCCGTTGCTGCCCTGCACGTCGCAGATTCTCCAGCCGTTGCTGCCCTGCACGTCGCAGATTCTCCAGCCGTTGCTGCCCTGCACGTCGCAGATTCTCCAGCCGTTGCTGCCCTGCACGTCGCAGATTCTCCAGCCGTTGCTGCCCTGCACGTCGCAGATTCTCCAGCCGTTGCTGCCCTGCACGTCGCAGATTCTCCAGCCGTTGCTGCCCTGCACGTCGCAGATTCTCCAGCCGTTGCTGCCCTGCACGTCGCAGATTCTCCAGCCGTTGCTGCCCTGCACGTCGCAGATTCTCCAGCCGTTGCTGCCCTGCACGTCGCAGATTCTCCAGCCGTTGCTGCCCTGCACGTCGCAGATTCTCCAGCCGTTGCTGCCCTGCACGTCGCAGATTCTCCAGCCGTTGCTGCCCTGCACGTCGCAGATTCTCCAGCCGTTGCTGCCCTGCACGTCGCAGATTCTCCAGCCGTTGCTGCCCTGCACGTCGCAGATTCTCCAGCCGTTGCTGCCCTGCACGTCGCAGATTCTCCAGCCGTTGCTGCCCTGCACGTCGCAGATTCTCCAGCCGTTGCTGCCCTGCACGTCGCAGATTCTCCAGCCGTTGCTGCCCTGCACGTCGCAGATTCTCCAGCCGTTGCTGCCCGGCACGTCGCAGATTCTCCAGCCGTTGCTGCCCGGCACGTCGCAGATTCTCCAGCCGTTGCTGCCCGGCACGTCGCAGATTCTCCAGCCGTTGCTGCCCGGCACGTCGCAGATTCTCCAGCCGTTGCTGCCCTGCACGTCGCAGATTCTCCAGCCGTTGCTGCCCTGCACGTCGCAGATTCTCCAGCCGTTGCTGCCCTGCACGTCGCAGATTCTCCAGCCGTTGCTGCCCTGCACGTCGCAGATTCTCCAGCCGTTGCCCTGCACGTCGCAGATTCTCCAGCCGTTGCTGCCCTGCACGTCGCAGATTCTCCAGCCGGCTCTCCTGAGCTGTCATCGCCACGGGGCCGTCGTCGCCGTAAGGCCAAGTCGCTCAACGCCAACGCAGAGCCGTGTAGTGCCAAAGAGGTCGCCAAGGGCGCTGCCCCTCCGTGCCTCGCCAAGGGCGCTGCCCCTCCGTGCCTCGCCAAGGGCGCTGCCCCTCCGTGCCTCGCCAAGGGCGCTGCCCCTCCGTGCCTCGCCAAGGGCGCTGCCCCTCCGTGCCTCGTCAAGGGCGCTGCCCAGCCACGGCAAATTACAGTATTGTCGCCGCAGAACCGTGCCGATGTTGTTGCCCAAGTTCCTGTACCTGAAGACACGGGCTCCTACACCATACAGGGCACCTTTGTCGCGCCCAGCTGGACCGACGGGTATCGGGAACGTGGACATTGCATCCCGTGGACAGTCCTTATTCATCTGGGGTGGGACCCTGGATCCCTGAACATTAGGCCTGCCTGTCCTCAACCACGTCTGGGGCACCCAGAGGTTGCCCCTTGTCGGGGGGGCTATGTCACGCCCTGGGGGCTCTGACCCCCAGACGACCGCTCTTGTTATGTTTTCCTGCATGTCCCCTGCACATTTCAAGGCCCTGGTATGAACAATACACCTTCCTCATTTTTGACGTCCTGGCCCTGGATCCAAACCTGCTGTTTATCCTCCCTAATCAGTCCTGCATTTAAGGAAGTCACACCCTCTACCCTGGACTTCCACATTCAATGAAGTCCCAGACTGAATTGCAGTACAGAGCTTATCCCAGGAACGCCTGATCCAAAGCCTTTCCAGAGGACCCTCTATATCCTGGACATTTTCCCTTGAAGCGGTAACACCCCTTTGCATCCGGATTCCCCCATCTTGAACCCCTGGCTACCAGACCCCTTTATCTTGGACTTTGACCACCCTGATTGCCGCCTTGCCTAGACCCCCCCTGCTTTGCCCACGACCATTCTATTGCCTGCCCCTTGCCTGAGACCCTGACTTCCAAGCTCTGTGTTATATGTTTATCTGTATTGTTTATTCATTGCTTGCCCCATGTGCTGTTAAGTTCCCTTTGTGTCTATTTCCACTCTCTCTCTCTCTAGTCTCTTATCCTCTTGCTATCCCTCTAAGCTGTGTATTCCTATACACGTTCCCTCTAAGCTGTGTATTCCTATACACGTTCCCTCTAAGCTGTGTATTCCTATACACGTTCCCTCTAACCTGTTCAGCTAGTGCCTACTAGCCCTGTAACCTGTATATTTCTCCTTAACCTCCCTTCCCATAACTCTCAGCTATCCCTCTTATTTCTAGCTCCTTTTCTTGCATCTCCTCTGCTCCCCTGCATCTATTCCCCATCGTACCCAGTCTCCTCCAGTGTCTAGTTCTGATCTGTTGTTATAGTGCATGTCTTTTATGTTCTGGTGTTTATTATTTAATAAACCCTTTTGTTTTCCTGCATACCTGCCTATTTCACTGCATCCTGGGCTCACAACCTCAACCTGCTACACAACCCGTAGTCCGGTCGTGACACCCAAAGACATCGCAAACGAATTTGCTAATTACTATGAGGCTCTGTACAATCTAGATGTAAAAACCAACACAATACACCCGACTGTAGAGTCCGTCTCGACATATTTAGGTCAAATTCACCTCCCGACACTGACGCAAACACAAGCTGAACACATGTCCTCACCCATAAATACAGATGAAATTTCGAAAGTCTTAAAGTCTCTCCCTAAACGAAAAGCCCCGGGCCCGGATGGTTTCCCAGGTCTTTACTACACTACATACGCACCTCAATTAACACCTCATCTATTAGCGGCATATGAAAAGGCAAGAACAGATGGAGCCTTCCCTGCAGACATGCTGAGAGCCCACATAGTTACGCTCCCTAAGCCTGGGAAGACTCCTGACAGATGCGCAAATCTCCGCCCCATTTCCTTACTAAACGTGGACATAAAAATATATAGCACAATATTAGCTAACAGACTCCAAGTACTTCTGCCAACCCTCGTCGCACAAGACCAGGTGGGGTTTGTTCGAGGAAGGCAAGGCCCTGACAGCACCAAGAAACTACTTAATTTGCTGTACAAGATGAAAATGCTGGACTGCTCCAGCTTGATCCTGTCGTTGGACGCAGAAAAAGCCTTTGACAGGGTCAGCTGGCTCTTTCTGCAAGAGGTGTTGAAAAAATATGGGATTCCAGGGCCGTTTTTAGAAGCGATTCAAGCACTGTATGACTCCCCCTCCGCCAGAGTACTCATCTCGGGCTTTCTTTCAGACGAGTTCGTTATCACTAATGGCACACGCCAGGGCTGTCCCCTCTCCCCCATACTATATGACTTAACCTTGGAACCTCTGGCGCAAGCAATACGTCAAAACGACTGCATCAGAGGGATAGAAGTAGGGCCTACAATGTATAAACTGAACTTATATGCAGACGACATACTACTTACATTGACCGATCCGGATGGGACGATCCCTGCACTTCAGAACGAGCTGCAAAAATATAGTGAGGTCTCATACCATGTAGTAAATACCCTAAAAACGCAAGCACTCCCCATCAACATGACAGACACACAGTTAGACTCACTTAAGAGACGGTATAACTTTGACTGGAGGACCTCATACATCACATACTTAGGACTCAAAATTTCTCCGGATAATAATCACACTTTCTTACACAATTATGAGAGAACATTTAAGGAAATACGTTCTATTGTGCACAATTGGCGTTCTCGGGAGGTCTCGTGGCTGGGGAGGATGGCGGCGGTAAAAATGGTAGTGTTACCAAATATTGTATGTCTTTCGCTCCTTGCCACTTCCAGTGCCCCGCTCCTACTTTGATAAATTACAATCTCTTCTGATGCACTACATATGGGCGAATAAGCGCCCGAGGGTACCCCGAAAACTGCTTTATCTCAGGCATAGAGACGGTGGACTCAATATTACATGTGTCCACAATTATTATTGGGCGTCCTTGTTGGCTTCGTCCATGGACCTATTTCACATCCAACCAATGTCTCAATGGCTCACCATAGAGTCCGCAAGTCTCTCGGGTCATACGCTTTCTACTTTGATGTGGGTTCCCCGAATGAAACGTCCACTCACACCCCATATACTCCCATCCACAGAGTTACATTTCAAAGCATGGGACCGCTGTCTCCCGCTATTCACGGCACATCCTCGCTTGCCCATGGCGACCCCAATATCAGCTCTCCATTATCTAATACCACACTTTCAAATGGGTCCCTGGCTGCAAAGGGAGTGACACACCTGCATCACCTCTTCACACCAGCGGCTGGCCTGCCCTTCATGGATCTACAACAGAAATTTAATATAACCCTCTTCTCTCTCTTCCTATCACATATGCAGTTAATGTCCTATGTAGGATCTCAAAATGTAGTGTCTGGGCTACGGGCCACCATACCCCTACTTTCGACTACCGAGTTATTCTGCTTGGATCCTCATTCTACTATCAAACCCATTTCACATTTTTATAAGATACTGAACACCCCACTAACAGCGGTACGCTGGACGTTCCAGGATGCCTGGGAGGGTGAGCTGTCTAAGACCTTTACACCCACGCAATGGGCACAGGCCCACATGTTTGCGGTGGGTGCAACTAGATGCGCCACCTTAATAGAAACGCAACGGAAAATGATGTACGGTTGGTACTTGACACCAAGCAGGCTCCATAGATTCGCCCCTCAGGTCTCGAATGTGTGTTGGAGGTGCTCCGATGGGTGGAACGATGGGACATATGTGGTGGCACTGCTCCAAGGTGACACCTGTCTGGAGGGATGTATCGTCTCTACTTACCGAAGTGCTCGGCCGATCTATTCCGTGCTCGCCTGAGGTTTTACTGTTGGGCATGGTTCATTTGCCTCGTCCACATCTTCGTATGATGTTCATTATAGTTTCCACGACCCTGTTACTTCTTGCTCGTCACTGGAAATCGGATGTTGCCGACACTACGCCAATTAACGCAATTACTAAATAAATACCGTGACTTTGATACTAAAGCAAATAGTATGTGGGTGGACGTCCCCCAAGAAGGATCCTTGGGCAATATGGGATATACATAAATTATATGAAGCGTGTGGGTTGTGAGGTAATTTAAGAAAGTGTTGATGTTTGGCCTTGTAGTGCTGGTCTTGCCCCCTCTCTTGAACAAAGTATCCTCAGATTGACCTCCTGGTATTCCCCTACCTTCCCCCCATTTATTAGTTTTTTTACTGTGTGGATAAGTGCGCGAATTTCTGAAAACATATCTATGCGACGCTCAGCTTTCAGTGCCGTTCAGTGGAGCACATATTGATTTCGATAGCCACGGATTTATGTTGTCGCATTTGATTATAGAAACACTGTATGTGTACCCCTGATGTGTAATGTACTTTCCACACCTTTTCTTTCTGTACCCTTGGTTTTTGTTCTTTTTGAAAAATAAAAACATTTTATTCAAAAAAAAAAAAATGGAACTCTGCTATTCTTCTAAAAGGGGTTTAGCTTCTTCACTACCAAGTGATTTTCCAAAAAAAAAACATTGTCAGAAATCACTGTTTTTTGTAAAATCATTTTAAATTAATCTTAAAGTAAGAAATATTTGGGCTTATATCTACTGTATTTCTTACTGTAAATAACCTATTTTTGCCCAGTAGATCATGGCACCATCTACTGCCAAATTGAGTTTGAGGTTTAAACAGCAGGTCTATTTTCAATTTCTCCCTGCATCGGCTGCTGAAAGCCCAATATTTCAGAGCTTTGAGCAGCTAATTTTACAGTTTTAGCCCTGTGGGTCCAAAAAAGTCCAGAAAAAATAATAAAAAGGTCTGTTACAGAATAATAAAAAAGAAGAACGCCTTTAAAAAAAATTGGAATCAAAAATCTCGTCTAAAACTACAAAAAATAAATCAAAATGTTCAAAAAAATAAATAAATAAAAAGACTGCTGAAAAATGAAAAGAATAAACTGCTGAATAAAAAAAATAAAAATTATATATTTTTTTCCATTAAATACGCCTGAAGAGCTGAATCACTGAAAATCAGGGATTTCATTGACACTTTGGCATTCTCTAAAGAGATTAACCATTACAATTTCGCTGCCGCCGTAGATTGTCGAATTATGGCGAATTGCACCAGAATTCGCTGTCAATTCGCCAGTATTTGATGAAATGACAGCTTTCTAAATAGATGAACTGCTACGAAATTACACCGTACGGTGAAATTCACCCTTTGGTGCAATTCGGTGGCAAGTTTGACGCTTATTGAATAACCCCTTAATACTAAATTAACCTATTCACCTAGACCAGGATGCAAATAAAGAGCCATGAATTGTTATTCTCCTAAATGAGTCAGATATTGTTGCTCATTATAATGTAAGCACATCTCAATGACAACTAAATACTTTCTACAAAAATATGCAAAGCAAATATCTACCACATTCAGTTCGCTCAGTCTAATTTCTAACATTTTTCACATCACGAAACTCAAATAACAAGTATTTTTTAGTAATAGTTGCCAAGGTAATTGCGAAAAAAAATATCTGCATCTGAACATATTTATAACCCTCCATCAGCTTCACTGAAATTTACGAAATATGGAAAAAGTGCAAAAAACCTAGAACACAGATATTAATCCTCAAATAATTTTTGCTGATTGTTGAGGTGTGTTTGGAAGAGGGGGACCAACAGTTATTCCAAGTGCCCTAAAAATCTGATTTCGTAGAGCTTTGTGCATCAAGAAGCAAATATTCACCATTTTATAGACACCCAGTATAAATGATTTGTGTTATGAGATTATTTTATGTATGATTAGTTAGTAACCTGGCCTCAGCAATATGTGCTTCGCTTTCACACATGTCTAAACGTGAAGGGGGTCGACCTCATGCTTGCAATTTACAGTTGGCAATGTTGTCTGTTTTTCTCTATTTTTAATGTTTCTGTATGTTTTGAGTTATAGGTTTTATTGGTTTTTTTTAGTGCCTTAATTCGCTTTTCTTTGAGACACAACAGGCTAATTAAATTTTTGGGTTTTGACCGAAACTCCTTTTTGTGCAGCGAATGCAGGTTCCTATACCTTTAACGTAACGGCTGGGTGGAGTAGAGGGAACATCACTGCTCTATAACTGTGGAGACACATGTTCGAATGCCGGCAAGAGCTCCTCTCCAGTAAGTGTCCTTGGGCAAGACACCTACCGGTACATACTCGCCACCCAGGACATAGTTGAAAACGAGAGAAAACTCAATGTATCCTTTCTGGTAAAATCCTTTCTAAAAAAAAAATGAAGGGATTGCAGCTATACTCTTTGTTGCTGTAATTGATATTGACTTTTGGGGTTTTTGAACAGAGCTTTTCTCAGAGGAGCTCGCATCTCAATTGTTGTTTCAATCTCTAGACTTTGTGATTCTTGGCCACTGCCCTAGATGGCGGTTGGGTAGGTTGGAGAGTTAACTGAAGACATATGAAGCCCAGTAACCGTCCAGTCACAAGAAGAAATAGAGCAACTATGTCTGGATCCCATGGAACAGGAGGTTGACACTTTATAAATGAGATCTGGAACCACTTTGACCTACTACATTTAATGAGGGCAGGCAGTGACTGAGCGTACTTAGGGTGACTTCATCATAAAAACATGGTGGGCTCTCTAAAACCAGTGAGGGCTCCCAGTAGGCAATTGAAGGGCTTGTCGACCTTTCTCTACGTTTATTATGTATTGAGTAAGCATATCCACTGCTAGTTAGATATGGAAGAATTGCCACTATATGTCCCACAACTCTCCCCTTTCATGTTTATCTTCAGCACCCAGAACGTTTCATGAAATTTATTCACGTGACTGAATTTTAATTTCTTTTTTCAATACTGTACGGCTTTGAAGTTCTATTAAACACTAACTGAATCTCCTTTGAGTCCTTCATCCAGCAGCCTGATACAGCCTAAAGAGTTCATTAGCAGATGCCTTGCCCGTAACAATAAATTCGCAGTTACCATAAGAGCACAGAACGGAACAAACAATCTATTGCATATCTAGTCCTGCTTAGCAACCAGCTCGGTCTTGCAGCGTAAGTGAAGCGTTCAGCTGTCCAACCGCAATTTTCTAACATTTGAACTGATCTTTAATAATTAAAAGATAGTGATACTGGCTAAAGGCGAAGGGTTGATGGGCCGACTAATATAAATCAAATCGCAACCTTTCTTTGAACCAAGGACTCATTTCACAAACCTGATATATGCCTGTCAATCAAAATTAAAAATGCAAAATTAAAATATTATATAAAGAGGTTTCTTTGCAAAACAAACAGAAGCAGCACAAAAAAAAACTTGCGGGAACTTTATTTTTGACATTTTAAATAACCACGTTTCTACTTGATTTCTTCTCAGCATGAAATACAGGGAAAATAATTTGAAGTATGCACCTGACTTTCTCTTACTCGCAGGCGTTTCATTTTTATGTTATTATTTTTTAAGGTCATAATTACATCTAATATGGTACATTAATTCAAGAATGTTAAAGTAGCTCACAAGGCTCTCCTGAAAAACACCGAAATTAGCTGGTGATTTACCCCATTGTCAAACTATAAAAAACAGTTTGACGTATTAAATGACGATATAAGTAATTTGCGAGGTTTTAAGAAACAAAAAATACTTTAAGGAAAGTCTGCTATACTACGTCAGATACAAATGCTGTTATTTAATTTCCTTTTAAAATAATTTGTACTTTAATCCTGAATAAAAAATGTCATGTTGGAGGTCCTACTTCAGCTGTTCTGGTGAGGCCGTAATGGAAAAATGTGGCACGATCCGTTATCCATTAGAGCAGGGGTCAGCATCCTCCACATGATTTGAAACGACATCTCCCCTGATGTTCAGTCACTCCTTAGATCAACTGTGCCTTATGGGAAATGTAGTTCCAAAACATCTGGAGGGCCATCTACTTGCCAAATGGAGTGAGTTACTGCAGTTCAAGGC
Organism: Leptobrachium leishanense; assembly: GCA_009667805.1. Classification (NCBI taxonomy): domain Eukaryota; kingdom Metazoa; phylum Chordata; class Amphibia; order Anura; family Megophryidae; genus Leptobrachium; species Leptobrachium leishanense. Next base: position 88,814,317 of record CM019064.1, on the reverse strand, counting down.
TCCGAGGATCGGATCAGGAACGCCCAATATATCAGAGCATTCCCTAGCTTATTTACCGATTTTAAACAGTTTTAGCACCTTGGGCATCATGTACACAGGGCTAAGGCTTTGGAGGTACCGTTTTGAGCATAAAAGCAAACGAAATTCATTTGCACCAAACAAATTCCATTTGCAATCATACAGCACAGCCCCGGAACATATTAACATGATTTTGGGGTGCTACATCTGCTACCTCTGATCATGTATACACGATCGCGGTAGTGAAGGGGTTAAATAATTACCCACTTGAGATGAGAATCGCATGTGTATAGGAAGTGTTAATTTGCAGACAGCCAGAGAATGATGAACGATTCCAAGGACAAAGTATCAGAAGTGTCACTGTACAGTTAGTTGGCGCAACAGCCAAGTCTAAAGGGACGTTTGCTGCTCGGATGGAATAGGATGGAGGAGACTATGATTTATGAGTGGTATCCAAAAAGGGAAGGGGTACTGTGCACAAAGTGAAGGAAAAACCGGATCCATCATTTTGTACAAGCAATTGCTCGGGTAGCCAACCAGACAATAACTTCAAAATATGGAAAAGGTAACAGGTACACCAAATATTTGTAGAAAAAAGGAGGATCTTTATTAAGGCAATGTTTTGATTGCAACTGCAACCTTTATCAAGCCTGGGATAAAGGTTGCAGTTGCAACTGAAATGTTGCTGAAATAAAGATCCTCCTTTTTGCTACTAAATTTCGGTGTACCTGTTACCTTTTCCATATTTTTGATAGTTTATGAGTGAGGGCATTATATTTAAGGGGTTATTCAGAGAGCAGCGACATTTCGGTACTCTCTCGTTCGGTGCACTTCGGTATTCACCGCAGGGTCCCCGAAGTGCGCTGAACGGGATCCGCCAAAGACTGCCGAACGCTGCCAATCAGCCCACCGAACGCCGATGACAACCACCAAACAGACAGACGAAAATAGCCAATTAAATCCTTTGGGATTTGCCTTAATTTAATTGCCTTGTTTAAACCTGTCGAACTGAACCACCAAAAATCTGAGCATTTCACCAACATATCGGTGCAGTTCGACGTCCTCTGAATAGATTAACCAGTTATTCTTTATGGGACAATTTCACTGTCACCAAATTTATTTATTTATTTGCAAAGTATTTTACTAGGAAGGATACATTGAGATTTCTCTCGTTTTCAAGTACAGTAATCCCCCGAAATTCACGGGGGTTACGTTCCAACAACCCCCGCGAATTTTGAAAAACCGCAAATTGTGGCTCTGCTAAAAAAAGTACAGCCATGCGGCGTTAGGATCCAGGAGCCGCCGTCCTCCTGGCAGAATGGCTGCTCCTGTGCATCTCCAGAATCAAGATCGCGTCCAGGGCATTCCCTTCTCTCGGCATCATTCAGAGAGAGGAGATGTCGAGACTCCTGCGCACCCCGCAAGCGTGGTCCAGGGATCCAGGAGCCTTGGCATCTCTTCTCTCGTAACGATGCCGAGAGAAGGGAATGTCAAGGCCACGATCGTGTACCCGGAGACGCACAGGAGCAGCTTCTCTGCCGGGATGCTACTACCACATGGTAAGCGGAAAAAATCCGCGAACCACTGAGGCCGCGGATGCGGAACCGCGAATGACCGGGGAATTACTGTATGTCCGGGGAATTGCGGAGATCTGCACCTTATTTCGCTGGCAACGAGCCAGTATTTGGCGAATTGACAGCTTTCTGAATAGCCGAACTGCCACGAAATTGCACTGAAGGGTGAAATTCACTGTTTGGTGCAATTCGGTGGCAAGTTTGACTCTTCTCGAATAACCCCTTTAATCATTAATCATAACCGCTCGCTTGGAATAGGGCGCCGAATCTGGAAGAATGTGTCACTAAAAGCAATTATTGCAGCATTGTGTAATCCTTAGGAGGCAATTGCACACAAAGCTATTTTTTAATATACATTACCATGGCAACCCGGTAGTATTCAACAGAAACAGAAGGTGCAAGAAAGAGCTTATGCAGGTATGTATACATTGTGACTTCTATTTAATGCGGCAAGAGGTGTTCACTGAGCAACGGCCTAGAATTGCAAAGGAAATCACAACGTTCAAGGCAAAATAGCCAAATTAGATTTTAATTTCCTTCATCTAGATTATATCGTCTTAAAATTCCCTATTCCCTCTCTACAGAATCAGCACTTAGTGAATAGCCACTTACAAATATATAAACACACTTTTATTAACAGTGATTATGTAGGTTTCCGCTCATTTTACCGCGATTGCTGAAGCTTTCATCACCACACTTACATCAGTTAACTCTCCCATGGGTCTTGTGAACTGTAGCGAATTAACAGGGGAATTTTAAAATGTAGGCCAAAGCAGCTGAGAAACAATTACTGCAATTTCCTTAACAATCCACTAAGATATAGAAAAACCTGAAAGTGATTTACACAAGATGAAGATTCCAGATAAAAATCTTATGGCGGACTTTTCATTCACAAATTAAAATGATCGACCAGGTCCTGTTTTGACTGGTATTCCACAAAAAAAATAGATTGTATTTGTATTAAATGCTTACCCATAAGGGTAAGGACTTGGGAGGATGGGGGGAGTCCATGTCAAATATATGGGTCTGGGATGAAGAATCTTCTTGTCTGGATATAATGCTTTATGTGTTGTCATCATACAGGCATTTTTTGGCACCCGGGGTGGATCCTATATTTGGCACCCCCCCCCCCCTCCAACTTTAAAATGGAAAAAAAAAAACACACACACTTTTTGAAATGTTTTCAAAAATATTTTTAAGTTATAGCATTCTGGCAGGACATGACGTATACATATAATAATGATATATTATGAATTTGCCAATGGTGGATCATTCCTGCGTCCTCTGTGCTGTGCAATAAGGGGCGAGTGTAGCTTCTTTATGAATAATTGTTATTTTTAAGTGATTTTGCACTTTTTTTGTTATCAATGGACCTTAATGAAAATGTCTGGAATTTACATATAAGTAGGCCGACTCCCTGCACTTCGAGGACCCTGCGGTGAATGGTGAATTCACTGCAGGGTGGGGAAATTTGATTCCCCGAAGTGCAGGGAACAACAGAACACCAAAATGTTGGCGACATTTTGGTGCTCTGTGAGTAACCCCTTTAGTGGTGGTTTTTTTGCCACCCCCTGGAAAGTGCCAGCCTAGGCCTTGCCTACCCAGGATATACTTGAAAATTTGGGAAATCTCATTGTATCCCTCCTGGTAAAATACTTTGCAAAAATAAAACAATATATATATATTTTTTAGGGTGTCATCATAGGGGGTGGTGTCACCGAAAAATTTGTGAAATCTCAATGCATCCCTCCTGGTAAAAATACTTTGCAGCATTAAAAAAAAAAAAATTATGTTTTTAGGGTGTCACCCTAGGGGGTGGTGTTACCCGGTGTGGCCCGCCCTCCGCCCCCTAGGTACGCCCCTGGTGGCGGATGTCCGGTGGGTAGTGGCGGGCGACGGGTTTGCGGCGACAGCCAGGGGCTGATTCGCTGCACCTCTGGGACCCTGTGGTGAATGTTGAATTCACGCAGAGTGGGGAAATTTGATTCCCCGAACTGTGGGGAACAACAGAGCACCGAATGCTCTGAATAACCGCTTGAAGCTTGATTCAGTGTTTATTTGTGTATAATGATGTCCAAATTTGTAGAATCCACTGTCATTGTTAATATGAACATTTGATACACCACGTTATATTTCCCTCGGAATGTAGCAGGCGCTCACAGCAGTATGGCCTCTCAGATAAAATGAAGTGGTCACACTATGTAACGTGTCCCTTTAAATCTGCAGTGAATCAAGCAGGAAACAGATAACACAAAGAGCCTTTTATTTTCGTTAAGAGCAAATTTAATTTAAAACCAAACATAGTTTCAGAACAGATAAGTTATGCGCTGTGTACTTAAGAGAATAGGCTTTGTTTGCTCACAATGTTAGATTGTGTATTTTATCAACATGAAAAAAAGAGAATGGCAACATCACTGAAATGAACACTCCAAAACCAAAACTAAACTATATTCCAATGACAGGATGTGGAGCAAAGAGCTCTGCAGCCCATGCCTTCATTTTCTACACTATACAAGCTTTAATGTGATCAACTATAATACTGTAGTCATAACATAATGTAACAGTGTCTGACGATGTGCTGTGAGAGTAGATCAGGGTCTACAAGTGGACAAAAATAATAAGTGACTGTACGTACTGTATGTAAGAAGATAATAAAAACAATATAGTAAAAAAAAAGTCACTAAGTAAAGCTGTTTTTTATTGTTTACAATTGTACATAGAATGACTATAAATGTGTTTATGAACGCAATATGACTTTATAAAGATTTTGAGGGAAATGACTTCATAGAACATTATTTTAAATGTCACATGAGAAATGCTGACCATGTAAAATACGTAAGTATATAAACCTCTTGAGACACACAGGGCAGATATATCTTAACTAATTTTATTGTCATTTGATTCTTTGTCATTTGTGCACAAAATCCGAGAGGAAAATGCAGAAAGCAGCATTAACCTTTTACCGTGGCAGAAACCGATGGGAAACTACATGTATGAAAGTAGAGATAATATCACAGGTGTTAAATATCTCAGCGAGACTTATAAAAGGTTTACTTTTATTGGCCTAATTGTTAGGCTACCTAAGAGGTAATTTGGTCTAAATCTAGGAATTGGAACCATCACAAATATAATGCTTGGCTTTCTCAAAAGCTATGTAGAACTCTATAAAATTCACAGCATGATGGCAAAAAAAACCCTAGAGTACTATTCCCTAGTGAAAGCTAACATTAACGTTCAGATGTGTAAGCGTTAACACCAGGATAAGTGACTTTAACGCATGCTCCGCATATTACCTTACTGTCGCTAAACCAGCAATAAATCACTTAGCGCATCAGCGATTGCGCTAACTTCCGCGTGCTTACTGTTCTTTGATTCCTATACTTAACATGGGAGCACAATTATTATCATTTTTATATTATTATAACATTTTCTGCAACGCTTTACAATAATCAAAGGGAACAAGATACATATAAATGGACATAGTTACAGGTACTTATAAAGCGATAACAAGTTCCGTAGTACTGTACAAAATGGGAGAAACAGAATAACAAATATACGTAGAAGTTAAACACACAGAACAGTAGGAGAGAGGACCCTGCACGAGAGCTTACAATCTAAGACGAGAGGGGTGACACACTAGGTGAGGTAAGTGGCAGAGTATGTGAAGTAATGGGGTGCAAGTGGGGGCAAGAAATGTACAATGGGATCATGGACAGCCAATAGGCTTCTCTAAAGTAATGTGTGTTAAAAAACTTCTTGAAGGCCAAGACAGACGAGGAGATGTTGTGGGGGAGGGAGTTCCACAAGAAGGGGTCAGTTCGGGAGAAGTCCTGAAGGCGACAGTTGGGGGTGCTGTACAGTGAGAAGATAACATCAGATCATTGGCAGAGCAAAGTGGTTGGGGCGGGAAGGATGTACCTGCTAATAAGGGAAGAGATGTGGGCAGGGGTGCGTTTATGAAGAGCTTTGTGCATGAGTACCAATATCTTGATTTGGATTCTATAGGAGACAGGAAGCCAGTGTAGAGATTGACAGAGAGGGTGAGGTGTGAGAGGTGCGTGAGGTGAGGTGGATAGGATGGAAACATGGTGTAGAAGGCCCTGCTCATAGGAGCTTCAGTTTAGAGGGATTGGGTTGAGGAAGACATGGGGAGTTTTACTGGATGTCAGACTCAGGATCATTAGTGCCAGTGGTTCGGGAATGTTGGGATCATAGAAGCGGCTTCAATCATGTGTGAGTAGGTGAGCAGAGGGATGAGTTGCAGTAGTGATGTGGTACGCTAATCTGAAGAGATGGGTTTTGAGGGATTTCTTGAAGGCCTTGAAGATTAGGGGATAGTTTGATAGGGCGAGGTAAATTATTCCATTAATTAACATTACAATAAGTAAGGTATTACAAAGTGCTAGCGCTAATTATCGCCGCTATGCGCAAGCCAAAATTGTAGCTACCACTAAAAGCTGGTGCTAAATGATTCTGCATTTGCAAAATCATTTAGCATCCCCTAAAACCACCCCAATAAATCTGATACTCTCCTCTCATCCCGGAGCGAGAAAGGTGGCCTGATCTGCTGCTTCTTCTGGCTGTGAGCAGAGTGAGGCGAAATAGGCGCTGCGCGATCGCGCCCATAAGCGCAACCCTCCATGGAGTCCTATGGACTCCAGGAGGATATACCCGTGGTGGCGCGGAAGCACTACTGCGTGTATCACTGCAGTAAGGGCTGCGTTCTGGGGCGACGTGCTTAGCTAACACCGGCACCGCAATATCGTGCTAAATGAGAACACTACGGGGAAACCTGCAGGTGCAGATTTTGCCTGTTAGAGTCCCCATTTTAGCGTACACTAGGGAATAGTGCCCTTAAATATAATTACATATGTTGACCACAGGATATAAGTGATGGATAACCCACCTACAGGAAAAGATTCAAAATACTCATAATTACATAGTAATATACGTTAAAACAAGGACCAATGTCCATCAAGTTTAACCTTTCACATATCCCTGTAGCTGATGGTGATCCAAAGAAGGCTAAAATCCCCTCAATTGTGCCAAAAAAGGGATAATAATCCTTCGTTCTTTCATGATTGCAATTCGATCTCTCCCTGACAAAGATCCTGGGTTGCATTGCATAGGTTAATGCTGAATAATTTATATTAGCGTGTTCATGAACTGCCTCAGAGTCCTGCCAATCATCCTGTCAGGATTGTGAATTATTACAACTAGAAGCAGATCCCTACTATGGCAAGCCTGTGCAATTACGCTTCATGCAATTTATAGCAACAGAATGTTTAAAATACACGGGGGAAAAAAAAGTAAACAAAATACAAACATTAACAGAAATCGGTGCTACAACGCCATATGAAGCGTCTCAAAATACACTGCGCTTCTTAAAACAAAGTTATATCTTTAGACTAAGGGGGTTATTCAGAGAGCACCAAAATGCCGCCGACATTTTGCTGCTAACTTGTTACCTGCACGTCAGGGAATCTAATTTCCCCGCCTTGTGGTGAATTCAGCATGAGGGCAGGAAACGGACCTGAAAATCCGCCGCAAAAACCCACCGAACTCCAACCGAAAAAAGCATCCGATACGATCCGAAGTAACGGATTGCTCGAACCCCTGCAAAAAAACCACGCAGAACACGTCCAGAAAAAGCCGGCGAGCTGCCAACTCAGTGCAGACCAGCCGCCAGAAAAAGCCGACATGCTGACGAACATCTTAAACAGCAAAAAAACGATGGAAAGTGTCAAAATTGAAACACTGTTTGCAAAAAACCTACTGAACGAAAAGGCATGGAATTTACATATAAGATCCTATGAATGATAATTAAAAGGTCTGTAACTTAAAAAAGAGAATCCACTATTAAAACAAAACGGAAAAAGAAATTTGCTGAAAAAATTCTGAAAAATGCTTAAAAGAGCCTAAATTTAAAAAAAAAAAAAAATCAATAAAGAGACTTTTTACTGCAGATTAAAATAATAAACGGCTTATTAGACACTGAATAAAACGGGAATATTTTTAACATTGAAGTCTATGGGGTTCACCTGAATAAATCTGCCGAATTAAACCACTGAACAGCAGGGCATTTTGGCAGCTTTTCACTGCTGTTCGGTGTTCTCCGAATAGATTAACCATTGTTTCTCTATGGGGGATTTCACTGCCTTCGAACAGTACTGTACTTACTGGCAGCTCACCAAAATTTGGCGAACTGCCTGCTCTCTGAATAGCCGAATGGCCAGGAAATGTCACCGTATGGGGAATGACTGTTCGGTGACATTTCTGGGCCAGATCGGCTTTCTCTGAATAACCCCTTAAGTGATACATGCAATACGTTACCTATAATTAATTAAAAAGTTGCAGTTCCTCAGTATGCAAGGCAAAAGATATAATTAATAGAATTAGCATTTTGATTGCATAATATGTTTTCACAAATTAGAATGCGACATTTTGTTCAGTTTTGGGTATATGCATTTAATGCACCTTTCCAGTACATTTATAATGAACATATAAAATAGCATTAATCCTGGAGGCCATTTGTTCTAAATCTCATTTTTGGAAATTGAGGCGTTTTGTAAATTTGCATTTTGTTACAATTTCCATTTTGATAGAGAATTAAGGCTGGCGCCCGTACTGACGTGCTTACCGGCGTCCATCGCAGCGTTGTGACGCTGCAACGCGGCCAGTCACACGCTTGTGCACGCGCACGAAATGCCTGCGCACCAAGCGTCCGTTATCCAAGCCTCTCCGTCAAAGCTCAAAGCGCTAGGACGTGAGTTAACAGGGCTGCAAAGCGTGATTCTCCATAGGAGGATCACGCTTTGCAGCGCTGAGTGCGCACAGCGAGGTGGCCAGACGGGCGTCGAGTGGAAGGAACGTCCACTCTCACGGACGTTCCTTCCGCTCTCCAGAGATGCTTGTCTGACACTAGCCTTTATTCTGATGATTTATCAAACATATGGCTCGAATTATTACAGGGTTATTCAGAGAGAGGTGAAAACTAGGAGAATGGCTGGAGAAGTGAAAATTATAGGTCAAAATAGCCAGAAAAATTCTCCTATTTATCTCACTTTCCAAATTGGCTATTTTTACCTAGAATTTTCACTTCTCCTGGCTTTCACCTCTCTGAATAACCCCGATAGTCTTTTCTGATATGGTTTTGCAAAGCAACGATGTGGACAAAAGGTCCAGTGCTTGCAGTCACACACAGTGAGCTGCGACACACTTACCATCTTTATTCTCTCTGTGTCAAACTTCCACATTTAGACTTGTGAATCAAATGCAACTAATACACGGTATTCATCTCTCCAATTCAATGCGGACAGAACACCTCCATGTGCAACGCTTCCCCCTCTCTCTGGTTTGTTTCAATCCACGTAACGTGATTTAGAGCAGTGACATGCGGGGAGGTCAGTGGCTGGTGAGGCACTGGCTAGTATCAGAGCCAGATATACACAGGTTATGTAGGTTCAGGTTCAGTGCTCCCCAAGATCTGGCTGCTCTCGGTGCTCCCCAGGATCTCTGTGTCGTCCTCCAGGCAGCCTAGTGTGACACTGAGGCCACACCTCTAGCACAGCCCTGCACCCACTGATTGTCCTGCAGCAATCAATATATGGGAGGCCTGCCTCCATGCAGGTGTTTTTTTGAATGGCTTGGACCAATAGCACTTTCCTATTGGTCCAAGCTATTCCATTGCTCTCCCAGTGCCTCTGAGGCACTGGGAGAGCAATGTTCAGGAAGTGGGCAGTACTGGGACGTTTGTTCATTGAACAGACGCACCGCGCTGCACACTTCTTGGCAGCCTACACGATTTGCGTAGCATCCAGCTACCCAAATTGCATAGGCTCAGGCTGCTGAAGGGGAAAAAAAAGAAGAATGCACACAGAGGACGGACAGAGCCAACGGCAGGTGAACGAGGAGCAGGTGAGCTTGGCTGCAGCTGCCCTTAATGGCAGGTGAGGCTCTGCCTCACCTGCCGCCCCTGACTGCACGTCCCTGATTTAGAGACACCCTCCTTCATACAGAGCAGTATCTCACACTTCTGTCTTACAGATTATCCTAACCACAGTGTTCAAAATCTACACAAATATCACTGAAATATTCCCCAATGATATTGCAGTACTGTATGTTGTTTTCCCTTATCAAATGCTCTACATTTAAAGTAAACAGCGGGCGACAATGGGGTTACCACTGTCATATCATACATCGGATGAGATTCTACGTCCAACTGACTTTACTTCAATAGTTAGCTGATGGCTCAGTTTAAGGAACAGGCCTTGGTCAGTTGGAGCAGTCTACAGGAAAGTCTCCCTTACATAAAATGCTTGGGATCAGAAGTGTTTCAGATTTCATCTTTTGGGATATTTGCACATAGGATATCTTGGATTGGGACCCATGTCTAAGCACCAATTTCATCTGTGTTTCAAAGACACCATATACTCATAACCTGAAGATATTTTTAATATCATGGTCCCCCGTCACAGGAGGTCACAAGTGGAAATTGCTCAAAATGTTTTGAATTTTGGAACATTTCAAGTCTAATGGATTACAGATACTCAAACTGCATTACAATTGGGCTCTTTCTAGCAGGCGAAACATGACGGGCAATAATCCAAAATTGGTGCTAACTGAACCAGAGCTGTTGTAAACTTAACAACTCCATAGACTATAATGGCTCTGGGAAATTCTTACATTTTTTTTGTGTCAACAGATTGTGATTTCAAGTCTAGTAGGTACAATATATTACAAGTATTCACCAATTGCAGAAATTGTATAAGTGAATTAGATAGTTGTGACTCAGATACAACACAATATTATACAGAAATAAATATAACAATGTAAATAATTGATTAATGATGCATTTGTACTGTATAACAATTATTAAACATATACACTTATGGTTATATTAATTTTATATATATATATATATATATATATATATATATATTATAAATCTTTTTGCTTCATTTAGACATGCTGATTAAAATACAGTGTGGGCTCGTCACCAAGGTAACGCGCTACTTGAATAGAAAACAGAGATTGCTGCAACACAATTTCATCTGCTTCAGTTATAATGGATTCCTGTTATATTGCAGAAATCTTAACATTACACACTAACAGGTCTATTCACTAAAGGGTGAAGTCTGGAGAATTGGCAGGAGAAGAGAACATTCTAGACCAAATAGCCGATTTGGAAATTCAGATAAATAGGAGAATTTTTCTGGTTTGGCTATTATGACCTAGAATTTTCACTTCTCCAGTCATTCTCCTGACTTCGCCCTTTAGTGAATAGACCTGTGAATGCCATAGATATCTTTTTTTTGTTCTATTTATAGTTGAATAAGCCACCCTTCTATAAAAGGTGCAGGTGCAATTAACAGAGGTGGCAGTTTCATTTGTTACATATGATGAACGGTGTGAAGGTGCTACTGTGGAGACACAGGTTCGATCCCAGCAAGAGCACCTCTCCAGTAAGTGTCCTTGGGTAAGACACCTAACGATAAATACTCGCCACCCAGGACATACTTGAAAACGAGAGAAATCTCAATGTATCCTTCCTGATAAAATCCTTTAAAAAAAATAGACGACTTATGCTTAGTGCCAACTGATAGAAACGAGTGAGCTGGGACTGGACGACAAACACCCATTGCATTTTAGTTTTTTAGAACATGCACATTTTAGCTACAAACCCTTTGAATTGTGCAGCCAGTGAACCTTGGAACATATTGTTATTGCTTTGTATTACAAACAACTTGTATTCCTTCTTTGAGGTCTATTAACTCTTCCCACTGTACGTTGATACTCGACATGGCAAGATCGATCACCTGTGGACAGTCTTGTCTTCTGTTGGTAGTTTTATTTTTTGTATATGTTACTTAAAAACACTAATAAAAAAAATGTGTCCATTATCAAGGATGAGACACTCAAAGAACGAAAACTAGATCCAACAAAACTGAAAAAACATGCCAAACATATATACACTGCAGGTGCCACTTATGGACTCGCCAAAGACGCAAAATGAAATATTGATCTGGACTTAACAAAAAGATAACATAAGTAAAAATAGTTTCCTGCTTGAAAGATTGTCCCACAATCATCCCAACTCTCGTGACAAAACTATAATGTTTCGTGCAGCCATCACGACCTTCTCTTTTTTCCTGTCTGTTACAATCAATAGCAATTCACTTGGATTTTACTGAAATGTGACGTATTGTGCCTTTTGACTTTCTCCTTGTACCATGGACAACTCCCATTGTGCCCATATAGATACATAAATAATGGCAGTCATTGTCTGCCACTGTGCAATTCCACAATGTAGAGCATCCTTACCATTTACAGTGCCGGCTGTAGCATTTGTGGGGCCAGGTGCAAGATAAAATGCAGGGCCACTTCTGAATTTTTCTTTTCTTAGAAACCCATTTTTAATACCAATTTAGGCAAACAAGTATTACATTAAAGGAACACTCTAGGCTAAAAACCCCCCCCCCTTTTTTTTACATTAAAATATACCTATTCCCTACCTAGTTATTGTGTATAAATTTTTTTTTATAAATGTAATACTTAACCTAAAAACCACTTGTTTCCAACGGCGTCTTTTTTTTTTATATATATATATATATACACTCGCCTCCCTCCTCTTCAACTCCCGTCCAGAAAATGATGAACTTGGCTAATGGTTTACGTGAGAAGCGCGCATGCGTGCCTCTCACGTAAGCCAGCCAATCAGCAGGCTTCCTCTTCTTCATGGATTAGTGTTACGCGCAAGAGGATGCGCGCAACACTAATCCCAGCCGCAGACTATGCTGGCGGCTCGCTCCCACCAGCTACTGCGGCGAGTTGGAGACGTCATCGCGCTGAAAGCGCGATGACATCTCCTACTCAGCAATAGTCGGCAGAAGCGGGAAGTATGAATCCCGCTCGGCTGACTGACAGCTGGGAGGGCGGAGTAAAGTCCTCTGCATCTCTCAGCTGTTTTCAGCTGTTTCAGCCGATCGGCTGAGCGGAGGGAGGGGGGACAGACAAGGCCATACTCAGGGCATCATGACCACCTAAAAAAGCTTAGATGGTCATGTTGCCTAGAGTATCCCTTTTAATCAGCAAGAAACAAAACAAATCTACATATATTTTCTTTATAAAAGAATAGCAAATAGAACACCTTTTACATAAATTTTAAAAAATAGCATTTCCTTGATTATCAAAATATACTGGGCCCTACTACATTCTTCATGCAAAAACGCACGGTAAATGCGTGAATTTTTGCGCAAAGCTTTAAACGTTAATGCACTTAAATCAACGTTGGTATTAGAATTCTCGCGCATTTTTTCATCCGTCAAAAAATAATGTGCTTGAGGCTAGGGTCAGACGAATGCATTTTTCGCGTCATCCGTGAAAAAGCGCATTCGAACGAATGGAAGTATTTTTTCACGGAATACGCGATAGCGGTCATACGATGCGCATTTTCGTCCGTGATTTTGTACGGATCATCAATAAAACCCTTTTGCGTCTGGACGTTATGTTGGCCGGACATTAGCAGCGTCTGACGTCTCCTAATCACACACACACGCCTCTAGCGGACGCAGCGCACTCTGTACGTCAGTAGTAGCGGTTTGACGTTCTCGAAAAAATGCGTTCGTTGGCCACTTGCGTTGCACGGACGAACGTTCGTGCGGCCGTTCGTCGTATGTTCCCCGGCATTGGACGTCATTTGCTGCTAGCACGGCCGTGATTTCGTGCGGCTAAACGCACGTGAAAAATGCGTTCGTCTGACCCTAGCCTAAAACGGACGCGCAAAAACGCACGCGCCGCAACGTTGCGCGCAGAAATCAGTGTGTGGATTGTTTTTTCACGCGATTCAGCCAATCAGAATTAAGAACCACAATTGTCTCACGTTAAGAGTTTGCGCCTGTCAAAGTCAAGCTGCGCATATATGCTGTATCAAAAAAAACAAAAACATGCACAACTTCTCAAATTTATTGGTTTGGTTAGGTATGAGTAGAATGTGTAACTATACTTTGCTGCGTATTTTGTTTTTTGGGCTGGCGTATTTGGTTTCGGCCAGGTTGATAGAATTTGCCATTAACACCAGCTTTCAGGAGTTGCTAAAATTATGCGCGCAAAGGCTGTGCGTCACAAACTGCGCATAGATTGTAATACCATCCGCATACCAGCACACAAATGCATTTGCGCTCACAAGGTTGAGTAAAGGACGCGCAAAGTACAGTAGGTTCGCGCAGGTTCACCCGCGGTAGATGTATACGCGCGTTTGTTGCGCTGAGATTGTAATATGACGTTCTGCGCAAAGGGTTTTGCCCCTCACGTTAATGCATTTTTGCGCGGGTGCAAACGTTTGCACGAAGAATGTAATAGGGCCCACTGTGTGTGTGTAACTATAATACCGTGCTGTTTGTATTTGTGGACTGCGTACTGCGGATCTTGAAAAAGGGTGTGCACAGCTGCTTTGAACACACTATTGTATTTTATACAGTCACCAGGCAGCCACATTAGTAGGCACACCTGTTCAATTACTAGTTAACAGAAATTGCTAAATCAGCCAATCACATGGCTGCAACTCAGTTTCATCAACAAAAAAAGTTGTTCTAAAACGTCAAGTAATTTTGCTGGAAATTAAAAGAACAAACATTTTTAAAAAATTATATTATCAGGGTTATTCAGAGAGCGGTGAAAAGCAGCAGAATGACTGGAGAATGGAAAATTCTAGGTCAAAATAGCCAATTTGGAAAGTGAGAGGAATGGGAAAAAATTTCTGGTTTGGCTATTTTGACCTCGAATTTTCCATTCTCCAGTCATTCTCCTGCTATTCACTGCTCTCTGAATAACCCTGTATGTCTTTACATTGAATCCTATGGGAATCGCCTGTTTAAACCTGTCAAACTGAATCACTGAAAATCAGAGCATTTCACTGACTGTAGGGTACGCTGCAGTTCGGCGTTCTGTGAATAGAGTAAACATTTCTTCTCTGTGGAATAATTTCACTGCTGCCAAATATCAACAAACTGCACCGTATTTTGCTGTCAATTCGCCAGTATTTTTCAAATTGACAGTTTAGTGAATAGCCGAACTGACCTGAAATTGCACCAAATGGTGAAATTCACTGGCGTTTGGTGCAATTCGGTGGCAAATTTTCTGCTTAGTGAATAACCCTTTATCACCCGAGGTGCTACATTAATGCCAACCAGAGAATTGTGCCCTTATTGTTTCCTTCCATTTTATTATTTTCTGATTCCCCCATATGATATTATTGACTTATTTTCTCGGTTCCCCCAATAATTATTCCCCCAGCTGCCCCAAATATTATTATTATGTCCCAATTTTTTGTCTCCCCTTTCACATCTGTCCCTTACTTATGTTATTTCTCTCCTTTACACACACTCTGCTGCCGGGTCGTCACAGGGCTGTAGCAGGGCAGCCTGTGAATTCTGAATTATTTAATTCTCTTGCCGCCTGGTGGAGCACTGGGGAGCCGAATCAGCATGGAGCTGGCCGCAGTAAGGCTGTAGCAGGGCCGTCTGGCTGTAATTAATTCTCTCTTGCCGCCGAGTGCAGGTAGGGAGCCGAGTCAACACGGAGCTGAAGTGACCAGGCACTGGCACGCGGTAAGGCTGTGGCAGGGCCTTTAACCCCTTAAGGACGCAAGACGTTCCTTGCTGTCCTGCATTTGGTGGGCTTTAACGCCGCAGGACGGTATGGAACGTCCGACGTCCGGAGCCCAGCCGCAAGCTATACTCACCTCCCCAGCGGCTCCCTTGCAGATCTGGCTTCCATGAAGCCTGATCTATGTTTTTTATAGCCTCCCGGCGGACTGACGTCATTGTGTTGGGCGCGATGATGTCAGTTTTAGGCGCACCCCCGCCATGCATTACAACATTACAACTAAACAGTTGTTCTGATTGACGAGCCGCAGGGGTCGACTTGAGGGCGGGGCCGGGAGCATTGCACCATCACACCCTTGAAGAGCCGGCCATGATCATTACTATCATGCAAAGCCAGACAGGTGCCATCACCAGACAGGAGCGACCACCTCCAAGATATCCTGCTTCCACCCCCAACCCTTCTAGATTGGAAATTTCCACGGGAATAGGGCTTTTGTTTCCTCCTGTACTGGTTTGTCAAATATTGTTCAATGTATTGTAACCCTGTCTATACTGTGCCCATTGTACAGCGCTGTGGAATATGCTAGCGCTTTATAAAGATTAATAATAATAACTAGTCTTGGCACTCTGGGCAGTTGGACAACACAACTACAGCTATATTAAGTGCCCAATCTAGTTCTTTCACAATATTGTCTGTGACTTTGTCTCACAAATCGGGTGAGCCGGTGCTTTGGTTTCATGCAACATTGGCAGATGGGACCAATTAACATAGAGGCTGTTAGAGTTGTGACCCCTGGCCATTCTCTTGGACATACACGTGGAAAAAAGCTATTTTTTATGGCACCAACTGAGATATGTTTAGGACAAAAGCACAATGGGCTCAGAGGCATAGAACAAAAAGTACAACGGATAAGGCAAAATTGGATGGTGCGTGAGGGGAATAAGCAGGTACCTACCAAAATATATCATTCAATGCTAAGGGAAGAATATCTATATGAGATACAGTGTATAGCAGCTGATGTCACTATGCGGAGTCCATCTTGCTGTGAGCACATAGCACACTACAGATGCGCGATGATGTCATGAACGTGCACGGTGAAGTGCACATTGTGCATGTGTGATGATGTGTGATGATGTCATGTCATTGCCTTTTTGGTTGCTGGCATATTTCAGGCACCATGCTGACCCTTTTGCCCTGAATGGCAAGGTATGCCTCTGATTGCATTTATTATTAGGAATCATCATGTCCTGCCCATGACCAAATTCTATTTAGGACCAGCCATCCATCCATCCATCTCGCCACCCATCACATAGTATCCAGCACCAGCCATTCTTCCCTGTTTCTATTCTAGAAATACCTAGTATCCACCACTGTCAGTTCTGTCCTGCACCAATTAGAGTATGTATTTTTTCAGTGTAGCTGTTCTGTACATCTCTTAATTGTTTGATTTCCGAGATGACAATCGCAAGGCCCATGCACAGATACCGTGTGTCTGCATAAAAACTTTAAATTATTATTTTCATAAATTGTCCTGTATATTTGCTATTGTCATTGTACAATTCACTTGCAGCTCTGGAATAGTGACAGGTATATATTTGGAATTCAAGTTTAACCAGACTTTCAAGCATTTATTGCCATGTGAGGAAGTGCAAATATGTTTTTCAGGTGTGAATTGATCATATGTTTACAGAGTAACGCGTTAGGCAACTAAATGCTTAACCAGAAAAAAAGAACTTCCTCTAAAGCCTCCACGTTCTACCAACCCTACAAGAATGTCAGATTCCCATTAGAATCCCTACATTCTCATGATGGACTGATTCCTATCAATAGCCTTGTTTTGTTTGGCTCATGATATTACTGCGGGGGCAGGGGGACATTTTTGACATCATAACTATTGTATAAATTCTTAAAAATTACTCAAATTCAATATTACTAAAGTTTTTGATGTATGATATCATTCTTATTCAAAAAGCATGGGTAAATAATGTCAAAGACACATAATAACATATGAAGAGCAGTGCAAAACAAAATAGTGTAAGACGTTAAACAGCTGAAAAGGCAGGAACATAAATGCTTTCCGAGTAAACCTATTTACTTGAGTTATTAAAGTTTTATTCAAAAAGTAACTTTACATAGCATTTTTTTTCCTAATAAATGGGAAAAAAAACAAAAAACTCAAAACCTCATACGTTGTGTTGAGTTGACAAACAGTGCAGGATTTTAGGAAGCACCACAATTATTATTGGTTTTAAGCTCCTTACTATTAGGTGATAGAAATGGATAAGATTAAATTACTAATAAATACATAACAAGTTGAAAATCTTCAGCCATGCTAGTGGGGTTCATGATTTGTATTATAATGGTATATAGATATTTTATATCCATTATATTGCGAAATAAAATATTTTCATTCAATTCACGATCTGCACTGCGAACATCACATTCTTTTTTCTTGACCTACATTTCCTCTACTAGCAACTTCACCCCAGTTGCCTCTTGGTTTGGCATATTTCCTGATTTGCTTTTTACTGTTTACACATAGTGCTTTCTCTGGAGGATGTTACATTCGAATGGTGATTTGATTATAAATTCATTACCATTTGGCTTAACATATTCTAAAATATCAAATTAATAACATGGCATCCAGTACATGTTTCTATCCAGTTGGATACATTAGTAATAACCAATCAATCGTGTTTTTTCCTTTACAACCGTGATGATAGCAAGCTGTGCAGTGCCAAAATAACATAAATTATGTACCTTTGTTACATAACTTTATTATTAATATATATAGTCTGACTGAGGAAGCCGAATGTATATCGGTGAAACGCGTTTCAAAATACCCCCTATTGGTCCTTATTAATAATTATATCTCATATTTTATCTTATACATTGGCTGTTGGTCTCCCATTTCCAGTAATTATTTCCAGCTTTACCACCATTTGGACACAACTTCCATCCAAGAGGATGTAGGACACTGCCCAAAAAAGTGCCACCTAGAGACATTCCAGAGCCGGATTGAGGGCTCTGGCCCAGGTGAGCAGATCCATTATATGATTTTCACTAATACCTGTATAACACCAGATATCCTGCCCTATGATTCTGTACCTCTACTGTTTTCCATATACACAGAGGATCGCTGAGCAGACTGTGCCACTCCCTAAGTTGGCATTGAGTGCATCTTATAGAGCCAATATTTTATATAGGCTCTGGAAAACGGGAGTTGGCACTTACGTAAAGTTATTCTCTATCTATAATATATACTATATTACACTATCTATATTTATGTTTTTTTATATAGTCCCCATGAGGTCCTAAGGCTACAACACTTATTTCAAAATCTATAAGTATATTCATGGTTTTATTGTTTATCTTCACACGAGTGAGACTATTATTTCACAGCTTATAAAGTTTACCTCTGGAAGATAATACCTGTAATGGTTGAGGCTGGTCTGAACCCAGTATGCAGGGACACATAGGTAAACAGACAGGATGGACCAGGATTCTTGGGAGGCACTTGAAAATGTACCTTTGGTAGACAGCGCAAAAGGGGAACTTCAGGCAAGGGACAAGTGGGTATTCCAAGAGAGTGGTCACCGGACAGTCTGTTGGTCAAAAGCTGATAGAATGCGGCAATCGGTGGGCAAAAGAGGGGGTCTGGTACATGGGAGTTCAATGATGCTGCAGACCCGGGGGGGGGGGTCAAGTGACGAGAAGGCCAGAGCGGTGAGCTCTGGCCCTACAGCGGAGATGGAGGTGACAGGTACGAGACCCTCGATGGAGGTATAGAAGAGGTGCTTCCGGTCATGATCCCCTCCCCCAGTGCAGATGGAGGAGCTTACCCAGAAGCTGGAGAAGGTCTGGGCGCTGTGTGTTGCGATGGATGTGCTACTGGGGCGAAGGCAGCACTCTCCTAAGCCGACTGGTTCCCTGTGTGGGTTTGAACTGGGGTCATGCTGGAATCATGGCATCTGTGGGTCCTGGGACAGGCGCCTCTCCCTGGGCACCAAGTAGACCCGGCAGGGGGGAGCACAGCCTCGTTTTTGGTTCCGATACCTCATTTTATTTTCACCTCCCTTTCTACTCTTTATTTTTTTTCTTCTCTCTTTTGCTGCGCTTCACTCGACCTTTCTGAGATGGCTGCCTCTACATATGTCACGGCTGTTCTGTGGACTATGCGTTACTTTAGCGACTGATTTTTACCATGGAACGGTGTTGCCTATGTTTTGTTTTAGCAGACGCTCTTCTGACTTATTTCCACGCCATTGATTTTGCCCTTTTTCCTTTCTTCTCTTTCTCCTGCTATTATTCGCCCTTGCACATTTTTATTGTCTGATGTCCTTTAAGCGGTCATCTCTTGAACATAATCATGATACTTTGGATATATGTGAAAATTCAAAAATAAAGATTTTTTTAAAAAAAAAAGTTTTTAGATGCACTGTGTCGGAATACAAGATTATTGCTTGTATTTCTCTATTTGGTGATTTCAATTAATTGAATATCCCCGGCAGTTTTACATATTTTGTGCAGGCTTTGCACTCTGCTGTTTGGCATGAAACTGGATGAAAAAATAAATAATAATTTAATGTAGAATTGTGTCTGTTCCTATTTCAAACAAATTTCAGAAAGACAGAAAAAATAAACAGAATGCTGGGGGGGGGGAACATATACAAGGGCCATATAGTAAGTTCTGTAATTGTGTGAACGTCTCAACGCTTTCTAGTTTACCTTGAATGCACATGATGTTGAATTACCTTAAGGTGTTTTTTAATTTCTCTGGAGGCCGTCTAACTGCACCTTATAATCTAGTTTTGTCTATCAGGTGTAGGTTTCCATCATATATTTAATTTATATTGCAATTTCCCATTTGCTGATAGAGGTAGTTACCATAATTTCTCTACTCATTCCTCTGCATTTGTATCTTCATGTCAAGGGTTCAGGAGACCTTCTTGTCACACATGTAGTTATGATGTCTAGTTCAATCATTTTCACCAGAAGCATAACTTGCGTGCATTGCTGTCTGTAGTCTACAGCTTCGGTAAGAAACAAGGATTATAAATATTGTTTTCCAGCCATGTTAGCCATCTATATTGACCTATTTTTAATTTTAAAATTGCATATATACCCATGTCACAAATCCTTGTGAGTATAATTTTATTTAAAGCGATTAAAAAAGTAAACCTATTGTGAATTACCTCAGTCTGTCCACCATCACAACATCTGCATGTGTTGGAGGCAGATTGTATTAACTGGCCTTTTGTAGTGATGGTAGTGCCTTCATCAGCGGCCAATGGTAAGGCTGTAAAGTGCTATACCGCCACCTACAGAAAGAGTGATGGTAGTGCCTTCATCAGCGGCCAAAGGTAAGGCTGTAAAGTGCTATACCGCCACCTACAGAAAGAGTGATGGTAGTGCCTTCATCAGCGGCCAATGGTAAGGCTGTAAAGTGCTATACCACCACCCACAGGGCAGAGTGATGGTAGTGCCATCATCAGCGGCCATTGATAAGGCTGTAAAGTGCTATACTGTCAAGTTCCAACCCTGTCTCCCTGCCCTCTGTATTCCTTATGTCTGTGTTTCCCTGTGCTGCTTTCCCTGACATGCAGCTCAGGGGTTAAGTTCTTTGCTCGTTGAGCTTCTGCTGGTGATATGGGCTGATTACTCCCCTATATAAAGCCATGGGCCCATATCACCATGCTCTTGCATCCTGGTTCACTTCAGCTACAGATTTGTTCCTGAGAGCTCCCTGTCATTCTATCCTAGTGCTTTCTCAGTGTTTCCCCCTTGTCTGAGTTCTAGGTTTCTGATTGACTTCCTGGTATTGACCCTCTGGCCTGGCTGACGGATTTTCTCTGGTGCTATATCCCCGCTTTGGCTCAAGGTATACGTTTTGGTTTTGACCCCTGGCTTATTTATTGACCACTCTTCTGGACATCCCTAGCGGTTCTGTGCTTATCGTATTATATGTTGTGTATCCCTGTAGACCACGGCTTTAGTTTATTGAAGTCCTTCCCTGCAAGTTATTGAGTATATCTCCTTTAGGTGTCTGTGTTTTTCCCAGGACTCTGCACGGCTACAAGGTATCCTTTTTCCATTAGTGCAGATTCGGCCACTCTAAGGACCGATCTATCAGTATAGGGCTCCTTCGGTATTAGCCGTGCAGAGGTCCCCAGTGTCTTCTGTGGTTTATTTCCTTATCCTGATTGTTGTGTCACGCATCTCTGCGTATAGCGGCTTTTCCTCTTACCTGGGCCCTACTTGGCGCATGCCAGGTACCGCCATTGTGGCTGAACGTGACATATACAACCACCCACAGTGCAGTACTAACATTATGTTATCCACTCACCGACACGGCATGATGCTCAGCCTACTATGGCAAATATTTCAGTGATTTTTTTTGGTTAGGGCAGCACTTTCAATATTACTCTCAGTAAATTATACGGTTTATGTACATTCAATTTAAATCCTTATCCAATTAGCTAAAGTGACCCAGGCCATGACAGGATCATTCAGTTTTTAACAATAACATTTAGTTCATCACCGAGTTGCCCCTTGAATTTATTTATTTAATTGAATGTTTCTGATGCTCTAAATCCTTAGATTGAGGCTTCTGAGGATTAGAGACATGACACCATCGCAAGATAATCAGCAGGAAGCATTCCTATCCGGAAAATGTTGGTGGCAGTGGGCCCCCTGGAGCTGCCGGGCCCATGTACACATCATGGGCTGTCAACCCTTACTGCAGCCCAGGATGAGGATAATCCTGTGAAATACTGTGAATGGTTCCAACTTTGATACTCATTTGTTAGTATAGTAGAGAAAATGTTCAGGCAGATTCAAAACTGCATGCTCTTTAACATCACCCCCCCCCCCCCATTATTCTGTATCTTGGACTACTTGTGTTTACCTCAGGGAGATCATGCCAAACTAATCTTATTGATTTTTTTGATTGGGTAACAAAAATAATAGACACAGGTGGTGCAGTAGACATTGCTTATTTAGATTTCAGTAAGGCTTTTGATACTGTTCCGCATAGAAGGCTTATCAATAAATTGCAATCTTTGAGCTTGGATTCCAATATTGTTGAATGGATTAGGCAGTGGCTGAGTGACAGGCAAAAGAGGGTTGTGGTAAATTGAGTTTATTCGGCGCAAGGTCTTGTTACCAGTGGGGTACCTCAGGGGTCAGTACTTGTACCCATTCTCTTTAATATTTTTATTAGTGATATTGCAGAAGGTATTAATGGAAAGTATGTATTTTTGCTGATGACACAAAGATTTGCAACAGGGTTGACGTTCCTGGAGGGATCAGCCAAATGACAAATGATTTAGGTAAACTAAAAAAAATGGTCGGAGCTGCAAGATAATGCACCTGGGACATAAAAACCCAAGGGCTGAATATAGAATATTTGATACAGTCCTAACCTCAACATCTGAGGAAAGGGATTTAGGGGTTATTATTGCAGAGGATCTAAGGGTAAGTAGTCAATGTAATAGAACAGCAGGAAATGCTGGCAGAATGCTTGGTTGTGTAGGGAGAGGTATTAGCAGTAGGAAAAGGGAAATGCTCATGCCACTGTACAGAGCACTGGTGAGACCTCACTTGGAGTACTGTGTGCAGTACTGGAGACCGTATCTCCAGAAGGATATAGACATCTTAGAGAGAGTTCAGAGAAGGGCTACTAAAATGGTGTACGGCTTGAAGGAGAAAAGTTACCAGGAAAGGCTTAATGATCTTAACATGTACAGCTTGGAAAAAAGACGAGACAGAGGAGATATGATAGAAACATTTAAATACGTAATGGGAATCCACGAGGTAGAGGAAGGGAGTATATTTAAAAGGAAACAAAATAGCAAAACAAGAGGACATAGTCTTAGATTAGAGGGGCAAAGGTTTAAAAGTAACATCAGAAAGCATTATTTTACTGAGAGGGTGGTGGATACATGGAACAGCCTTCCAGTAGAAGTGGTAGAGGCCAAAACAGTAATTGAATTTAAGCAGGCATGGGATAGGCATAAGGCTATCCTAAACAAAAGATAAATCCAGGTAAAGTATCCATGTAATTGGGCAGACTAGATGGGCCGAAAGGTTCTTATCTGCCGACATTTTCTATGTTTCTATGTTTCATCAGTTAATTATCTAATCTTTTTCTTAACCGCCTATTACCTTGCTCGCGCACACATTTGCTCTTGGTTTTGCCAATCCCCTATTACCTTACCCCGTATTAGTTCATTTGTTGGACAATCTTCCAGAAGTCCAGCAAATAGAAGGGACATATCAGTTTTCATGCTAAAAGCCTAATTTTAGAATGTTTTTTTTTTCATAAATATTCTTTATGCCCTCCATGACGGCTCTTTTTACATGTGTATATAATTCCCAATTTGACTACCTCCTTTATTGTGGTTCCTTAATCTCCAAAATATTCCTCCTAACATAAGATGTTATTTCGTTTAGATTTCTGTAAAGAAGACAAAGTGTTAAAGAAAAAATATTATTGAAAATAAAAAATGTAAATTATATGTAATGTAGACTCACTCTATAATAATTTCCAATGTGTTTATAGCAGTAAATTAATCTTTTCAGTGAATCTCTGCTCTGCGGGATCTTTCCTCTTTGATCAGAAGCTCCACTTATCCAAGCAGAGACAATTTAAATGGCTGAAGTAATTCCTAGCTCCATATTTCAACTCGCATAGCCTGGGATGAGAAAATTGGTGTTCCTGACGACTGAGCAATTAAAGATGGCTGCCTCCAGAGAGCAAGTCAAAAGATGCTAAAATACATACTGACTTCTTTCTATTGACTTTCAAATTTATACATGTAAGCTTTTTATTTTTGATAACAATTAAAGACGTTCATATTAAGAAATAATAAATCAAATAATATATATTGACCCAACTGTTTTTAGGGGTACTTAACAACAATAAATGCTAGAAATGTAATTCCTAACAGTGCTAAAGTGGATTAGCACTATCTTTTGTGTATTTTTTAACAGAACGTCAGCTCCAGAAGCCTGTATGGCAAAATCGTTTAATCACTTAATCACAAGAGGCTACACTTGACTCAGAATCTCTTTGGTATTAATGAGGCAATGTAATTCTGTCTTCTCTGGCGGTGAGGGGGACTATAGTTAAGGAATTAATTATTGCCAAACAGCAACCTGATCTGTGGAATACCTTATTACAATTACTTGAATAGATGGGACTTAAATAGCTTTTAGAGGATGACATACCACAGGTCTGTGAGGTCAGACGCGTCGGTCATACTGAATGCAAAGTATGTTGGCTCTGGCAAGCCGCTCCTCTAAATGAGACTATATAAATTAGCCGCAGGCATTTCACAGGAAATCCATCATATTTACAGTTGTGTTCAAAATTATTCAACCCCCAATGCTGTAAAGGGTTTTAGGGAATTTAGTGTACATTTGTAATTGTATTCAGAATGAAATCCTACAAGGACTTTTTAAAGAACCATATGCAACTAAAATGACATCAATTGGTTTTGTAATACAGTAGTAAATGTTTCTTTTGTGAATTCTTCATTGACACAATTATTCAACCCCTTAAAGACTACCACTCTGAAGAACAGAGGTTCATTCAAGTGTTTTCAATCAGGTATTGAAAACACCTGTGGATGTCACGGAGCAGCAATAAAGCATAATAAGCACCAATTAGGCAGCTTTAAAATGACTGTGATACTCAGCTCCTTCTAGACATTTACTGGTGTGGTTACAAACATGGTGAAGTCAAGAGAATGGTCCAGGAAGACAAGAGAAGAGGTGATTACTCTTCACAGGAAGGGCAATGGCTATAAGAAGATTGCAAAGATGTTAAACATACCAAGAGAGACCATAGGAAGCATCATTCGCAAATTCAAGGCAAAGGGCACTTATGAAACGCTACCTGGTCGTGGCAGAAAGAAGATGCTGACTTCGACTGCTGTGCGCTACCTGAAGCGTAGAGTGGAGAAAAGTCCCCGTGTGACTGCTGAGGAACTGAGAAAAGATTTGTCAGATGTGGGTACTGAAGTTTCAGCTCAGACAATACGGCGCACACTGCGTAATGAAGGCCTCCATGCCAGAACTCCCAGGCGCACCCCCTTGCTGTCTCCAAAGAATAATAAGAGTCGACTGCAGTATGCCAAAAGTCATGTGGACAAACCACAGAAGTTTTGGGATAGTGTTCTGTGGACTGATGAAACAAAATTAGAACTGTTTGGGCCCATGGATCAACGCTATGTTTGGAGGAGGAAGAACAAGGCCTATGAAGAAAAGAACACCTTGCCTACTGTGAAGCATGGCGGGGGGGTCAATCATGCTTTGGGGCTGTTTTGCTTCTGCAGGTACAGGGAAGCTTCAGCGTGTGCAAGGTACCATGAATTCTCTTCAGTACCAGGAGATATTGGATGACAATGTGATGCAGTCTGTCACAAACCTGAGGCTTGGGAGACGTTGGACCTTTCAACAGGACAATGATCCCAAGCATACCTCCAAGTCCACTAGAGCATGGTTGCAGATTAAAGGCTGGAACATTTTGGAGTGGCCATCGCAGTCACCTGACTTAAATCCGATTGAGAACCTCTGGTGGGACTTAAAGAAAGCAGTTGCAGTGCGCAAGCCTAAGAATGTGACTGAACTGGAGGCTTTTGCCCATGACGAATGGGCGAAGATACCCGTAGATCGCTGCAAGACACTTGTGTCAAGCTATGCTTCACGTTTAAAAGCTGTTATAACTGTAAAAGGATGTTGTACTAAGTACTAAGATTGAATGTCACTTGGGGGTTGAAAAAAACTGATAATGATGTGAGCACAGAAAAGACATTTGTGGTTATTTCATTATAAATGTTATGTTATATTTGTCTGACCTACACGTGCCTCTTTGATTTAATTGTAAGCAAGATGACTGAATGATCAAAATCAATGTCAAACTGGCCAAAACACTCAATTTCAGTGGGGGTTGAATAATTTTGAACACAACTGTATATGGTGTATGTCCATAGTATCGCTGGTGTACGTCCGTAGTACCACAACATATGCTTTCTACATGAAAATGCATAAATCGCTGATAACCATCACTTTTTATATATCTGTGTGACTTTGAAAGTGTAAAGGAAATCTCATCTAAGTAAGAAAAAAAGGAGATTTATCAATGTTTAATGTTGGTGGTTGTCAGTGGATGAAGGTGTAATAGATTTAAGAGTCAGTTTCATTTCCAGTGGATTAAAAAACAATGGTCAATTCAGTTGGAACTGTCTAGTTCGGTTACAGAAGTCTTCTAGGGTTATTAAAACGGAAGGGAGGAAATGTAGGGGGTTAAACAATAACAATGCCCATATTTAACCCTTTAATCTTTTATAAAATGTATCAATATTCCAGCACTGAGCTCCCTCTGAGCTCCTCCGGAGCCACCGCATGTCATGTGACTGGAGAGACTGGATGCTCCAGAAAGTGTTCAGTTAATCTAATCTTCAGTACAATGCCAGGACATTAGGAGCCCTTGGATGCAGCTGGTTCATATTTCTGGAAACTCATCCTGTAGCATGAATCAGCACTAGCTGATTTGACCTAATGGGCGGGGCAAACTCCCTACACTCAGAAGGCTGAATCAGTCCTCTGAAAGCCTCCCTGGAGGGGGGAGAGAAGTGACAGCACTCAGGGCACTATGAATACATAAACAACTTTGAGTGGTCACAGTGGCTACAGTGGTCTGTTAATAAAACGTTGCAGTCGACAGCTTCTAACACAAATATACGCTATATTGCCAAACGTATTCGCTCACCCATCCATATGCAAGTCAAGGCAGGTGAGCGAATACTTTAGGCAATATAGTGTATATATACACACACACACACACATATAATTTTATCACCTACAGTTAACCGTGTGTCAGCTTACCATTGATTTTCCCCAGACAGTTGATTATAAAGCAGCCACACATACTGTGCAATTGATAAAACTATGGAAGGTTTATTTTACTATAGCCTAACATATTGGGTTTTAGCAATCTCTTACTTTGCGTAAAAACTTCACATTTGCAGCTTAACTTTTAGAGACATTTGGGATCATATCAGAGATTTACAAACTCACACACAGTCCATAAATTTATGCAGGTGGGTTACCATTCTTGCTTGTTCGACACCTTTGAGCTTGAGTAGAAATTTACTACCCAAGGGGACATTAACCCTTCTTGACTCTCTCTCTGCCGCACCTCAAGGTTTAACCCTTTAGTTTTAAACTCCCCTTCTTTCCAGCTCCCTCTGTGCAGGGTTGGATGAGACAGCCTGCCAGCTTCCTATAAGCATACTTTAAAGAAGAAGGTCCACACACTCCATTTACGCATCAGACAGTTAGCTTTATTGGGAAATTAATGACATTTTGGCCATAACATAGCCTTTCTCAAGGGACATGAGAAACGCCAATGTATGGCAGAAATGTTGTTAATTTCTCACTAAAGCTATGAGGTCTGACTATTAAGAGGAGTGCCTGGACCTTCTCCGGCTTCAATGTATGTATACTGGGAGTCTCGGCATGCTCTGGGTCTCTCCTGAGCACCCACTAGAGTGGCTTTTTTTTTTCCTCTATTAGGAGTGCATCTCTGCCTCTCATTGTTATTTGTTTGCTTCCTATAAATGCCAGCATGTCACAAGAGTTCAGGGAGGCAGCCAACCCAATGACTCCCAATATCAAGACACTGTAAGCCATTGGAGGGCGCCATTTTCCAATGGTCCTGAACAGTGGCTTTGCAAGAGGGTGCGGGCCGCACCGGGTGACACCACCCCTAGGGTGACACAAAAAAAAATATATATTTTTTTACACAAAAATATTTTACTAGGAAGGATACATTGAGAATTCTCTCATTTTTAAGTATGTCCTGGGTAGGCAAGTCCTAGGCTGGCACTTTCCAGGGGGTGGCAAAAAACCACCACAAAGAGGATATTCACAGAGCACCGAAATGACGCAGACATTTCAGTGTTCTGTTGTTCCCCGCACTTTGAGGAATCAAATTTCCCCGGTGAATTCACCGCAGGGTCCCTGAAGTGCAGGGAATAAAAATGTCTGGAATTAACATATATGGTCCTATGAATAATAATAAAAAGGTCTGTTACAGAAAAGAAAGGAAAAATCGCTATTAGTCCCTTAGATTGTAAGCTCACGGGATGTCTGGCTGATCACTTGGTTAAAGTGCTGTACTTTCTAGCCAAGCTATCCTTTGGGCAGGGTTGTCTTTTAACCTTATTTATTATGTATGTCTCATGTTTGTGCTTCCACCTTTGTACAGCACTACGGAATATGCTGGCGCTTTATAAAGAATAATAATAGAAAAAAAAATGGAATTATTTTTTGAAAAAGGCCTAAAAGATAAAAAAAAAAATCAATAAATAAAGAGATTTTTTTACTACGGATTAAAGGAATAAACGGTTTATTAGATAAAAACAGGAATATTTTTAACATTGAAACCTATGGTGTTCGTTCGCCCTGAATAAACCTGCCAAATGAAAACACCGGACATCAGGACATTTCTTTGCTGTTCGGTGTCTCTGAACAGATTAACCATTACTTCTTTATGGGGACTTTCACTGCCTTTGTCAGTTTGCCAAAATTTGTGTATGAGCATATGAGAGAGCTCCACAGCAATAAACCTCACAGTAATGTGCGCTGTGTATTATGAGCAAGGCCGTAGGAAGGGCGAGGCGAGTGAGGCACATGCCTCGGGCACAGCTGTGAAGGGGTGCAGCTAGTGCCGTCAGGGGTGCAAAAAAAACAAATCGCTAGTCCTAGGGATTTGAATTTCCCCTGACTGCCCTGCCACACTCTCATCTGCGCTGTGTCTGCTTCCTGCGCCCCCCCCCCTCCTTTCCACAACGTGTTGAGACAGGACTTCCGCGTCTGGCTCCTCCCCCTACTCTCCTGTCATCATCCTGTGCCAGTGCAGCATGTGCGTGCTGGTGGGGTGGAGGCTGAGGAAAGAGGCTGAGACCCCCAGCATAGAGGTGCAGGTCTGGAAAGGTGATTTTTTAAAGTATAAACTGCCCCTGTCATACTGCAGAGCTCTGGATGCTACTAGGGAGGGGGGTGCTACTCTGTATGCTACTGGAGGGGGGCTGCTCTGTATGCTACTGGAGGGGGGCTGCTCTGTATGCTACTGGAGGGGGGGCTGCTCTGTATGCTACTGGAGGGGGGCTGCTCTGTATGCTACTGGAGGGGGGGCTGCTCTGTATGCTACTGGAGGGGGGCTGCTCTGTATGCTACTGGAGGGGGGCTGCTCTGTATGCTACTGGAGGGGGGGCTGCTCTGTATGCTACTGGAGGGGGGCTGCTCTGTATGCTACTGGAGGGGGGGCTGCTCTGTATGCTACTGGAGGGGGGCTGCTCTGTATGCTACTGGAGGGGGGCTGCTCTAGATGCTACTAGAGGGGAGGCTGCTTTGGATGCTGTGGGATTTCTGTCTTTCTCCTGTCTCTTCCCTAACATCCCTCACATACTTCACTTTCACCCTCTCCCTCCTCCCTGTCAACTCACTGGTTTTCCCTCTCGTTTGCATTCCTCAGTCATTGCCACATTAAACTGGGGGCTTCCTTCCTGTTTGGCCCCCCCTTCACTCACGTCTCCCATAATATTTTCTGGTGATCACGGGTCACCACAAGCCTAACCTGCCATCCACCTCTCACCTTCCAGATCACCTTACTTCCATCAGTAAGGGTTATTTAATTATCAATATAATAGTTTTTTAAAATATTATTTAATAAATATATTAATTTCCTGCATTTTAATATTTCAAAGTATTTTTACTAGTTTTATGCATTCTAATCTCTAAATCTATTTTAATAATCTATTCCAATGCATAATTTACTTTAACCTCCTTGGCGGTCTGATTATATGATTTTTTTTTGTAGGTCAAAGCGGTACATTGTTTTAAATGTTTTTTTTAATCTCACGCTGATCCCGCCACTCTGCGTCGCGGTCCTTGCAGGGTAGGGAACCCGGAAGCAGGAACGCCGCGATCGGCCGGAGGAGACTGCGGGAGGACATCCAGGGAACGCAGGGACAAGGTATGTACCAGCCCGAGTGTGGCTTGAGGTTACCGTTTTCAGGGCTGAAATTTAACCGAGCCACATTCGGGAATACCGCCAGGGAGGTTAATATTAAAATGTTAAAAAACATTTAAATAAATTTATATAATGTAATTTATCTATAATTTTTAAATTTTATTGCTGTGGAGTTCTGTGATACGCTCATACATACCGCACATTACTGTGAATTTTATTGCTGTGGAGCTCTGTGATACGCTCATACACACCGCACATTACTGTGAGTTTTATCGCTGTTGAACTCTGTGATATGCGATAACGTGCAGTGTGTATGAGCGTATCACAGAGCTCCACAGCAATAAAACTCACAGTAATGTGCAGTGTGTATGAGCCTGAATTTTATTGCCGTGGAGCTCTGTAATACGCTCATACACACTGCACATTACATATACTATTGTATGACACTTCCAGCACACTGTCTACAACTCCAATCACTTTCAGGCACCCCTAGAGTATATGGAGGACTGCCTGAGAGTGATAGGAATTGAAGGCAGTGTGCTACAAGTGTCATCAGATAATATATATGGAGTTACATGGGCTATGTTTTATTTTGAATGCGTTATGGTCCTTAATAAGGGTCTCACTAACAGAGATGCTCCTAAAAGACTGTAAAACATTGAGCGCCTCTGTTAGTGAAACCCCCTCTAGGATCCATTACACTAGTCTATAATGGGGCCTGGAGGGGGTCTCTTTCTCATAGAGACCATTTTTTTTCCTAGCGCAGGACCCTCATATTACAATCCGAACGGTAACTGGTTAAAAATCCAGGAGATTCTGCTTTTCAGCGTAAGGTTACTGTACTTTGCACTCGCTATGCTTAACATGGGGAGCGCAAAGAGTAATTAGCGTTAGGATTACAAAGTCCTATCGCTAATTACACCCCAATGTGGCTACTTAAAAGTTACCCACAGCTAGACGCTGGTGCTAACTGATGCTTCTTCTACAGAATCAGTCAGCACCAACTGGTACCCCCCCCCCCAAAAAATCACATACTTGCCTCTCATCCCACAGCGCAAAGGGTGGTCTGGATCCACGACTTCTGGTCGCGGGGAGCATCCAGGAGCTTAGCACTGCGCCACTGGTCGGAGACAGATTTTTAAAATAATGTGGGGGGGGGGCACAATTTTCTGTTTTTGCCTCGGTTGCAAAAGGAGCTAGCTACGGCTCTGATTATGAGCATTCAGTGTTATATGGGAGCACTGACTTATGCGTAAAAGTAGTTTAAAAAAACCCCCGTAAAACTCGGGGGGGGGGTGACACCATAAATTACTGCACCGGGTGACACTAACCCTAGTGATGCCACTGGTCCTGAATGCCCTGACAGTCAGGATGCTGAGCTCAGCACTCAGGTTTTAGGCAGGACTAATCCCCTGTACACAATGGGCTGAATCAGAGTGACCACCAAGACACTGCAACCATTGGAATGTCCCTTTAAATCAGGAGTCAGCAACTGTGCCCCCCCCAGACGTTTTCCAGTGATGTTTATCTGCTGCAGAGAAGCGAGGTGGGCCTTAGTAGTTCCCAGAGAGTCGTAGGGTATGCTATGCTGCGGCAAAGGGTGAAGTCATAAATGCTGAAGAAACTCTCCCTTTATTTTAGTTTTATTAATTTTATTCCTTAATCCATTATACGGAGTATCATCCAAAATGCAGCTTTTTTTAGTTGTTTTTTTTTGCAATGTATGACATCCAGAACTGACAAATAATTTATGTCTCATTTTTGGGTTATAAATACACCACAATGCTGTATGAGAACTGGTTCAGTATTATTTCTTCTCAAGGAACTTAAAAAAAGAAAGATCAGCAGATCTTTGAAGAACATTCACCAAAAAAGGATATGTACAAAATACTGCAAGGTTTACAAGTGTAGGTTTGCAAGTTCAGACACTTTCTTCAAATATAAATACTTAGCAACAAATAACAAATATGTTGGGTTGTTATTTTTCCCGAACCACAGGCTTCTGCAAATGTATGAGAAAATAATAATGTTATTTATGTATGGAGTTTAGGATTTTGAACTGTAACGATGTTTGGAAACCTTATCTGTGAAAAGAGAAAGGACTTTGCAATTATCTGATGGATTACAGTATTCAGAGACCGAACCTATAAAAATACATAAATCATAACAAAAAAACCAGACTTCAACTAATCATATCACTACCAAATGTGTATACACATGTTTTTGCATTGAAATACATTGAAAAACTAAAATTAGCATATAATTGTTTTTATTGCAATATTAGTATTATAATAGAGTAAATATAACATTTTTATTTTTTGTAAAAAAACTCCATTCTGTTCAATTTATTTTTTAGAACACCTTTTTGTATTTTTGTTTTATTATTATCTATTTATTTATTTTTTAGACAAAATTTTTGTTTCCCAATTTTTTTTTAAAAGGTTTTTTTTTTATTCTGTAACAAACCTTATTATTATTTTTTTAAAAGTACCTTTTTTATTAATTAGACACATTTTAATGCATTTTTAATCAGTGCATTAATATTTTTGGGTATTAGGAGAAGTTCCTTTTTATTTCCAGCAGTTTGGCGGAATTCTGCAGTGTTTGGCGGCTCCATCTACAGTGCACTATGGTGACCCTGCTGTGAATAGTGAACTCACCTAAGGGTTGGCGAAATGGAATCGCCGTAGCACACTGTAGTGCACCAAAGTGCAAAGCACCGAAATTTCGTTGCTTTGTGAATAGACTCTCTAGGACTGAAAACATTTCATCCCACCAATAATTCAGTACGGGGTAAACAAATACTTGAAAAACTAAACATGAGAAAATGTAATTATTGTAATCTTTTAATGAGTCAAAATGACAATCTCAACTCTTTTTTAATCCAAATTTCTATTTAAGCATTCACCTGAGGCATTGCCATGCAGAAAACCAGGGTAAGGGCCAGCAGAGGTTACTATTTAACCCCTTAACGACGCGGGGCGTACCATGCCGTCCTGCATCGCGTGGGCTTTAATGCCGCAAGACAGCATAGTACGCCCCGCGGCGTTTGGTGCCTCTGCGTGCCGAAAAACGGCCCGCCTCCCTTCCCACAATGCCGATCGCCGGCTGGGGGTCTGCCTGACAACCGGGAAGACCCTCCCAGCCATCGATCGGCATTGTGGGAAGGGAGGCGGGCCGTTTCCCTCATGGAAACGATCAACTGGCCAATCCAGTGATCGGGCCTGACGTTGCAGAGGTGACAGACTGTCACTTCTGCAACTGTCAGAATGTCTCAGCCAATGATTGATGCATTGGCTGAGACATTGTCTCTGCCCCTTTCTCCTGTTCCTCATTGCGATCTGAGGAGCGAGAGAGAGAGGCAGAGATCAACGGAGCAGAAACAGACAGGAAAAACAAAACACGAAAAAAAAAAACCCAGGCACTGTACCTACTGGCACTGTAACCCCTGGCACTGTAACCCCTGGCACTGTACCCTCCTGGCACTGTACCCCCTGGCAGTGTACCCCCGATTGAGAACCCGCATTGACATACGACCCTTTGGCATTTCTGACCACCCGCATTGGCATTCGACCCCCTGGCATTTCTGACTACCCGCATTGGCATATGACCCCCCTGGCATTCCTGACTACCCGCATTGGCATACGACCCCCCTTGGAATATTCTTACCTTGTCTAGATAGATAGAAGTACCGGCCACTACAAGGACCGGGAGGGCTTAGTTTAGGTGTTCTAATATTTTAGCTGTGTACTTGACCCCATCAGTTCCCCGACCTCCCATTTAATTAGTTATAACAAGATCCCCATAAAAATGTCCTCCTGCTTTTATTCCCCAGAAGAGGCATATGAGATCCTGGCCGCCTCTGAGAGTGACGCTCTTGCCGACAGTGACACCCTCACAGCCTCTGATATAGAGCCCCGTAGTGAACCCTCCAGTGATGGTGACTCCCCACCATCTACTGGGAGGCGCAAAAGAAATTGGGTACCCCCAAATATGGCTGCCCCAGAAATACCCCCATTTATAGCGACTCCTGGCATCACTGTAAGGGTAGAGGACTGTGAGCCAGTGAGCTTTTTTTAATCTCTTTATGTCGGACGACGTATTCGAGATGGTGGTTGAGCAAACCAACCTGTTTGCCAACCAGTATTTTGATGCGCATCCGGATTCACATCGCCACAGGCGTAACAAGTGACACCCAACGGATGCGATAGAGTTAAAAAAAATTTGGGCTCTAACCCTTGTAATGGGAATAGTGAAGAAGCCAAGTATCCGGTCTTACTGGCACAAAAACCCATCCTGGCTACACCACTATTCCCAAGGGTTATGAAGAGAGAGAGGTACAAAAATCTCATGCGATTCCTCCATTTTAATGATAACGCACTGTGCCCACCAAGAAACAAACCAATGCATGACCGCCTCTATAAAATTCGGCCCCTTATCAGTAGGGTTGCACCGATACCGATACTAGTATCGATATCGGTGCCGATACCGGGTACTGCAGGAGTACTTGGTACTCGTGCAGTACCCCCGATATTTTTTTCCGATACCGGAAGCCGGCATTGAGCCGGCTTGCCGGTATCCGAGGGGCTGCGGCGGCTGTCCGAATGCTCTATCGGCATTCGGACAGGCCCTGCAGCTGCTCTCCGGTCATACTTACCTTCCTTTAGCGACGCCGGGAAAGTTCCCGCGCGCGCGCTCGTTGGAAGGACCCCAGCCGCGATCACATGGTCCCACGTGGTCGCGGCTGGGGTCATTCCAAGGAGCGCGCGCGCGCGAAGACTTTACCGGCGGCGCTGAAGGAAGGTAAGTATGAGCGGAGAGTGCGGGGGCATATCCATGAGCAAGGGGGCATATCCATGAGCAGGGGGGCATATCCATGAGCAGGGGGCATATCCATGAGCAAGGGGGGCATATCCATGAGCAGGGGGGCATATCCATGAGCAAGGGGGGCATATCCATGAGCAGGGGGGGCATATCCATGAGCAGGGGGGGCATATCCATGAGCAGGGGGGGCATATCCATGAGCAGGGGGGCATATCCATGAGCAAGGGGGGCATATCCATGAGCAAGGGGGCATATCCATGAGCAAGGGGGGCATATCCATGAGCAAGGGGGGCATATCCATGAGCAGGGGGCATATCCATGAGGGGGGGCATATCCATGAGCAGGGGGCATATCCATGAGCAAGGGGGGCATATCCATGAGCAGGGGGCATATCCATGAGCAGGGGGGCATATCCATGAGCAGGGGGGCATATCCATGAGCAGGGGGGGCATATCCATGAGCAGGGGGGGCATATCCATGAGCAAGGGGGGGCATATCCATGAGCAGGGGGGGCATATCCATGAGCAGGGGGGGCATATCCATGAGCAGGGGGGCATATCCATGAGCAAGGGGGCATATCCATGAGCAGGGGGGCATATCCATGAGCAGGGGGCATATCCATGAGCAAGGGGGCATATCCATGAGCAGGGGGCATATCCATGAGCAGGGGGGCATATCCATGAGCAAGGGGGGCATATCCATGAGCAAGGGGGCATATTCATGAGCAGGGGGGCATATCCATGAGCAGGGGGGCATATCCATGAGCAGGGGGGCAATTATCCATGAGCTGGGGTCAGGATATCCATGAGCTGGGGCAATATCCATGAGCTGGGGCAAATCCATGAGACCTGGGGGCTTTATAGGAGGTCTGTTCTTATTGGAAAGCGTCACATGACATAAAATAAAAGTATCGGTAATTGGTATCGGTGAGTACTTGAACAAAAGTATCTGTACTCGTACTCGGTCTTAAAAAAGTGGTATCGGTGCATCCCTACTTATCAGACTTATGTCTGCCAAATTCACTGATAATTATGTTCCCGACCAAAATATATCTGTAGACGAGTCCCTTATGAAATTTAAAGGCAGACTGCTCTTCAAGCAGTATATCCCAAGCAAGCAATCCCGGTATGGCGTCAAATTTTATAAATTGTGTGAGTCCACAACAGGCTACACATGGGCATTTAGAATATACGAAGGGAAAGATAGCCACCTTGACCCCCCAGGATGCCCCGATTGTATTGGCACCAGTGGAAAAATTGTGTGGGATCTGGTCTATCCCCTATTCAACAAGCGTTATAATTTATGGGTCGATAACGATTACACCAGTATCGACCTATTTAAAAATTTAGATTGTTTTGAGACCCTTGCGTGTGGCACAGTGCGGAAGAATCGCAGAGGTTTTCCCCAAATCCTGACAGCAGGCAAAAAAAGTAGAGGCTCCTCTTCATCTCTACGTCAGGAAGAAGTGCTAGCCCTTCGGTTCACCGATAAGAAGGATGTATACATGTTATCTACAGTGCATGACGAAAGTACAGTGCCAGTGCCTGTGAGAGGGAGGACTGAGCCACTGGAAAAGCCGAAGTGCATTGTAGATTACAGCAAGTTTATGGGGGGAGTAGACTTGGCTGATCAATGTATACAGCCTTATCTGGGGAACCGAAAGACTAGGGCATGGTACAAGAAGATTGCCATCTATTTGACTGAGGTTGCAATTTTCAATGCGTACGTGCTCTACAAGCAGGCAGCAGTACAAAAGCCATATCCCTTCCTAGAATTCATGCTTGAGATCATATCCCAACTTATCCTAACCCAGCCCCCGTTACATCCGCTTTGGAATCAGGAGATCTCCAAAGATTAAGTGGCAGACACTTTCCTTCCCGAGTCCCTCCCACCCGCTGTAAAAAGTCCCCCCAGAAAAAGTGTTGTGTCTGCCGCAAGAAAGGAATCCGAAAGGATTCTAGTTATTATTGCCCTACCTGCTCATCTCTACCTGGCCTCTGCATAACCGAGTGCTTCAAAATTTATCATACAGAGCTAAATTACTAAATCCCCTTTTCTGGTTTGTCCCGATTACCCTTTGCTGTCTGTACCGACTCATTGGCTTGTTATACTGACTACTCTTTGTTTGCTGCCCGTACCGACTCATTGGCTTGTTATACTGACTACTCTTTGTTTGCTGCCTGTACCGACTCATTGGCTTGTTATAACGACTACTCTGACTTCTGGAATCCCCTGAATTTGGCCTGTCCCTGTTTACGTTAAGCCCAGCTATTCTAAAGTGGCTGCAACAAACAACTCAAAATACTAATTTAGAATCATTGGCACGTCATCTTTAGAGCAATATTCTTTCTTGGCGTGCCATGTTCTCTCAAAGTCGACATAAATCCTGAAAATCACTTGTCAAATTACCAAAAAAGCAAATAAAAATGCAACATGGGGGTACCGTTGAACTCGTAACACATTGGGGGTACCGTTGAATTTGTAACACATTGCCGAACACGAATATCAATGTTTTAGGCCAGTAAAAGGTTGACTGAGCATGATATTAGCAGCAAAATAACAGTTTTCGTGTAAAACAAATGCAAAACACAATCATGAAGACTAAGTGTGGCCAGGGTTTGTGTCTAAGTGGCTACTATACAAAACTGGACATACCCCATTTTCAACACTCTGGGTTGTCTACTTCTCAAAATGATATGCCATGATGGGGTATTTTTCATACCTGGGCTGCCATACCCTCTCAAATTCAAACTATGCCCAGCAAACCAATCTGGCAAACTCTACATTTGACCGTGTAACTTTCCAAAAAGCAAAATAAAAACGCAACATGGGGGTACCGTTGAACTCGTAACACATTGCCAAACACAAATATCAATGTTTAAGGCCAGTAAAAGGTTGACTGAGCATGATATTAGCAGCAAAATAACAGTTTTCGTGTAAAACAAATGCAAAACACAATCATGAAGACTAAGTGGCTACTATACAAAACTGGACATACCCCATTTTCAACACTTTGGGTTGTCCACTTCTCAAAATGATATGCCATGATGGGGTACTTTTCATACCTGGGCTGCCATACCCTCTCAAATTTAACCTAGGCCCGGCAAACCAATCTGGCAAACTCTACATTTGATCGTGTAACTTTCCAAAAAGCAAAAAAAAATGCTAAATTGAGGGTACCGATGAACTCGTAACACATTGCCGACCACAAATATCAATGTTGTAGGCCAGTAAAAGGTTGACTGAGCATGATATTAGCAGCAAAATAACAGTTTTCGTGTAAAAAATGCAAAACACAAACATGAAGACTAGGGTTGCACCGATACCGATACTAGTACTGCAGTACTAGTACTATCGGGGCCGATACTGGGTACTGCAGGAGTACTTGGTACTCGTGCAGTACCCCCCGATATTTTTACCGATATCGGAAGCCGGCATTGAGCCGGCTTGCCGGCATCCGAGGGGCTGCGGCGGCTGTCCGAATGCTCTATCGGCATTCGGACAGCCGCCCCTGGAGCTGCTCACACAATACGTACCTTCCTGGACGCCGCCGAGAATGTCTCCGTGCGTGTGCTCGTTGGAAGGACCCCAGCCGCGACCACGTGGGACCATGTGATCACGGCTGGGGTCCTTCCAACGAGCGCGCACAGAAACTTTCCCGGCGTCGCCCAGGAAGGTAAGTATGAACACAGTGAGCAGCTGCAGGGCCTGTCCGAATGCTGATAGAGCATTCGGACAGGCCCTGCAGCTGCTCTCCGCGATGATACTTACCTTCCTGGGCGACGCTGGGAAAGTTTCCCCGCGCGCGCTCGTTGGAAGGACCCCAGCCGTGATCACATGGTCCCACGTGGTCGCGGCTGGGGTCCTTCCAACGAGCGCACGCGCGGAGACATTCCCGGTGGCGCCCAGGAAGGTAAGTATCGTCGCGGGGGGAGGCATACCCATGTGTGATCTGTGGGGGCATATCCATAAACTGGGGGCAATATCCATGTGTGAGCTGGGGCAAATCCATGAGCTGGGGGGCATATCCATGTGTGAGCTGGGGCAAATCCATGTGTGAGCTGGGGCATATCCGTGTGTGAATGTGTGAGCTGGGGCATATCCGTGAGCTGGGGCATATCCATGTGTGAGCTGGGGCAAATCCATGTGTGAGCTGGGGCAAATCCATGTGTGAGCTGGGGCAAATCCATGTGTGAGCTGGGGCAAATCCATGTGTGAGCTGGGGCAAATCCATGTGTGAGCTGGGGCAAATCCATGTGTGAGCTGGGGCATATCCATGTGTGAGCTGGGGCATATCCATGTGTGAGCTGGGGCATATCCATGTGTGAGCTGGGGCATATCCATGTGTGAGCTGGGGGCATATCCATGAGCTGGGGGATATATACATGTGAGCTGGGGGCATTTTTATATGGGCTGTTCTTATTGGAAAGCGTCACATGACATTAAAGAAAAGTATCGGTGCTCGGTATCGGTGAGTACTTTTAAAAAGTATCGGTAGTCGTACTCGGTCTTAAAAAAGTGGTATCGGTGCATCCCTAATGAAGACCAAGTTTGCGACTAAGTGACTACTATAAAAAAATGAAACGTACACCATTTTGAATACCTGGGTTGTCTACTTTTCAAAATGGTATGACATGTTGGGGTACTTTTCATACCTGGGCTGCCATAAACTCTCAAAGTCAACATAGGGCCAGGAAACCAATCTGGCAAATTTCAAGTTGTAAAACCTGAAATGGGCAAACTCTATATTTGACCCTGTAACTTTCCAAAACATCATAAAACCTCTACATGGGGGGGTACCGTTGAACTCATAAGACATATGTATTTTATTTAATTTAATGCTAAGCGTACAATGTCATTCACACTAAAAATACAATGCAAAACTTTGAAAATAGCAAAATTTCCTTTTTTCTCATAGTTTTTAGGTTTTTTTCATACTATAATATATTTTATATATAAATCTTTGATGGAAACTGAAAGCCCTATTTCTCCTGAACAAAATGATATATAATAAGGGTGGGTACACTTAATATGTAAGAGGCAGTAGTGTATTTAGGTTTTGTGCTGCCCTAGGCCTGACTAAACTCGTGCACCCCCTAATTTAAATTTGACACACCCCTTCCTGTCAAGGGCACACCTCTTCCTGGTTAAACCCTTCCTCTTTAAGCTCCACCTTTTCCTCTTAGAGCTCCGCCTTTTCCTCTCTTTATATTAAAAGTGGATACCAAGTGCCTACTTGTATATTTTGTATACCATTTCAAATGTATCTATTGAGAAATAAAATTATGAAATGTTTAAATTCAAGCATTTTTACAAAGAACAGCCACGCATGTCAAGTAAGCGGGATCACAGCCGCTCTAATTGGTTGAACAATAAAATCCACAGAAACGTGCACTGCATACAGTATGAGCATATCACAGAGCTGCACAGCAATAAAACCCACAGAAATGGGCACTGTGTATGAGCATATCAGAGCTGCACAGCAATAAAACCCACAGAAATGTGCAGTGTGTATGAGCATATCACAGAACTGCACAGCAATAAAACTCACAGTAATGTGCAGTGTGTATGAGCGTATCCCAGAGCTCCAGGGCAATAAAACTCACAGTAATATGCAGTGTGTATCACAGAATCCACAGCAATAAAACTCCCAGCAATGCAATGTGCGGTGTGTGTCAGCGCATCAGAATTCACAGCAATAAAACTCACAGCAATGCAATGTGTGGTGTGTGTCAGCGTATCAGAATCCACAGCAATAAAACTCCCAGCAATGCAATGTGTGGTGTGTATGAGTGCATCAGAATCCACTGCAGTAAAACTCCCAGCAAACCGAGTGTATATG
Organism: Leptobrachium leishanense; assembly: GCA_009667805.1. NCBI lineage: Eukaryota > Metazoa > Chordata > Amphibia > Anura > Megophryidae > Leptobrachium > Leptobrachium leishanense. The sequence goes on along the minus strand of CM019064.1, from coordinate 88,773,411 downwards.
AGCACACAGCAATTATGCTGTGGAGCCATCTTGTCAGCAGTGGGGTGACACTGCCAGAGGGTGCACTGTAGCATTGATTCCCTTCCCGGTGAGTGTTCAGTCCAGAATAGAGTCTGTGTTAACGAAAGGGCGGGCAGCTGCGCGCGTGCGTTTCACGTGGTTCAGGCAGTCATGTGGTACTGAGACTCAGAGAAATGGCAGTGAAATGCCCTGATGTTCGGTGGTTTCAATCAGCAGGTTTATTCAGGCGAACCCCATAGGTTTCAATGTTAAAAATATTCCCGTTTTTATGCAATATCTAATAAATCATTTATTATTTTAATCTGCAGTAAAAAGTCTTTACTTATTGATTTTTTTTTAGTACCTTTTTGTCATTTTTCAGATTCTTTTGGCAAAATTCCCCACTTTTTTAATAGCAGTTTTTCTTTTTTCTGTAACAGAACTTTTTATTATCAATCATAGGATCTTATATGTAAATTCCAGACATTTTCGTTCAGTAGTTCTTTTGAAAACAGCAGGCCACAGGTTTGCGGTGGCAGCATACAGCGGCCGACTCCATGCACTTTGGGGACCCTGTGGTGAATGGTGAATTCACTGCAGGGTGGGGAAATTTTATTCTCCTAAGTGCAGGGAACTACAGAACACCAAAACGTTGGCGTCATTTCGGTGCTCTGTGAGTAACCCATTTAGTGGTGAGGTTTTTTGCTGCCCCCTGGAAAGTGAAATTGAAAGTGTAAATTAGTGAAATCTCAATGTATCCTCCCTGGTAAAATACTTTGCAAAAGTAAAAAAAAAAAAAAATTTTTTTTTTTTTTTTTTTTTTAGGGGTGGGGCCACCCAGTGTGGGCCACCGCCCCCTGGAAAGTGCCGCCCTAGGCCTGGGCCTAGTCGGCCTAGGCCAAAATACACCAGTGGTAAGAGGTATATTATGGTTGAACAGCGAATAGCTGAAATTCTACTTTTAGAAGTGTTCAAAAGTGTTCCAAACTTGTAAAATTACTCCCGTCCTTAAGGGGTTAAATCATATTTCCCTTTCCCCCCTGTTTATTGTTTATACGCCTTTTTAAAGATTTTCCATGAAACCAAGAAATATAGTATAACAAATTGTGGCTAGAAAAGCCAGTTATGCATTAAACGCCGGTCTTGCTGGCGTTGCAAATACTGGCTAAAATCACTGGTATTGCAATGAAGCTTTTCTTTCTGCCGTCTGGATTATACAGGGTTATTCAGAGAAAGGTGAAACTCTGGAGAACTTTTGGAGAAGTGAAAATTCTAGGTCAAAATAGCGGATTTGGAAAGTGAGATAAAAGGGAGAATTTTTCTGGTTTGGTTATTTTGACCTAGAATTTTCACTTCTCCAAAGACCCTGATAGTTTTGAGAAGAGCCAGCATTTCTTGGCACTGCAATACAGGCACAATACCAGCGCTTAGTGAATAACCCTCAAAATGTTCAATGCTCTACTACTATGTTGTAAAATTGTCAGTTGCTTTGTCCCTTATTGACTAAACAAACTTTAGTTTATAACCCAGAGAGCAGGGCGAAAGAAAGAGAAAATCAAATGAGGCTAGGGTCAGGCGAGCGCATTATGTGCGGACTGTGTGTCCGTGCACAATGGACGTACTTTCTGACTGATGACAAGGTAGTGGCCACACAGTCCATTTTTGTGACTGATATAGATAGGAAAATAAATTAGTATGAAAAACATTTTGTCTGTCAAAATGCTGGACGTACGTATAAGTGCAGTCAGTCTGACTTTGTTCCATCACTCACACATAAAGCTATGTGGACGTTGCGGACGCAGCACACTCTGTGCGTCCGTTCTAGCGGATTTACGTTCTTGCCTAACTTGCGTCCGTTTGCCACCTCCGTTGTGCGTCCGCACTTCCCACTTGTAGGCTACTACAGGCGTTAAAATGTGCGGCAACACGGACGTGAACACTGCACTCATCTGACCCGAACCTTAAACCTAATCTGCCTTTTTAAAAACACTATACACAGATGAACCAAATATGAAAATGGAAAATTGTGATAAATTATTTGCACCGGTCTACGGAGCATTAAGAATTGTGTTGTCTATCACAGTAACCGGGAACAACGCTGTGCAACAGTAACTGCATTGCTCTTGTGCAAAAACAATGGTGAGTTGGATATACATCCGTGATTTTAATGTGGGGATCTTCATAGATCGCACATAGAAACTACAGTGACAACAATAGTGAAGACAATGTTGGGACAACTTTGCCTGAAACAACAATGGAACCAACAGTAAAATTTACGTGGGGCAGCAACTATAATGGAAACATCAGTGGGAAGCCCACAAACACCTACACTGAGCAGTACACAAACGAAGGCAGACACTATAGTAGAAAGAAGGGGGAAAACTACAGCAACCTCTGGTAGTCAGTCACCCTAAACGGAGTTCACCGCAATGGTGGATTCAGGGAGGGGGCAAATCCCCGAGCTGCAAACCCATTGTAGGAGATAGAGGATCTCTGGACAGTTTAAACTCATGTATCTCCAGTTTCATACACCCTACACAGTTGGCTGAGGTGTAATTGGAAAGGCTAGAGTCTGGCCTTTCCATTGATATTTATTTATTTATAAAGGATTTTACCAGGAAGGATACATTGAGATTTCCCTTGTTTTCAAGTATGTCCTGGGTTGATATCAAACATGACCATGCACAATGTACAAAGAAAAAAAAGAAAAAATATAAAGAACTTATTTTTCAGTTTTGGTTAAAATTGCGTATTTCCTTAGAAAACACAGTAACAGATTCTCAGTGTACGAGTTTGAAAGGGGTACCCTGTCAAATATATAAATCACAAAGGTTTGAATGGTGTGGGAAAATAAACTTTACACAGTGAAAATTATTGAAATCTAAATAGAAATTTACAATTTGTTAAATGTTTTGTCTTACCAGAATGTCATAAAAAATATATGTGCCAGAATGCAGACTGGGAAGCATTGCTGCGCTGGGTCTGTCAGGCGTCACCTGAACTGCTGAAGGACAGATCCTGTGTGGTAATGTCCTGGGGAGGGTAAGGATCATGAGCACAGCCTGCAATTTGGCGAGCTCAGCCTTTCACTGTTGATCAATGGTCACGAAAGTTACACCACCGGTTTTTTTTTTCAATGAAAGAATGGTGGTTATTGAATAACTTTCATGGGATTGTACCCCCAACAAAGGCAAGAGATTGGAACATGGGTGGGTGAGTTAGCTGGGGTGTGCCACTGATGCAACTTGTAACACCAGCGCTCCAAACAAGATAAGTATGCCTTGAAAATGGGCATGGATGAAACAGGCATGGGTGCCCAGAAAAGTTCCCTCCAAAAGGGACATGCAAGTCCCTAAAAGTTGTTTCCCTCTGTACCAGAGAACACTCTCACTAGATGTCGCCATTTATATCAGAGAGGGAGTTGGTCCCGTGTAAGTATTAAGGTATTTAGAAATTACTCCCCTTAGGGTGACATTAGAGCATAGTTTGATCAAGAGAAATGTCTAAATAGTGCATAGAGAAAAAAACAAACATTTTAGCAAGTGTGCATGATAAAGAGTACAAAACGGCTATCTACTATCCACTGCTTCGCATATCTCAGACCGCTCTAACGTAAGACATATGAGTATTCAAATACATAGATTTGAATAAGGATAATAATTCAGACTCTGCATCAATAGGGTTTATTCAGTTCACTGAGAAATACTGGGTATGCAGATATGGAACTTCAAATTTTAGGAACAAAATGTGCTGCAAAAAATAAAGAAATAATATAAATAAATTGTAAATGGATTTATTCACTTCAAATTATATTGACTGAAAATTTTGCACAAAAAAAGAATGGCTACATAGGAATAAACATAAATAAAATGTTTTACCATAGCAATCTTGCTCATCTATTGGCAATTCTATTGATACATAAGTGAAGGTCAGTATTGGTCTTCTTCACCCAATGATGACGGCTAATGCTTGACCACAGAATATTGATTTGTCATATATAAGAACCCTGCCAAGAATATTGTAGATTTGTAGCAGGGGATGATGTGGATGATCTTTGTAACACTGTTTTTTTGTGCCCTGATGATGTCATGCGTGTGACGAAACATGTTGGCAGCAGGGGCAGATCCAGACACAGGTTTTCGGGGGGGGGCACTGCACCACTTTTGCTAAGAGCTGGTGTTGGGTTTGCAGTGACAGACAGAGACGCGCCTAATTGCAAGCTGTGCTCGTTACACTCACTCTCCCCAGAACATTGCAGAGTGTGTACTCATGTGGCTCATGAGCCCTGCGAACCCTCTCCATACCAGGGGCCCAGGGTACCCCCCTACCAGCTCACATGTAATATATTGCCCCCAGCTCACATTTTAAATATATTTCCCACAGCTCACATGGATATATATTGCCCCAGCTCACATGGATATATATTGCCCCCCCAGCTCACATGGATATATATTGCCCACAGCTCACGTCGTCCCAATCGGTCTCCTGCCGTCTGCCAGCCAGGCCCCTCCGAGTGCTTTTCTTTGTATGAGCGGCCGCTGGCATGAAGCTCTGCTGCTCGCCTGGGAACCACGCACAAGCCGCGGTCTCGCAAGATCCCGGAGTTCACAAGATCTCGTGAACTCCTCGATCTCGCGGCTGGTGGATCCCAAGAGAGCGACCGAGCTTCATGCCAGCGGCCGCTCGTACAAAGAAAAGCACTCGGCAGCCGGCGTGTCAGTAATATTTTCTCGGGGAGGGCAATTGCCCCGTTGCCCCCTCCTGGATCCGCCCCTGGTTGGCAGCAGCATTTTATATTTTAAATTAGAATAGACTAGTATATCCTCCATACTAGGGTACGGAGATTCTTCCTTTGTTGGTGTCGGTGGAAGGAGCAACCCTGAAGTCACCGCTGAGTGCTTTTAAGTGCCCATTTTTATGATACTTTGACATTGGATATAACTTTTCTGTTATATTTATGTCAACTAGGTTTAATTTTTCTTTTCGTTTGAGTGCTCAAAATCCCAAAAATAGAATTTGAAGACACTGAATTTTTTTTAATTATTTGTTTTATATTCGGTGTAGTTTTTTGACACTGCACAGCATCCAGATCTGGCATTTAAAGGTCATCCCACTTTGACATTATGGAGTGTGGCTAGTTTATACTTCTAATTTCTCTCATGAGGTTGGGTAGCACTAATTACTTGGCTTTTTCTGCTATCTTGTAGGCTTTACTTTCCCCTCTTTGTTGTTGTATATTAAAGCACAATACTTACCTCTTTATCCATCAGGTGGAATCAGAAGAGCCAGCCTATAGTAGACAAGCAATGGCGGTGCCCAGCAGTGAACATGACAGGTGAACTTTAAGTACTACCACCTAAAAACAGCCGTAATGCACACCTATCATTTTCCTCATATTTTGATCAGGGTTTCCAGCTATTGTTTATTTGGAAGGACTTGCCCAACCCCAAACAATATGACAGACACACGGCAAGTTATTCCTTTGTACATTTACAATATAACAGATAAGCACAATTTTTATTCATTTATTTACTCCGTTTCTATTGCTAACCTGTTACACCTGGTTTCATACAACAAAGATTGCTCTCGTGACGGTTTACACAATAAAGACTGTTTACAACTGGATCCATTCAAAGAGGATTGCGCACATACAGCATTACAGAATAGTAACTAATTGCAAGTACAGTAATGTACCACAATAATAGCTATTTATACCTTACCATACAGCAATGACCAGTCACACCTAGCTTTAAATAACAATAACTAATCAGCAGTAGTTTCACACAATAACCCACAACCCGAATCACACTATGACTGGTCCAGCAGTTAAGTAAAAAAAGACTTATTGAAAAACGTCACCCATTAATTTCTACTCAGCTTCTAATAGTCAAATCCCGTTCAGCTCATCCCTCCAATACAACTGTGCAGAGGTCTCGACTTCACAAGAAGTGAGTTCAACCTAACACCAGGTCGCTGCTCTACAATCATCAAAAGACTACTTGATCCCACGCAGAAGACGCCACCAGCGAGTGTCCTTGGGCAAGGCCTAACGATATGGATGCGCCTACCTCACAAAATACTTGTACATCTCATAGATTGGAAGTTCCCTTGGGAACAGGCTCCCCATGAATCAGGTCATCATCCATGTGTGATATTTTAATGTATCAACCCCTTGTACAATGATCCTGTAAAGCGCTGCGGAATTTATGGCGCTATATAAATAAAGGATAATAATAATAGTAGTCACATCATGCTTCGTGTCACACCTATTTAAAGATGGTGCCTGCTTGCCCTGGGCCTCAAACAATTCTGGCCGCTCACATAGGTTTACAGGATAATGACTAATTACATGTAGCTTCACACATTCTTAACTGAATTCATGTAATCACAACTGCTAACATACAGGTTTTACACAATAATTACTGCAAACGTAACAGCGTAAGATTCTATTTTTTTTAGAAAGTATTTTACCAGGAAGGATACATTGAGATTTCTCTCGTTTTCAAGTATGTCCTGGATGTCAAGTATGTACCGTTAGCTGTCTTGCCCAAGGACACATAGTGGATAGGTGCTCTGGCCGGAATCGAACCTGTGTCTCCGCGATTATAGTGCAGTGATGTTACCTCTACTCCTCCCAGCTGGTTTGGTGTAAAGAAATTGATTCCTTACACCAAATAATGACTACGCAATCACATAATAATGCAATAATAACTGTTCAAAGTAATATTTTCCCAATAATGACCGCTTTAGTTTGCCAAACGCCATTCAAAATATATCAACAGATTGCACCTACTGATACACAGTAACTGCCCAACAGCTAACCTCACAAATAATTACTGTTTGCACACAATAACGACAGAGATGCTGCAATTTGAATGTATCTGCGGTCAGAGATTGATTACCCGACTATTTGACAAATTATGCATTCCTGTGGGTTGCATCTCCGGCCAGCTGATTATCATGGAGAACTGATACTCTACCACACATAAATCACTTCTGTCCGAGATTCCAATTTAGAAAGCTGCATATTGTATAAAATGTGTTTGTGTGTGTTGTTTTGATGAGCAGCCGATACACATTGCCATGATGTTTTTAGGTAGTAGTGTTACCATATAGCAATGTTTCCCAACCCTGGTCCTCAGGTCCCCCTAACAGGCCAGGTTTGCGAGATATATGAAGCAGAGAACAGGTGATATAATTCAGTCTGAATTTTCCAAAGGTAATCCGAAAACATGGCCTTTTAGGCTGGGGTCAGACGAACGCAGTTTTAACGTGCGTTTAGCCGCACGAAATCACGGCCGTGCTAGCAGCAAATGACGTCCAATGCCGGGCAGCATACGACGAACGGCCGCACGAAAGTTCGTCCGTGCAACGCAAGTGGCAAACGAACGCATTTTTTCGAGAACGTCAAACCGCTAGTACGGACGTACAGAGTGCGCTGCGGCCGCATAGCGGCGTGTTTGCGTGATTGGGAGACGTCAGACGCTGCTCATGTCCGGCCAACAAAACGTCCAGACGCAAAAAGGGTTTTATTGATGATCCGTACAAAATCACGGACGAAAATGCGCATCGTATGACCGCTATCGCGTATTCCGTGAAAAAATATGTCCATTCGTTCGAACGCACTTTTTCACGGACAACGTGAAAAATGCGTTTGTCTGACCCTAGCCTTAGTGGGACACTGAGGAACAGGGTTGGGAAGCACTGCCATATAGGATCCATTGACATGAGTATTCAGACCCTTTGCTATGACCTGTGAGATTTAGCTCAGATACATTCCATTTTTAGAGGTTTCTTCACTTTAACTGGAGTCCACCTGTGGCTCATTCAATTAATGGGACATTACCTGGAAAGATACCAGTCTGTCTGTGCTCCCAACTGTAAGTGCAAATCAGAGAAAACAACAAGCCATGAGTTCAAAGGGAAGTATGGTGTCTAGGCACAGAGCGGAGGAAAACCAAGGGGTCTGAATACTTTTTGACTGTACTGTATATTGTTGTATGTTTTACGAAAAGTCTGATAGCCATTTATCTACTTTTTTTGATGAATGCTTTAACATTCAGGAGAAGCACATACCACTGCATATTTTTATGGTGTATTATTTACTATTTATCACTTTTCTGTCACATAACGCAGGGTGGATTCCTTTTCTAGGGCCTCATTTCCAAGCTCTGCTTCCTGTTAGATTTTATTTCGGGCTGACGACGATATTGTATCTTTCCTTCAGTTTTTGGAATGCCGCTCTCTACGTTTCAGAGATGATTCACGCAAGCTCTGACAGATTTTAAGGTTTTATAGCTGGCTGAGCATCACTGGAAATCTAGTCCATAACTAGGATGGCCAAAAATGTACATCTTTATCCTTAAAAACAAAATAATAATTCATATGATGCTTTACTAAACCTAACGGTGCACTTTACGCATTGTAACAAACCAAAGCCTTTATTGCATTTCTAAAAGTCATTCTCTGGGTCTATCACAACACCCATTGGTTTATAAGGGCTCAGACACTAAACTCTTCCATACTAAGCTAAAAATCTTTCACGAGCTTTTATTGTATCGATGCACTTGTATTTGTCATCTGTAGTAATGAGGACATTTCCCAGAATCCATCTGATATGCTCTCCTTGATTGGAACAATGTTTCGAGAGAGAAAACGAGTAACAAAGTATTTGATCACTGAGGCAGTGAGTAAACAGGAAATGGGAGGCGGCCATAATATACGCAGCATGTTAAGATTAAAGCAGTCTGGCTAAATTGTCTATTAAATAAATCATTTTACTTACTTACATGCATCAATTAAATAAAAAGAACCCACGTCTGATGTATAATATTGGAAATTCTATACTACTATATTCTACACAGTGGCCCCCAACCCTGGTCCTCAGGGCCCACTAACAGGCCAGATTTTACAGATCACCTTGGGGAAATGCAGACTGAATCCTGCAATCACTGAGCAGCAAATCATATCACCTGTGCTGTGCTTCACATATCTGGAAAACCCGGCCTGTTAGGAGTACCTGAGGACCAGGGTTTGGGACCACTGGTCTAACGCACTGGTTCCTTCCCAACAGGCAAGATTTTAAGGATCCCCTTGGAGAAAAGCAGACTGAATCCTGCAATCTCTGAGCAGCAAATCATATCACCTGTGCTGAGCTTCACATATCTGGAAAACCCGGCCTGTTAGGAGTACCTGAGGACCAGGGTTGGGGACCACTGGTCTAACGCACTGGTTCCTTCCCAACAGGCAAGATTTTAAGGATCCCCTTGGAGAAAAGCAGACTGAATCCTGCAATCTCTGAGCAGCAAATCATATCACCTGTGCTGTGCTTCAGATATCTGGAAAACCCGGCCCTTTGGAAGTACTTGAGGACCATAGTTGGGAACCACAGACCTAATACATATTATTTTATGTGGTACACATGGGTATGTACAGCACATATTATAGGGTGTGTGCACATGTTGCATTTATCACTAACAAACTAAGTCAGGAGTAGGCAACTGTGGCCCTCCAGATGTTTTGGGGCTACATGTGGGTCAGCAAACTGGATGAGTGGCGGAGCATCCTGGAAGATGTAGCTCCCCAAGGATCTGAAGTTCCACGATTGCTGACCACTGCTGTAAATGATCACAAACTGTTAGGGTTTTCTTATGATAAAGAAAACCCTAAGTGTGGAACTAAAATGGAGTAATTAACTGAGTCAGCACAACGTTCGATGCGCACACCGGTAGTGGTAATTTTCCTGTGTTGACCATAACTGGCTCCCATTTTTATCAGCAGCCATAATAGAGTATGGAGTAGTTACTTTTTTTTCCAGGACATTGAGGATGCTTTTGTCCTAGTGAGGTTATATACCCAGGGACACACTGGAGTGCTGTGTTATTAGGAATTAGCAATCACCTGGCTGGAGATGCAGCAAAGGACATGTACTTGGTACCAAAGCTGAGAGCGAGCCTTGTTTTTAAGTCATATTACACATGCATGCAGTTGGCTATTAAGCTACTTTAGGTTGGCCATTATAGACAGTATATTGACTCCATTAGTTAAAGGCCTACAGTAAAGCAATTTTCTTTGCAAATACAATTTATTTCCATTTTCTAAAGCAGGCTTAAGCCTGTCTCTAATTGTATACATCAATATTTCACATTGTCAAAGTGGACCATTCTCATTTTAGGGTCATGACAGAAGACGCAAAATAAGAGCCGAATAACCAATGATGTCATGATGACCAATTAATGGCTAATAAAATAAAAATGAATGCATCTCGTAACCAAACCAATACCACAAAACTGAAAATCTAAAGAAAAGGAGAAGAAGATTCGGATAAGATAAAGAGGCAGAAGGATGTGCACCAATACAGGGATTGTACCAGCTACATTAGGATGGTATGTGGGTATAGAATGTGAGCACACAGTTCCCACCTTACTTGTTTTAAAATGTGCTTTTTTTGATCTCCGCTCACCACACCTTGCATTTACGTGACTACTAACTCCAAGACAAACACAGATATATTTTGGAATATTCATACGAGTATTCCTCATGGTTCCAAATGAAAAAAATAAATATTCCTTTTTGTGTTTCCTTACTTAGTTGTGTCTGTACCTCTGCACCTAATAAACATTGCTTTCTGCGCACCGAGACATCTTATTTGGCTGATATACCATTAGATCACTCATTACACACCATAGCTAAACCTATTAATAATACAAATGCATCCTTGAAGCATTGTGACTAATTGCTGTGTTTATGTCACATTGGTCACATGCCATACAGATAACAGAGGGGATGTGGTTATATTATTGTAGGCTGCACCCTGCCATACTCTCTTATCCACAAAGGCAGCAACAGCTACAACAATCGGTTAACTGTCCACATTATTATTTCTTTTGTAATGCTCCAGGTCATTTGTGAGCAGAAATATGTCTCGTGACAGTAAAAATCTGCCATTTGTTTTGCATTTTGACAATGCTTGAACTGCCACCTCATCAAATCAGTAAAGATTCAACTTCTCCTCATTTCAGTAACTTTGGTAGCCGCACACCTGTAGTCACAAAGGAGTTAATGAAGTGGTACAACCTTATGTGCCGTTACCATCATACTGCACCAGGTGCTTGTTTTATTTGGCCTAGCCTGTTTGCTTGTTTTTTTCGCCCAGAATCTGGCTTTAAAAAGTGGTGGTTAATGTCACGCAGCAGGAAGATATGCAGCTGCCCAGAGATTTTTATTCTGCAATGAGGGTGTCCAAGCTTGGCCCTTCAGCAGTTTCCAGACTACAATTCCCATAACTACCACTAGTCTACAATAGGTCCACACCTCTGGCTCTGCCTTAGTTAATCCAATTCGGTGGAAAAAAGCCTTGATAAATGATTTTTTTTCCCTATAATGTTTACCGACGGTAAATAATTGAAAACAAATACATAATGAATAAGCAGAATTATCAGCTGGCATAAGCATGCAGGGATATCCTGTATATTACTCCTACTACAAATAAGGCATGATATCCATTCACTCTTCCTCTAACCAGACCTAACACTTCTCTGTAGGCTCTTGTACCCCCTGCAGTCTCATAATGCACACTGACATTTATTTTCCCATTATTCTCCAGATCGCATTTACTAAACCCATTAAATGTGAAACTTGCCCCAAAGCATTTTACACACAACAAGCAATGGTCACTCTGTGCATTTCCTGCACATTAATGCATGTGATGGGCTTGGGGTGAAAGTGCAATTATTGGGCAAAGTTAGATTTATGGAGCAATCACCCGGGATAGAATCCAATGGAATATTTGTGCCAATTGCTTCTTAAACTTTTCTGCATAACTAATTAAACACTCACTCATATAAATATTTTTTTAACATATGCACACAATATATATATATATTTTCATACACATACAATATATTGAATATATATATGATGTACAAACTGTTGGCAATATATAATTGATGATGATAATAATATGCACACTATATATTAGGTATATGGGTGTATGTAACAATATATATTTAGTGTATATATATTTATACACACACACACAATTTGTGGAATATATATATATATATTATATATATATACACACACACACCACGCTAATATTTATGCATATATATATATATATATATATATACACAAACATGTATAAATTATAGCGAGTTGTGTGTGTATATTCCACAAATATGTGAGTGTATACATACACACAGACACAATATACATTTAGTGTATATCGATGCATACACCCATATACCTACTATATAGTGTGTATATTATTACCATCATCAATTATATATTTATATATTGCCAACAGTTTGTTCATCATATATATATATATATATATATATTCAATATATTGTATGTGTATGAGTATACACACACTATGTTCTGGTCAATCATTTTCTCTCCATACTATGTTTCCTGTTTCTATGTATCTGCAGTCTTGTCATTTTTTAATCTGCAGTCTGTCTTTTTTGATTTTTAAATAGCACCTGTCATAAAGCCAGCAATGAGGCACCTGCTATATGTCATAGAACAACATGCAGATACTTTGTAGTTTAATCCAGCCAGTGATCCATAGCTGCATGCCTCATGCTCCTCTACCCACACACTATTCCCACATCCCTCAGCATAAAGAGAAGCATTTTTCTTTGTCACCCACCTGCTTATCAGACAGCTCTTTCTCCAGCTCCCTGTATTTATTGTGCCAGACCAGGTAGTGCAGGGGGTATCTGCTCTCAGGACCTTTCTTTACAGGCATCATCCTCGTCTCATGCTGGAGTGTCCACCCTTCTTCCCAAAAATCACCATGCAGATGGAGTGGGAGGGTGGGCAGCAGGAATAGGCTGAGATCCTAGGAAATATGTGGGTGCAAGTCTGTGTGTGTGTGTGTGAGTGTGTGTGTGTGTGTGTGTGGGCTCTCCTTACACAGCAGTCGTGCAGGGATGACTAAAAACAGCAGCAAATCTTCAGCCCTGATAAAGACACAAGCAGGCAGACAGTGCTCTTCCTCCTTCCAGCAACCAGCACAGCATCAGCCTGCTACACCAAGATGGAAACTAAAGGCTAAGCAAAGGGTTAATCTGGGCATGGCATAGAGGGGATCCCCGGATAGGCAGAGAGCAGGGCAAGCTAGGAGAAGAGGGAGAGGCAGTGCCAGGGGCTCCTGGTGGGCTCAGGACTCCTCCCTGGCAGCAGCTCAGCCTCGGCTCTACTGTCTGTGCATTGTGCTGGATGTTGCCAGTGACAGGCAGCGGAGATTTGCATTATGGGGATTGTAGTTGAATGTCTGTTTTAAGTGGCAGGTGTGGCTGTGAGAATTCATGGGCTGTCCCTAGAGAGAGACTTCAAGCTCATTCCTATCGCAGAATACTGGAGAAAAGCAGTGATACATTGTATCTTCATAAACTGCAGGGAAATACTCTGTCACTCTTAGACCAGCTTAATCTTGAGTGTGCTGGTATTCACTTTAATATATATATATATATTACTCACAAATATTAAACATATTACTATATACTATATTATTACTCATAAGTATTAAACATATTATTATATAGTATATATTATTACTCATAAATATTAAACATATATTATTATATAGTATATATTATTACTCATAAATATTAACATATTATTATATAGTATATATTATTACTCATAAATATTAAACATATTATATATTATTACTCATAAATATTAAACATATTATTATATAGTATATATTATACTCATAAATATTAAACATATTATATATTATTACTCATAAATATTAAACATATTATTATATAGTATATATTATTACTCATAAATATTAAACATATTATATATTATTACTCATAAATATTAAACATATTATTATATAGTATATATTATTTATTATTACTCATAAATATTAAACATATTATTATATAGTATATATTATTACTCATAAGTATTAAACATATTACTATATAGTATATATTATTACTCATAAATATTAAACATATTATTATATAGTATATATTATTACTCATAAATATTAAACATATTATTATATAGTATATATTATTACTCATAAATATTAAACATATTATATATTATTACTCATAAATATTAACATATTATTATATAGTATATATTATTACTCATAAGTATTAAACATATTATTATATAGTATATATTATTACTCATAAATATTAAACATATTATTATATAGTATATATTATTACTCATAAGTATTAAACATATTACTATGTAGTATATATTATTACTGATAAATGCCTACCATAATCTACACTTACAGTGAGATTAGAAACTAAAGATGTCAAATATATTCGTTTACAAATTATAATGAGCGGCACCCCCTACCTCATGGGTCAGCAACCTTGGCCCTCCAGATATTTTGGAACTACAGTTCCCTTGAGGTTCAGTCAATCTTTGAGTGGCTAAGCATCATGGGAGATGTAGATCCAAAACATCTGGAGGGCCAAGGTTGCTGACATATCTTCTGTCACCCACATATTTGATGAAGACATTAGCTACTTTTAAGATGGTAAAGTAAAGTTAATTAACCTCGGGTGTGAACAATACCAAAAGGAAACGTAAACATCAAAATAAAAAATAAACAAAAAATTCTGGAATTAAGCACAATTTGAATTAATGCATTTTTATTTTTAAAAGAATGCATTTATGCAATACTGTTTTCAGCAGTTTTGAACAGCTATTAAGTATTACTTTATAACAACAATAATATAGCATACATATGAACAGTAAAGCTGGGCAGCATTTTAGAGGGGCAGGTAAAAGGAAAGGGTAATATATACCAGGTGAAGGGGAGACGTGGGGTGGTTGAGAACATGTGGATAAGTGGGGTACTGAGACATAACAATGTTAAAATGGGCACACATTAAAGGCAATAAAACATAATTTGAGGAAGTAGGGTTTTCAAAATTAATACTGCTCCTATAGTATCTAGAAAATTGGTAGGTGGGGACCCAGGGGACCCCAACATTTTGGCTGTAAGCCTTTGTGCTGAGATAAACACACGCATTTTTTTGTTGTTTGATATGTATATATTTTTTTGGTATGTGTATTTTTAGGAGTTTATACGTATATGGTTATGTTATTTTTCATTGTGGTTTCATGTTATATATACTTTCGGATTGTATTTATTTCTAATACACAGCCTTTTGTATTTTCTTATATTGGTTTGCCAATCTTTCTTACAATAATATTTAGTGCTGTGACATGAGAGGAATGGAGCTACAGCAAAGCACATGTAGCATAACACAACACAAACCGTGGAATAGGACCCTCTGTCTTGGTGACTTCTTGTCCTGTTTCTTGCTCCTGGAAGTCTGTGACATTTCCAACTGGACACCTTTAGTCTCCCTGGCAGTTAATAAATAATCTTGGGTAGGTTATCATTTGTTGAGGCCTAGTTCTGCCATACCACTTTCAATCTTTCTTGTCTTCCCTTACCCAAATTTTTTTTTTTTTTTCCTGGGGCAGGGGAAATTCTCTGGACCTTTTATGAATACCCTTGCTTCAGTACATCTTGGGGTGAGGCTTTACAGTGGTGGAAAGTACACTTTGTCTGGTGTCTTGCAGCAATGTATTTATGGAAAAGCTTGTATATTCGTGTGTGTGCAGCCTACAGAAGGATGATAACAGAGCGTTGCCACTGATATAGGTAAAGTGTATATGTAGAGAGTTCTATATGGCGCTACACACATTCAATAAAATGAGCAAGCCAATATATACATATAAATCAACAGTGCCTCTTCCTGGTTGCTCTTTTTCTGTCAGCGCTGGACATTCTAACTCAATGTATCCAAAATCTGTTCTCACTGAGAACTTCTCAGGACCCCACTAACAGCTAAGGTTTTTCCGATATCTGAAGCAAATCATAGGTGATATGATTTGCTGCTCAGTGCTCAGTGATTGCAGGATTCGTTCTGCATTTCCCCAAGGGAATCCTTAAAATCTGGCCCGAGGGCAGGTTTGGGAAATATATACAACAATTTTAGGGCCTGCTTTTGCATCCCGTTCCTTTGTTTCTTGTATGCATATCAAAGCATCGTCAGACTCGAATACACAGACAGCTCCCTAACCTCTTATTTAGGCTCCATATTGCTAATATAGTATATTAACCCTTTCGCTGCTGAACCATTTCACCCCTGTGTGCTGAGCTCATTTTTTAACCGGTTTCGCTCATCATGTTTAAACGCGATTTGAAGTCACGTTTTATTATACGACCCAGACAAATTATATATCGTTCTTTTCGGCAGATTCATAATATATCATTATTATATGTATAGGTCATGTCCTACCTGAATATTATAACAAAAATGTAATAAAATTCGAATTTTCAATCAGCTTCAGCGTGTAAAGTGTTTTTTTTTCATATTTTATCATCCGAGCCTTTGCGTTTATATTTTCTATGGGATGTGCTTGCTAAAAAAATTAGCAAAGGACCCCTCCCTCCCCTTCAGGCACCTTCCCTGCTCTGGCGCGGGTTGCCTGGAATAGACGTCATCGCGCCCAGCACGATGATGCTATTCAGTCGGCTGGAGTCCTGGAGGCAAGGCACTCCCGCACTGGGAGGCCGCAGCGATCGGCCGAAATACCGGACGATAGCGGGCTACGATGATAGGATGCGCTGAGTGTGTCCTTCGCAGCCTATGCACCACTTGGCTGAGTGCGTCCTTAGCAGCCAAGTGGTTAAAATGTTGTCATTTCAAAGAGCCCCATGATAAGGAAACAATTTGATCAAAATGTGCTATTACTGCTCTGGTCATTTGGATATGTTGACTATGCACCTGTCTGTAAAACTGTGAATGTGAACATTCTGAATATCTCATCATGGTGCATTGTCTCACAACATGATTTCAATACATGTAAAATTACTAACAATTGAATCCCGATGGATCTCCAACACTCTTTTACCAAAATGGTGACATACAGCAGGGACGTGCAGTCAGGGGTGGCAGGGGAGGCAGAGCCTCCCCTGCCATTCCAGTAAATTAATGTGGTCATTGTGCTGTAATGACATGTGTGATGTGTATATTTAAACTGTAAAATAAATTTTATTTATTGAAAAAAGTTCTCATACTCATTACTCACCTGCTCCACGCTCCCTCGCTGTGCTTGCTTCTTCTCTCTGTCCGCTTTTTTCTCCTGCACTTTCAGTTGCTGTGTGTGATTCACTACACAGACAGCAGGGGCAGCACTGAGCCAGCCTAGCCTACGCAATTTGTGCAGCTGAATGCTGCACTAATTGCGAAGCTCTAGCTGGTTCTACGCTCTTTTGTGCCTCCAGAAGCAATGAGAGCAATTGAAAGCTTGAGCCAATGGGAAAGCTCCATTGGTCTCAAGCAATTCTTTTTTTAAAAAAAAACGCCCCCTCATGGGAGCCAGAGCTCCCCATGGATTGATTGTCGCAGGACAGTCATGTGACTGTCCACGTCAGTCGTGGGGGGGGGGGCAGGCAGAGCTCATCAATCAGCATGTGTGTAATAGCGCCCTCTATTAGTCAGTATTGTAAGTGCGTGCTCTTACAAGATTAAACACCTGTATGCAAACTTTTTTACAGTAAGAGTTGTAATGGTGCTCTCTCTAATAGTCTCGTATCAGATACGGTGCATGTGCTATCCGAGAGACCCGTCACCAAAATATGTATAACAGCGAACATATCAAACTACTCCCTCAATTATTCTATAGTTTAACCCTTTCACTGCTGAGGCATTTCACCGCTGTGTGCTGAGCTCATTTTTACCACTTTCGCTCATCATGTTTAAACGCGATTTGAAGCCACATTTTATGATACGACCCAGACATATTATATATCGTTCTTTCCGGCAGACTCCGCAGATTCATAATATATCATTTTTACATATATACGTCATGTCCTGCCTGTATATTTATGGCAGAAAATGCAATAAAATTTGAATTTTTAATCATGCAGCGTGTAAAGTGTTTTTTTTCACCTTTTATCACATGAACATTTGCGGTTATATTTTCTATGGGGTGCGCTTGTACAAAAATTAGAAATGGGGACTTATTACATTTTTTGGGGGGAATTATGTGATTTTTAGCAAACGCACCCCATAGAAAAAAAATCGTTAGTGCAGCATCATTGTTCACATTATAATTGAGATGTGAACAATATTGCTGCATTAATAAAAATACCACACAAAAAAATACATGTTTTTATTATTATTATTATTTTTATTTATTATTATTATTTTTTTTATTTTGTTTTACTGTATACCTGATCATGTTGGGTATCATTCGAAAGGCCATGCTCAGACCGTTCTGGAGATATCGGGGTTCAAACAAACCCCTTATCTCCACCAGGGGATTTCCTTGGGAAATCCCCGGGCAGCTAGGGGCTCCCTGGCTATCTGACGTTATACGTGAGGACGTCAGGCAGTGAGGGGGGACCCGGGGGTGGAGCTGCCATCCAAGATGCCGGCCCCCACCGGAGCTAGGCCGCACTTTGGCACCGCAAGGCGCTGAAGTGCGACCCGGTGCCTAAGGGGTTAAAGCCAGGCACCGCTTAAAAGGGGAGACTCTTCCCTTTTAAGCGGTGCCTGGCTTTTCTTTGTGGGACCTCCCGATCGGTAGGTAGAGGGATCCGAACGGATCCCCCCCCTCCCTTCCAGGCGATCTCCGAACGGATCCCCCCCTCCCTTCCAGGCGATGATGCCATTTACGTCGGGAGGAGCTTGACTTCAGCGTCCTTAGACGCTGAAGTCAGAACGCCGCGGGACCCCGGACAGAGAGGTAAATATCTCCGCTGGGGGTCCCGCAAAGCTGATGACGTGTGGGACACGTCCTCAGCATACAGCGGGAGTAACTGAGGACATGTCCCATACGTCGTCAGCAGTGAAGAGGTTAAAGAGCAAAACGCAGACGAAGCTATAACATCTAATGTTGAAAGATAAAGACAGTGAGAGAAGCATAAAAAAAAACATCCATTGCTTGGCGTACTGTCATTAAAGAAGGAAAAACCTCACATAGATGCCACCAACAGGTACTAAAGGGAAAAGAAAAAGAAAAGGAAGGAGAAAAGAAAAAAAGGGAAGGGGGTAAAACTGTGGGCCCAACTTTGACAGACCTTCGTCTAACTTGGGTAAGCAATGCGAGCAGAGGCCAGGGAAGCAAACGCCGTCACCCATGGTGACCAAACCGCCTCAAAGTGAGCCATTCTGTCGAGAACCACTGCCGTCAGGCGTTCCATTGTAACCATGTGCCAAATTTTGGCCTCTATCAGCTGGCGCGTGGGAGGGGGTCCCTTCCAGGTCTTAGCCAAACAGATGCGTAACGCAGCACACACCCTAGAGACCAGAGAATGCTCGCCGCGTGTAAGGTGTGTCTCGGGGTGCAGACGGTTAAGGAGTGCTGTCCAGGGGTCTTGACATAAGTGTATCCCTAGTGCACTACTCAAATCACCAAACACCTCCGTCTACATAGTCCTGACCATGCCACAGTCAGACCAAGCATGCATATCCGTCCCCTCATTGCCACATCCCCTGAAGCAAGTCGATGGCGTCCACGGCAGGGCCGGCGCTAGCGTAAGGCGGCACAGGTGGCCGCCTTACTATCTGGCTTCCTGCCAGTTTGTGGGGGCGGAATTCCCCGGCCCCGAGCGCTGCCATCTTGGTCGGCCGGGGAGACCCGGCGCAGCGTTAGGGGCTGAACCACCTGACCAGCGCCGCACCCGATCTCGCGAGAACGCAGCTGCGCTGATCATGTGGTTCCTGCCCGGCGAGCGGCAAGGCTGCATCATGTCAGCGGCCGCTCGCCACCATGGAAGAGGAACGCCGGCGGAGCCTCGGGGGCCTGGCAGCAGGTGAGAGCTGGGGGCTCCGGGCAGATATATCCACATGTGATCTGGGGGCAAATATATCCATGAGTTCGGGGCAAATATATCCATGAGCTGGGGGCAAATATATCCATGAGCAGGGGGCAAATATATCCACATGTGATCTGGGGGCAAATATATTCATGAGTTGGGGCAAATATATCCATGAGTTGGGGGCAAATATATCCATGAGCTTGAGGCAAATATATCCACATGTGAGCTGGGGGCAAATATATCTACATGTGATCTGGGGGCAAATATATCCATGAGTTGGGGGCAAATATATATATATCGATGAGCTGGGGGCAAATATATCCATGAGCTGGGGGGAAATATATCCACATGTGATCTGGGGGGAAATATATCCACATGTGATCTGGGGCAAATATATCCATGAGTTGGGGGCAAATATATCCATGAGTTGGGGCAAATATATCCATGAGTTGGGGGCAAATATATATATATCTCCATGAGCTGGGGGCAAATATATCCATGAGCTGGGGGCAAATATATCCACATGTGATCTGGGGGCAAATATATCCATGAGTTGGGGGCAAATATATATATATATCCATGAGTTGGGGCAAATATATCCATGAGTTGGGGGCAAATATATATATATCTCCATGAGCTGGGGGCAAATATATCCATGAGCTGGGGGCAAATATATCCACATGTGATCTGGGGGCAAATATATCCATGAGCTGGGGGCAAATATATCCACATGTGATCTGGGGGCAAATATATCCATGAGTTGGGGCAAATATATATATATATATATCCATGAGCTGGGGCAAATATATCCATGAGTTGGGGGCAAATATATCCACAAGTGATCTGGGGGCAAATATATCCATGAGTTGGGGGCAAATATATCCATGAGTTGGGGGCAAATATATATATATCCATGAGCTGGGGCAAATATATCCATGAGTTGGGGCAAATATATCCACATGTGATCTGGGGGCAAATATATCCATGAGTTGGGGCAAATATATCCATGAGTTGGGGGCAAATATATCCATGAGCTGGGGCAAATATATCCACATGTGATCTGGGGGAAAATATATCCATGAGTTGGGGGCAAATATATCCGTGAGCTGGGGGCAAATATATCCATGAGTTGGGAGCAAATATATCCACATGTGATCTGGGGGCAAATATATACATGAGTTGGGTGCAAATATATATATCCATGAGCTGGGGGCAAATATATCCATGAGTTGGGGGCAATATATATATATATATCCATGAGCTGGGGGCAAATATATCCATGAGTTGGGGCAAATATATCCACATGTGATCTGGGGCAAATATATCCATGAGTTGGGGGCAAATATATCCATGTGTTGGGGCAAATATATATATATATCCATGAGCTGGGGGCAAATATATCCACATGTAATCTGGGGGAAAATATATCCATGAGTTGGGGGCAAATATATCCATGAGTTGGGGGAAAATATATCATGAGCTGGGGGCAAATATATTCATGAATTGGGGGCAAATATATCCACATGTGATCTGGGGGCAAATATATCCATGAGTTGGGGGCAAATATATCCACATGTGATCTGGGGGCAAATATACCCATATGAGCTGGGGGCAAATATTTCCATATGAGCTGGGGCAATATATACCCATGTAATCTGCATCATGTCAGCGGCCGCTCGCCACCATGGAAGAGGAACGCCGGCGGAGCCTGGGGGGTCTGGCAGCAGGTGAGAGCTGGGGGCTCCGGGCAAATATATCTTCATGTGATCTGGGGGCAAATATATCCACATGTGAGCTGGGGGCAAATATATCCATGAGCTGGGGGCAAATATATCCACATGTGATCTGGGGGCAAATATATCCACATGTGAGCTGGGGCAAATATATCCATGAGTTGGGGCAAATATATCCACATGTGATCTGGGGGCAAATATACCCATATGAGCTGTGGGCAAATATTTCCATATGAGCTGGGGCAAATATCTCCATATGAACTGGGGCAATATATACCCATGTAATCTGGGGGCAAATATATCTACATGTGATCTGTGGGCAAATATATCCACATGTGAGCTGGGGCAAATGTACCCATATGAGCTGGGGCAAATATATCCATATGAACTGGGGCAATATATACCCATGTAATCTGGGGCAAATATATCTACATGTGATCTGGGGGCAAATATATCCACATGTGAGCTGGGGGCAAATATATCCATGAGCTGGGGACAAATATATCCACATGTGATCTGGGGCAAATATACCCATATGAGTTGGGGGCAAATATACTTCTATGAGCAACCCTAGTGTGTGTATCTATAGAGATTATCATGGCACCTCTATCCTGATTGGCTTGACATGACACGGATGGGGATGCACCAAAATGCACCTTCGCCTGACTAGATAAAAATGTTTGCACGGCCCTGGTTCCCGGGTACATCTTTGCGAGGCGGCGTGGGTGGATATACCACCTCGCCATGACCTTGTAACAGTTCTCGCGAACCGCGGTGCAGATTGTGACCCGGGAGGTCCTATCAATAATGTCTGCCCACTCATCGCCATCCAGAGAGCTCCCTAAATCATCTTCCCACCGTATAACGTAAGGCGCCTCCTGCGGAAAGGTCGCATCAAGGATGTGGGAATAGAGCGAGGATATCAAGCCACGCCCTCTATACTTCTGACGACACCAGCAGGTCTAATAGAGGGTCAGTCTGCGGTCCGGCGTCTCTCTAAGAGTTCCCCTGACAAAATGTAGCAGTTGGAGGACTCTGAATGTCTCCGAGGCGGGTGGCGCTTTCGACTCCTTTAGATAACCAAGGGTTACCGGGCGACCCTGCAAAATTAGATTGCGCAGTTCCGTAATATCAGTTCTGAGCCACCAACCGAACGCCCTAGGAGGGTTACCCTCTGGGAACTTCGGATTGTAGAATAAAGATTGGAGGCCCGAACCCGGAGGGAACAGACCATCCCATCTCTATAGAGGTTCCAGAGGCGCAGTGAATGCTGCAGCGTGGGGCTATTGTGGAAGGTCCGGGGAGTGGCTTAAGGGGCCCATTGAAGCGTGCGCAATAGCTGTGGTCCCCCCATATCTTGCTCAAGGGTAGTCCAGAGTGGGGCCCCACTTCTTAATCATAGAAGTTCTTAATCACTTCTTAATCATCAGGTTAATCATAGAGAGCATCGCAAATTGGGTCACCTTGTAATAGGAGTAAAAGGTGTGGGACTCCCATGCCTCCCCGTCGCCTAGATTGAAACATATGGGTTTAGGCAACCGACCTCGATGACCTCCCCAAATAATAGAGTGGATAGCCGACTGAAGAAGTCAGGTCTGCCCTGCGAATAGGAATTGTCAGCGTTCTGAAAAGGTACAGCAGCTTCGGGAGCAGGGTTATCTTGACCGCATATATCCGACCAAAGAGCGAAAGGTGTAAATGAGACCATGCTGACAGCAGTGCGTGGAGGGTAGGAAGCAATACCCCATAATTTGCTGCGTACAGCTGATCCCAAGTGGGAGTCAGCTGGGTCCCCAGGGAGCCCATAGATGAGCGACACCATCGAAAAGGGAACCGATCTCAAATCACCGCCTTCTTCCCCTCTGTTAGATTAAGGTCAAGCACCTCGCTCTTATCCGCATTAAGTTTATATCCCGAGACCCTGCCGAAGTCCCTCAGGGCCCTCATCAGATTGGGGAGGGTGGTGATGGGCGAGGTCAGGGACAGGAGGACATCGTCAGCAAAAAGAGACAGCTTATATGGTTTTCCCCTTACTTCCACCCCACGGACATCAGGGTGGTCCCTAATATACGCCGCCAGGGGTTCTATAGATGGGGCATTCCTGTCGGGCCCCGTTTAAAATAGAGAAGGGGGCCGAGAGGAACCCCCTGTGTCAACCTGCGCCCTGGGGCCCGCATATAAAGCCCGTATTGCTGTCAAAAGGTCTCCCCGTATTCCAAAAGAGTCCAAAGTCGCCCATAAATAGTTCCAATCAACCCGATCA
Organism: Leptobrachium leishanense; assembly: GCA_009667805.1. Lineage (NCBI taxonomy): Eukaryota > Metazoa > Chordata > Amphibia > Anura > Megophryidae > Leptobrachium > Leptobrachium leishanense. The sequence goes on along the minus strand of CM019064.1, from coordinate 88,749,578 downwards.
AAGGCCTTTTCAGCGTCTAGAGAGAGGAGAAAAGAGCCTCTACCTGAGGTTCTAGCGACCTGAATCAGATTAAGGGCCCATCTATTATCCGGGGCCTCTCTACCGGGGACAAATCCCACCTGATCGGGATGAATAACCTTGACAATATAGCAACCAGAATTTTGGCGTAGATCTTCATGTCCACGTTTATCAGGGAGATGTAGCTGGGGCATACCGCCGGGTCCTTACCCGGCATTGGGATGACCACAATGCGGGCCAGGAGCATGTCAGAAGATGGGACCTCCTTTCCCTGCATGTAGGTATTAAACAGTCTGGTCAGGGGCTGGAGTAGGACCGGGCTTAATCCCTTATAGTAGGGGACCGAGAATCCGTCCAGGCCCGGGGATTTAGAGGAATGCAAGTGTTTAATCACCTCTGCTACTTCCTCCGTTGAGTTGGGGGCCTTGGTATCCTATTGTAAAGTTGCACCAAGAACCCATCTTTTATTAACGGAAAATAAAAAGGTTGCCAGTTTTAATTCGCGAGAGGCGAGATGCTGCTGGTCGTGTGACCCGTCAGCAGAAACCTCCATGGAGGTGATGCACAGGGCGGCGCGTAAGAGCTGCTCCGATCATCCAGGAGGCTAGTGGCCGCTACGGGACAGGCTGCTAGACTCAACGCCTGCCCTGTAATCTAATGGTAAAACGGGAACGCTAAGGGGAAATTAGTGAACGCTAATTTTTCCCCTTAGCGTACCTGATTTAGGTTGGTGTCAGACGAGCGCAGTGTGAACGTCCGTTTTTGCGCACATAATAACATCCGTTGCAGCATAGTATAATCGCCAATGGAGCCCCCCACACAAAGTGCGTCCGCACCGAACTGCAGGGGAAGCAACGCACGCGGAAAACGGACGCAAGTTAGGCAAGAACGTAAAACCGCTAGAACGGACTGCGGAGTGCGCTGCGTCTGCAACGTCCGCATAGCTTTGTGTGTGAGTGATGAACGAGATCAGACGGACTGCATTTGTGCGTCCAGCATTTTTGACGGACAAAATGTTTTTCATATTTAATTTATCTTCCCTGCTACATCAGTCAAAAATAACGTCAGTTTAAAAAACGGACTGTGTGGCCACTACTGCACCTTCCATCAGAAAGTGCGTCCGTACTGCACGGGCGCACAGTCCGTACAAAATGCGCTCGTCTGACACCAGCCTTAGCAAGGGCCAGGTGATAGGGCCCAAGATGTATTAAAAACCAACTCTGAAGCCACAGAATATGAACAACTGCTTTGGACTGAGAATGGGACTGTATCAAGGTTGACCTTTTTCTGCTATTCTTAATAATATCATTTGTTATTTGTTATTAGTTTTATTGTCCATCTCACATGGAAGAAGCTGTCTGTTTGTTTTAACTCCAGAAAATCATCAGAATAGCTTAGCCTTTTTGGGGGCAGGGGGTACTTGGCAAACTGGAAACAATGTGCTGCCCCTTGTTCCTTACTGCTGTAATCAGTATGACAGCATATCACCACTTACTTCTTGATGTACAGTCCTACACTAAACTCCTTTACTTCTTTCTGATATTAGTCCTGCACTAAATTGCTTCCCCCTGTAACAGAGAAGGTGCAGATACTGTAGTATGCACAGTTACATTTAAAAAATATCAAATGTGCTGAAAGACAAATTTTAAGATTAATTGGAATTAAGTCTGTCACAAAAATACTTAAGAAAAATAAATAAATAACCTAATTTCACCTGACATATAACTTCATCAGGAATCTGTTTTTGTATAATTTTATTTTTAAAATAGTTTTGATAACTTTAGATTACTTACAATATCCCAGTACTATGACAATAACAAAATCGCAAAACAATATGATTGGTGTACGATATAAATATATATCCTTGTAAAGCTAAGGTAGTGTTGATGGTTTCCATGACAATACTAAAAAAACAAATGAAATGTCATTACCTTGCAAACATGTTTTTTTTCCTTTGTATGTTCCAAAATAAGTTTGTACTATAACAAGATTGTAAAACAATGGGGAAACTATACAATCCATATCCTGGGGAACCTCCACATTTGTGCTGGCCACCACTGGATATGGGGTAGCGGAGCATCATCACAAGATGATTTATGTACTGCCTCTGCTCCTGACAGGGTATCATAGAAAATTGGTCCAATATGACTGCTATGTAAGCAGTGTTTTATGGACGCCATGAGTCTGGAAATGAGGATTTTGTTGTGCATCTATATTCTGCATATATTCCCTCTCAACCCACATTGTGCCTTTACTGTCTCTCTTGAACTTCCCATTCTTTCTTTTCCTATTCCTCTCACTCCAATTGATTGTGCCTTTATCCTATTCCTCTCTAGGTTAGAGGCAGTTGTAGTAACAGACAACTTTTTTCTGGGCCTATTTTAAGGGAATATAAACAGAAAGAATGGCACAACACTTCTTTTTGATCCTATGAGCTTGTTAATCCATAACATTACGGCACAGAAATTTTTTGTGAGCACGTATAGGAAAATACATTAATTTTATCAAATAACTTGAAATCTTAAAACCCTCAGAGACACAAATACATTATAAAATCTGCCACTGTGACATGTTTGGGAAAATAACATGTAGCAATATGAGACTTTACTCCCAAATGAGTGATAATACTATTTTCACGTTATTAGCAGCTATGGGCTCTGCAATAATTACACCTTGAAGATCTGTTAATGTTTCGTTATGGATTGGGCCAACTTGGAATTACATCTCAACATATAAACCATTAGTGAAATTATGTGATAATAAAAAGGATGCGAGGAACATACTCTGACACCAGCTACTAGTAAACTGATTTATTTCATGAGCAACTACACCTTTTCCAAGTTTTCACACAGAAGTAAATAAAAACAGGTTCATTTATAATGTAATGATACTATCTGCCCAACAATAAAAATATGAAACTGCCATGAAAAAAATTATTATTTAATAGGGCCATCTATGCATTATGTCAATTACAGAAACTGTCCATAAAGGACCAGTTTTTTTAACTATATATTGTTTGTTTGTTTTTTGTTTTGTTTTGAAACAGATCATAAATAATGTTTCCTGTCCCTCAATCCATGAACGTTTAGTGAGGTTGTGTGAATGGGAACTATAACTTTAATATCTAATATAACTTTCAGGAAGGCAACCTCATATACTGTATAAATGTTACCAAATTATATTTCTAATTCAGGTTGCTTAATCATGTGTCTGAATGTTGTAAATATGTATTTTCTATAGATCTATAGGACATATGGGATTAGTAAAGCTGACTGATTTTCTGTTGATCAGGAGTAACATAGGCAGGCATGTACTGGCCATCGGGACTACCGAGAGATTCCCAGTGGGCCGATGGCTCAGTGGTGTCGGCCAAGCCTGGGCCTGGCCGCCGGCTGAGTGTGGCGATCAACTGGGCCTGGTGCAGATCGAGCCTGGGGATCGCCTGGGCCTGGCCGCCAGCCGAGCCTGGTGCTCGCCTGGGCCTGGCCGCCAGCCGAGCCTGGTGCTCACCTGTGCCTGGCCACAGGCTGAGCCTGGGGATCAGCTGGACCGCATTGACAGACGAACCTGGGGATCACCTGGGCCTGCCTGCCAGCCTAGCCTCTTTTTATATTTTGCAAAAACACTTTTTTTAAAAAAAAATATCCTTTTGTACTTTGTTAGACATTCTTGTTTTTGATTTTTAAAAGACTCTTTAACCCCATAAGGACCACTGACGTACGTCCTTGGAAAAAGTCCCGTTAAGGACCAAGGACGTACCATACCATTTTGGGGTCAAAGTACCATAGATTTTGAGGTCAAAGTTTGAAAAAGTGTATATCATGAATTTTTTATTGTAAATTATACAACATGATGAAAAGAATGGTGTCTTTAGAAAGTCCATTTAATGGCGAGAAAAAAAAAAGGTATATAATGTGTGTGGGTTCCATAAACAAGTAAGGCCAGGGTCAGACGAGCATTTTGCAGAGCAGAAAGGAACGTCAGTGAGCACGTCCGTAACCATGTTAGGTAAATTATGGTGACCTTATTTAACCCTAAGGTCTTATATGAAAGCCAATTTCCAAGTAATGTCCAACTTCCTCTAACCTGCCATGTTTTACTTTCTGTCATTTCCTTGTGTTTTTATTTTTGCTTTTTTTTTGGTACTACATTGGCAAGTCTCATCTTTTGTAACTGCAAAATCAAAGTGACTATAAAGAATATGAAGAAAACAAACAGTATTTTTGTGCAAACACTCCCTTTTATCTATATATTTTTTTCAGTGCTTTGACATTTTCAGCTAAAGATATTTTACATGAGATACTATATTGTCACATTTAATATATTTAAAAAGATTGACGAATACATTGAATTATTTTGCACCCATATAGTTATAAGTAATTAAAAAAAACCACTACCAGAAGAAGAAATCCAAGCAATTTGATATCCTTTAATAGAGCTAAAAAACACCCTTAATAAAATGTTCCTGACTATTACGGCAAAAATATGTATGAAGTTATGTAGTTAACTCATCAAAATAAAAATTATTTCATTTTTTTATTATGAGAAAGAATATATAAATATTAGATGAGACACCCATAATTATGGTGACCATATCAACCATGTTTAAAGGGACACATATTGCTATTTTATGCAGAGGGGAGCAAAGGAAAAAGTGCTGCCCTGCAACATGTATAATTCATATGCTGCAGGAAATAAATTAAGGCAGGTCACTGGGGGGTTCCTTTTTTATTGCTTACCTGCAGAATATGAATTCTACATGCTGTGAGGTAGCATTTTTCATACACTGCCCATCAGCATGAATAAATTATATGTGTCCCTTTAAACATGGCCGATATGGTCACCCTACCCATAATTCATATTCAGTCTTAAGTGAATGAACCCTTACAGTTACAGTTATAAAGCATTATGTTGTTTATGTGTATGAAACCTGAAGTGATGCAAAAAAGGTGGAGTCTGGTATTTGAAGGGTTAACCTTTCTTATCCGGATTATCATACAATGTGCTTCTAAAGTATCAAGTTATTCTGTCTACAGATAGGAATATGCAAAGAGGATCACTGGAGGTGACAGACACAGCCACATTTTTACATGATACAATCTTTAGGCCTCTGCAATTGAAAGGACAGGAATTTAATCTTAGTGCCCCCTGGTGTTTAAATGAAGTATCCCGTTTTCTTTGACTCAATCTATTTTGTATCTTTTACAGTTAAACTCAAGTCGAAAATCATGCCAGCAACCTCCAACCCCCCTTTGCTGAGATGCAAAGTGAATCTATTCAATGAATTAAGAAGTATAATTTTTAACCCCTTAGTGATTTTACACAAATCCGTCCTTTAGTGACAGCTGCTGTTTTTACGTTTCTACGCTGTTAGTGTTTAGGTCAAATTTTCCACTTACTTGTTTATGCAACCCACACATATTATACACTGTTTTTCCCGCCATTAAATGGACTTTCTAAAAGTACCATTATTTCTATCATATCAAATAATGTACTATAAAAAAACAAATGAAATATGATAAAAAAAATTGGTAAAAACACACTTTTTCGTAATTTAATCCCCAAAATCTAACTCCGGCTAAATAGTATCAAAATTTTGGCCCGAGAATAGAACTACCCAATTTTCACATGTTTTTGCTTTTTAACCCCTTCACTGCTGAGCCAGTTCACCTATGTGTCTTGTGTTAATATCTTGCATTTTTACTATTTTGTATTTCTGTAACCACTCAATGTTCTCGAACCCAGGACATACCCAGAAAGCATTATTTTACTGAGAGGGTGGTGGATACATGGAACAGTCATCCAGTTGAAGTGGTAGAGGCCAAAACAGTAATTGAATTTAAGCAGGCATGGGATAGGCATAAGGCTATCCTAAACAAAAGATAAATCCAGGTAAAGTATCCATGTAATTGGGCAGACTAGATGGGCCAAAAGGTTCTTATCTGCCGACATTTTTCTATGTTTCTATGTTTCTATACTTGAAAACGAGAGAAATCTCAATGTATCCTTCCTGGTAAAATCCTTTATAAATAAATAAATAAATATGTGCGCTGCGCTCATTCTGACTGTTTTGTGCTAATTATTTTTAGATGACAGCCTAGGTACTATTTAACTAAACCCCCCCCCCCCGACAAAATTTTTTTTTAAAAAAGACCCAATTATTATTATTTTTTTTTGTATTATTATTATTTATTTTTCTTTTTTTAAATTTTATTTTTACACCAACCCAGTATCAGGCCTTTCCAATGATGTCAAATATGACCATCTAGCATGGATCGGGAGATAAGGGGATTCAAAGGATCCCCCTATCTCTACATGGCAGCTAGGGGGTTAACTGGCCCACTGACATACTCACACAAATGGTGAGGATGTTAGTGTGTGGGGGGTGACCTGGAGGCTTGGCTGACATCCAAGATGTCAGCCCCCTCCAGGTTTGAATTGCGATTTGGCGCAAATTTGCGCCGAATCGCGATCCGCCAGTGAAATGGTTAATGCTGTACAACGCTGAAAAGAGGAGACTCTCCCCTTTCCAGCGGTGCAACTTGCATCACTGTACCTTAAACCGGTGGGGAGATAAAGGAGCCCCTCCCCTTCCTGATTTCTCACCACCGGCGCCGGCCGATGACGTCATCACGCAGCGGATGACGTCATCGGATCGGCCGGCCCCCAGGAAACATCAAGGCAAGCTTCAAGCTTGCTATAGACGTTGTGGGAACTGGCGAGGAAGGTGAGTATCGGCGGGCGGGAGGTTAGAAGCCCGCTGATGTACTATGTAGACCCTATGTAGACACTATGTAGTCAGTGGTCAGGAAGGGGTTAAAAAAAATTATTATTTTTTTTTCCAGTCAGGTCAGATTTTCCAGATATGTGAAGCACAGCACAGGTGATATGATTTACCCAAGGTAATCCTTAAAACCTGGCCTGTTAGGGGTGTTTGAGGACCGCATTTGGGACCCACTGGCGTATGGCATCCAAGGCTACGTCACAAGCTGCAGGTTGGAGAATACGTTGAAATAGGTCTAGGGCAGTCATATTCAACCTTTACACCTTGTGGCATATTTTTTGTTCCATGGCAATGTATCCTTCTGTAAAAAAAAAAAAAACCTTGCCGGCAGCATTTGAAATAGGGATGCACCGAAATTTCAGCCACTGAAATTATCGGTCGAAAATGGTGCTTTCAGCCAAAAATCAGTCATCTGAACCAGGGCCTGGAGGCCCGGCTGAGCCAAGGGCTCGCCTGAGCCTGGAGGCCGGCCGAGCAGGCAGCTCGGCCAGCCTCCAAGCTCAGACGAGCGCCCAGTTTGGCTGGGCCTGGAGGTCCAGCCGAGCAGGGGGCTTGCCTGAGCCTGAAGGCCTGCTGAGCAGGGGGCTCGGCCGGGCTTCCAGGTTCAGGAGACTGTTTTTTTTCATTTGGGGGGTGAGATAGCACAGTTACACATACTCACCTAGTGTACATCCATATCCACATACTCACCTACAACCACCTACTTCGGCCCTGAGCTCCTCCAGCAGTGGCAGTCCTCCTGCATCCAGTTCCCACTCTCTGTCAGATGCTGGATTCAGGGATGACGCCACGGAGGCGGAAGCCTGTGGTCAAAGGCTTCTGCCTCCGTGACATCATCCCTGCAACCGGCATCTGACGGAGAGCGGGAACAGGATGCTGGAGGACTGCCACCGCTGGAGGAGCTCAGGGCAAAGTAGGTGGATGTGTCAAACCGGGGACTCATCAGAGGGAGGCCGGCCGAGCTGCTAGCTCGGTTTCCCTCTAGGCTCAGGCAAGTCCCCGGCTCGGCCTGGCCTCCAGGCCCAGGTTCTGATGACTGATTTTCGGTATCGGTTTTTGGCCGAGCTGATCCTGAATTTTCAGTTTCAGTATCGGCTGGAAATTATATTTTCGGTGCATCACTAGTATGAATTATACACGTTACAGAGCAGCACTTTTCCCCCGTGCTGCTCTCTGTATGAAATAGTAATATGTGTCCATTGTAAACATGGTCGACATGGCAACACTACCCCTACCCCTACCCCTCCCCACACCTCCATAAATAGCCACCACTGACTTCTAAGGGCAATGTATGGCCCAGTAAACTAACAGACATTCATGTAATTATTTTGCATTATATCCTACTGTTCAGCTTTTGTTTTTTTCCCGGAAATAAATAACTTTGAACTGGAAAAAGTTAGTTACCTTCATCATTTTCCTTTTTGTTTCAACAAATTGACTCCCCAACTACATACACCCCTGCATTTAGGCACACAGCAACCAAGTTATATATATTCACATTACATCCTACAGTCACAAAAAAATCTACAACTGGTGGTAATACACACACTTACTGACCTTTTAGAAAATACACACAATTAAAAAATTATTTTGCAAACATACGCTGGGATATTTATTTATACATATGCTTTCACTCTTTCACACAATGGGTTTATTCGTTTTAACAGTGAATTGAGTGGAACTGTCAATCACTTAATAGCTGAATAGCTAATAGCTGAAGTAGAAACATTCTTTAACTCTGCAATACTTCCCTTGTCAGTTTTCCATAATTTCTGGTTTAGTGAACATACAAGTGCATGTGTGTATATACAATTATGTTTTATGTAATATAAATAATTTATATTACACATTTCATTTGTTTATGTTGGCTACCAACTGGCTAAGGCCTAAACAAATAGTTGGTGGAGGAGAAGAACAGTCTATTTTGATCTCTACCAAATACAGCTCAGTATTTACTGACTTACTCCACTTCCAGACACATTTTTACCTGCATACACTCACAGTCATGGACAGAGGCGGACTGACAACTAATGGGGCCCCTGGGCAATAGGAGATCATGGGGCCCCCTTGTTCCACACCCACAGGAGGCCACACCCATAAAAATCCAACCCCCTACACGCAATGCCCACATGTACATTATTGTGCTAAAGACTTTATTTCTGAACTTATTAAAATAACCTTTTTGAAAATTGTGTGAAGAAAATCAACTTGGAGCCAGCAGCTAATTGGGGAATCCATTGTGCCCCCTCCAGACTTACAGATGACCACCGCACTGCTGTAGCAGCCATCACCAACTCATTGCAACGGCGCCGTTGCACAGAATGTCACTGTGGAAAATGTGGGAAATTGCTGATCACATTAAAAGATACTCACTCTGTAAAGAGGTGCCGTGAAGTGGCGAGTGAGCTTACGTTGCAATGGCCATTGAAACAAACAAAAACCTCAGTTTTGTTGTACATGGAACACATAGAAACGAGCGCAGATGACACTTTTTTTTTCCTTGTTATGTTTTATACATTAACTGGGCTGTTACTCCTGGCAGTTGCTGCCGCTCCGGTGAGTATGGGCGCGACGCCATTTTTTCTGCATTAAAAGATACTGTACAATTCTGACACACTGCACATTACAGAGCTCCACAGCAATAAAACTCCTTGTAACGTGCAGTGTGTATGGGCATGGTGTAAAAAATGGAAATACAGGGGTCCATCCCCCTGCCTCTCCCCGCACCAGTACAGTGGCTTTTGTTTTTGATGAAACAATGTGTAATAACCCAGACTCTGGACTTTCCACTGATGCCCCATATGACTCTGTAGAACGTACGGTACCAGAGATACAGCGGCCGAAAGCACACCTGTATATCCAGCAAAGGGATTTCCCAAGTTGGGGGGGCCTCTGACATCATCACACTCTTAGGCGATTATATCAGGATCCAGGTGAAGTCCTACAGCGAGGGAAAGATGTCAGCCTGCTGTGAAAGAAGAAAGATATGGCACTGAGCTGCAGGACTTAAACGACGTGCCGAGCACATCCTCTGCACACAAACATGAAACCAGAGGATGCACTCAGCACGGCGTCAGCATCTAAGAGATTAAAGGGAAAAATGGGGGTTAAATTTTAGTAGGGTGCCCATTTAACCTCTTGCTGCCCCGCACCAATATTTAGTCTCCTACCTGTACCTCACGATGCTGCCAAGATGCCCGCTGTCATTCTTACTTTCTGCAGTGCAGGCAGCAGATACTGTGGCGATTCTAGGAGCAATACCAGCCTTTTGGATGAAAGACAATGAGGCAGTGACTGCAACAAGGACACAGACGCAGAATCTTAGGCATCACAGCCTGTTTAAAGACAAATACATGCATTTACACACACAGCCATACATTCACATACATAACTACATATCCCCCCCTACACCCCAGGGGTATGTAGCCATAAAACCCACAGTAATGTGCAGTGTGTATAAGCATATCACAGAGCACCACAGAAATAAACCTCACAGCAATGTGTACTGTGTAAGAATGTAACAGCACCACAGCAATAAACCTCACTGTAATGTGTGGTGTGTTAATGTATAAGCATATCACAGACCACCACAGCAATAAACATCACAGCAATGTGCACTGTGTATGAGCAAAACAGACATGGGCAGACAGTTTATTAATCCCCTCCCAGCAAATCAATTAATGGCAGACACTCAGGTTATTAACCCCTCCCTCCCCTTCTCCTCCTGTGTAATGACTGAGGAGGGGTGTGTGTGTGTGTTTGTGTGTGGCAGTGTAACTCAATGTCTTCTGCTGGGAGCTGCTGCAGTGTGAAGTTGCATGGTGGCCTCTCGGGGGGCCCAGCACTCCCTCCACCCACGCACAAGCAGTCTGGCTCCTCCTGGTTGCTGTCGGCTGACAGGATGTGGTGTCAGCTGACAGGATGCTGCTGCTTGGGGGAAGCAGTGCCCTGATTGATCCATTGCAGATCATAGCGTCAGGGAACAGTTCTGCCTTTCCCTCTGCACCCCCTCTGCACCCCCTCTGCAGTCTGCATGAAGAGCTGCAGACACAGAACGGGCATGGAGTGTCCTGCGCGCTGGGGAGGGAATCCCCATGACACTCCACGCACGTCCTGCAGGGGCAGCAAGACCAATCCAGGCCCCCCTACCATCCGGGCCTTCGGTCGGCGCCCGAGTGCCCGATGGGTCAGTCCAAAGTATGAAAATGGCGAAAACAATGGGGGTTATTCCGAGAGCAAAGAAATGTCGCCAACATTTCGGTGCTCTCTTGTTCCCCGCACTTCCTTGCACTTCGGGGAATCAAATTTCCCCACTCTGCAGTGAATTCAACATTCACCACAGGGTCTCCGGAGTGCAGGGAAAACCCACCGCAAACCTGCCAAAAACCCACTGGAATTGCCGCAAAAAAACACGCCGAACACGTCAGAAAAAAAGCTGACGAGCCGCCAAACACAGCGCAGAGCAGCCACCGGAAAGAGCCAACAAGCTGACGAACGGGGTAAAAAAAAAGCAAAAAAAGATAAATACGATTGAAAGTGTCGAAATTGAAACGCTATTTGCAAAAAAGCTTCTGAATGAAAATGCCTGGAATTTACATAGAAGATCCAAAGAATGATAATAAAAAGGTCTGTTACATGAAAAATAAAAACCGCTTTAAAAAAACCAGAGAAAGAATTTGCCGAAAAAATCTCGAAAAATGCCTAAAAGATCTTTAAAAAATCAATAAATAAAGAGACTTTTTACTGCAGATTAAAATAATAAATGGTTTATTAGATATTTTTAACATTGAAGCCTATGGGGTTCGCCTGAATAAACCTGCCGAATGAAAACACCAAACAGCAGGGCACTTTGCAACTTTTCACTGCTGTTCGGTGTTCTCTGAACAGATGAATCATTGCTTCTCTATGGGGAATTTCCCTGCCCTCAAACAGGCACCGTACTGGCTGGCAGTTTGCCAAAATTTGTCAAACTGCCTGCTCTCTGAAAAGCCGAATGCCCCCGAAATGTCCCTGTATGGAGAAATTCCCGGTTCGGTGACATTTCGGGGCCAGATCGGCTCTTTCTGAATAACCCCTAATATATATCTTTCTGTGTTTTCCTTTTGTTTTCCTTAAATATTATGTTATCTTAGGGTGTCCTTTCACTATTATCACTGTTGAACTACTTGCTTGATTTAAAAAAATATCCCATGATACTTTCATTTCCACTGCAAATTTTCCATCTGTTATTTGTAAAATTGCATATGAATTGGTAATGAAGGGTTAACATAAGCATGCAGACAAGAAAATAGAGGTAATGTTGGTATGTCTCTACTTTTTTACAAGAGGAGCAGGTTTATTACCAGTTTCTGAAGCTAAAAATGGATATTGACAGAAGATTTAAGGTCGGCATATTTACATTCATACTTATGGTGTCTCGTTAACCTGAAACATTTTAAAAGCTTTTGAATGTCAGATCTACTATTGATTGTAATGGGAATCCAAAATACATTTCTTGAAAATAGCACTCTTTTCGTAAATGAAAAATTAGAGATTTAGAGTATGTATATGAAAAATAATTTGCATAACAAATGTTTGAGATTATGAGGAAACATTATTTTTTAATAAATATAGTTGTTTGCTAGTCCTTTTTGGGTATATTGGGTATATTTTTGGGTATATTGAAGGGGAAAAGAGGTAATCTAGCAGTCTACTACATAACCCACGTGTTATTATTATTTTATTCTTATTTGTTTATTTGTGTTCCCCAACATATTCTGCAGTGTGGTGATCAAATGTCATCACAGACTCACCGATAACGTATTGCAGGTTTAATAAAAAATTAAATAAAACAGCACACTATGTTGTTATTAATATAATCAACACACCAGGAAAATGATAAGATTATGTTCCTATATAGACATAATGACACTAATAGGAAACACAATAGACTAGCAGATTCCAGAATTCATTATTTTTTTACATGCTTACACTGTAATGTGTGTCATTGCTCACACTGCATCCCGGTGTCCTTTGATGTATTTCGGGAACCTAGCAATGTTCATTCATGTGAAAAATTGGATTTTGTATTAAAAACACCAAAAAAATGCTTATAAAATATGAATATAATACGAAGAAAATAAATTGAACTTAGGCCATTGTTACAGAGTGACATATTTTAAGCATTTTAATCAAATTACTTAAAATCATAGCAGACAGACTTACAAAAGAAAGAACACCAAATGTTTTCTGCAGTAACTGCTGTACCCCTACCATAAGTATCTCATGTCTGTCAACTTGACTGATGTCAAAAGATAATTTTGAAGGAAGCTCTCTCCACCATTTAATAGACTCCCCGATTACACATCCTAATGCATTTAATGACACAGTCAAGGCTGCTTTATTCAGAGGGCAAAGTGGGCATTTGCCCACGGCTCACTCTCTGTAGGAGCTACATGAATAGGGGAAACAATTAGTGTTTTTTTTCCATTGCCCTCCAAGCATGGCTGGATTCCCCACAAGGCCACTGAGGCCATGGCCCTTGCGTGGCAGGAGGTTGAGTGTCACCAACTGCGAGACAGGAGACACAAGTCCCTGAAGCGGCCTCCTATTAAATGAAAAGCCTTCAATCACCTCTGGAATGATTGAAAGCTAGAACGCTATATCTTCCGTGCAAGTTGAGCTTCATTGATTGTATATTTAGAAGGGGCCGGGTGGCTTCTCCAATATGCCAGCAGGGTCTCTCTCTGCAGCATGAGGTCTCTCTCTTCCTCGCTTTGTTTAATCTGTTGGAGTGCTTGGTTGAAGTGACCATATAACATGACACTTCCTCCCAGTGCAGGAGAGAAGAGAGAAGTGTCAACATGCCCCAAGTAATGGCATGAAAAGGAAAGGTGGGGCGTATGAACATGAAAAGGGCAGGGTGACATAAACATGGACAGGGGGATGAAGTGATTGTGGGTTGCTATAGTAAGTCCTGCACATTGTAGGCATTAACCCAGCAGCTTCTGATCCTAGAGACATTACATGTTGTCCACTATGGAGAAGTATCTCAGCAGTGAGTGAATGTTTGTTTAGCTTTATTTTTTAACTGAAATGGATGTTATATTTGTTCGTTAATAGGACTATTATGTTTGTTGTCACTTGAAAAGATTGCTAATTAATGAGATTTTTGTCACTTCTGCTCATACTGTCAGGGTCTCCGGTTCAGGTATGCCGGTAGTTCTTTCAGTCTGTTTTGATTCAGATTCTGTCGATGCTGTTGGTGTTTCTGATATTATCCCGAATTGTTCTGAAGATGCTTGCACCTCGGAACTTTCTGACAGCGCCCCTTTGCTGATATGTCACAAGCGTGTACTTTTTCAGATGCACACCACAGCCAAGCAGAAGGATCGCATGACTTTAAATATTGGATTCTGGCTTCTTTCTGGGCCCTCTTGTGGTTTTGCTGCCCGTCAATGCTTTCTGGTTACACTATATTGTGATTTCCTGATATCTGACTCCTGGCTTGTCCATTGACTATCATCCTGTCTTCTTCATTACTAGACTCTGACTTGTCTGATTACTTACTATACGTATGTTTCTCCTGTCCCAGACCTCGACTTGTTTATTTTCTTCGATATTCTTTGTTGTAATCTTGTTGTTACCTGGCCATTTAAACACAAATAACCTATCTGCATGTTGGGTCAGTTACTCTTTGTCAAATATTCCTATAGAAGGCAAAAGGTGTATATAAATTCACTCTCTGTGGATATTAATAGTATTCCATTTTCCACTCCATGATGTGTCTGGTTGATGGTGGTCATAGATGCTACAGAACTTCTCTACCTTTTAACTTCACTGCAACACTACAGCTACCAGTTAGGTATTCTGGGAGGCGTATAACTTGTAGTTATGGGACAGTGTCATGGATCTAACCGGTGGCGTCGCAGGAAAACCAAAACTAATAACACAGTAATGAGGCTGGCAGTAGCTTCTCTTGCTGTGGCCCTGCTTGTCCAAGCCACAGGTGCTGACTAACACCTCCTAATTCCTTCTCCACAAATGGAAGTTGTGCCCTATCTCCTGAGCTTCAACATTGTTTTGCTCAGTCTATTGCTTGCACTCTGGGAACAAGAAACCTATTCCCTCGCTATTATCCTGAATACTAGTTTCTGCCCTCCAAGGACCCTCTGCTCTCCAAGGACCCTCTGCTCTCTAAAGACCCTCTGCTCTCTAAAGACCCTCTGCTATCCAAAGACCCTCTGCTCTCTAAAGACCCTCTGCTCTCTAAAGACCCTCTGCTATCCAAAGACCCTCTGCTCTCTAAAGACCCTCTGCTCTCTAAAGACCCTCTGCTATCCAAAGACCCTCTGCTTTCTAAAGACCCTCTGCTATCCAAAGACCCTCTGCTCTCTAAAGACCCTCTGCTCTCTAAAGACCCTCTGCTATCCAAAGACCCTCTGCTATCCAAAGACCCTCTGCTTTCCAAAGATCATCAGCTACACAGACTCTCTGGTTACAAAGACCTTTATATCTGACTTAGTGCCATTTTTTCCCTCAGCCTTCAACTTCCCTTTTCTGAGTTCCCCGTGTAGCTGTCTCCTCTTATCCCTTTTGTATATCAGTACTGTGTTCAGCCCTTTTCCTCCTACGTCAGCCTTTGTGTCTTTCCCTCATTTTGCTTTCTCTATTACTATAGTCATATAGTCAGCCCTTTTCGTGCCTGGTCTACCAGTCACCCTATCCCTGTTGTTATCTATTGCTTCATCCTTAATTGTTTCATATTACCCACTTAGGTCTACTCCTTTGCCCTGTTTATATTGATATTTAATAAAACCCTTGCACCTAGCCCTTGTATTTAGTTTTGCTTTGATTTCACTGCATATTGGGCTCAGCTCCTTGCTCCCCCTTGCAGACAGAGAAGAGATGGACAAAGTAATGGGTCGGATCCTCGATCCTCAGCTGAATCTCTGGCATATTCTTATTACAATAATGTACAGTAATCCCTGTTAAAAAAAAGCACCTTCAATTACCATCAGGTTCTTCTTTGAACTTTGAGGGGAAAAGTTGCTTACTGAATGATGAATTGCATGCGGACTGATTGCTTTAGCCAGGATAAAACAGTTCCAGTTGGGCAGTATGGAGTAGTTTATTTCCTTGTGCACATTCCTCTTGTGAGATGTGTGTGTGTGTTCCATGAAATCCCCTTATCTTCTTTAACAGCTACTGAATGATGGGACCACTGGGGAACAAATTCCTCTCCATTGACATGGTAGAACTCAGCAATGAACATTTTCCCAAGTTCCCGCACATGGTACGAAATACAATGAACGGCGGTGGTGGCGGCTTTATCCCTAGTCAAGTTTGAGAGAGCTGTTTAAGTTGAATGTTACTTTTACCACCATTTTGACTTTCTGGCCACATGAAGACCAGTGTCAGAGCAGGGCTAACAATTTAAGTATTAAAAAGCAATAGCTGGGGAGCAAAATCCTAATTTATGAATCGATACAAAAGCAGCTGAATATATACTGTAAGATACAAAACACAAAACCCACACTGTGCTCTGCATAGAAATGCTATTTGTTAAATATCGGATTATAGTGTTTTAAAGTACCAATGAGTATATTAGGAGGGAACAAGTCAAAAAGAGATCATATGCCTGGAATGTATACACTGTGCTAGCAAAAATAATAAGAGTTAACACACCCAAAGACTCCTTGCACTGTAGCAGGGGAGAGCGTTGTATGCCAGGAAAATCTTCAGTCTTTATCAAAATGCTTTGACGGAGACTGTAGAGAGGGACCACCAGACCTCAAGAGCCATTACTAACACTGTAATGAGCTGGATTGGTTATGGTGCTTGGAATATCCTCTAATTCATGGGGTCATGTTAATTTGATGGTAAATTAACTTATTTTGGAAAGTTGAGCTGATAATGAGGTGAAATAGCAACATGAGCAAAATACCATTTTAAGAATTTCTAGACTAGTTCCAATACGACTTGTCAGATGTGGTATTTAAATTTCATCTGTGAAAATAGACTTACTGATACTTTGAAGGAATGGGGATGAATTATATAATGTCTCAAAAGTCTTTTTGTTAATACTATGTTAACTTTTTCAAACATTGACAAAGGTTACCATTTGTCTTTGCTGTTGGTTACTATATTGTCTGTACCAATGATGCACTAGCGTCGCTAGGTGGGGGCGGGGGTGCGGTCCACACCAGGTGACACCCGCCCTTAGGGTGACACCTTCGTCACCAAAGTAAGACTTTTTTGATGTTTGATTTTTGAACCGGCCGCTGCACTGTAGGTCCTGCAGTGCGGCGGCTGGCGGAAAAATCAAACATCAAAAAAGTCTTACAGTGACGGTGTCACCCTAAGGGCAGGTCGTGTCACCCTCCCTAAGGGGCATGAAAGTTGGCGGATCGGCGGCTGATCCTCGAGTCCCACCCCCACACCAGAGGGAGCGGCTTGCCGGCGGGCTGGCGCACTGACATCTCTGAGTGAGTCATCAGCGCAGCGGCAGCCCGCCCTAATAGCTCCCGCCTGGCGCCTTTTTTTCAGAATCATGCGGCGCCCTGCCTGCCTCACATCACGCTTCGAGGCCTCCTGACTGAGTCCACCACCAGTCAGAGTCGACTCCACTCGAGGCTCGACTGGTGCAGTCACCTTTCCCCTCACATGTCTCAGGATGCCCGGGTAAGGTAAGGGCATTTCATGTTGCTCACTCACACACTCTGAGAAAGAGCACCACACTGAAAATGGCCAGCAAGGTGGGCACCACCACTAGCAGAAAGGTGGAGAGCTGGGGGCAAATATATCCATATGAGCTGGGGGCAAATATACCCATATGAGCTGGAGCAAATATACCCATATGAGCTGGGGGCAAATATAACCATGTGTGAGCTGGTCTGGGGCAATATATCCATGTGTGAGCTGGTCTGGGGCAATATATTCCATGTGTGAGCTGGTCTGGGGCAATATATTCCATGTGTGAGCTGGTCTGGGGCAATATATTCCATGTGTGAGCTGGTCTGGGGCAATATATTCCATGTGTGAGCTGGTCTGGGGCGATATATTCCATGTGTGAGCTGGTCTGGGGCAATATATCCATGTGTGAGCTGGTCTGGGGCTATATATTCCATGTGTGAGCTGGTCTGGGGCAATATATCCATGTGTGAGCTGGTCTAGGGCCATATATTCCATGTGTGAGCTGGTCTGGGGCAATCTATTCCATGTGTGAGCTGGTCTGTGGCGATATATTCCATGTGTGAGCTGGTCTGGGGCAATATATCCATGTGTGAACTGGGGCACTATATATCCATATGTGAGCTGGGGCAATATACAGGGCTGGATTTCCCATTAGGCACAGTAGGCAATATCGCACGTAAAAAAAGACACGCAAAAACTAGCGCAAATTAACGCTGCGCGCAGAAATCGGTGGGCAGACTGTTTTTTCACGCGATTCAGCCAATCAGAATTAAGAACCACAATTGTCTCCCCTTCAGTTTTTGCGCCTGCCAAAATCAATCTGAGTATATATCCTGCATCAATAATAAAAACACACACAACCTCTCAATTTTATTGTATGGGTATGTGTAGAATGTGTAACTATACTGTGCTGTATTTTTTTTTTTCGTGCTGGTGTATTTCGTTTCGGCCAGAACGTTCAGATTTGCAGTTACTACCAGCTTTTCAAAGACGTTAAAATTATGTGCGCAAACATCGTCCGTAAAAAGTTGATTGTAATACCAGCCGCGTACCAGCGCACAAACGCATTTGCGCTCACAATGTTAAGTATGGGATGCGCGCACGAACTTTCGCTCGCGCAGGGTAACTCGCGTCAGACTTTAACATGCATCGTTTGCGCGAACGTCGTAATTTGACGGTCAGTGCAAAGGGTTTTTCCCCTCGCGTTAATGCGTTTTTGCGCAAAGAATGTAATAGAGCCCCTTGTGTTTTGTTGTACACGGAATTGTATAGAAACGAGCGGAGATGACACCCTTTTTCCTGTTATGTTTATGATGTACTCCTGTCTACTAAAATGAATAATTGCATTTATAAAGATGTATTATTGCAAAATAACAGCGTTTTAAACCACAGGTTTATTATCTGAAGTAATTCTGTAGGTAAAGTGCAATTTAATTCACATTTCTACAAGTTTTACAAACTTTTTTTGTAGATCCAAAATACTGTACGATCCTTTTTCTCAGCCAAAAATTGTGAAAACAACCAACTCTGCCCAGGTGATCCTCACAAACTTATTATTTCTTGACAACAAAGTAAGAATTTGTTTCAGCAGTGTCAGGTTTTTGTTTTTAGCAGTCCCTTTGGCATGATGTAAGATGTTATGGGAGACATCCCCTCAGCACTATGAAAGATAAACATAAAAACCAAAGAGCAGGAGGATCCTGGATAGAGAATGTGAAGCATCAGAAAATGCAAATAAAGAAAACTTGCAATTCTGAGCTGGGCAAGGATAGTAGCATTCCTTGCACACAGGTCACATTCACACTGTCTTTAACACACACAGCATGTGGAATGTAAACACAGTGATAGAAAGACCTGCCCTGAAGTCATAATATATATTATGACTCAGTTCCTGCAGTGAGGCTCCCTAGGGCATGGATTTACCTTTCCTCACAAGGACTAGTGCACATTATTTCAGATTTATGTAGTTAACGTTTTCATTGCCAGCCTGAGATGTACAATTGTAAGATACGGAAAACAACTACTCTATTTAAACTAATTTTTACTTAGTGCTTCAGAGAGGCTTGTTTTTGGCACTAGTAAGTTTTGACTTAACTTTACACAGTGTTTGGAACAGCTCCTCCAACCATGCTGCAAGCGTAGCATGCTGCTCAGAATTAGCATTTTCTCACTATACAACATTAATGGCTACAATGATTTGGATTAGAGCCGATATATCATCAAATAATGAGAACAGCGAGCTATTCCAACGGGGCTCGCTGTTATCGGCTCAAGATGGTATTCTACAAAGAGGCTGGTGTCAAGTGATTTTGTATGAGTATATCTAGTTGCTTAGAAAACAGCTTTTGGTTTCATTAGGTTAAGACCCACCTGACCAGAGGTGCTGTAATGTGGTGAGTGGGCTTACACTTTAATGGCCATTCAAGTAAACCAAAACCTCTGACTGTTTTGTTTCATATGAAGCTATGGGGGTGAGAGCAAATGACAACCATTTTTCTTGTTAACTTTTGTCTCTGTATACCTATATTTCAAAACCCAAAAATGTTACAGGCGTGAAAATTGGTATTTACAATCTTCTTGAAAAATAAAAAAAACAATTGTTTTACCATTTTTCCAACAATCCAGTTGATACACTGGATCAGCAGATCAGAGGGATGGTGTTACTTCACACAGAATAGAGTATCTATGCAGCTCCTCACAGCCAGGGTTCACACTCCCTCACTGCTCCAGCATGTCAGCTTCCCTCTCACAGCCAAGCCTCATACACTCAATGCTCCCGCGTGTGAGCACCTGTGATATTATTGCGGAACCTCAACCCACCTAAGCTCTGTAATGGCACCAGATTTCAAGTCAAAGTACTCTACAGAAATGTGATTGAGGCTACGGTGCTAACCGGTTCTGACCGGGGGGAGTCTGTGTTCATACCACTAATACCTTCAGAATATCTGTTTCAATTCAAAAGACTTCCATTCACCCTAAAGGTTTGTTTTGTGATGACCATGAGCAAGTCTCCGGGACAGACTGTGAAGGTAGCGGGGATTGATCTAAGGGAAGACTTATTCTCACATGGGCAGTTTTACATTGCCTGTTCCAGAGTGAGCTCACCTAACTCTCTGCTGATCCGAGCAGCTGAAAGAAGAACCACCCAGGACATACTTGAAAACGAGAGAAATCTCAATGTATCCTTCCTGGCAAAATCCTTTATAAATAAATAAATAAATAAACAATGTAGTTTATAAAGAAGTACCCACATTGTTTTTTTTCTGTGTTCCAGATGACAAAAAAACTAAATTATTATTTTTTGTCTGTCTCATTGTCTGTTTGTATTTACAGCGCAAAAAAATAATAATTCATGGACGCATATGAAGGAAAAAACTTTGTTTTGTAGCCAATACGCCCTGACTAACGTCTGCAATAAACATTACTTATTACTTTGAGACATCAACCTGTAAATTATATTTCGTACAGTTTGGACAAGAAAATCCTGTTTCTTTTAAAAACAATTGTAACAAATCCCAAAATCCACGGTTGCGAAGGCGCGGGCAAAAGCTATTTAATATGACTGTCAGTATTCAATCTTTGAGAGAAAGCTATAGATTTTATACACAAATTTATACAGTTGTGTTCAAAATTATTCAACCCCCAATGCTGTAAAGGGTTTTAGGGAATTTAGTGTACATTTGTAATTGTATTCAGAATGAAATCCTACAAGGACTTTTTAAAGAACCATATGCAACTAAAATGACATCAATTGGTTTTGTAATACAGTAGTAAATGTTTCTTTTGTGAATTCTTCACTGACACGATTATTCAACCCCTTAAAGACTACCACTCTGAAGAACAGAGGTTCATTCAAGTGTTTTCAATCAAGTATTGAAAACACCTGTGGATGTCACGGAGCAGCAATAAAGCATAATAAGCACCAATTAGGCAGCTTTAAAATGACTGTGATACTCAGCTCCTTCTAGACATTTACTGGTGTGGTTACAAACATGGTGAAGTCAAGAGAATGGTCCAGGAAGACAAGAGAAGAGGTGATTACTCTTCACAGGAAGGGCAATGGCTATAAGAAGATTGCAAAGATGTTAAACATACCAAGAGAGACCATAGGAAGCATCATTCACAAATTCAAGGCAAAGGGCACTGTTGAAACGCTACCTGGTCGTGGCAGAAAGAAGATGCTGACTTCGACTGCTGTGCGCTACCTGAAGCGTAGAGTGGAGAAAAGTCCCCGTGTGACTGCTGAGGAACTGAGAAAAGATGTATCAAGCTATGCTTCACGTTTAAAAGCTGCTATAACTGTAAAAGGATGTTGTAGTAAGTACTAAGATTGAATGTCACTTGGGGGTTGAATAAAACTGATAATGATGTGAGCACAGAAAAGACATTTGTGGTTATTTCATTATAAATGTTATGTTAGATTTGTCTGACCTACACGTGCCTCTTTGATTTAATTGTAAGCAAGATGACTGAATGATCAAAATCAATGTCAAACTGGCCAAAACACTCAATTTCAGTGGGGGTTGAATAATTTTGAACACAACTGTACAAGTGGCAATCAAACGCTTGAATTAAGCTGCATGTAGATAATATAGGCGGAACCAACTCGATTTATAGTTTAATGAAACAAGCTACTTCTTCAGTTGGCAGTCCTGTCATCGCTCGTCCTGTAGTATAACAGGAATTGTTGCACACCAGATCATAGAAGTAAGCTGTTAGGTAACAAGACCTTGGAACTCCAATTTACTTGATGGATTTGACTGGGTGCTTTGAAAGCAGCAACTGCAGTAGTTTGAAAACTACCTTTTTGTTTTTCTGGCACAATTTCAACATTCAGAACTGTTTCGTTTCCTTTTCCTGGCTGTGGTTATCCTCTACACAGATTCTTCTTCATATCAGAGAATCATCTAGTCTACCAGGATAATGTATATGCAGATAATAACATAGTGTACAGATATGTCAGTCAGGGCTATAATATGTATAATGGCAGGTCACAGGTGTACTAGAGACAAAAACACACCTAAACAATAAATGGAAACATTATCACTAGAAGACATCTGTTCATTAATGCAAAAGGCCAAATAATGAATCCTGTGGCCTCAACCTAATAAATAAAGCCTTCAGATGCTGCCAAGACATATAGTTATTGTTTGACAAAGAGATAGAATGAGGGAGGTTTATTATTTAAGTGATTGACCTCAGTGTAATTGATGGTGCCAGACAGGGTGGTTCCAGTTTTTCAGATACAGCTGAGCTGAGCTCCTTAGATTTTTCACACATTACTTTACTGTTTACAGAGAACAAAGATAACATGAAAAAACATCAACTGGACATCAGTAATGGGTGACATCACATTGAGCCCTTTTCCAAAGGAGCCGTTGCATTAACAAGTGGGGCCTTTGTACTTAACAGAATAATGTGTTAACTTAATGACTTGAGCTGCTATCCTGATGACTTTTCTGGCTCTTCCAGCTCCTAACTGTACGTTAAGGGTGCTTTTACTTTGTAAAGGAAGCGTTAACTATAGGCCAGCCAGAGAAAAGTGAAGGATTCCCTGGTAACTCGTTATTCTTGGCTGAACATGATATTCAACATAAATACCAGCTAAGAGACCCTAGCAAAATTACTTAACACTTTAATATGGCTGTGCCAAACAATCCTTTACTTTTGTCTGGTCTGATGGTGCAGAGGACAGTTTGACTCACCACCTCATCTTGCTTTGTACAATGGAACACTACGAACAAATAGTTCCCAGTGTTCTTCCATGGCTGTTTCCACGCAACACTGCTACTACTACAACACTACTACTAAGCAAGCTCACACAGGATTGCACTTATTTGTTTGGTATCTTTGGAAACAATTTCCAACGATACCAAACATGGCCCTGTATCTTTTATGGTGCAGGAGATATGAGGGTCCAAAGGACCCCTGTATCTCCACCAGAGGGGGGTAGTCCTGCCTGGGAGGGGTAATACCTGCCTGGGGGGGTAGTCCTTTCTGGCGTCATTGCGCCTATGTGTAATGATGTCAGTGAGCAGGGGGATGTCTCAGAGGCAGGGTTGGCATCCAAGATGTCAGCCCTCACCAGGAGTACACCGCGGTCGGCACCAGAGTGGCACCCAAGTGAGAAAGCAGTGGACACAGCGCGTCGTCCGCAGCCAATTATTTTAATACGCAAGTTCTGTAACGTCTATGAAAAGCAATGGATTGGAACTGCGCGCCTATGCTCTGATCCGATCCATTCACTGCCTCTCTTAGAACGTTCACTAATATGGGCGGTCTCAGAGAGGGTGATGTCAGCACCATTTCTGAGTGCTGATGTCACTAGTGACCCATCTGGTGACCGGCAGCCGGGAAAGTAAAAAATCCTGACTGCTGGTGACGCTGGATGGGGTGGAATCTTCTCCATTTCACCCAGTGTTTCTGCCAGATTAGGGCAGTTGGGAGGGAGAAGGGGGAACTCCTTACATCCTGGTGACTTTAACACAATAAAGTGATCAGGATAAGTAGAGTGTTCCTTTAAACCCTGCTTTTGTAGAAGCATGGTATGTATTATGGCTCCAGCTGGTAACTTAACGGCAAATTTGCTACAGAGCCTCCTGGGTGAATAGCTAAATATCAAAATGGACTTGAGCAATAAAGCAAATTCTTGTGTTGGAATTACATTTACACCTGGGGAGAATGGATTGTGCTGATTTGTATAAGATGCTTCTTTGCTATAAAAATGTTGAATGTGGTCATTCCTCATTCCACCCACAATCGATATCTGTGTAGAAATCACTTTTTTCTCCATGCCGTAATCTGATTTTAATAGTGTTCCAGGCAGATGATTGATTTTACATTTTGAGTTTGCCTCTTACAGATGTAATCCCACAGCTTGACATTTTGATGACAGAGAAATGCACGGTGTACGTTTTACGTTTAGAATTAAAGTGTGGGATAAACATAAAATGAACATTAAATATAAATTTAAAAAACAAATGTTTCAATCTCATAGTTACTTTATGGATCACTGCCTCATGTGGATACAAAAAGGAAGTGATCTGGGCGGCAGTGATATCTGTAAAGATTAAAATACCCTTTACCTTAGCCACAGATATAATAATAGTTATAATACATATAAATTGCTTGTGCCATTAAAAGGAAAAGGTGCAAATAACTGAGACTCACCTTACAATCCAACCTGTCTGCATGTAGCCCATCCCTTCTCTCAAATGATACAGGAGCCTGAGAAGGATTAAAAAAGTGTCTAGAAGAATGGACGTTATTCAGGCAAATGTAAACTGGGACAGAGACCGAGGTTGGGATGAAAGAGATGCAAAAAAAGAAAAAAAAACAATAGGCAACTGAATGAACAATGCACAATAAAACGGGTTTAAGAGAAAATTGCTGTGGTAAAAAAATCAAAAGTATTTTCTTGTAAGACCTTGTCAAAACCAAAATAAAGAATGAAATCACCAGTGAGCCATAGTGGATCAAGGCAACCAGCATAATGTAAGGTTCTCCCATTTTAGAACATTCTGGCATATATCGGGCCTGATTTAACCCCTCTGCTACCAAGGAATTTTTGTTGAATTTTTTTTAATCATAACATTTTTTTTGAAACATGGGATGCAAAGTTAATAATATCGCCAAAATTTGTTTATTTTTGACTAACACCCCCAAGCAATTTATCCACTCGCTTGTTATCTCCCGGCTGGACTACTGCAACAACCTCCTGACTGGCCTTCCTATCTCCCGCCTCTCCCTCCTGCAGTCCATCCTAAACACATCAGCCCGGCTTAACCATCTCACCTGTCGCTCTGTCTCTGCCGCTCCTCTCTGTGAATCCCTGCACTGGCTCCCCGTCCATAGCAGAATTAAATTCAAACTACTCACCCTGACCTACAAAACCCTCACTAATGCTGCTCCTCACTACCTGTCCGCACTAGTCACCAGATACACCCCAATCCGACCCCTAAGATCCAACAGTGACCTGCTCGTGCTCCTGGCTTCCTCCATCATTTCCGCTTCACATGCCAGACTACAGGACTTTTCTCATGTGGCACCTACATCTCCTCCCTTATTAGCAGGTACATCCCACCCCAATCACTTCGCTCTGCCAATGATCTGATGCTATCAATTCCTCGTACCCGCACTCCCAACTCTCATCTTCAGGACTTCTCCTGAGCTCCCCCTTTCTATGGAACTCCCTCCCTGCAACATTAGACTCTCCCCGTCTCTCCAGTCCTTCAAGAAGTCTCTGAAAACACATTACTTTAGAGAAGCCTATCGGCTCCCTCCATAATCCCCCACGTTACATTTCATGCACCATCTTCCCAATCAGCCCAAACGCTCTCACATACTCTGCTATTCATGCTCACCTAGCGTGTCACCCCTCTCCTCTCAGATTGTAAACTCTCCAGCAGGGTCCTCTCTCCTACTGTTCTGTGTGTGTAACCTGTATGTATATTTGTTATTCTGTCTCTCCCATTGTACAGCACTACTGAACTTGTTGGCACTTTATAAATACTTGTAACTATAACTGTAGAGAAAACCTGAGATATTGACCTGGGGAATAAAATGAATGTATCACAAATCTGTAGCAGACTACAGTACAATGTACAGCAGAGGCGGCTTATATTTTACAATGTGTGCAAACTGTAATGTTATATGTTTGGAAAGCTGCCCTGGAAAGCGCTTTGCAATTGCCCCAAGGTAAATACCAGAGAAATGTCAGGAAACAGTCATGGGTGGAAACAATGCAAAAAAAATAAAGACAACAACAAAACGAAAATCTTAAAAAGGAAGGTGGCAGCTAATACCTTCTACTGTAATTGAGCATTGGGGTGGATTTAAAGCTTTACATTTTAAATATCTCACTGTTTTATTGGCTACAATTAACCAGCTTATG
The DNA here is from genome assembly GCA_009667805.1 of Leptobrachium leishanense. Classification (NCBI taxonomy): domain Eukaryota; kingdom Metazoa; phylum Chordata; class Amphibia; order Anura; family Megophryidae; genus Leptobrachium; species Leptobrachium leishanense. The sequence continues at coordinate 88,723,209 of CM019064.1, read as the reverse complement.
GTATTTCTGTAACGTCTTATTATTGCTTTGTGTTAGACACATACTTGCACTAATGCTGTGCTGCTGGTGCCTATTTCCATCTTCCCAGACTGCGTGGGTGCACTGCCAATTTATGACTTGTGTTCACATGCACCTGGTACGGGGCTGTGTTGTTGCCAGGGCTGCCATCCGAAATCTTGGGGCCCTAGGACATAGTGGCTCTATCCCACCAACAATTATGGAACTCTTTAATGATGCCCTGTTGCCCATTGTTGGATAATTTGAAGTCCCTGGCTGGTCAACATTATCTCATTAGTGACGTGACCACATTTAGGTGATTATATCAATCCACACCGCCCTTATGTATGGGATCTTGCTGATGTATGCCATACTCTCTCATCGTTTCTCCCCCAAGACCTGAGTGAAACTGGGAACAGATATTGAATCGACTGGAACATAACAGATAATAATTGGGGAGAGCTAGAGAAAAAGTGTGATGTGCAGGCGGGCTTGATGCATGTAACAGGAACACACTGGGGTTCTGTCCAAAACTCCAGGATCAGAACCAGCCTGTTATTTAGTCCATTCTTTCTCTGTCCCAGAACCACACAAGGACCAGCTTCACCTTCAAGACTACCCGACTGGTAGCCCTGGCATTACAGATAGGTGACCCAGAGGAGCAGATCACCATACACAGCCAGACACACGATTTTGGAGAATCAAAGGCTCTTTATTAATTCCAGGGCTTCTCTTATATTCCCTTTCATTAGTTATTTAAGACACAAAAGCAAACAAGAGAATAATCCAATTAAGTAACAGTACGATACACACTCCTCCCAGACAGAGTAAACACAGCAACAATGGTCACACTCTAGTCATATCCTACACAATCACATATCTTGACTGTGACACAAACATTATCCAGGGAGATATGGCTCCTGGCTGGGTCCATTAAATGGTGGAAGGGGCTTTTGTCAAAAGGTATATTACAGGTAAAATATAACTCAGAAGTGATGTATAGTGACAATAAATAGTATGATGTGGCCTAAAAATGGATAAATTATGCACAAACAAAACAACCAAAATTTGTGCTCAACATATCAAACCATATAAGAGAGAAATCCATATGGTGCATCAAGCAATAAATGGTAAAATGAATAAATTAGTGACTATCGTGTCTATGAAGCCATACAACGGCAATAGTCCAGTGGGGAAAAAGTGGTAACAAAGTCAATAAAATACTCATAAATCAATGGAACAATCCTCCTCAAAGTGCAAGTGCTTGTGGTCAGACCTCTTGATGTCTCTCAAAGAGAGAAACAAAATGGTACAGAATACCAAGTCAATTGGCTCAACTCTCTATATTCAAGGGCAGAAACTCACATTTCAAAGAGCCTTAGTAGGTCCCGGCTCTAGGTTAGTGTCAGGTATCCTTAGGGTGGGCACCCAAAACCCCTTTAACCACCAGTCATCAGGTTCCATGGTGCTGCTAGGTGCGAGATTCAGGCAGTGAATAAACAGGCCGGCCAATAGAGGGTTAAAAAAATCACTAATTTATTAAAAGGTAAAAGCGGTATATGGATTAAATAATGGACACGTAGCGCACTGATGCTAAGTGTCTATTATTTAATCCATTTATCACTTTTATTATTTTACAGCATTTACCTATCTGTATCAGCTCCCTTCGTGGTTTTTCTCTGTCTCCCCTCCATTATTTGTACCTGCTGTTACAGATGTTGCCTTGCTACAATTTCTCTTCCCATGCTTTTATATGTTCCCTGTCTTATATTTGTCTTCAATAAACCCAGTTTAACCATAGCACTGGTTTCAGACTATGGATTGCTGCATTTTGGGCTCAAAACTCCACAACATTGTGACACTAGGTCTCTTGCACCTTGCAAACGGAATCAGCCAGTCTAACCCTCCTGCCCAGAACGGATTGACCAAGTTGAACATCACAGGGTTGTTTTGGAGGACTTACTCCTGTATTTCCGATGTCAAACTTCTAAAAATTCTTGCAAAAGTGGTCCTACTGGAATACTAACAGTGTCGTGTAAGATCAGCCTTCATCGTCTGCCCAGACATGGAGCCTGTCATATTGACCTAAATGTGCGCCAGGATGATGCAACCACTCTTTTTCGAGGCGTGGACGTCATCACCGATGCATATCGTGAAAAAGTGTGCCAATTTCTTTAAGGTCCATTATACCTATTACTTACTGGCAGCCGCTCCTGGCTGGAATCCATCTGAAAAACAGACAGTGAGGCTAGGGTCAGACAAACGTGATTTCTACGGACTGTACGTCTGTGCAGTACGGACGACGTTAGTACGGAAGACGCAGTAGTGGCCACACAGTTCGTTTTTTTCACTGACGTATATTTTGACGGATGTAGCAGGGAAAATAAAATAAAAAGCAAAACCATTTTGTCCGTGAAAAATGCTGGACGTATAAATGCAGTCCGTCTGACCACGTTCCATCACTCACACACAAAGCTATGCAGACGTTGCGGACGCAGCGCACTTTGTGCGGCCGTTCTAGGGGTTGTACGTTCTTGCCTGCCTTGCGTCCGTGGGCCGCGGCCATTGTGCGTCCGCAGTTCAGTGCGGACGTACTTCGTGTGTCGGGCTCCGATGGGCTTTCTGTCATGCTATCACGGACGTACTTTTAGGCGCCATCACGGACGTGAACACTACGCTCGTCTGACCCCAGCCTAAGACCTGGTATTCAACTGAAGAGGTAAAAAAAACATTACTGATCAAGCCTTTTCAAAAGTTTAAAGATAAAACATAATGCATTTGGTAGCAGATGTAATATATTTAGGATAAAACTGAACACATCAAGCACATCCTTTAACTAGGATCAGATTTTGGAGCACATAGTGCAACAGGCCGATGACTATTTGCATTAAATTTCTCTAAAGCAGCGATAACTAACATTGTGATGTGTTGGTACCACATGTCCCGTAAGGCTAATGCCCCAGGAATATTTCTAAATCTCTGGCATGGAATGTGCCTGAATACATAGTACCACCGCATGTTCTAGACTTCCGTCCATTGTTTAATGGTGCATGTACAGCCAGGACTACAAAAACATAAGTTAACTCAGCTTTATTCTGCTGAACCGATGTGCTCATTATATTTGTGCGGGGCTCTTGTCAGCAAGGCCAATTCGTTCGATCAGTCCTGCGGCCAGAAATGCGGTTAAAGAAGCGTGTCCTAAAATAAATTGTTAGAACGCTGATGGCTTAGTTTGCACTTCCCTTTTGTGTTGCTTTTCCTCCCAATACTGTTACCCTCACACAATGAGCTATAAATAAGATGCCAGGATGTATTTTATAAATAGCTGGTACTCTCCAAGCTGCTAATTCACACCGTCCTTCCAGAGCCAGCATTGTATTGTGTGATGTGATGCAACTGTAGATGTCAAGATAATATTAATGGGATACTTAAAGCTTATAACAGTGTGTGTGTGTGTGGGAGAGTGTGAATTTTCCTTACCCCACCTAACCTCTTTTCACTTTATGTGTTTTAAAACTCATATTTCCAGCCCCGGGGTCTCCCTCGCTGCTGTCCCAGGCTGACTGTAACTTCGGCAGGAAATAGAAGGCACCGGTGCTGTGCTGAGAGCTCGGCCAGTCTGATGCTTCTCAATGCATCTGCACGGGTTGATCACCTGTGCCGTGGTTACAAACGCTTTAGTCCAATATGCAGGACACAGAAAATTGGGCAGAGTGGCAATAGGGACCTCTGCACTGGTCCAGACATGACAAAATGCTACTTTTTCTAAGCTGCAGCATGTCACGTGACCATGGGGATGCAGCCAATCCCATGGTTCTCAATTAATGGACGCTAGGTCCCGATCGGCGCTAGGAATCTGAGTATTGGATGGGACTGAGCCCCTGCACCTGAAAGTTTGATTCACCTTTCCAAGACCACCTTTCCCTTTCCGGATGGGAGAGATTGGCGAAGACACTCATGGCAGTGTGACCACTCAAGTAGCATAGAGTGTCCCTTTAACGAAACACTATTAAAGAGGCACCACCACCAAAATGCGTTTATTTTATGTTGCTGATATCTTACATGTACTTTGTTTTTCTCGTGAATGTTTAGTTAGGAAAATATTTGACTCTATATAAGTCACTGGGTGCATCCATACTGTGATTTTTGTGTTGTAAACTGCCCCCCACACTATTGTTATATCATTTGCTCCTCATTGGGTGGCTTAGGCCATAGAACAGAGTCTATGGATCGATCATTGAATTATGCGGGATGTATTCAAAGGACATCTCCAGGGGGTAGATTAGAAGTCTTTAAACACCCTGTCTCATTCAGCTGCCATCTTTTATCTCAGGTAGCCTAGAGAACAATAGACTCCTGCCACCTTATCTGAACATTCTCTCCTCCACCTCATTAACCACTTCAATGCTGAGGACGCGCTCAGCGCGTCCTCAGCATTACCGCTGCTGTGCGGAGGACGCGCTGAGCGCGTCCTCCCATTGGGGTCAGCGTTCGGCCAGGTTCCGGCCGAACGCTGGCCCCCCGGTGCGGGCTGACATCCTCGATGTCAGCCCGGCATCCGGGACCGCAGCCGCCGGAATTAGGCGTCATCGCGGCAGCGCGATGACACCTAATTCAGGCGCCCCCCCCGCATGTGCGGAGGAGGCGCCTGAAAGGGAGGGGGAGGTCCTTCGGACCTCTCTCCCTCCGATCGGCGGCTCTGCGGGGGTTAACCCAGGCATCATTTGGAAGGGCACAGCCTGCCCTTCCAAATGGTGCCTGGCATTAACCCCTGGGGAGCTGGATCGCGAATCGGCGCTGAAAAGCGCCGGTTCGCGATCCTTTCCCGGAGCTGGCCGACATCTTGGATGTCGGCCAAGCCTCCGGGAACTCCCCCTGAGGACTGGCGTCATCGTGCGTAGCATGATGACGCCAGTCCTGGACTTAACCCCTAACTGCCACCAACTGTGGAGCTAGGGAGTTCCAATGAACTCCCTATCTCCCGATCCGTGGCAGTTAGGGGTTAATGTTTGGTATGGTTGGATCGGCCAGAGCATGGCCTTTCCAACGATACCAAACATGAAAGTGAAAAAGTTTGTCAAAAAAAAAAAAATGAAACATAAAAAAAAAAAATTAAAAAAAAAAAATAAACACTTTTTTTTTCTTTTTTTTGGTTTGTTAATGCAGCAATATTGTTCCCATTTCAATTATAATGTGAACAATGATGCTGCACTAACGATTTTTGTATGCGGTGCGTTTGTTAAAAATAGTGTAATTTTCCAAAAAAAAATGTAACGAGACCCCATCTCTAATTTTTTTAACAAGCGCACCCCATACAAAATATAACCGCAATTGCTCGCATGTTAAAATGTGAAAAAAAACACTTTACACATTGTAAATTATTGAAAATACATATTTTATTGCATTTTTTGTTATAATATACAGACATGACATAACGTATACATATAATAATGACATATTATGAATCTACCGAGTCTGACGGAAAGAACGATATATAATATGTCTGGGTCATATACTAAAATAAGCCTTCAAAACACGTTTAAACATGATGAGCAAAACCGGTAAAAATGACCTCAGCACAGAGGTGTGAAAAGCCTCAGCAGCGAAAGGGTTAAATGTTAAATACTGAAGATTAAATAAACAACTACAGTAAGTAAAGCTTTTGCACAGATTTTGGTAATTGTTGCATCATGGGAAAAAATCCAGAAAAGGGAAACAGGAGATAATAAAAACCTTACTTTATTATTCATTTTAACATGCAGTTACATAAAAAAAGAAAACAGCAGCGTGTGTTTTATAAAGTGTTTTTTTTTGTAATGCAGAAGTAATCTAGTTACAATTTATGTAAGTGGTAGTGTCCCTTTAAATGATAGTGGATCCAATAGAATCAAACACTATGGGGGTTATTCAGAGAGCATTTCGGTGCCGACATTTCGGGGCTCTCTCGTTCCCTGCACTTTGGGGAATCAAATTTCCCCACCCTGCAGTGAATTCAGCATTCACCACAGGGTCCCCAAAGTGCAGGGAATCGGCCACCGAATGCCATTTTTTTTTTAACATTGAAGCCTATGGGGTTCGCCTGAAAAAAACCCCAACAAATGCAAGAACAGATATCAGGATTATGTATAGATCTTATCAGACAACTGGAAATTAATCTCCCGAAAAAAGGAAGTGCAAGCATCCCAAATGGGGATAGATTTAGTATTATTATTATACTTTATAAAGCGCCAGCATAATCCGCAGCGCTGTACAGTGGGCACAACATAGACAGGGTGACAATACATTGAACAACATTTTACAAACCAGTACAGGAGGAAACGAGGGCCCTATTCCTGTGAGAATTTACAATCTAGAAGGGTTGGTGGTGGAAACAAGGAGGAGAGGACTGCAAGGTGAGAAACGCTCAGACAAGTGTGTTGTACTTAGTAGTCCTGAAGACGTGTGTCTTACAGGTAAAAATGTAATTTTTTTTAAAAAATCAATTCTAGAACTATTAATTGCTTGCAAACTATTTATTAATTATTAATTTTATGTATTAACACCTACTTAATTATTAAAACTATTATTTATTAAAACAAATCAAATTATTAATATCAAGATCTACATTTTTAATTAATTTTATTTTGTTAAAATAAACCGTATGAGTTAATTTCCTTCGGCAATTACCATCTCTACTAATCAGAAAGCTGCTTTTTTATTGCAGTAAGGAAATTCAGAATATACTGCAACACAAAATATACTGATAAATGTATATGTCTACACAGTACCACCGAACATAAGTGTACACATTGACACTTGTCCGAATTTCCACCTTGCATACACAAACTGTCACAATGTTTCAACCCACTATTGATAAAAACAATGGATCATGCAAATACCCTTCTGTGTTCATGTACTTGCTGGCACTCCACACACATGCACACTCCTACATTCATATTATTATTACAGAACGAGGGAGACTCATACTTGTGTTTTCCCTATGGCCTCACTAAGCGTAACGCTGCCTCTGTGTCCCATGATGCTCAATCAATGTTTAGAATCATTGGTCATAATGGAATATGCAAAAAACCCACAAATATCTCCAGTTAGATTTTCCGCTGGTGGTTTTTCCTTTAATTTTATTGCAATTTTTACGTTTCACTGGTAGCGTAGAAATAAATAGATAAATAAACAGTGTCGAGTATATCATGTCCCCATGAGTGCTGGAGCACTGGCAAACAAATCAATATAAATCTACTGTCGCTTTGATTTTAGCACTTTTGAGAATGACAACTACAGATATAGATAAAAAGTAACAACGCAGTGCAAAGCGTTGTGTTCGATTTGTTTTTTTTTTCCCGCTGGTAGGAACAAAGATCCGCGGTCTTTACATCCTGCTGAGTATGGGAGGACTTTGAAATTCTCAGTTGAGGACTCCAGCAGGGATCACACCTGTTTCTCATGGTCCTTCTGCCACACTTCTGCAGAAGACATTTCACAACCTGCTTGGCATTGGAAGACGGCTTTATATTTATTCGTTCTCTTCCAATTTATGCCATCCTTAGTTTGGCCTGACTGACACTTAGGCTCGGGTCAGACGAGCGCAGTGTTCACGTCCGTGTTGCTGCACATTTTAACGTCCGTGGTAGCATACAAGTATGACCAATAGACACCACACACGAAGTACGTCCGCACAGAAGTGCGGAAGCACAACGACGCGGCAAATGGGCAGAAGTTAGGCAAGAACGTAAATCCGCTAGAATGGACGCACAGAGTGCGCTGCGTCCCCAACGTCCGCATAGCTTTGTGTGTTAGTGATGGAGCGTAGTCAGACGGTCTGCATTTTGACGGACAAAATGGTTTTCATATTAATTTATTTTCCCATCTATATCAGTCACAAAAAACATCAGTCACAAAAACGGACCGTGTGGCCACTACCTTGTCGTCAGTCAGAAAGTACGTCCGTTGTGCACGGATGCACAATCCGCACAGAATGCGTTCGTCTGACCCTAGCCTTAGTGTCACGTACCGCGCTGATGTTCCTGAATTCTGTCAGCTGGCAGCCTCGCCGCTCGCTGGCTGGCTGCCGAGTGTTGTAGCCACCGATTGCGGGTCGCTGACACGGCGTGATGATGACTCAGTGCCCGCCGAGTTTAAAATCAGACACCTGAACACTGTTTGCCCTGATGTGGTTTATAATCCTCTCAGCACATTCATATTACTCATTGCTCACCTGTGTATGATCTTGGCTTGTCCTGACTTTCTGGCTGTTAACCCCTTGCACTTGGCTGACGATCCGTTCTGGCATTAGACCCCTGTCACTTGGCTGACGATCCGACCTGGCATTAGACCCCTGGCACTTGGCTGATGATCCGACCTGGCATAGACCCCTGGCACTTGGCTGACGATCCGACTTGGCATTAGACCCCTGGCACTTGGCTAAGGATCCGACCTGGCATTAGATCCCTGGCACTTGGCTGACGATCCAACCTGGCATTAGACCACAGCCCTTGGCTGACAATTCGACCTGGTATTAGCCCCTCGTATCTAGTTACCTATTCAGACCTTGCATTAACCCCTGGTATTGCCGGTCTGTACTTTATATTGCTCACTCTGGATTTCTGACTGTATACCTCTCGTGTATTTAGAAATTCGGCCACCTAAAGGACTGGCAGTGTAGTATAGATTGTCTGCGTACACGGATTAGACATATACTGTATGCGATATATGTGACACTTAGGGGGTTATTAGCAAAGCGCCGTACTTTCCCAATAAACATTGGCAATAATGAGTGGGTGAATCAAACAGCAACATGAGAAGATTCATTGATGAAGCTTCTCCTAGCACCATCTGAACAACCAATTTGCGAAACACCAGCGCTAAGATCTTTCTCCAAAGGATGGTAAAGAGAAAAAATTTAATTTATGAAAACACCAAAATCAACAAGTGATGCAATGAAATACAGAGATGCTTTTCTCATCATAACAAAAAGGCTTCTCAGTTGGTGAATCACCAGATTTTAAATAGCCATACTTCTAACTATGGATATAAAGTGCAGGAGCGTAATATTACAATGTGAATGTGACTCTTTTTGAAGTTCTACAAAACAAAAAAACATGAAATTGCAATATGGATGCAGCTTTGATTGACAGTAGAAGCCACGAAAAAAACATCTAAAAATTTGTGTGATGATCCAATATACATGTAACTTAAATAATGATAACCCAAACACACATTCAAGTGCAAAACAATGTGACTGTGACATAAGTCAAGAGAACAAAAATAATACTTACGCAGAATGCTGAAATAGAGGCGGATCCTCTCTTCTCTTGGTTCTCTCAAAGAAAAGAACAAACAAGACAAGACCACAATGTTGCAGATCACGAGAGTACACCCAATAAAGGGCCCTATTACATTCTTCGTGCAAAAACGCTCGCGCAGCGCGTGAATTTGTGCGCGAAGCGTCAAACCTTAACGTGCGTAAATCAACGCTGGTATTACAATCCTCGCACATTTTTTCATCCGTCAAAAAATAGCACGCGTAAAACGGACACGTAAAAACGCGCGCGCAGTAACGTTAAGCGCAGAAGTCATGTGCGGACTGTTTTTTTCACGCGATTCAGCCAATCAGAATTAAGAATCACAATTGTCTCACGTTAAGTTTTTGTGCCTGTCAAAGTCAATCTGCGCATATATGCTGTATCAAAAAAAAAAAAAACACGCACAACTTCTCCATTTTATTGGATTGGTATGTTTAGAATGTGTAACTACAGTATACTTTGCTGCGCATTTTTGGGGCTGGTGTATTTTGGTTCAGCCAGGCTGTTCAGATTTTCCATTAATACCAGATTTTAGGAGTTGCTAAAATTATGCGCTCAAAGGCTGTGTGTTAATTCCTGCGCATAGATTGTAATACCATCCGCTTACCAGCACACAAATGCATTTGTGCTCACAATGTTAAGTATAAAACGCGCGCAGTAAAGTACGCTCGCGCAGCGTTCGCAATGGTTCACCCACGGTAGACGTATACGTGCGTTTGTTGCGCTGACATTGTAATACGACGTTCAGCGCAAAGGGTTTTGCCCCTCGCGTTGATGCATTTGTGCGCACGCTTTAAAGTTTGCGTGAAGAATGGAATAGGGCCCAAAGATAATTACAGATAGGAGACACACTCACAACCTATAGAGCCATAGTAAATTCCGGCTCTAGGTGTTACTGCCTCTGGCCAAATAAAGATTGACACTGCCCTTTTTTCCCCAGTCCGGATTACCTCAATAAGACATAATGACAGAGAGATGGCACTCCCATATCGTAGGCTTTTGGCTGAATTGAATCTGGTTATGTGAAGACCTTTAATTCACTCCTAAAATAATCTCCCTCTTCTCTCTTGGCAGGTCGACCTCTCCAGCAGGATCCAGAGCATCTACTGTATATTCTGAATGAGTTTGGAGGGTAGTAGATCTCTGGATGTGATAGTAATCCCAACCAGGATGAAGTTTTAGGAGTTATTGTCCCATAAAACGTCTGAGCACCATAAGTGTAGTCAACATAAGGCTCCAACTTTCCTTAGTTGATATTTATGCAAAAAAAGTATCTTTAACTTTACCGTTTTCTGGATTACGGTATGGCTCTTGCTTTTATGCTTATGTAGCGCTCACTCCCGGAGGAGCCGCTGAAAATGAACCACGGGTCAGTCTCCCCGCACTAGGGAATAAATATACTCCAACACAGTTGTGAGTTTTTATATTTATATAGTTTACTAAAATATTTGAGCAGATGTTGAGACACGGTATTCACAAGTATTATTACAGTATTTTCGTATCCCGGTAAAACGCGTAGCGGAAAAGAAACGAAACACGAGGCTTCGTATTTCGGAAAATAAAATATTCGCAACCGAACATAAAAGCAATGCAATTTCCCGATAGTTCAGAAAAAGGGACACGTAGCAAAACCCCAAACATACAATCCCTTCGTATTACGGCAAACGCGCAGCGGAAAAAGAGAAAAATGTATTCGGAACGTATCTTTGTCTTTAACCCCCGTTCCGATTCGCAAAAGGAAATGAGTCCTGCACAGGTTAAGTCCCAGAATGTGAAAAGTGTATCTGTGTGTGTGGGTACCCGGGTACTGTTTAACTGGCCAGTGAATTTATTAAAGGAAGGTCTTCGACTAGTCAGTTGGGGCCCTGTGGACTTTAAAGAGAAAACAGCAGAGCGTCCTTTAATCATAAAACAGCCTTGGAGGCCTCTCACCCATCCGACGATTTCTTTAGGCTCCGCTGACCCAGGACGTCTCTCCACCGATTTTGACTGGGGATACTAGCGGCCCGATCCGTTGTCTGACTCCACACAGCTTTTCCAGCTCACCGCCTGCTCTCCGTTCGATTCCTCGGTCTGCAGCAATGCCTGGATCCGGCGGGTCTTCTTCTCCTCAGCTTGGGTGGTCCTCTCTGGACTAACAGGTCTCTCTTGGTCTCTGGTGGTCTCTGGCCTAGGCCCTCTCGTGATCTCTTCGATGCGTCTGCTCTCTTCCTTCCCTGGCGCGCTCTGGAACTTTCTCCACGAGGCAGAGGATGTAAGTCTCCAGTCCCCACCCACTTCCTGTCTTCTTGCAAAGCATGCCGGGCATTGTAGTCCCAATATCCAGTATCTCTGATCGCAATAGTCTCCATCTTGTGGCCAAAAATAGGTACTGCCACAGCAAGATTTTACCACAGCGCTACACTCTCCCCTCCTAAAACTCTTGGGTCTCTCCAAGGAGGTACAACAGTTACATTACATTTCCACAATATTTAAATACAATTTACACAACGTGTACAGGTTCAGCAGCATACAGGCAGTGAGTTAGGAACACTTCCTCAAGTTGACTCATATTTTGGGCTACCTCAGCTAGCATAGCAGACACTTCGGGCAACCTCCGCACCGTGGTGATGGCCTCTTCAGTGCTATGTCCTGGTGAGTCGTAGGTGAGTCGTTGGGGCGGTCGAACAGAGCGTTTTGGTTCTGGCTCAATCAGTTCCTCTTCAGGTGGAAGTACTATAGGCGTTGGCTCAATTCTTCTCTCTATCACTGGAGCAGACGTTTCTTCAGAGTATGATCCCTCCAGTGAAGGCATAGAACTATAATCACCTGAGTAAGCTTCCGGAACTACCGAGATCCCCACATCCTCAGGGACTTCCAACTGAAATTCAAGAGGCTCAGGGATATCAACAGTCTCCGGGACTTCCAACAAGAATTCAGGAGCTTCAGGCCTCAAATTACTCTCCCATCGTTCAGGAACTGAGGTAATCTCTTCCGGCTCCGGTGAACGTATCCAGTCCAGACAGAAACTTTCTTCCTCACTGTCCCTTTCGCTCTCTTCGACAACCCGAGTCTGTTGAGACCGGGTAACAGGAGGCAAACATGGAACAGGCGGATTTGGCAGAGGCGGTTCATCCCCAACCGGCATTCTCACAGCCTCCCTCAAAGGTAACAAATGATTCCGGTGCCAGTTCTTGAGAGGCCCAGCCTTTCCATCCGGGCGAATCTGATACACTGGTAGACCTGGTAGCTGTTTGCAGACAATGTAAACCTGGGAACTCCACCTATCCGCCAACTTGTGTCTTGCAGCAACACCCAAGTTCTTCAATAGGACCCTATCACCGGGTTGTAGATCTTGTATCCGGACCTTCAAGTCATAGTTCCTTTTGTTTCTTTGCTCCCTGTTTCCCGAGGTCAACCGGCCTGTTCAAATGCAGAAGCCAAATTTTTCCGAAGTCTATCCACGTAGTTTCTATGGGAAGCTACTGACGTCTGGTCTAGAGATAACCCAAATGCCAAATCAACCGGCAGTCGAGCCTCTCTTCCGAACATAAGACGGTACGGTGAATATCCAGTTGCATCGCTCTCCGTACTGTTATATGCATGCACCAGAGTAGCTATGTGACGACTCCAACTCTGCTTCTCCACATTCGACAAGGTCCCCAGCATGTTTAGCAGTGTGCGATTAAACCTTTCAGGCTGAGCATCACCTTGAGGGTGATATGGTGTGGTTCGGGTCTTTTGGATTCCCAACAGCTCTAACAACTGCCCCACCAGTCTGCTTTCAAAGTCTCTACCCTGATCAGAGTGTATCCTCCTTGGCAGTCCGTAGTGAACAAAGAACTTTTCCATCAACACTTGGCTACAGTCGGAGCGCGTTGATCTTTCGTGGAAAAAGCTTGGGCGTAACGAGTGAAATGATCAGTCACTATTAGAATGTTCCCTTGCCCACTAGCATCCGGCTCTAAGCACAAGAAGTCAATGCACACCAAATCCATGGGTCCCTGGCTCTGCAGATGGCTCATTGGAGCAGTTCGGGTCAGTAGAGTCTTTCTCTGAATACACCTCAGACAGGAATGACAATAGCTTTCTACTTCAGCCCTCATACAAGGCCAATAGAACCTATCTCGCACCAGCTTAAAAGTTCTCTCTGCACCCAAATGTCCATGCTCATCATGTAGTGATCGCAGCACACTCTCCCTATGTTTAGTAGGAGGAATAACTGTTGAATCTCTTCAGAGTTGGTTGAGGGGCCCCTTCGGTAGACCACCCCATCCAACATCTTTAACCGCTCCCACTCTTTGTAGACCAATCTGGCTCCACTCGGGGAGTTGGTTAACAAAATCTCTCGCTGGTTTGCAGACAGGGCCTTTATGGTCAAGGCAATTAAAGGGTCTCTGGCCTGATCCGCTTTCAGGTCCTGTCTCGAAAAGGTAGGTAAACTTTCATCCCTTAACTGCGTAGGGTTACAGTAGAACTCAGGAACAGCCGCAGCCATAACTCCTATGGCCTCTGCTTCAATCCCTCCTTTGACCCGGCGCTCTGTTCCTTGGCACAAAGCTTGCACCCCGTCTGGAGTCAACTGAGTCCATTCTGTAGTGTAGGGTCTTCTCGATAACGCATCAGCATCTCGATTATTCACCAGGGCGATACTTCAGGCTGAACCGAAACCCTGACAGAGCGGCCCACCACCGATGTCCCGTTGCGTCCAGTTTTGCGGTAGTAAGGATGTAGGTGAGAGGATTGTTATTCCGTCTTGATCACGAACTCAGCTCCATACAGATAGTCTTTCAACTTGTCCACCACTGCCCACTTCAAGGCTAGGAACTCCAGCTTGTGAGTAGGATAGTTCTTTCTGAAGGCGTAAGGCTCCGGCTCACGTACGCCACAGGCCTCAGCAATCCACCATACTCCTGATATAGGACTCCTCCCAGACCTTCTCGGCTGGCATCCACATGTAGTTCATACGGCTTGTGAGGGTCCGCATAGGCCAAAACAGGAGCTCGGGTTAGGCTCTCTTTCAGCTTTACGAAAGCTCCTTCACATTGACTGGTCCATTCACCTTGTATAGACTCTCGAGCTTTCCTTGGCCCCGGAGCTGACGGGTTTTTGTCAGAGACCTTGCAGCCTTCTTCTGTGGTTTCCTTCTGCAGGAGTTGTTCAGTGGTTGGGCTATTTTCGCGAATCCTCCCACAAATCTTCGATAGTGTGAACAGAATCCCAAGAAAGATCTAAGCTCAGTGACGTTTCGGGGTCTAGGCCAAGAAGCTACGGCCTCCAACTTCCGAGGGTCTGTTGAAACACCTTCCGCTGAGACCACATGTCCCAGATACGTAACAGATGGTAGGCAGAATTGGCATTTCTCCAGAGACAGTTTCAGCCCCTCTTCATGGAGCCTCTTCAAGACCTTCTCCAAACGTTGCTCATGTTCTTCCAGAGTCTTCCCAAACACAATTATGTCATCCAGGTACACTATACTTCGATTAGATTCATATCCCCGACTGTCTTCTCCATCAACCGTTGGAACGTGGCTGGAGCCCCCGTAAGGCCTTGAGGCATCCTGTTGAATTCAAAGAACCCCAGTGGACAGATGAACGCAGTTTTCTCCTTGTCTTCAGGATGCATTGGTATCTGGTGATACCCACTTCGCAGGTCTAGTACACTAAACCACTTTGCTCCAGACTGTAGGGCATCTTCAATCCGAGGAGTGGCATACTGATCGGGGATGGTTCTCCGGTTAAATGTGCGATAGTCTATGCATAAGGACAGAACCATTTTTCTTCCGGACCAACACTATAGGAGATGCATACGGGCTCCTGGACTCTTGAATCACCTTGGTTCTCTGTAACTCGTTCAGCTGCTCTCGCAGATCATCTAAGTCTCCTAGCGGAACTCGCCTTGATCTTTCGCGAAACGGCTTGTCTTCTTGTAATCGAATGCGGTGTTCAGTACTCTTAGCTAGGCCCACATCGAACTCATCTTTTGAAAACAATTCCTTCCACTTTAGAACTTGAGACTGAAGACGTTTCTTCCATTCAGGTGAAATAGGAGCGTCCTTGGGGTAGAATCTTTCATCTGGAATCTCTTTACCTCTCCCCCTCCTGAATCGGTAGAGAGGGGTGTAGCAGACTCTACTTGCCCAATAGGCATTCGTGCTTTAAGGACTACTGGAAAATCCGTCACGTTGCACACACTGACCGAGACTCTTCCTCGTGTTCTCTTCAGAGCTTTGGTGGAGATTATTTCAGGAATTACTTCGACTCCGGTTTCACTCCCATGATCAAAATCGGTTCCCAGCACCACATAGGGGCCTGGTTGCGATCCATTCAACTTGACTGAAGCCCGGAAACTCGCTACTTCTCCTGCTTGCAGAACCTTCTCTGTTCCACCCAGTCTCCACAGTCTTCCCACCTCGGCAGGTGCCTTTCGTTCTTCGACCATCCTCTGATAGACCGGACGTAACATTGGGTGTACTCCTTGAGTTGAACCTTCTTCCAACACGATAGGCGTCAGGAGACGCCGCCTAGGTCAGTATTCGTCCCCACTATCAGGGAGCTTCTGTTCGCACCCGAGGGTCGAGGACACACGATGGCCAATGCATCACAACCCCCAGACTGCCCGATGACTTCAGATCCGATCTCCAACTTCACTTGCAGGTACCCGTCATAAGGGAGTTTCTCAGTGCCGATACCCCATATTTCCAAATCCTTCAATTCTTGCAGAGGAATGTGCTTTAAGTGTTTCTCATAGAAGTCTCTGTAGATCAATATCACTTGAGCCCCTGAATCCAACAGGGCTTTGGTGTAGACTCCTTCCACTTGGATTGGCACAATAGGAGAAGGACCTATCAGTTGGTCGGGAAACTTGGTGGCGGTATCTGGACGCTTAGGCTGGGGTCAGACCAGCGCACTTTTAACGTGCGTTCTGGCGCACATAATTACGGCCGCACTAGCAGCAGATGACGGGCAATGACGGCCAATATACGATGTACGGCCGCACAAAAGTCCGCCGTGCAACGCAAGTGGAATTTGAACGCATTTTTCTGAGAACGCTGAACGCTAGTACTGACGTACTGAGTGCGCAGCTGCGGCATAGCGGTGTTTTGCGTGATTAGGAGACGTCAGACGCTGCTAATGTCCAGCCTACATAACGTCCAGACGCAAAAAAGAGTTTTATTGACGATCCGTACAAAATCACACCCGAAAATGCGCGTCGTCTGACCGTTTTTGCGCATTCCGTAAAAAATACGTCAATGCGTTCGGACGCACTTTTTGACGTTCGCGGGAAAAATGCTTTCGTCTGACCCTAGCCTTAGACCCAGTTTGTTGTACCCTGGCCTTTTTCTTGCCCGTGCAGGTTTTGGGTGTGCATTGCCTCCCCATGACGTAGACCCGGATGCTAAGGGAGTGACTCTTTCAGTCCTGGCAGGCTCTACAGTCGGCTCGGCTTTGGGCCTTTTCGCCCTCTTAGCCTTTGCTTGGTTTCTGGAGCGGGGTTCAACCCTCGGGCACTCAGGTTGCTCCTTCACTGGTGCCCTCTGGCGTTTCCCGCCGGTGAGGTAGATAACAGTCCTTCCAGGGCTTCCAACAGTCCCTTGACTCTATCCTTCTCAGGCTTTCGGCCTTTGCACTGTGCGCGGAAATGGCCCATTTCTCCACACCCAAAACATCTCTTCTTAGAGAGCGGAGACGTAGTTGCTTGTTGAGATTTGGTTAAAGAGTTTGGACCAGACGCCACAGCAGCTCCCGTCGTCTGCATACCTGTGAGGAATTTCTGCATTTCTGCCTGCATCTCTGTCACCTTCATCAATACTCGACACAGTTCCGCGTGCGCTTGTTGCAATTCAACTTGAGCTTCCTGAACTTCCTTGACGGTTTTGGACAATTCACCCCGTTCAGGGAGGTTCGATTCTTTAGCAGCCCTCTCTGTAGATTTACAAACAACTAGGTGTTCTTGTTCGTCCTCATCAGATCCATAGGTATCTAGAGAGTCGCTTTCAGGCTGCAGACCGTCGTTATGTCTCACAGGTTGTGCATAAGCCCTTTCCCCCCGCCTGAAAGATTTCTCTTCTAGTAAAGCCTCTTCCTCTCGTACAACTCGGATCAGTTCCAGGTACTTTAACTCTTGGTTACCTGCTCTGCTTCTCAGCTGCATCATCACTGGATCTAGAGGTTGAGAGCCCCTCAGGATCTGTTTTATTCGGATCTTATCTACTTCGGCCGGTTCGGCCCCTTTCTTCAGGAGTATCTGGTGTAGAATCTTATCCAGGCGCCTCATGTACTCGGTCATCCTTTCACCTCTTCTCTGATAGGTGTGTTCGTACTGATATACCAATTCGGCCGCCTTTTCAGTTCGCCCAAAAACTTCTTCAAGAACATTTAAATAATCCAAGCAGTACAATCTTTTCTACTCAGTTTTAGGTTTCTCACCGCTTCTGACGCAGGTCCCTTTAAGCTCTCGGTGATCCTTTGCTTTTTCTGGGCCTCAGGGACATCCCACTCATCCAGAGCCTGCATCGCCTGTTCCACCCATTCTTCAAAGGTTTCTTCTCCCGCCGGAGTTGGTACGTTTCCTGTAAAATTTCTTAACCGTCGATAACCGAAGTTAGTGTGAGGAGGGCTTGTTTTCTGACATTTAACCAGTAGATCTCCAATAGCCACGATAAATTCAGGCCCTATCATGGCCAACGGACTAGGCACGGAAACACTTGCGGATTCGCCACGTGGCGTACTTGGCTTAATTAGTTGGACTTCCACCTCTTCGGCCAGTTTCACGCTCGTGCCCTGAAAACATGGCGGAACACCCTTTCTCCATTCGAGAAGAACATACATGTGAGAAGTATCTGGGTTTTTTTCAATGTCCAGTATTAACCCCCGATGATCTGGTGCTAGCGTGGCCACGGCCTGGCGAATCTGATCTTCAGCCCAAGTGTCTGCTGGAATATCCATAACTATACAACATTCTGACTGGCTACTGTGCTCCCCACACCACTCGGCAACAGTGTCTGGATCCATATTTAACCCTTTAGATGCGGTTTTTCCAGAGACTGGATCCCGGAAACGAGCCCCCACGTGTAGCGCTCACTCTCGGAGGAGCCGCTGAAAATGAACCACGGGTCAGTCTCCCCGCACTAGGGAATAAATATACTCCAACACAGTTGTGAGTTTTTATATTTATATAGTTTACTAAAATATTTGAGCAGATGTTGAGACACGGTATTCACAAGTATTATTACAGTATTTTCGTATCCCGGTAAAACGCGTAGCGGAAAAGAAACGAAACACGAGGCTTCGTATTTCGGAAAATAAAATATTCGCAACCGAACATAAAAGCAATGCAATTTCCCGATAGTTCAGAAAAAGGGACACGTAGCAAAACCCCAAACATACAATCCCTTCGTATTACGGCAAACGCGCAGCGGAAAAAGAGAAAAATGTATTCGGAACGTATCTTTGTCTTTAACCCCCGTTCCGATTCGCAAAAGGAAATGAGTCCTGCACAGGTTAAGTCCCAGAATGTGAAAAGTGTATCTGTGTATGTGTGGTACCCGGGTACTGTTCAACTGGCCAGTGAATTTATTAAAGGAAGGTCTTCGACTAGTCAGTTGGGACCCTGTGGACTTTAAAGAGAAAACAGCAGAGCGTCCTTTAATCATAAAACAGCCTTGGAGGCCTCTCACCCATCCGACGATTTCTTTAGGCTCCGCTGACCCAGGACGTCTCTCCACCCGATTTTGACTGGGGATACTAGCGGCCCGATCCGTTGTCTGACTCCACACAGCTTTTCCAGCTCACCGCCTGCTCTCCGTTCGATTCCTCCGGTCTGCAGCAATGCCTGGATCCCGGCGGGTCTTCTTCTCCTCAGCTTGGGTGGTCCTCTCTGGACTAACAGGTCTCTCTTGGTCTCTGGTGGTCTCTGGCCTAGGCACTCTCGTGATCTCTTCGATGCGTCTGCTCTCTTCCCTTCCCTGGCGCGCTCTGGAACTTTCTCCACGAGGCAGAGGATGTAAGTCTCCAGTCCCCACCCACTTCCTGTCTTCTTGCAAAGCATGCCGGGCATTGTAGTCCCAATATCCAGTATCTCTGATCGCGATAGTCTCCATCTTGTGGCCAAAAATAGGTACTGCCACAGCAAGATTTTACCACAGCGCTACACTTACATATTGTCTGCATTGAGGACAAACAAGATTTTGGAGAGCAAGCTGTTTGGAGTGCTTATAGATAAAGAAAATACCCCCAGAAGCATCGTACAGAGACACAATAAAGGGCTCCACTTTTGTGAGCGTATATACATATGGCCCTATTCAAACCTTGGTGTAAACTTTACCAGAGCATTTGTAAATGTAAAAACACCATAGACTTAAATGACTCTGGGAAGTTTACACCAGGGCTGAAATAGAACCCATTATCTCAACTGTTATGTATATTGTGTACAGATTTACTTGCTCTGTGGGTTTTCCTTTTTTTTGATAAGTGTTTGAGATCTATGTGAAGATTTAGGGCACTATTACATTCGTAACGAAAAAGTTAACGCTCACTTGTGTGAGCATTAACGTTTGCTGCGGTATTTACCGCATATTACAATCCAAACGCAAACGGGTTTAAAAATCCGTTTGCGTTTGGTACCTTGCGCTCTTCTGCGCGAGGTTACTGTACTTTGTGCTCCCTATGTTTTAACATGGGGAGCGCAAAGTGTTAATCAGAGCAGGTATTACAATGTCCCAGCGCTGATTAACGCCTGGCTCTGGTCAGCGCAAAGTTAACCAGAGCCAGGACTTGGTGTTAACGGATTCCGCTTCTGCAGAATCCGTTAACACCAGCTTTAAAAATAAAAAACAGAACAGATACTCACCCTCTGTCCCGCGGCGATGAACGCGGCTCCGATCGCCTCCTCCGGCCTGCGGGAGCAGGGAGAGACTGGGGGAAAAAGTCCCCCCAGTCTCTACCTGCGTATCCCTATGCTGACCGGCCGGATCTCGCGAGGCAAGATCCGACTGGTCACGTGATCGGCAGGGAGGAACTCAATGGAGTCCTATGGACTCCAGTGAGTGGATGCTCACGGCTGCGCTCAGCGCTGCCGCGAGCATCCAAGATTTTACGCTCAATAACAATGCAGGCAGCATTTTTTGCACCTGCATTGTAATCCAGCGTTAAAAGGCAGGCGCAAGGGGGAAAACTGCGGGCGCAGTTTTTCCTCCCTTGCGCCCGCGTTTTAACGCTAAGAGCGTAATAGAGCCCCTAAAGTCTGTATCTATTAATTTATAAAGTATTTTACCAGGAATGTTTTAATTAACATTGTATGTATGAATTGATCTTTACGCAATTGCTTGAAATCTCCACGGAACATGAATTTCGAAGTCAAATGGCAAATTCAAAAAATATAGGATTACATATTGCGTAAGCAAACTACACAACCGCAATTATTTATAAAGTGCCAACATATTCTGCAGCGCTGTACAATGGGTAAGACAAAACAAGCAGAACATTAAGAAATTAGTTTGACACACAGGGAACGATGGAAAAAGAAGACCCTGCTCAGAAGTTTACAATCTACATCTGTTTATTATTAGGAAACAAAAAGAAGTGGAGAAAGGTAACAGTCAGGGTTATTCAAAGAGCTCCGAATTGCTGGTGAAAGGTAACCGAACGCTGAAATTCCTTTCCTGCCCATTTAGCTATTCAGAGAGCAGGCAGTTCGCCAAATGTTGGCGAATTGCCTGCACATACGGTACCTGTTCGAGGGCAGTGAAATCCCCATAGAGAAGCAATGCTTCGTCTATTCAGAGAACAAAAACCAGCAGTGAAAGGTTGCCGAAAAGCCCTGCCATTCGGTTGCTTCATTCGACAGGTTTATTCAGGCGAATCCCATAGGCTTCAATATTAAAATATTAATTCAATATTTAATAAACCGTTAATTATAATATTCTGCAGTAAAAAGTCTCTTTATTTATAGATTTTTTAGGATCTTTTAACCACTTCACTGCGGAGGACGCGCTGAGCGCGTCCACCCGCAGTATCGTTCCTTGCGGAGGACGCGCTGAGCGCGTCCTCCCTTTGGGGCCAGCGTTCGGCCGGGTTCCGGCCGATCGCTGGCCCCCCCGGTGCGGGCTGACATCCTCGATGTCAGCCCAGCACCCGGAACCACCGCCGGAGTAATTAGGAGTCATCGCGGGGGCACTCCGGGACCCCGGCGGGGACATTAGAGGAGGAGACGCCTGAAAGGGAGGGGGGGAGGTCCTTCGGACCTCTCTCCCTCCCGATCGGCGGCGTGCAGTGGGTTAACCCAGGCACCGTTTGGAAGGGCACAGCCTGCCCTTCCAAATGGTACCTGGAATTAACCCATGGGGGCCGGATCACGAATCGGCGCCGAAAAACGCCGGTTCGTGATCCTTTCCCGGAGCTGGCCGACATCTTGGATGACGACCAAGCTTACGGGAATGCCCCCTGAGGCCTGGTGGCGTCATCGTGCATAGCACGATGACGACCAGTCCTGGAGTTAACCCCTAACTGCCACCAATGGTGGAGATAGGGGGTTCCAATGAACTCCCTATCTCCCGATCCATGGCAGTTAGGGGTTAATGTTTGGTATTGTTGGATAGGCCAGAGCATGGCCGTTCCAACAATACCAAACATGAGTATGAAAAAAAATTAAAATTTTTTTTAAAAAAAATAAAAATAAAAAAATATTTAAAAAAAATTATAAAAAAAAATAAACAAGTTTTTTTTCTTTTTTTGGTTCATTAATGCAGCAATATTGTTCCCATTTCAATTATAATGTGAACAATAATGCTGCACTAACGATTTTTGTATGCGGTGCGTTTGTTAAAAATCGCGTAATGTTCCCCAAAAAAAAATGTAACGAGACCCCATCTCTAATATTTTTAACAAGCGCACCCCATAAAAAATATAACCGCAATTGCTCGCATGTTAAAATGTGAAAAAAAACCACTTTACACGTTGTAAATTATTGAAAATTCATATTTTATTGCATTTTTTGTTATAATATACAGACAGGTCATGACGTATACTTATAATAATGACATATTATGAATCTGCCGAGTCTGACGGAAAGAACGATATATAATATGTCTGGGTCATATACTAAAATAAGCCTTCAAAACACGTTTAAACATGATGAGCAAAATCGGTAAAAATGACCTCAGCACAGAGGCGGGAAATGCCTCAGCAGCGAAAGGGTTAAGTATTTCTCTGGATTTTTTGCAAAACAATTCCGATTTTTTTTTTTAAATGTTTTTTCTTTTTTCTGTAACAGCCCTTTTTATTATCATTCATTGAATCTCATATGTAAATTTCAGACATTTTCGCTCAGTAGTTTCTTTGCAAACAGCGTTTCACTTTTCAAACATTCAAGCATACTGTTTATTTTTTTGTTCGCTCCATTCGTCTGCGGTGTCGGGTATTTCTGTTGGCTGCTCTCCGCTCTGATCGGCTCCTGCTCGGGTTTCTCCGGTGTGTTCGGCGGGGTTAATCCAGATGTTTTTGCGGGTCCCAGTGAGCGTTCGCCGGGTTTTGCCGTGAGTGTTCTTCGGGTTTGCAGTGGCTTTTCCCTGCATTACGACGGCCCTGTGGTGCTTGCTGAATACACCGCAAGGTGGCCGAAATGGGATCGCCAAATCGCACCGAATTGAAGAGAACGAAAAGTCACCGAATGTGCGGTGACTTTTCGATTCTCTTTGAATAACCCTGAATATGTTTCTCTTCAATGCATTCTTGGTCACAATGGTATTCCACACAAACAATGAACTATGTCAAATACAAAGACGAATCGTCGTCCTTATATGACCCCAATGTATTTCAACTGTTTAACAATGCAGGTTTCAGTTCCCCGACTTCACTTCCAGGAACCTCACAGAATGGGAGACAATGATCGTTATTCGTGATTGACGCACTTGGCTCTATGTCATGGAAATGTCAATGTACTAGAAGAGGTGCACAACCTGAAGGTATATGTATTCAAGAAAAGGAATGCTAGGTATGGTAGGATATTGCAGACCGTGCTGAAATCAACGGTCTCCTATGTAGAAAAGAGAGGATATCGCTAACATTAGACTATTGGCTGATACCTGCGTGGATGCCTCACTATATACAGCATATAGGCATAGCACACCTTATCCAGAATTATAAAATCCAGAAGACTCCAAAAAACAGAATTATATGAGACGTCTGGACTTTAGTAATTCTGGCTTACAGATGCTCCAGATGGGCCCTCTTGTTCAACAACTTAGATCTCAAGTGCTGGAGCAGACCAAGGCAAATGCAGGGAGCCTCTGGGCAGCCTCGGCGTGTGACATGCTGCTCAGAGTCACAGTGGCTGTGTGCATCATGTCTGCAGAGAAACCCTGAACGACGCTTCCTGTGTATGTTATTGCTTCTGGCTGCAGCAGAGGATAGCGGCTCTCTTGTCACAAGCTCCTTACAGGGTTATTCAGAGAGAGATTAAAACCAGGAGAATGACTGGAGAAGTGAAAATTCTAGGTCAAAATAGCCAAACCAGAAAAATTCTCCCATTTATCTCACTTTCCAAATCAGCTATTTGGTCTAGATTGTATTCTTCTTCTGCCAACTCTCCTCGTTTTCACCTCTCTCTGAATAACCCCCTTACAGGGTTATTCAGAGACAGTGAAAAGCAGGAGAGTGACTGGAGAATGGAAAATTCTAGGTCAAAATAGCCAAACCAGAAAAATTCTCTTATTTATCTCACTTTCCAAATCGGCTATTTTGACTAGGGATGGGCTGGCGGTTCGTTGCGAACATGACTTCGCATCGAACATTGGCCGTTCGACCATTCGTCGAACAGCAAACATTTCCGCATAGTTCGCCCGCAATGCACCACAATGCACTTTTCTACTGGCCTGAAGCTTGTAATTGGCTACAGCCTTGCACCTGACCACAGGTCAGGTGCAAGACAATGCCAATCAGGGCTCAGAGTCCTGATTGGGAAAATTTTGCCCAATCATGGGCTCACAGAGCTAAGTCCCACAGCACACTATATAAGGCTTCCCCGCAGTCCCAGCGTGTGTTTGTTGCAGGAGTGAATCAGAGAGGAGAGGAGATTGTTGCATATCAGGGTGTATCACTGAGTTATACCAGAGTTCTGGGAATTTGAATCTGTGTGTTGGCACTGCCAGCTATCAGGGTGTATCACTGAGTTATACCAGAGTTCTGGGAATTTGAATCTGTGTGTTGGCACTGCCAGCTATCAGGGTGTATCACTGAGTTATACCAGAGTTCTGGGAATTTGAATCTGTGTGTTGGCACTGCCAGCTATCAGGGACAGGGTGTATCACTGAGTTTTAGCAGAGTTCTGGAAAATCTGTATATCTTTAATCTAATTCTAGATACCATAGAATACCACAGTTGAATCAGAGTTCATCTGTATCTTTAATCTGTATCTTTATCTATTCAGAGTTGAATCTGGGTCTTGCCAGCTATCAGGGTGTTGCAGCCTGCAGGAGAGGAAGTGAATCAGAGAGAGAGTAGAGGACATTGGCAGCCTTGCAGGGAAAATATCACTGAAATCGCTGATTTATAGCAGAGTTCTGAATATCTTTAATCTAGATAACACAGTTGAATCAGAGTTCTGGTGCATCCTCTGCAGGGGCATGCTTGTCCTTTCTAACTGGTGCTGACTGTCTTAAGCAGCAGCAACATACAGAGGATTCGCAGGATTGGCTAACCAGGCCATCCTCATCCTCCGAGTCCTCTGCCAGCCAGGATTGTAGTGGTTTACAGTCCACCTCAGCTGCCAAAACATCTAATTCAACCTCCATGTCCACAGCTACTCCTGCCGTAGCCTCACCATCATACACGGAGGAGTCAGCTGAATTGTTTGGCTACAATGACAGTGACATGCTGCTTCAGGATGCGCAGCAACTCCAGTGCTCTGATTCAAACTCTGAGGTTGAGGAAGGGAGTATAATCAGCCTAGAGGGAGGGGGTGCCAGTAACAAACAAAGAACTGGCACTCATGTTCCCCCAGCAGCTGCAGCATACTGCCAAGTTGGCTCCAGTGATGAGGAGATAGGAGGTGATGACGATGATGAGGTCACTGACTCCACCTGGGTGCCTGATCGAACAGAGGAGTCGAGTGAGGAGGAGGCACAACAAAAACGAGGCACAACGTCCTCTATGAGCAACCGCAGCCAGTCCAAGGCATCAGATGTCAGAGCTGCTCAGGTGCAGAGCGCTGTTGTCTCAAAGCGCACGTCCAGGAACTCTGCTGTCTGGGAGTTCTTCACTACATGTGCAGCAGACCGCAACGTTCCTATTTGTAAGCTATGTCTGAAGAGGATCAAGCGTGGGAGAAACATCAGCCGCTTGGGTACCACATGCTTGAAGCGACATATGACCATCTGTCATGTATCCCGTTGGCACAACACTTCCCATCGGTCCTCATCTGTCTCTACCCCCACTATATATCATGCCATATCTACAACCTCCACTGACAGGGATGATGTTATAGTAATGGGTGTACCAGGTCCTTCCTCAGAATGTGAAAGCATCCCATCAGCTGCAGATTTACGCAGTCAGATTTCATTGCCCCGGCTGCTGTTGCGTAAGAAAAAATATAGTCCCAACCATCCCCTTGCACAGCGTCTAAATGCCAGCTTGGCAAAATTACTCGCATTACAGCTGCTGCCTTTCCAGCTGGTGGACTCTGCCTCCTTCCGTGAATTTGACGAAATGTGCTGTACCACAGTGGCAGGTTCCAAAATGCCAGTTCTTTTCACGGAAGGCCGTTCCAGCACTATACCAGCAGGTGGAAGACAATGTTATGGAGTCATTATGGAGCCATTTATAGGAACCTTGACCCGACATTAATACATCTATGTTACGGCTGCCACTAGGGATGTGCATGACTTTTTTTTGTTTCTTTTTTTTTTCTGGTCTTTTTTTTCGTTTCGGGTCATTTAGGACAGTTTTTGTTTAGTTTCAGATCAATTCAGTGATTCGGATCAGTTAGTTTTTCGTTTATAGATTATTTTGTTTTTATTGCTTATTTAAGAATGGGAAGTTGATTACTACCAACAGATTGAAAATTTCTTTATTACTTTTTTTAGGATTTTTGGGGTAAAATTTTATGTTTCCTAACATTTTTTAAAGAAACTTTTTCTTTTAAAGAAGCTTTTTCACCCATAGGTTTCAATGCAGCATATGAATCCACACACTGCTGGGAAGCGCCTCTCTGCAGTATAATTAATGCAGCATATGAATCCACACACTGCGGGGAAGCACTTCTCTGTAGCATAATTAATGCAGCATATGAATCCACACACTGTTGGGAAGCACCTCTCTGCAGTATAATTAATGCAGCATTGAATCCACACACTGCGGGGAAGCACCTCTCTGCAGTATAATTAATGCAGCATATGAATCCACACACTGCGGGGAAGCGCCTCTCTGCGGTATAATTAATGCAGCATTGGAATCCACACACTGCGGGGCAGAACCTCTCTGCAGTATAATTAATGCAGCATATGAATCCACACACTGCGGGGCAGCACCTCTCTGCAGTATAATTAATGCAGCAAATGAATCCACACACTGAGGGGAAGCGCCTCTCTGCAGTATAATTAATGCAGCATATGAATCCACACACTGCTGGGAAGCACTTCTCTGCAGTATAATTAATGCAGCATATGAATCCACACACTGCGGGGAAACGCCTCTCTGCGGTATAATTAATGCAGCATATAAATCCACACACTGCTGGGAAGCACCTCACTGCAGTATAATTAATGCAACATATGAATCCACACACTGCGGGGAAGCGCCTCTCTGCAGTATAATTAATGCAGCATATGAATCCACACACTGCGGGGAAGCGCCTCTCTGCAGTATAATTAATGCAGCATAGGAATCCACACACTGCTGGGAAGCACCTCTCTGCAGTATAATTAATGCAGCATATGAATCCACACACTGCTGGGAAGCGCCTCTCTGCGGTATAATTAATGCAGCATATGAATCTACACACTGCGGGGAAGCGCCTCTCTGCAGTATAATTAATGCAGCATATGAGTCCACACACTGCTGGGAAGCGCCTCTCTGCAGTATAATTAATGCAGCATGTGAATCCACACACTGCTGGGAAGCGCCTCTCTGCGGTATAATTAATGCAGCATATGAATCCACACACTGCTGGGAAGCACCTCTCTGCAGTATAATTAATGCAGCATATGAATCCACACACTGCTGGGAAGCACCTCTCTGCTGTATAATTAATGCAGCATATGAATCCACACACTGCTGGGAAGCGCCTCTCTGCAGTATATTAATGCAGCGTCTGAATCCGCACACTGAGGGGAAGTGTCTCTTTGCAGTATAAGTAATGCAGCATATGTATCCGCACACTGCTGCGAACTTCCCAGCAGTGTGTGCGGATTCATATGCTGCATTAATTATACTGCAGAGAGGTGCTGCCCCGCACCGCATACAAAAATCGTTAGTGCAGCATCATTGTTCACATTATAATTGAAATGGGAACAATATTGCTGCATTAACAAACCGAAAAAAAAACTTGTTTTTTTTTTAGAATTTTTTTAAAATATTTTTTTATTTTTAATTTTTATTTTTTTTAAAAACCTTTTTTCACAGTCGTGTGTGGTATCGTTGGAACGGCCATGCTCTGGCCGATCCAACAGTACCAAACTTTAACCCCTAGCTGCCATGGATCGGGAGATAGGGGGTTCATTGGAACCCCCTATCTCCACCATTGGTGGCAGCTAGGGGTTAACTCCAGGACTGGCGTCATCGTGCTATGCACGATGACGCCAGTCCTCATGGGGAGTTCCCGGAGGCTTGGCCGACATCCAAGATGTCGGCCAGCTCCGGGAAAGGATCACGAACCGGCGCTTTTCAGCGCCGATTCGTGATCCGGCTCCCCAGGGGTTAATGACAGCCACCGTACTGTGCCCTTCCAAGCGGTGCCTGTATTAACTCCCTGCTCCCCGGCGATCAGGAGGGAGAGAGGTCCGAAGGACCTCCCCCCCTTTCAGGCGCCTCCTCCGCACATGCGGGGGGGGGCGCCTGAATTAGATGTCATCGCGTCGCCGCAATGACATCTAATGTCCCCGCCGGGGTCCCGGAGTGCTGGGCTGACATCCAAGATGTCAGCCCGCACCGGGGGGGACGCAGAAATCCGCCGGAATCCGGCGGATTGCTGCCTCCTGTGTTTGGACGCGCTCAGCGCGTCCGTAGCACAGGAGAACCACTTGGCTGGACGCACTGAGCGCGTCCATAGCAGCCAAGTGGTTAACAGGGGAACCTCTATTGTACATAGGAACCCCGACCATTCCTGTGATCGATACCTATGTTTTTGCCTGAACCGTATCTGGGCCCTGTGACTTTGGCCTCCCCTCTCACTGCTTGTCCCTTGTGTCAATATGGAGGCACAGAGAATGACACACACAGACAGATTTAGGTTATCATCTCTATGCGCACAGCAGCTTGTGCATATCTTATATTAGACTCAGGGAGGTCGTTACATAAGAGGAGCCCAGGAATGTCATGTGTCAATCTTTTTTTTTTTTTTGAGAAAGTATTTTACCAGGAAGGATACATTGAGATTTCTCTCGTTTTCAAGTATGTCCTGGGTGGCGAGTATGTACCGTTAGGTGTCTTGCCCAAGGACACTTACTGGAGAGGTGCTCTTGAAAGGATCGAACCTGTGTCTCCACGGTCTCTCTCCACAGTTAAAGAGCAGTGATGTTACCAATCTGTAACCTTGCCACGAGTTACATTGTTATGGAAACCTAACTATCCTGTATAGTGGAAACATTGGGCATTATGTCCTGAACATCTTTATTAAGGAACATCTTGACACAATCCTATTAAAACACTTTAAGTGTAAGTCAAAGATTTTAACTCTTAGCTATGTCTCTTTACACTAATTAAGGATAATTATACATAAGACGGCTGTGATAAAAGGCTTAGAAGACGTCAACACTTTTTTTCCCCACCCGTTCTCAATTTTCTGAAATGTCTCTCGTCCATATCATATTTGAACGCTTCCTCTCTGGCTCCATCTGCTGTAGTCTTGTTCACTGCTCGGCTTGTCCTTATGAAGAAACATTACATCATCCTTTTGCAGGCTAAATCGCTCCACTCCTCTTTATCTCTTTGTTGGCGTCTTTTGTTTCGGACTCCCCGTGTGCATCGATGATTCTTTACTCACACGTACAATTTGTTTTATGTTTCTCTTACTGTTATTATTATTTATCTTCTTAGCTATTTATTAACAGGAATAATATTAATAATTCATATTTCTTTTTAATGCACCATTCTTCAGAGCAGTCAGTGATAGTGAACCTCAGAACCCCAAGCGCTCTGGGACTACGTGTCCCATGATGCTCAGTCAGCAAGGCTAGCTACAAATGTCACTTTATACATTGATATTTAACGTTGGACTGGCTGGATATTTTAGGCTAAGGTCAGACGAAAGCAGTTTTAACGTGCGTTTAGCCTCACTTAGGCTAGGGTCAGACTAACGCATTTTTCGCGTTGTCTGTGAAAAAGTGCGTTCGAACGAATGGACGCATTTTTTCACGGCATACGCGATAGCGGTCATACGATGCGTCTTTTCGGCCGTGATTTTGTACGGATCATCAATAAAACACTTTTTGTGTCTGGACGTTATGTTGGCCGGACATGAGCAGTGTCTGACGTCTCCCAATCACGCACACACGCCTCTAGCGGACGCAGCGCACTCTGTACGTCCATACTAGAGGTTTGACGTTCTAGAAAAAATGCGTTCGTTTGCCACTTGCGTTGCGCGGACGAACTTTCGTGCGGCCGTACTTCGTGTGTTCCCCGGCATTGGATGTCATTTGCTGCTAGCACGGACGTTAAAACTGCTTTCGTCTGACCCTAGCCTAAATCACGGCCGTGCTAGCAGCAAATGATGTCCAATGCCGGGCAGCATATGAAGAACGGCCGCAAAAAAGGGCAGCCGCGCAACGCAAGTGGCAAACGAATGCATTTTTTTGAGAACGTGATACCGCTAGTACTGACGTACACAGTGCGCTGCGTCCGCATAGCGGCGTGTTTGCGTGATTAGGAGACGTCAGACGCTGCTAGTGTACGGCTAACATAACGTCCAGACACAAAAAGGTTTTTATTGATGATCCGTACAAAATCACGGACGAAAATGCGCATCGTATGACCACTATCGCGTAGTCCGTGAAAAAATGCGTCCATTCATTCGAACGCACTTTTTCACGGACAACGCGAAAGATGCGTTAGTCTGACCCTAGCCTTAACCCTCCACAGAGCAAAATGAGCTAAGGTACCACTCTTAGGGCTTTATATATATATAGATAAATAAATGGTGCCAAGAACCCATTCAGTAAAATACAGGTTGTGACAGAGATAGGAAAACATGGCTCTGGCATGAGATCTAAATAATGCTCACGCACTAACAGGGAAGTGCCTGTTCGTCTGGTAGGATTAAAGTGAAGGACACTGGGTACTGGGAGAGGCTCAGCTATGACAAGTGAATGAAAGCTCCCTGGAAGGCATTAATCACTGTAATCACCACTTCCATTGCATAATTAGCAGAGATTGCGTAATGATCTGAAAGTTAGGATAAAAAAAATTTAAAAACAGCAGACTAAATCACAGGTATGTCACTTTTATGAACAGACTTTTCTTGTGTGTAATATATGACAACAGAGTTCTAAACACTGACGTGAAATACCTGTGATTGGCCAAGTATCTTACTAATGGTAAACCTGCGCATGTGCTGCTAGGGTTGCCAGATCCTCCACGTTTTCCTGGGCACATATAATTTATTTATGCTGATGAGCAGTGCATGAATAATGAAATCTCGCGTTATGTAGCACTCATATGTTGCAGGTGAGAAGAGAAAGAGAATTTATATGGGCACTGCCACGATAAAGTAGCGGATTTCCGTCCTGCAGCACATGAAATACAGTATATAGATATGTGGTAAGGAAGCACCTTTCCTATGCTTCTCTTTCTGCTTTTCACAGCTGTCACATGACTAGGGGAGGGAGGGCACTTGAGAAAGCTTCCAGCCAATCCGATTGTTCTCAATGCAAGGGCATTAAGAGCCACTGGATTTAGCAGGTAATGGAAAAATAAAATTTTAATTCTAGGGTTGACAGGTTGGTCATGTTTTCCTGGACAAATATAAGGGTTTCTTCACAAAGCACTGAAATTTCATCAAAACTTTGGTGCTTTTCACTTCGGTGCCGTTCGGCGATTCCATTTTGCAAAAACTACATTAAATTCACTATTCACCATAGGGTCACCGTAGTGTGGTGAAGAAGGAGTCGCCGAAGCCTCAGGAAAAAATTGGTTAACGTCGCTGAAGAGCACCGAAGACCGCCAAACTGGACTTGGCGAAATCCACCAAACTGCAAAAAATAAAACAGAACTCTCCTATTCTCCGAATAGGTGTTTATACCTATAAAAATGTATTAAAATGTGTCTAAATAATAAAAAGGTCCTTTAAAAAAATAATAATAAGGTCTGCTACAGAATAAAAAAAAGCCTTTTAAAAATTTCGTCTAAAAACCCCAATAAGGTGTGCTAAAGCAATAAAAGTTTTTTTGCTGAAAATGAAAATAAACATTTTTTTAAAATTAAAACTGATATTACTTTTTTACATTGAAACCTATGGGATTTGCCTGTTTAAACTGTAGAAGATTGAAGATTGCTGAACTTCGTGAACTGCACTGTATTTTGCCATCAATTTGCCTGCATTTGGAGAATTGACAGCTTTGTGAATAGACAAACTGCCCTGACATTGCACTGTGCTGTAAAATTCACTATACGGTGTCAAGTTTGGTGCTTTGAGAACAACTCCTATAATTTATACATGCTGATGGATACCGCATGAAGAATGCAACCCTGTGGTATGCAGGATCCATATGCTATCAAGAACAGAAGATGAGCTACAACAAATAAAGGGTTTCTGGCTCGAAGCATTTGGACTATACATGATGCAGGGCAGCATCTTCCCTGTGCTTGCCATCTGCATGAGACAGTAATATGTCAAGGGAACAGATGGCTGATCTGGCAACCCTAGCTCATTTCCAGTCTTTCCTAGAAGCCGGACCAGCAGAGCAGATGAGCACTCAAGGCCCTGTTCACACCTGGCGTTTTACAGCACGTTCCTGCACGCTGTAAAAAGCCCAAACACGGAAATCCCATGATTTCCTATGGGGCCCGTTCACACCTGGGCATTTTACAGCTCGTAGGAACGCGCTGTAAACCGTCCTATGCCCAATGAAGTACAGGAGCTTCTTTCGGGCGTATTGCAGCACGTTCGCGGTCATAGACTGCACGTGAACGCACTGCAATGTGCGTTCGCGTGTTTTTCACGCTTGAGCAATATGCGCGCCAAAAACGCTCGTATTACGCGCGTATGAAAATGCTGAGGTGTGAACCCAGCCTTAAGGCAGGGTTCCCCCCCCAAAAAACACACACACAATCTCTGATTACAGGCTTGATATTTCTATTGAAAAATTTGCATTTTGTGCAAAATCTGAATATGAATAAATGATACATGGATGCACACCATGTAACGGGCTGCAAGTGCGCATGCCAGTGGGTAGGACACTCAGGGCACTGTGACAGTTTAATTTGCATTAAACAGCCCCAGTACCTAGAGTGTCCACTGAATCCAGCCAGCACTAGGGTTTGCTAGGGCACAGACACCTCATGCATATTATATACATAAAATATATTCAGGTTACAGGGGTGGATTGACCTCTCCAGGATGCTGTACATGACTCAGTCCTACATGAGTTGTAATTCTACAACAGGTGGGGGGTCTATTGGTTGCTCTCCACCCAGCCGACACACAAACTAGCATTTATGGATTGAATTTTTCTTTAATATTCAAGGCAAAATCTTATATCTAAATCACTATGTAGACATTAACCCCAAGAGTGCTGCAAGAGAGAGGCAATGTGTGTATATATATATGCAATGCCACATATAGTGGTTTATTCACTAAGCGCCATTGTTTAGCATTGTTGCAACAGTGATGATATTGGGCGATCCAAATAGGGAAAAATCTAATAATAGCAGGCGACGTTTCATCAGTGAAGCTTCCCCTGCTGTTCTTTGAATTTCCCTCTTCGGATCACATCATTTAACATGGTTGCAACTTGCTGCTAAGCAACAGCTTTTATTGCATAAATCCAAATTAATTTACATTTGTTTGCTTGTCATTTATCCAGTTATTATATCCTATTTACTATGGTAAAGTGCAATGGAACATGCTGTATCATAATAAAACTGTTATTTACAAAATAAAGGAATCCAGGATTTGGCAAATCCAAGATTTTATCATTGTTATTAAAACTTCTGGTTCTTATCTTTTCTGATTCTTCGATGTATCTCTGTATTCAACACTTTTCTTCCCCGCTTCTACGTTTGATAAAGATTTTTCAAGCCCTGAAATTATCTATGCTTTATTATTATTTTGCGTCTTAGTTTGGAATCTTAATCAGTATGTTTCTAGATTACACCCACTAAATGTATCGGTTCTGGATGTTTGTGCCCGAGATATCTGAAACTGGATTGTCTCTTTGGAGGTCGGCAGGCCGTTGGGGTCTTCACCTTAACCTCCCTGGTGGACTATTTATTTCAAATTTTCATGTCCCAAAGCGCTCGATTTTTTTTTGCCCCCCCCCTAGCGGTATCCCGAGTGTGGTTCGGGGTTAAATTCCTATGTTGGAAGCAGTAACCTCAAGCCACACTTGGGATGCTGCTGGATACATCACCTCTCCCTGCGCTCCCTCGATGTCCCCGCAGTCTCCTCTGACGATCGCGACCCTCATGCTTCCTGGTTCCTTCCTCGCGAGAAGGAATCCAGGAAGTAAAACTCCGCGATCGCCCCTCCATAGCTCCTCCCCTGCCCCGCAGCAGCTCTAGGAGAGGGGAGGGGGATGTGATTTGTGTGCAGAGAGAGAAGATGACAGTAAACGGCAGGTAAAGGGGGGGGGGTATCAGCAGAATATGAAGCCCTGTCTGCTTACTGCTGTTTAAAGTGGACCTTTCCTTAACCAGCACTGCAGTGATAGAAATTTGTCATTGAGTTGTCTGGCTCCTGGTGAAGCTGCGTGCGTGCAGGTCACGCGGTCCGGCCAGTCAGGTGTTACTGAGTCTCAGTACCACCTGACTGGCTGAACCACGTGACACACACGCAGCTGCCCGCCCTTTCGATAACATGGACTCCCCCTCTATTCTGGACTGAACACCCACCGGGAAGTGGCACCCCACTGCTGACAAGATGGTTCCACGCACAGGCACAGCTGCGATCCTAACGTGGCCTGGAGGGACCTCCTGCTGAGTCCGTACACAGTCCCTGCTGACTCTGCACACAGCCCTACCGCAGACGGTGGCCGGCAAATATAGAATAAATAATTGCTGTGTGCTTATATTCACTCGGTTTGCTGGGAGTTTTATTGCAGTGGATTCTGATGCACTTTATTTTAATATAAAGAGAGGAAAAGACGGAGCTCTAAGACGAAAAGGTGGAGCTTAAAGAGGAAGGGTGGGGATTAACCAGGAAGAGGTGTGCCCTTGACAGGAAGGGGTGCCTCAAATTTAAATTAGGGGGTGCACGAGTTTAGTCAGGCCTAGGGCAGCACAAAACCTAAATTCACCACTGCATACAGTACACAGAGAGGGTTCGTAATCAATAGCCGAGGTCATATACAGGGTTCGTAATCAATAGCCGAGGTCATACACAGAGAGTGCTCGCAATCAATAGCCGAGGTCATACACAGAGAGGGTTTGTAATCAATAGCCGAGGTCATACACAGAGAGGGTTCTTTAAAGATGGCCAGAGTCATGCACGAGAATCGAAATAGCAGAAATCACAGAGGGAATCGGGACCACGTCTGGGCAATGAATCTGCCTGGGCAGACTGACTTTAAACCTGGCGGCGCTGCGTCATCATGCTGCGCCCTGCCCCTGTGCACCCAAGTGACCACCGCAAGCGTGTACATCAGTCGGCGAACGGCCAGTGAGGACGGCGCTGCAGGGCCAGATCCTGGGCACTGGACGTGACAGAAACTTTGGAGAACTTTGATCGCCTGGACTTGGCTGACAACCCACAGAACACGGAATAGGGGTGAGTAATGATCCGAACAATCACATCATACAGTTTGCTGGTCTAGGAACTGGACAATAGGAATTCGGGGAGAGGCGAGCAGGGAGTCAGACTGGAGACAGTATTAGGAGTCCAAGGCATGTCGATACCTGCTCACAGTACACAAAGGTTTGGCCTCACACCACTACACCATAGAAACTGGATTTTTTTGGGGTCTTAAACTCAAGTGGAAGCTTAGTATTTATAGGCTAAAACCTTACCTGGTCTAGGGTGTACACAGAGTATCTTTCTCCTGAAGCACGTGTCTCTATGTACATGTAATAACTAAGGCGTGTGTGTTTAACTTAGAAGTTGCGATCACGGCCTGGCGATGCATCCGTTTTTAAAATGAGTGACAGATTTAGAGAGCTACCTGCTTTCAGGGATTTTAACTCCAACCAATGTCAGGCATAAGCAGTCCTCAGCAGTGCCACATTGGAGAATATCTGTACCCTGTGTAAATGGGAAGTGAAATCACACTACACTGCCCCCCACTGGGCAGCGTTGCATATTCCAGGTCAGTGATGGTGCCCCAAATATTAATCAACTACATGTCCCATGATGCTCTGCCAGCTTAATGTTGGACTACGCATCAGAGGGCACACAGTCTGAAACATGTGGGTTGCCAAGGTTTCGCCATCGCAGCTTCTGGGTCATCCATGTGATTGATTTGGGGGTAGAGGAAACGAGTGCCAGTAGATGCAAATCATTAAATTGCAATGACCAAATGTTTCCAATTATCAATCCAATCAATTATTCACTTTCAAATGAGGATTTTTTTTATAAAAAAAACCATTATGGGCCAAATTGCAATCTTCGCGTTAAAACGTTCGCGCAACGCGTGAATTTGTGCGGCAAGCGTTAAAAACGTTAACGCGCGTAAATCACCGCTGGAATTACAATCCTCGTGCATTTTTTCACCCGTCGAGCAATAACACGTGTAAAACGGACGCGCACAAATGCGCGCGCAGCAACGTTGTGCGCAGAAATCAGTGTGCAGACTGTTTCTTTTCAAGCGATTCAGCCAATCAGAATTAACCACTTCGCTGCGGAGGACGCGCTGAGCGCGTCCTCCTGCAGGAAGGGTTGGCTGCGGAGGACGCGCTGAGCGCATCCTCCCTTTGCAGCCAGCGATCGGCCGGATTCCGGCCGATCGCTGTGCCCCCCAGTGCGGGCTGACATCAAGAATGTCAGCCCGGCACCGCCCGGGCACAATAGATATCATTGCGGCGGCGCAATGACATCTATTTCAGGCGCCCCCCCGCGTGTGCGGAGGAGGCGCCTGAAAGGGAGGGGGGGAGGTCCTTCAGACCTCTCTCCCTCCCGATCGCCGGGGGCCTGAGCTTAATGTCAGGCACCGTTTGGAAAGGCACAGCCTGCCCTTCCAAACGGTACCTGGCATTAACCCCATGGGGGCCGGATCACGATTCGGCGCCAAAAAGCGCCGGTTCGTGATCCTTTCCCGGAGCTGGCCGACATCTTGGATGTCGGCCAAGCCTCCGGGATCTCCCCCTGAGGACTGGCGTCATCGTGCATAGCACGATGACGCCAGTCCTGGAGTTAACCCCTAGCTGCCAGCAATGGTGGAGATAGGGGTGCCAATGAACCCCCTATCTCCCGATCCGTGGCAGCTAGGGGTTAATGTTTGATATCGTTGGACCGGCCAGAGCATGGCCTTTCCAACGATACCAAACATGACCATGTAAAAAGTTTTGTAAAAAAATATACTGTTTTGTTAATGCACAATATTGTTCCCATTTAATTTATAATGTGAACAATGATGCTGCAGTAACGATTTTTGTATGGGGTGCGTTTGTTGAAAATACATTTTTTTTGGGGGAAAATTAAGCTAACGAGACACCATTTCTAATTTTTTTAACAAGCGCACCCCATAGAAAATATAACCGCAAACGATCGCATGTTAAAATGTGAAAAAAAAACACTTTACACGTTGTAAATTATTGAAAATTCTAATTTTATTGCATATTTTGTTATAATATACAGACAGGACATAACGCATACATATAATAATGACATATTATGAATCTGCCGAGTCTGCCGGAAAGAACGATATATAACATGTCTGGGTCATATAATAAAATAAGGCTTGAAAATGCGGTTAAACATGATGAGCGAAACCGGTAAAAATGACCTCTGCACAGAGGCGGTAAATGCCTCAGCAGCGAAAGGGTTAAGAACTACAATTATCTCACATTAAGTTTTTGCACCTGTCAAAGTCAATCTGAGTATATATGCTGCAGCAATAATACATGCACACACAACTTCTCCATTTTATTGGTTTGGTATGAGTAGAATGTGTAACTATACTTTGCTGCGTATTTTTTTTTGGGCTGGTGTATTTGGTTTCGGCCAGGTTGTTCAGATTTGCCGTTAACACCAGCTTTTAGGAGTTGCTAAAATTATGCGCGCAAAGGCTATGCGTTAAATCCAGCGCATAGATTGTAATACCACCCGCGTACCAGCGTTCATTCGCATTTGCGCTCAATGTTAAGTATAGGACGCGCGCAGTACAGTAAGCTCGCAAACGGTTTGCGCAGGTTCACCCGCGGTAGACGTTAACGCGCGTTTGTTGCGCTGACATTGTAATACTACGTTCAGCGCAAAGGGTTTTACCCCTCGCGTTAATGCGTTTTTGCACTGGCGCAAACGTTTGCGCGAAGATTGTAATAGGGCCCTATATTGGTCACCATATATGGCAGCTGGAAAACAGAGTAATTTCAGGATGCTGAAAGCGATTCAATCGTCTGAAATGTTCCATTGATTTTATGGGAATTGTACCGAATATCACCCTAAAATGTATTTACCTGGCTGGTTGACATGGCAAGGACAAAAATCCAATGGAATGACCCAAGTGAAATCCAAAGTTTACATCTGAATTGTCCAAATGAGAAGAAAAATCCTCAAACTAGAAAATATATGTGACGAGAGTCACTTTGAACTTGGGGTACATGGACCTAGAGACGAATTTGGGAGGTGCAGGCCTGATGTTCTATATTGTGCAGGCCTAAACTGAAGTCAGGCCTAAACTGAAGTCACCCTGTACCTACAATTCTAGGTGCAGGGTGTTTGTGTCATCTGCTACACATGAATACTGTTATTATCGTTATTGTCTATGTTTATCTGTTACTATCAGCGAATAGGTTTACTGTGTGGTTCGATGTAGCTCTTTCCAACTCTCCCGGTCTAGAATATGTTTACGCTTATTTAAGGTTAGAGTGGTCTTTGTTTGTCTGTCTTGTATGGCAAACACTGCCCCATTATCAAATACTGTATACTGAATCTCCTGTTTATCCTCACAATCTGCTACTGTCCTATTATTCTGGTTTGTTGGGATGTTGCTCTATGCTTCTTGGTGACCAGAGTTAATCCCATTATCTGTCCCTTGTCTAATTGTGTCACAGACAGCAAGACACCAGGCAGTGATTGCGGAGCTGCTGCAGCAATATGCCAGGGAGGGTTTTACCATTGGCCGCCAGGCCCCGCCTGGCACCAGTGGCGTAGCGTGGGGGGGGGGGCGGTGGCCCCGGGCGCAGTTTTTTTGGGGGTGCCATAGTGGGCCCCCGCCGCGGGTTTCCCTGCCCTGTGCGGTCAGTGCACACAGGCAGCCAGCGGCACTCTGGAAACGCCGCGATGGCGCCTGCACGCCCCCTCACGTGACGTGTCACGTGAGGGGCGGCGCCAGTGCAACGTGCTTAGACTGGGCTGCAGGCGCCACCGCGGCATTTACAGAGTGCGCCGCTGGCTGCCCAAGAAGAGCACGATGACCATCAAAGGCCGGGAAACCAGCGGGGGCCGCTATGATGCCCCAAACCGCCCCCCCTACCGACCCGCGGGCCCTCAGAGCCGGTGAGTGGGGGGGGGGAGGGAGAGGGGGCAAATATATTTGTGTGAGCTACTGGGGGCAAATATATTTATGTGTGAGCTACTCGGGGCAAATATATTTATGTGTGAGCTACTGGGGGCAAATATATTCATGTGTGAGCTACTGGGGCAAATATTCATATGTGAGCTACTGGGGACAAATATTTATGTGTGAGCTACTGGGGGCAAATATATCCATGTGTGAGCTACTGGGGGCAAATATATCCATGTGTGAGCTACTGGGGCAAATATATTCATGTGTGAGCTACTGGGGCAAATATATTCATGTGTGAGCTATTGGGGCAAATATATTCATGTGTGAGCTACTGGGGGCAAATATATTGGTGTTTGAGCTGCTGGGGGCAATATATATATCCATGTGTGAGCTGCACATTACTGTGGGTTTTATTGCTGTGGAGCACTGTGATACGCTCATACACTCTGCACATTACATTGTATCACAGTTAAGGGGTTCAATGCCCTAATGGTGGAAGGGAATCGGGGCATGATAACGTGTCCACAGGTTGGGGGGGGCGCACAATTCTTGGCTGGCCCCGGGCGCTGACAACCCACGCTATGCCACTGCCTGGCACTGTATATATGATTCATTAAAAGGCTCAGTTTGAGTCTTACTGTTCTAACCCCAAGATCTGCATGTTGCCTCATTTCTGCGGAATACTATCACCGCTTAGGCTAGGGTCAGACTGAGGCAGTGCGAACGCGCGTTCTGGCGCACTTAATCACGGCCGCACTAGCAGCAGATGCCGGGCAATGACGGCCAATATACGAAGTACGGTCGCACAAAAGTCCGGCCGCGCAACGCAAGTGGAAAATGAACGCATTTTTTCGAGAACGTTAAACCACTAGTACTGACGTACAGAGTGCGCTGCGTCCGCTAGCGGCGTGTGTGCGTGAATTGGAGACATCAGACGCTGCTAATGTCCGGCCAACATAACGTCCAGATGCAAGAAGTGTTTTATTGATGATCCGTACAAAATCACGGATGAAACTGCGCATCGTATGACCGCTATTGCGTATTCCGTGAAAAAATACGTCCATTCTTCGAACGCACATTTTCACGGACAACGTGAAAAATGCGTCAGTCTGACCCTAGCCTAATTCCGTACCCGTCCTTTAGCTACGGCTAAGGGCTGGAGAAATGCACAAAAGACTGCTGGTGGGAGAATGAGGACCAGGCATTAACAAATGTGTCCCATTCGGGGTAAGGAAATCAATTACAATATATATATAATTATTTCCAAGGCCTGGGCGTCACATTGCTTTATACTGCAGTGCAACAATTCTGTTTATTAATATAAGGTTAGTATAAGTCTTTTTTCATGAAAACCAATAAAAAATACAGCATTTGATCATAACACGCAAGAAGGGTTTCCATTCTACATCTGGGCTCATTATCAAGTTGCTAATATAATTTTAAAAAATAAAATGAAAACCATGATCTCCCAGCATTGATTTGTGACTGAAGGCTTGCTCAGTGAGTCCCTGATTCTTGTAAGGAGTCCCTGGTTCTGCTCATTAAGTCCCTGGTTCTCGTCAGTAAGTGGTTCTTCTCAGTCCTTCTCTGGTTCTAGCCAGTGAGCCCCTGGTTTTTTTTCAGTGAGCCTCTTTTCCTGCTCAACAAGCCCCTGGTCCTGGTTAGGTACTTCCTGGTTCAGCTCGGTAAGTACCTGGTTCTGGTCAATGAGCCCCCGTTCTTGTCTAATAGTTGACGGTTCTGATCAGAAAGTCCCTGGGCCGACAGTGCTTGGTTCAGCTCTGTGAGTCACTGTTCTGGCCTAATAGTTGCTGGATCTGGTCAGTGAATTCCTGGTTCTGATCAGAGAGTCAGTGGTTCTGGTTAGAGTGTGTGGACTGACAATACCTGGTTCTGGTCAGAAAGTTCCTGGTCAGACAGTGCCTAGATCTGATCAGATAGTGTCTGGACCTGGTCAGACAGTGCCTGGTTCTGGTCAGGGAGTCACTGGTCTGGTCTAATAGTTGCTGGATCTGGTCAGTGAGTTCCTGATCAGAGAGTCTGAGAGGTTCTGGCAGATAGTCCCTGGACTGAGAATACCTGGTTCTGGTCAGATAGACCATGGTCCTGGTCAGACAGTGCCTGGTTATGGACAGGTATTGCCTGGTCCTGTTCAGATGGTGCCTGGTTCTGGTCAGATGATGCCTAGTTCTGGTCAGATGATGCCTAGTTCTGGTCAGATAGTGCTTTATAAAAACTTGTACCTGTAACTAACAAGTTCAGTAGCGCTGTACAGTGGGAGGCAGAACAAATAACCGTGCAGGTTAAACACACGGTACAGTAAATGAAAGGACACTGCTCAAGAGCTTACAATCTAAGGCTAGGTTCAGACGAACGCATTTTTTGCGTCGTCCGTGAAAAAGTGCGTTTGAACGAATGGACGTATTTTTTCACGGAATACGCGATAGCGATCATACGATGCGCATTTTCGTGCGTGCTTTTGTACAGATCATCAATAAAACACTTTTTGCGTCTGGACGTTATGTTGGCCGGACATTAGCAGCGTCTGACGTCTCCTAATCACGCACACACGCCGCTATGCGGACGCAGCGCACTCTGTACGTCAGTAGTAGCGGTTTCACATTCTTGAAAAAATGCGTTTGTTTGCCACTTGCGTTGCCCGGCCGAACTTTCGTGCGGCCGTACTTCGTATATTGCCCGTCATTTGCTGCTACTACGCCGTGATAAAGTGCGGCTGAACGCACGTTCGCACTGCGTTCGTCTGACCCCAGCCTAGGAGGATATAGTGTCTGGTTCTGTTCAGATATTGCCCGGTTCTGGTCAGATAGCGCCTGGTTCTGGTCAGATAGCGCCCGGTTCTGGTCAGATATTGCCTGGTTCTGGTCAGATAGTGTCTGGTTCTGGTCAGATATTGCCTGGTTCTGTTCAGATATTGCCCGGTTCTGGTCAGATAGCGCCTGGTTCTGGTCAGATATTGCCTGGTTCTGGTCAGATAGTGTCTGGTTCTGGTCAGATAGCGCCTGGTCCTGGTCACAAAGTGTCTGGTTCTGGTCAGATATTGCCTGGTTCTGGTCAGATAGCGCCTGGTTCTGGTCAGACAGTGCCTGCTTCTGGTCACAAAGTGTCTGGTTCTGGTCAGACAGTGCCTGGTTCTGGTCACAAAGTGTCTGGTTCTAGTCAGATATTTCCTGGTTCTGGTCACTAGGCGCCTGGTTCTGGTCACTAGGCGCCTGGTTCTGGTCAGATATTGCCTGGTTCTGGTCAGATATTGCCTAGTTCTGGTCACTAGGCGCCTGGTTCTGGTCAGATATTGCCTGGTTCTGGTCAGATATTGCCTGGTTCGGGTCGGATAGTTCCTGTGTCTCCTTGGTTGGTTGTGGTCAGTCAGTCCCTGGTCCTGTCACTCCCCTGGACCCGTCCTCCTCCATGCTGTAAGTGTCAGGCCTCCCCTCCTTCGCTCCCATTTCCTTTTCCCATCCCCTGGGGGGGCCCTGGCTCTGGGATGTGGCCCCTCCTCGTGTAGGGGCAGGGCTTCGCTCAGTTTCCTGCAGCCGATACACTCAGCGCAGGGTGAGCAGCTGAGGCTGGGAGACAGGATCACATCCCAAAGGAAGGAGCCTCCATTATTCGGGGCTTGGGGCAGGACGGGGAGCAGGAGGCTGCGAGGAGGTGCGGGCCTCTCCCCTGATCCCCGCCCGGCGACAAAGAGCCGCTGTGCCCCGGT
This sequence comes from Leptobrachium leishanense, assembly GCA_009667805.1. Taxonomy (NCBI): domain Eukaryota; kingdom Metazoa; phylum Chordata; class Amphibia; order Anura; family Megophryidae; genus Leptobrachium; species Leptobrachium leishanense. Next base: position 88,680,182 of record CM019064.1, on the reverse strand, counting down.
GCTGCGCATTTTCCCGGCTTTGGTGGAGTCGCACTCGCCGCCCTGGCTCAGAAGGTGATCCCCTCCTCTCCCCTGAGGATGTCTCGGAAGGTGCAGAGGGGCGAGGTGTGCGCAGACTGCAGTGCCCCAGGTAAGCCGGGTGGGGCCGGGCTGGCATCCTGTGCAGGGCCTGCAGAGCTCTCCCATGGCCTGGGCAAGCGGCTCTGTGTGCTTATCTGTCCCCTAGGCCTGGGAGTCCGTGTGTCCCCACTCCTGTAACCTGTAATGGCTGCCAGCCTCCCATTCCCCCATCACCAGGGCTGTGCCAGGAGCTCCCAACCCACTGCTTCCCTGCTGCAGGGTGTAGGAAAGGTAAGGAGCCCCTCTACAGCAATGTCAGCGTGTCCTGCAAGCACCGACTCTGTGTGCCAGGTGTGTGCCATGCTGGTGTATGTGGTGTGCCAGGTGTGTGCTATGCTGGTGTATGTGGTGTGCCAGGTGTGTGCCATGCTGGTGTATGTGGTGTGCCAGGTGTGTGCCATGCTGGTGTATGTGGTGTGCCAGGTGTGTGCCATGCTGGTGTATGTGGTGTGCCAGGTGTGTGCCATGCTGGTGTATGTGGTGTGCCAGGTGTGTGCCATGCTGGTGTATGTGGTGTGCCAGGTGTGTGCTATGCTGGTGTATGTGGTGTGCCAGGTGTGTGCTATGCTGGTGTATGTGGTGTGCCAGGTGTGTTATGCTGGTGTGTGTGGTGTACCAGGTGTGCGTGCCATGCTGGTGTGCCAGGTGTGCGTGCCATGCTGGTGTGCCTGGTGCGCCAGGTGTGCGTGCCATGCTGGTGTGCCTGGTGCGCCAGGTGTGCGTGCCATGCTGGTGTGCCAGGTGTGCGTGCCATGCTGGTGTGCCTGGTGCGCCAGGTGTGCGTGCCATGCTGGTGTGCCTGGTGCGCCAGGTGTGCGTGCCATGCTGGTGCGCCAGGTGTGCGTGCCATGCTGGTGCGCCAGGTGTGTGAGCCATGTTGGTGTGAGTGGTGTGCCTGGCGTGCCATGCTGGTGTGCGCCATGCTGGTGTGCTTGTTGTGCCATGTGTGCATGGTGTGCCAGGTGCGTGCCATGTGTGCATGGTGTGCCAGGTGCGTGCCATGCTGGAGTGCCAGGTGTGTTTGCCATGCTGGTGTGCATGGCGTACCAGGTTTTTATGCCGTGCGTTTGCCATGCCGGCGTGCCAGGTGTGTGACATGCTGGTGCGCACCGTGTACCAGATGTGCCCTGCTGGTGTACCAAGAGTGCATGCCCTGCTGGTGTGCCATGCTGTTGTTCCATGCTAGCATGCCAGATATGTTGGTGCACCAGATGTGGACTTTGTGGTGGTGTGCCAGACATGTGTGCCCGGCTTGTATTTTCTTGGCTTCCATATATGCTCTGCCCATGTAGCAGTGTGCTAGGCATACATGACCTGCTGCTGTGTGTGCATGCACACCCTGTATAGGTGTCTCCCTGGCATGTATTCCCTGCCTGTGTAGCAGTGTTCCTGGCACTTTTGTGTTCTGTGCCCGTGCAGCAGTGCGGGGTGGCAGGCTGGCAGCCCTTTGCTGTCTGTGCCCGTGCAGCAGTGCGGGGTGGCAGGCTGGCAGCCCTTTGCTGTCTGTGCCCATGCAGCAGTGCGGGGTGGCAGGCTGGCAGCCCTTTGCTGTCTGTTTGTACCCTTTACCTTTCGCCTTGATTCAGTTTCTTTGTATTGACTTGCCGCTGCTCGGTCTCCCTGATGACGGGTATAAAGTGCCTGAGTGGGCTGATGTCATCCCCCCTGTGTATATCCAACCTCAAAAAGATCATGGAAGCTTAATAACGCTATCAGCGCGGCACCACACGCCTCTAACGGCATTTCTCAACTTTCGTGTAATTTATTTTGTGTTTTTCTTGGTATCTGCTGCTGCGCTACGCTACGTGAAATAAGTGACAGCACAAATAAAAAGGTAGCGCGACTCCCATTCACTGTGCGTTGGGCTCCAAACAGGATCAGGCCCAAACCTCTGAGAAATGTGGATTTTTGCCTCAAATCCTCATTGCTATTTTGTGTTTGGCCATTTATTGTGAAACTAAGGAGAGGTTTATGATATCAGCGGTTTGTATTCCATGTGCACATAAAGGCATTTAGTGAACGCTCCCTTCATGCACACCAACACAAACGAATCCCAGTCCTCTGGAAGTAAAATACGTGTTTAAAATCTCATCTCTTATCTGCTTCTAGTCATTGCAGTTGTTCATGTGACCTGGGTCCCCTTTTCCTATCATTTCCCCGTGTGTCAAACTTGTTTGTGATGTCCTGCCCGTTGTACAGTGCTGTGGAATATGCTGGCGCTTTATAAATCATTGCAATTACATCTCTTACTTTGTGCACGAACGCATTTCGAAAATAAATCCTTTTCTATTTTTAATGAAGTTTTGTAATTATGTTATAATATTTTGTGATTTATAGTTTGTAATTTTAGAATTAATTTTCTACATGTTCTTCGGGGAGCTCCTCCCACATCCCGACTCCTAATTAAAAATACCGGGATGCTGACCTACATTTGGTCCTTGCGATGGCTTAGAAGCACTACTGGGACAATTGACGGTGACGACATCCGAACGTTGTGTGTCTCCAGTGAGACCCTGAAGTTGGGTAAAACGAAATACCATACAGTGCACCTCCGAGCGGCACGTCTTATGATCTGACACCTGCTTTTTGCTTCCCTGGGTAACCCAACCTAGGCCAGGGCCTGACGAATTCAGGAGCCGAGTAACCACTGGCTCGTAGAATTTGGTGCCAAAATATTAGGATATTTCCTTGAAAAGTGATGCTTAAAATTCCTTCTGGCTTCTTTAAAAGAAAAATCTCTAATTGTGAATAATAAGTATGACATAAATTTGCCAAGACCTGACCAGTTCGAATCGCTGTATTCCCTGGGTTCATTTTTAACAATTAAGATGAACGCCGTCTGAGCGCACTCTGCGTGCATAACGGACAGACGTACTGACGGAAGATACTGTAGACACCACACAGTACGTTTTTCTTGACGGATGTAGAAAAAAGAACTATGGGAAATAAATTAATATGAAAAATGATAATTTGAAAAGGATATGAAAAGCTATTTTGTGTGTCAAGGTGCTGGACGTCGCAAATGCGCTGCGTCTGACCTCTCAGCACTCACACAGAACGTTACGCATACGTGGCGCACTCTGCGCGTCCGTCTAGCCGTTTTACATTCTTGCGTCCGTTTGCCACGTGCGTTGTGCGTGCGCAGTTCGGTGGGCACATACTTCGTGTGTTGGTCTCTTGCTCGTGATTCTATGCTACAACAGACGTTAAACTATGCGGCACCACGGACATGATCACTGCGTTCGTCTGACGCCGGCCTAATACGACATCTGCTATTTCATGTTGAGCGAGAATTAGACCTCCTAAAAGGTGACACTCGGTGGAATCCTACATACTCCACTTGTTGTGAATATTGCTGCAAATGGGATAGGCTCTAGGTTTCAACCACCCAGACCTTGGCATGGGATACCAGTAATGGTGCGTTACCTTAACCTTGGCTCCCCCAACTACATATCCCCTAGGATTCTCCTTCACCACCAGGTTGGCTGAGCATCATAGGGAGACATAACTACAAAAACCACTGTGGAGCCAAGATCACTAGACCACTGGTATGCCAAGTCGAGCCTCTAGGAATATGATGCCTAGCCTTAAGAATCGCCCTTAGTGGTATACAATCTTGAGTTGATGGGACACCACTGTGTGTTGATCCAAGCAGGAGGTACAGGCATTCCAAAGATCAAGGTAACTTTATTAGAAAAACAACATACAGCGAGACAGAGCCGGATCGTTGGCTCGCATTATGATGTTCCAATGAAGTTGACCTTGACGTTTGGAGTGCCTGTACCTCATACTACTTTAACTACGTGGGAGTTTGCTGATCGTGGTATTTCAGGATTTGTTGTCGCTTACGGTGTACTATATATTGTGTGTTGGTGTGACATTTCTCAGGCGAGATCTTGTGGTAACATGGAGTTCTGACAGAAGAACACCGAGAGGCTGTTTGACCTCTGTGCCATTCTGGTAGCAGCAGGAAGAGGCAGCGGATCCTGCGCTTCTCTTGCCTGGACGATTAGAGGTTATTTTTTTTTCTGTAGAAAGTATGGGATGAATAAAAATCACAATTGTAGTACCAAGTGGAGCTGTAATGCTCGCGTGAAGAATGACAGAAATTACAATTCTGACTTGCCCTCTCAATTTGGAATAGATCAACATTGGATATAGAGTGACACAACACCTCACCACAACATTTCTAATGGAATATATAAAGGGCCAGTGTTTTCCATGGTTACAATCATTTCCTTTTTTTGAAAAATCAAATTTTTGTGTGGTTGGAACTACAGTATACACTGGCGCTTACCACTGTAAATGTGACATTCACTCACAATTTGCCCGATGGTTGGATATTTTTCCAGATATTACATACTGTCAGTTTACTCACAAATTTAGTATTTGTCAAAAATGTTCTAAATATTCCCTAAAAAATAAAATAATAATAAAGCGTTCACATTTGACACGGCGGCAAGCTGCTGCATATTATAATTGCACATAAACATTTTAGGCTGAAAACCTGAAATAGGTGTAAATGTAATGCTGGTTTTGGAAATTATCTTCAAATTGAGCTACTTTTGGCCTCTATTTGGCAAATCCTCTGCGATTAAACCCCCCACACCCCAATTTACTTGATGAATCCTTTTAACGCTGGTCCTCCACTGGGTCCAAAGTCGTACGTCCGACTTAGTCGTCAGACTACGGACGACCTAGGTCATACAACTAGTGTTGTCCTCTGTGAGCGACTATGGACGACCCGGCGACCCCGGTCGTACATTTCTGGATAAATTAGGATATTATTTGTGGTAAAAATGCAGTAATAGGTTCTCCATGTTAACCCCTTCCTTCCACAGGACGTTCTATCGTGTCCATGCGTCGGGTGGGCCTTAAAGCTGAAGGGCGTGCAGGTACACCACGCTGTCTTCAAAGGGCTGCCTCAGCCCCTCCCTGCAGCCAGCGCATGTGCAGTGTGTCATTGGCTGCACAGAGACGGCCGTGTCCCTGCAGCCAATGACATGGTCCACATGTCAGCTGCGTGGCGGGCCAAACTAGAGGCCCGCGCTGGCAGTGAAGCTTGCCGTCGTTAACGTCCGCCTGGCAGGTGATGCCCATTGTGAATGGGTTAAAAGAGTAACCTATAAAATATATCACAATAGACGTTTAAGTGTTGACCTGTGTCTATATATACACTTGTCACATAAGGGGTTGTGGCACAGCTGCAGAAGGGTTGGAGTATGTTTCCTCTAACCTCAAAATTAGATTAACAAGTCCTACCTGTCTCCCCTACACAAAAAAAATCATTTTTTTCATCCTCACCTTATCAGTTTCTTACCGTAGCTTGTTGGGTGTTTCTTCTTTTTTTTTTTTATTTATTTATAGAATTCTTCTGCATCTTTCTTTTCTCCCCCTTTTATCACGGCATTGGTTTAAAATGAACAGATGTGCTTTTTTTTTTTTTTTTTTAATTCCCCTGTCAAGGTCAAGTTTTAGTGCTGTCAGGCTGGAGAGCAGACTGGTCAATAAGGTGTTCTTGATCCATTGATGGAGAGGCGTGCTCCAGGCGTTCTTTTTTTAAAGGGTGCAGACATCAGGGTATCATGGGAGTTGCCCGTAAAGTTGGGAAGTGTAACCCAAATACAGCCAAATTTGATTAAAAAAAAAAAAAACTTCAACTTGGCATGCTTTCAGTTTTTACATTTTGTTCCAAATGTTCAATTTTATTTTTTTTTTGTTCCAAATATTGGGAAGTTAATGAGTGACTTACAGTCAGGTCCAGAAATATTGGGTCATCGACACAATTCTAACATCTTTGGCTCTATACACCACCACAATGGAGTTGGAATGAAACAAACACAATGTGCTTTAACTGCAGACTGTCAGCTTTAATTTGAGGGTATGTACATCCAACTCAGGTGAACGGTGTAGGACTTACAGCAGTTTGCAGATGTGCCTCCCACTTGTTAAGGGACCAAAGGTAATGGGACAATTGGCTTCTCAGCTGTTCCATGGCCAGGTGTGTGATATTCCCTCATTACCCCAATTACAATGTCCCAGACATTACCCCAATTACAATAAAAGGCCCAGAGTTCATTTCAAGTGTGCTATTTGCATTTGGAATCGGTTGCTGTCAACTCTCAAGATGAGATCCAAAGAGCTGTCACTATCGGTGAAACAAGCCATCATTAGGCTGAAGAAACAAAACAAACCCATCAGAGAGATAGCAAGAACATTAGGTGTGGCCAAAACAACTGTTTGGAACATTCTCAAAAAGAAGGAACGCACCAGTGAGCTCAGCAACACCAAAAGACCCGGGAGACCACGGAAAACCACTGTGGTGGATGACCGAAGAATTCTTTCCCTGGTGAAGAAAACACCCTTCACAACAGTTGGCCAGATCAAGAACACTCTCCAGGAGGTAGGTATATGTGTGTCAAAGTCAACGATCAAGAGAAGACTTCACCAGAGTGAATACAGAGTGTTCAAAACACAAGATGTAAACCATTGGTGAGCCTCAAAAACAGGAAGGCCAGATTAGAGTTTGCCAAACAACACCTAACAAAGCCTTCACAGTTCTGGAACAAGATCTTATGGACAGATGAGACCAAGATCAACTTGTACCAGAGTGATGGGAAGAGAAGAGTATGGAGAAGGAAAGGAACTGCTCATGATCCTAAGCATACCACCTCATCAGTGAAGCATGGTGGTGGTAGTGTCATGGCGTGGGCATGTATGGCTGCCAATGGAACTGGTTCTCTTGTATTTATTGATGATGTGACTGCTGACAAAAGCAGCAGGATGAATTCTGAAGTGTTTCGGGCAATATTATCTGCTCACATTCAGCCAAATGCTGCAGAACTCATTGGACGGCGCTTCACAGTGCAGATGGACAGTGACTCAAAGCATACTGCAAAAGCAACCAAAGAGTTCTTGAAGGGACAGAAGTGGAATGTTATGCAATGGCCAAGTCAATCACCTGACCTGAATCCCATTGAGCATGCATTTCACTTGCTGAAGGGAAAATGCCCCAAGAACAAGCAGGGACTGAAGACAGTTGCAGTAGAGGCCTGGCAGAGCATCACCAGGGATGAAACCCAGCGTCTGGTGATGTCTATGCGTTCCAGACTTCAGGCTGTGATTGACTGCAAAGGAATTGCAAACAAGTATTAAGAAGGGAAAGTCTGATTTATGATTATTATTCTGTCCCATTACCTTTTGGTCCCTTAACAAGTGGGAGGCACATCTGCAAACTGCTGTAAGTCCTACACCGTTCACCTCAGTTGGATGTACATACCCTCAAATTAAAGCTGACAGTCTGCAGTTAAAGCACATTGTGTTTGTTTCATTCCAACTCCATTGTGGTGGTGTATAGAGCCAAAGATGTTAGAATCGTGTCGATGTCCCAATATTTATGGACCTGACTGTACATCTAAACTGATTTATGTGGTAAATAAACAACTAACCTGCTGCAGCGGAGTTGACCACCACACATTATACGTCTTCTGACCTTGTGAATGACCTTGCATTATCAAGTGTAAGTCTCATTGCTTCACAGTAGCAGTCGAGTAAAAAGTAAATGGGCTGCCTTAAAGGGCATTCTAGGCTGGAAGAACCAACCCCCCCCCCCCACCTTATTTAAATACTGGACTTGACAAACCCAGAAACTAGGTAGCCACATGCTCCTGAATGTCTGGAACAGTCTTTCCGGGTCCACTTTGCTGAAACCCTGCTTTGCTGAGGTGTGATGTGTAAATTTCTTGCAAACCTATTTCTTTAACCCCTTCGCTGCTGAGGCATTTCACCGCTGTGTGCTGAGCTAATTTTTACCGGTTTCGCTCATCAGGTTTAAACGTGTTTTGAAGCCTTATTTTATTATATGACCCAGACATATTATATATCGTTCTTTTCGGCAGATTCATACTATATCATTATTATATGTATGGGTTATGTCCTGTCTGTATATTCTAACAAAAAAATTCAATAAATTTAGAATTTTCAATAATTTTCAACGTGTAAAGTGTTTTATTTATTTTTTTTATACACATTTTACCATGCGAGCGTTTGTGGCTATTTTCTGTGAGTTGCGCTTGTTAAAAAAAAAAATTTAAATGGGGGACTTGCTACATTTGTTTTGGGGGAAAATTACACTTTTTAACAAATGCACCCCATACAAAAATCGTTAGTGCAGCATCATTGTTCACATTATACTTGAAATGGGAACAATATTGCTGCATTAACAAAACAAAAAAAAAATCTTTTTTTTTTTTAATTTTTTTTTCCTTAACATATAAAATGGTGATGTTTGGTATCGTTGGAAAGGCCATACTCTGGCCGATCCAACGATACCAAAATAAACCCCTAGCTGCCATGGATCGGGAGATGGGGGTTCATTGGAACCCCCTATGTCCACAATTGGCAGCTAGGGGTTAACTCCAGAACTGATGTCATCCAAGATGTCAGCCAGCTCCGGGAGATCGCGATCTGGTGCTTTTTGGCGCTGATTCGCGATCTGGCCCCCAAGGGGTTAAAGCCAGCCACTGTTCGGAAGGGCAGGCTAGAGCGATGACCTCTATTGTTCCCGCCGGGGTGCCGGACTGACATCCAAGATGTCAGCCCGCACTGGGGGAGCAAGCAATCGGCCGGAATCCCGGACGATTGCTGCCTCCCGTGCTAGGATGCGCTCAGCGCATCCATAGTACAGGAGAACACTTGGCTGGACACGCTGAGCGTGTCCTTAGCAGCCAAGTGGTTAAACGCTTTTCAGGAAAAACATTATGATTTAGTCATGCGGTGCGATTGTACGTTGCTTAAAGCACACCTGTAGTGCCGCGATGGTTGAGTTTAGCTGAGTTGAGGGGAATAATTACATAAATGTATATGTGTGTTTTTAGAGACATCTCAGACGAGCGCACTATGTGCGCCCGTACTGACGTGCCTCCCGGGGTCCGTCGCAGCGTTGTGACGCTTCGACTGGGCTGGTCACACGTTGTAGCGTGTGCTGCGTCTTTTCAGAAAGCTTCCCCGTCGAAGCGCTACGACGCGCGTTTGGGACTGCAAAGCGCGATACTCCACAGGAGGATCGCGCCTTGCAGCGCTGAGCGCACTAACTGCGCTCAGCCATGTGGCCAGACGGGGGTCAGAGTGGAAGGAAAGTCCACTCTCATGGATGTTCCTCCCGCCCTGAAAACGCTTGTCTGACCCCGGCCTTAGCAGGCAAGCTGTGGCTAGAGATGAGATTGGTTTGATCTTTATGGCCCATGGGAGGTCTCCATTTACTTGGTCCGCTACACATTCTCTTTAGATTTGCCATGACTAACGAACCCAATCGTTGCCTGACTCTTAACTTGTAATAATTTGTAGCAGCCAGGCAACTATTTGTGAGAAATAACCCAAAGATTAAGAAGCCACAGGAAAAAAATGCTTGCTCTTGTTTGATAGGTGGTCGGTACATCATCCTTTACTCCAGTGGTTTCCCATCCCTGGTCCTCAAATCCCCCTAACAGGCCAGGTTTTAAGGATCTCCTTGGGGAAAAGCAGACTGAATCCTGCAATCACTGAGCAGCAAATCATATCACCTGTGCTGTGCTTCAGATATCTGGTAAACCTGGCCTGTTAGGGGACCTGAGGACTGGGGTTGGGTACCGCTCCTTTACACGATAGGGGAGTTTCACTAAAGGGCTTATTCAGAAAGCAACGAAGTTTTAGTTTGGCGCACTTCAGTGTGCTTCGGCGATTCCATTTAGCTGACCCTGCAGTGAATTCACTATTCACCGCAGGATCCCGAAGACCGCTGAACTCTGCTATTCCTCTAATAGGTGTGTAAACCAATAAAAATGCATTAAACTGTGTCTAAATAATAAAAAAGGTCCTATAAAAACGTCTGTTAAAGAATAAATAAAAGCCTTAAATTTTTTTTTGACAAAAATAAATACATAAAGGTGATCCAAAAAATAAATGAGGCTTTTTGTTGATGATGAAAAGAAATGGTTGAATAAATGAAAAATAAAAATGTTCTTTTATTTTTAACATTGAATCCTATGGGATTCACCGGCTTAAATCCGTTTAATTTCCATTTCGCTGACCCTTCGGTGCAGTTCAGCATTCTTTGAATAGATTAACCATTACTTCTCTATGGGATAATTTTGCTGCTGTCGAAGATCGATTGAATTGCAGCAAAATGCAATGTATTTCAGTGTCGATTCGCCAGTATTTGGCGAATTGACAGTTTAGTGAATAGACGAGCTGCCACAAAATTGCACCGTTCGGGGCACTTACTCAATAACCTCATAAGTGGCGGTTTTGCAAATGCTGACGAAAATCGCTCGTACTGCAACGCCGGTATTTCATGAAACTAAAATCCGTAGAGCGACAGAAGCTGCACTGTGAAGCTTCTCCTTTCATTCTTTTGGATTCCAGTCTTGTGAAATTCAGGTGTTTGTTGCAATACTGGCTCTTGGTGAATAACCCCTTTTTATACAGTCATGCTACATACAATAATATAAAGCATTGGAAATCCCAGAGCCGCACAGACACTGTCTCCTAAATTTTAGGATCGTTTATTGAAATTATTTAAAAATATATTATTTTTAATGAATGAATTGCCTGAATTTTACTTCTCCTGACTTTGAGCTAAAATGGTCAAGCCCTACAGTAACCTGTCAGAGGTTCATTAAATCACGTTTGGGAACAGTCAAAAGTTTTTATATATATATATATATTTTTTTTTTAACTTTTCGTTCTCGAGTTAGGTATAAAATTCTAGGAGCCCGCGGTTACTGGGACCTGTCGAGCTGTGATATCTGTATTTTTTACTGTGTATTTATATATTTTTTACTTTTTAAGCAGTTTACAGATATGTCGTAGGATCTCCACGGATTTGCTTATCTTGCCTGCCACAAAAGGACCTGCCTGAATACAAACAAACAAACAAATTCTGAATTCCAATAAGTTTATCCTAGATTTGTTGGGGCAGGCTGGCTGGTTTTTTTTTTAGCCATCGGTTATTTCTAAACCGACCTCCTCCTATTCTCCATCAGATGGTGACTGCTTGTTACATGTAGCACTGTTCAATAGAACAGAGCCTTATTCTTTGTGTCCCCCCCCCCAAGAACAAAATGTAAAATAGGAGACGCATAGACTGAACCTGATCTTTCATCTTGGCTGAGGACAGGGGTCAGCAACCTTGACGCCCCAGATGTTTTGGAACTACAACTCTCATGACGCTCAGCCACTTATTAGGTTGGCAGAGCCTCGTAAGAAATGTAGATTCAAAACGTCTGGTGGACCTAGGTTGCTGACTCCTGGCCCGATGCTAAAAAGACATCAAAGCATAAATCCAATATAGAAATAGTAGTGTTTCTGTATCCCTTGATCGGTGTCTTGCTTCTGCTGTGCACCTCTATGAAGCAGGACAAGAGGACTCTGCACATTTGTAGGTTAGGAGGGAGGATCAAAATAGGGGTAGTTATTGTTTTAATGTGCTGAATTGGTGTAGGGAGTCTTTTTGAAAGGGGGGGGGGGCTCAGCCAGACTGTTTAAATCTTCCCAACCTGATCCTGGAGGGGACAAATGTGGCCAGACGGGACTTCTACCTGCTCTTCTGGGATTACATTTAATATTCCTATAATTCATCTTTTTCAATATACATTTGCTACAAAGGGCAATTTCTCCATAGGAGTGAGCTTTGTAGCACTGTGCACACTAACTGCGCTCAGCGAGGCGGCCACACAGGCGTCAGAGTGGAAGGAACGTTGATTCTCAAGGACGTTCCTTCCGCTCTTAAACGCTCGTCTGACCCCCAGCCTTATTCCACCCAGAAGCTCAGATCAGCAAGACCATGAGCCTATTTGGTCAAACCTTTTCTAAAAGGTCACGAGGACCTTGTAGCATTTCTTACGGAGTAATTGTTTAATATACATGTTTTATTTTGTGTAAAGATGTCAGAATGGACCTCTTTCCCATGTCTCTTACGCCTGACCTTGCAATCTGACATTGTAACTGTTTCTCATACAATCATTTTTCCCTCCCTTCAAGAAATGGCTTCCTAAATTCTAGTCCTACAACTTTTATGACAGGTCTTGACAAATCCAAAGGCTCTTAAATATCCAGATTATTATTATTTTATTTTTTTTAAAAACTATGCTCTTAAGGGGGGGGGGGGGTTAAGCCTTTTATAATAATTTGTTATGGCTTATTCAAGGAGCCTCAGGATAATTTCCCCATGAATTTGTCCAACCTTAATAAATGGGTATATGCTTTATTGGAATCACATTTATGTTTAGGGCTTTTTGTGATGGACAAATCTGTCACAAGTTTTTAAAATCTGGCCATGGCATTAACCCCCCCCCCCCACTTCCTTGTCCGTCCATCATCTCTCAGCGCTGCTATGGGTTTCCTGGAACGAATGTGCTTAAATTTTGAGGTTTGACAGGAAACTGAAACACGATATGTAAAGATTCTTCTATTTTTTTGTCTGCTGTTAGTATCTCCTTTTACATTAGGGGTAGATTTTTGGAAACCACTCTTGGTCAAATCAGCTGCCACCTTTTCAAATCCTGTGTATTGCATTGTCAGTGGCAGGTAAATCTATATACGTGATAGGCCCATCAATGCAGGAGTTGATAGAGATTATGAGGGTATTTCAAAGAAATTTCAGTGCTCTTTTGTTTGGCGCACTTCAGCGATTCCAGTTCATCGACCCTGCAGTAAATTCACTGCCGAACGGGCTGCCGATCAGCCTGCCGAACTGCAGAAAAAACCCCAAAACGGAACTCTATTTTTTTTTTTTAAAGGAGTTTAAAACGATAAGTTCAGGAAAATGTGCGGAAATAATAAATACGGTCCTATAAAAAAATAAGAGCCTGTTACAGAATAAAAAGCCATTAAAAAAATAGGAATAAAAAAATTTGCCCCAAAAAAAATCTGAGTAGCCGAACTGCCACAAAATTGCACCGTACGATGACATTCAGTTTGGTGCAATTCGTGGAAAGTCCGGTGCTCTATCAGGGTTATTCAAAGAGAATCGAAAAGTCACCGCACGTTCGGTGACTTTTGGCTCTCTTCAATTCGGTGCAAATCGGCGACCCTGCGGTGTATTCAGCAAGCACCACAGGGCTGTCGAAGTGTAGGGAAAAGCTGCCGAAAACCTGGCGAATGCACGCCGAAAACCCGCAAAAACATCTGAATTAACCTGTCGAAGACGCCGGAAAAACCCGAGCAGGAGCCGATCACACGCAGCGAAGCCTCCAGAAAAAGCCGACACCGCAGAAGAGGGCAGTGAATAAATTGGCAAAACAGTTTGCATGAATGATTGAAAAGTGAAACACTGTTTGCAAGGAAACTACTCAGTGAAAATGTCTGAAATTTACATATGAGGTCCAGGGAATGATAATAAAAAGGGCTGTTACAGAAAAAAATAAGTAAAGTTAAAAAAAAAAATCCAGAAAAAATGCTTAAAATATCCAAAAAAAAATCTATAAATAAAGAGACTCTTTACTGCAAAATTTTATAATGAACGGTTTATTAGATATTGAATTAAAACGGGAATATTTTTAACATTGAAGTCTATGGGATTCTACTGAATAAATTTGCTGAATAAGGCTGGGGTCAGACTGAGGCAGTGCGAACGCGCGTGCAGCCGCACTTAATCACGGCCGCACTAGCAGCAGATGACGGGCAATGACGGCCAATATACGAAGTACGGTCGCACAAAAGTCCGGCTGCGCAACGCAAGTGGAAAATGAACGCATTTTGTCGAACGTGAAACCGCAGGTACTGACGTACAGAGTGCGCTGCGTCCGCTAGCGGCGTGTGTGCGTGATTAGGAGACGTCAAACGCTGCTAATGTCCGGCCAACATAACGTCCAGACGCAAAAAGAGTTTTATTGATGATCCGTACAAAATCACGGACGGAAAATGCGCATAGTATGACCACTATCACGTATTCTGTGAAAAAATACGTCCATTCGTTCGAACGCACTTTTTCACAGACAACATAAAAATGCGTTCGTCTGACCCTAGCCTTAAACCACCGAATGGCAGGGCATTAGGGGAACCTTTCACTGCTGGTTTGTGTTCTCTGAATAGCCGAAGCAGTGCTTCTCTATGGGGTTTTCACTGCCCTCGAACAGGCACCAAATGTGCAGGCAATTCGCCAGGTTTTGGCAAATTGCCTGCTCTCTGAATAGTCGAATGGCCAAGAAAGGTAACCGAACGCTGATTTTCAGCGTTCGGTTACCTTTCTCCAGTCATTCGGATCTCTTTGAATTACCCTGTATGATTTTTAGTGACCTATGCCCAATGCCCTATTGCAATTAGCAATTTGGCTTTTTCAAACAATGGCATGCAGCAAAGCATGGCGCGTTTTATTTTATGTACATTTTTCTAGCGGTCTCTTGCCATACACCTGGCACTAGATGTGTAATTTATGTGTAAATGTTAATAGGACATTCCAGTGTGTTGTGTTTTTTTGGTGGTAGTGGCCCTTTAACTGTCCAGAAATCAATTCAGCCAGTTTAATAGAGCATTTTCCTAATCTAAACCTTTTATTTATTTCTTATGTTTATCCAGGTATTCCTATTGTAAAGAAGTCTGCAGACGCCTCCCTCCTGGCCTCAACTCATGCACTACTACTGTTCAATTGTGTTACATTTGAGGCTGCGGTCACACGAGCGCATGGAGTGCGTCCATATGACCACACTTCCCTGCGTCCGTTGCAGCTTTGTGACCAATTGACGTGGATGGCCACACGTGGTAGCGCGAACATGAATTGCACGCGCTACCACTGGATGTCAAAAAGCTACAATGGACGCTGAGGGGCTACAAAGCTCGATCCTCCAAAGGAGGATCAAGCCTTGCAGCTCTGAGCGCACTAACTGCGCTCAGCGAGGTGGCCACGCAGGTGTCAGAGTGGAAGGAATTATTTTTTTTTATTTTTTTTCGGGCAACCTATATGTATTAGATCAGACACTCTGCAAACTGATGTCACCCATTATATTAAAACCCTATTTCCTTTCTTCTTTACTTTTTCAGTCACGGGTTTGCATGTTGCCACAGGGAGCCAGAAGCAGACATCGGTGACTAGGGGAATGAATGTGTTTTATGAATAGGCCTTGGCATATATACTTCCAAGTTTAGTTCAATTTAGATTAAACTGCCTGAGTACTTAATATATGCCATGGAGTTATAAGTCTTTAGATAACCGTGAGATACATAGATGACACAATGAATTGCTTTTATTACAGAGAATTGTTTCTCGGCGCCTGAGGTGGAAATTTGCCACATTAACATTTATTTATGTGTATTTCACTCATCTTGCGCCTCAGACAAATTCATGGTAATTGTTTAACTTTTTCTCCTCTCCTAGCACTGTTACGTTATCAATTTGGACAATTATCATTAAAACAATTCTATACAGTTGTGTTCAAAATTATTCAACCCCCAATGCTGTAAAGGGTTTTAGGGAATTTAGTGTACATTTGGAATTCTATTCAGAATGAAATCCTACAAGGACTTTTTAAAGAACCATATGTAACTAAAATGACATCAATTGGTTTTGAAATACAGTAGTAAATGTTTCTTTTGTGAATTCTTCATTGACACAATTATTCAACACCTTAAAGACTACCACTCTGAAGAACAGCGGTTCATTCAAGTGTTTTCAATCAGGTATTGAAAACACCTGTGGATGTCACGGAGCAGCAATAAAGCATAATAAGCACCAATTAGGCAGCTTTAAAATGACTGTGATACTCAGCTCCTTCTAGACATTTACTGGTGTGGTTACAAACATGGTGAAGTCAAGAGAATGGTCCAGGAAGACAAGAGAAGAGGTGATTACTCTTCACAGGAAGGGCATTGGCTATAAGAAGATTGCAAAGATGTTAAATATACCAAGAGAGACCATAGGAAGCATCATTCGCAAATTCAAGGCAAAGGGCACTGTTGAAACGCTACCTGGTCGTGGCAGAAAGAAGATGCTGACTTCGACTGCTGTGCGCTACCTGAAGCGTAGAGTGGAGAAAAGTCCCCGTGTGACTGCTGAGGAACTGAGAAAAGATTTGTCAGATGTGGGTACTGAAGTTTCAGCTCAGACAATACGGCGCACACTGCGTAATGAAGGCCTCCATGCCAGAACTCCCAGGCGCACCCCTTTGCTGTCTCCAAAGAATAATAAGAGTCGACTGCAGTATGCCAAAAGTCATGTGGACAAACCACAGAAGTTTTGGGATAGTGTTCTGTGGACTGATGAAACAAAATTAGAACTGTTTGGGCCCATGGATCAAGGCTATGTTTGGAGGTGGAAGAACAAGGCCTATGAAGAAAAGAACACCTTGCCTACTGTGAAGCATGGCGGGGGGGTCAATCATGCTTTGGGGCTGTTTTGCTTCTGCAGGTACAGGGAAGTTTCAGCGTGTGCAAGGTACCATGAATTCTCTTCAGTACCAGGAGATATTGGATGACAATGTGATGCAGTCCGTCACAAACCTGAGGCTTGGAGACGTTGGACCTTTCAACAGGACAATGATCCCAAGCATACCTCCAAGTCCACTAGAGCATGGTTGCAGATTAAAGGCTGGAACATTTTGGAGTGGCCATCGCAGTCACCTGACTTAAATCCGATTGAGAACCTCTGGTGGGACTTAAAGAAAGCAGTTGCAGTGCGCAAGCCTAAGAATGTGACTGAACTGGAGGCTTTTGCCCATGACGAATGGGTGAAGATACCGTAGATCGCTGCAAGACACTTGTGTCAAGCTATGCTTCACGTTTAAAAGCTGTTATAACTGTAAAAGGATGTTGTACTAAGTACTAAGATTGAATGTCACTTGGGTGTTGAATAAAACTGATAATGATGTGAGCACAGAAAAGACATTTGTGGTTATTTCATTATAAATGTTATGTTATATTTGTCTGACCTACACGTGCCTCTTTGATTTAATTGCAAACAAGATGACTGAATGATCAAAATCAATGTCAAACTGGCCAAAACACTCAATTTCAGTGGGGGTTGAAAAATTTTGAACACAACTGTGTGTGTGTATATATATATATATATATATGTGTGTGTATTATTTTTTTTTTCTCAGGGGGGGGGGATATATACATGTGAGCTGGGGGCATTTTTATATGAGGTCTGTTCTTTATTGGAAAGCGTCACATGACATTAAAGTATCGGTGAGTACTTTTAAAAAGTATCGGTACTCGGTCTTAAAAAGGTGGTATCAGTGCATCTCTAGTGGCGAGTATGTACCGTTAGGTGTCTTGCTCAAGGACACTTACTGGAGAGGTGCTCTTGCTGGGATTGAACCCATGTCTCCACAGTCTCTTTCCATGCAGAGCAGTGATGTTACCTCTACTCCACCCAGCCCCATATGCAGCAAGGAATTCTGGGTAGGCTATGCAAATGACCTCTGTCTCACTTTTATTGCATCCTGGGTCTGTTTTTACACAGAACCCTTAAATCAATGCCATGCCATACTAGATGGCTTTTTTTTTTTTTTTTTTTTTTTTAGCAGAGATCAGGTTTATGCAACTGGTCAAAGACACTCCTAGGACAGCGCTGTTTCCGGTTTATTGGACCCTCATCAGCAGGAGCTAGGCATGACCAGTTGAGATATATATATGTTTATTATTGCAGAAGCCACCTTCACATCACAGCAACTCAATGAATTGCATCCCAGAGCTCCTGTGCCACATTCACCATATGCAGCAAGGAACTCTGGGTAGGATATGCAAATGACCTCTGTCCCACTTTTATGCATCCTGGATCTGTTATTACACAGAACCTTAAAATCAATGCTATGCCACACTGGCACACGCGAACGCGCGAAAAAAAACTGGCGCATTGCGCGACGCAGCTCTACGCCCGGGTGTGAACCCAGCCTAATAGTGTGGAGGCTTTTTATCTCACTTTTAGTCCTTCACCACAACCCTTATATATATATATATATATCTTTTTGCATGTAGTAAAGATAGGAGCATTGTTTCACTAGACATTTGAGTTGACCCTAAAGAAGCTCTGCTGCAATTCGGTGTTTGAATTGACAGAAAAGGGTGACTTTTTTTTTTTTTTTTTCCTAATTTTCCAAAGACTATAAATTCGTTTTTTTTCAAATCACCAAACTGTAATGAATCACAGACCAGTAACTGCATGGCAACTAGAGAAAACTGGAATTTCCCATTCGGCTGTGGCTGTCATTTCTATATTCCCAGCCTGATATACCAGTTGAAACGCGTGGGGCCATATTACATAGTTGGTGCTAGCTTAACCAGAGCAGTTGTAAACTGAAAACCTCCATAGACTATAATGGCTCTGGGAAGTTAACCAGAGCTGTTGTTAAGTTAGCACCAACTTTGTAATATAGCCTGTGGTGTTTGTGCCATGCTTTGTTCATCCTTTAACCATGATTGGTAGATCCGCAAAGCGTTACAGCACTGTATTGAATTGCATGCAGAAATGCTGGGAGCCCTATTCTGCAGAATCAACAGTGTGCAGATGCAATCTTGTGCGGCGATTTGCAATCCCTCAGTGAGAGGAGCTTTACATTCACAGATATTGTAGTAGGTTTTTTTTTTTTGAGAAAGTATTTTACCAGGAAGGATACATTGAGATTTCTCTCGTTTTCAAGTATGTCCTGGGTGGCGAGTATGTACCGTTAGGTGTCTTGCCCAAGGACACTTACTGGAGAGGTAAAATAAGCTTTAATAAACCCGGTGTGGTAAGCGAATCATTTGAGCAATCAAAATGATTTAATTTTCCTTCTTACAAGAAGTTAATTGTATGCATTCAGCAACCTTCAGGGTCCTGCAGACTGGGCTCCCTGCTTCTATTCCTTCTTCACTGTCAGATGTGGAATGTCTACTGTTCTGCCCATTGGGAAGCATTGATATCAGGTTACTGAGTGACAGGAAGACAAAGTTCAGCAAATAAAACACAAAAGATTCACCTATCCTTCTCTCTAAGAAGGTGGATATTTTCATCATTTGGTGAGACTCAAACACTTAAGGGGGCACTCTAGGCAAAAAAATAAGCTACCCACTCAAATTTTTTTTTTTTTTTAAAAAAAGTCATTACTTATCTCTGCTGAACCCAACCTCTGCTAATGCATTTTTTATTAGCCTTGAGTGTCAAGATTCACCTTTTGTCCTGCTTGTTGTAATTTCCTTGTACTTCTTCAGGCGTCTCGATGAGAGATCGCATCCCACTTTCATATTGGGGTGGAGTCCGGAAAGTATACAGCTGGAATTTCCAGTCATCTGGTAAGGTTTTATTACGGCTCATTCTAGGTGGGACCCTTCCACGTTTTGGGCATGTCCCACTGAGTTCACGATCTTGCCTAGCAAGGTAGTAGGAGTCGTCCCCTTTCTAGACTGGCCCTTCACATATTATGCCACCCCTTTCATTGATTCATGGTGGACGGACATGTCTCACTTCTGGGCTGTCTACATTTTGGGTGCGTCAGGTAGCTTTAGCGGCTCACGCTATGCTATAACCGCTCTAACCCTCCTGATCTCGTAACTCCCAATGTTAGAGATGTGGGAAAATTCTTTGTGGCATTAGTAAGTGGATCCACAGCCGGCGTACATCTACCTTGCTTCATTAATTTTTTCGATTTATCCTATCTCACCTCACAGATTTCCTTATGTAATTCCAGACACACCATAGAATGAATATGGAGATGGCTTAGCGACCCTACCATTTACATACGCTGTAAATAGATTACCTGTCCATTACAAACAAAACCACCTTATAAAACACACACTGCTGTTTTTTTTCTCCCTTTTCTGAAGAAATTGCATGTAAAAAGGAAAAATAAAACCTAGTTTTTTTTCCCATGAGGCAACATTTACCAAAATATTATGGTGAGTTTTACTTTGTGGCTTTGCTTTATTTTATACAGTATTTAACAGATAATGAGGTGGAGGAGGGAATGTTTAGATAAGGCTGCAGGGGGCTATTGTGTCCACCAGACTACTCGAGATAAGAGATGGCAGTTGAATGAAATATGCCAGGGAGTTTAAAATACTTCTAATCTACCCCATGGTGATGTCTTTAAAATACATCCCACACAATACAATGATTTGAGTCAGCGATCGACCCCCTAGACTCCATTGTTTTGCCATTCCCACAGAGTGAGGAGCAAGTGATGGAGAGATACTTGGGGGCAGTTTACATAGCAAAAGATCACAAAAGGAATGCACCCAGTGACACTGCACTTATAGAAGAAAACAACATTTTCTTAACATACTGTACAAGAGAAAAACCAAGTAACTGTAAGGTATCGGCAACATAAAATAAGTGAAATAAATCATTTTTTGTTGGTAGTGGCCCTTTAACTCCTTCACTGCTGAGCCATTTCATGTCTTAAAAAACACATTTTTCTATTATAATTTTTATCACTTTTTTTCCTTACTTTAAACATGGTCATGTTTGGTATCATTAGAAAGGCCATGCTCTGGCCTTTCTAATGATACCAAACATGGCCCTGCTATCTGCCAACAGTCCGGAAATATCGGGGTTCAAAGGAACCCCCTATCTTTCCTTAGTCAATGAGGACGTTCCCCACACGTCCTCGGCAGTGAAAGGGTTAAAAAAGTGGATCTTTCATAGTGGACACGTGCGATGTTCTTGCTGATCCGTTTTTGTAACGGCAGCTCCACTCTTCTCTTGGCTGCATATACATGAGACTCTCCCATTGTATAGACTGTATGTACAACCCATATGGTTTGCCACTACAAAGTTTCTTCGCTTTGGACAGCCTCTCACTGAATGACTCTCACGAGATGCGGCGCAGAGTTTCCTGCACCTTCAAAGGTGACTCATTCAGCTTCTCAGGAAACCTTTGGCTCCTGACAGTGCAAGACATGAAAATGGAATAATGTGTGTACAAAAGCAAAGCTATGCAAACCTGAAAGGCTGAGAGATCGCATCTGACTTTTATATAGGGGTGGGGTCTGGAAAACAAACAATTATTTGGAAATTCCAATCATCCGACACGTGTTCTTATAGCCTTTTGAGACGATAAGTTCTGATAGCATTTTTTTTTCTGTGTTTTAAATAATTATATATTTTATTTGTAGTGCTTTTTTAATAGTTTATTCACGTACTAGGCCGATGTTCTTCCTAGCCTGTGTGTGACATACATACACTATATAGACAGGTGCCACCGCAATCCAGAGTGACCACCTCCAACACGTCCATAGAATAAAAGCACTAGTCTGGGTACTCAATCGCCTTTTTTAATTTTTTATATTTTGACAGATTTATTGGACAACACAACGGCAGCAAAAGGCTTCGTGTTTTCTGAAAGCAAAAGGAAGTTAAGCACCCGGCCCATGTCACGTGTTCAGTTGTTCCCTGTTTGAGACGACTGCTTTATCTGAAAAAGATAAAGCGCCTTTGCACCAAATCTGTCTCTTTCCCCCCCCCCCCCCCACTATATTTACGTTTTCTTCCCTTAACATACACTTTCAAGGTTCTGGTGCTAAATACTGTTATTTATTTTTTTCTTCTTCTTGGAATTTTAGGGTTTACAAAGTTCTAAAGCGGCAGCTTTATTTCCGCACAGGCAATATACAACAGCGATCAGCAGCCTGTGGTTTCCAGATGTTTTGGCACAGTTTCCATTAAATCTCAGCCATCCTAAATCGTGACTGAGCATCGTGGGAGATGTAGTTCCAAGACATCTGAAGGCCAAAATTGCTCGCCTGTTATATAGGACAACGCATTATGGCAAAATAAGCATAAATGTGGCTCAAGGCCCGTGGATTTGTTACAAAGGTCACGTGGAGTCCCATATCCATGCAGTACTTTAGGAGACAGGATTTCATTTGCATATTTGTTCATTTTATTGTAGTGCTTTTAAAGGGACACTACCCCATACATAAGCTGTAACTAGGTTACTCGTGCATACAAATAAAACTACACTATGAAAAACATTTTGCTGATTTTTTTCTTTGTTTGAAGTAATTGCATGTAAAAAGGAAAAAATATATATAATTTTTTTTTTTTATTCTCTCCGGCTTCCATTTTTTTGGATTTTTTCCCACCATGCAAAATTTACCAAAATGTGTGCAAATGTTTTACTTTGTGGCTGTGCTTTATCTTATACAGTATTTAACGATTAATGAGGTGGAGGAGGGAATGTTTAAAGCCGCAGCGGGGCTATTGGCCTGCCTCTGCTACCTGTGATAAGAGATGGCACCTGCCTGAGCTATGACAGGGAGCTTAAAAGACTTATAATATACCCCCGGGTGATGCCCTTTGAATACATCCCACACAATAAAATTATTTGAGTCACTGATCGACCCATAGAGTCCATTCTATGGCCAAAGACACACAGTGAGGCGCAAGTGATGTAAAGATACTGTGGTGGGCAGTTTGCATCGCAAAAGATCACACAATGGATGCACCCAGTGACACATATAGAGTAAATTATTATCTTAACTGAGCAAATGAGATAAACAAAGCACATGTAATCTATCAGCAACATAAAATAAACACAAGGACAATTTCAGTTTTTTGATGGTTGTGTCCTGTCAACTCTGCTAGAAATACTGAAAAGAAAAGGGATATCCCTTTAACCCCTTTAAAGGAACACTCTACTCAAAAAATCACCCCCGTTTTTTTATCCTAACCTATTCCTATTCCTATTCCCTTAATAAATCTTTAGTTTTTCTTTTTTTTTCTTGTAACTGTGATACTTACCTTAAGGCTAGGGTCAGACGAACGCATTTTTATGTTGTCTGTGAAAAAGTGCGTTCGAACGAATGGACGCATTTTTTCACAGAATACGTGATAGTGGTCATACTATGCGCATTTTCGTCCGTGATTTTGTACGGATCATCAATAAAACTCTTTTTGTGTCTGGACGTTATGTTGGCCGGACATTAGCAGCGTCTGACGTCTCCTAATCACACACACACACCGCTATGCGGACGCAGCGCACTCTGTACGTCAGTACCTGCGGTTTCACGTTCTCAAAAAAATGCGTTCATTTTCCACTTGCGTTGCGCAGCCGGACTTTTGTGCGACCGTACTTCGTATATTGGCCGTCATTGCCCGTCATCTGCTGCTAGTGCGGCCGTGATTAAGTGCGGCTGCACGCGCGTTCGCACTGCCTCAGTCTGACCCTAGCCTTAAATCCACTTTTTTTCCAGCGGCGTCTTTTTTTTTTTTTTTTTTTTTTTTTTTATACTCCCCTCCCTCCTCTTCCGCTCCCGTCCTTCTTGATGCTTCTTGGCTTCTGGTTTACGTGAGAAGCGCGAATGCGCGCCTCTCACATAAGCCAGCCAATCGGCAGGCTTCCTCCCGGCTCCCTCCGAGGATTAGTGTTGCGCGCAAGAGGATGTGCGCAACACTAACCCTCAGAGGGAGCTGCCAGCTTCTGCGGTGAGTTTGAGACGTCATCGCGCTGAAAGCGCGATGACTTCTCCTACTCGGCAAAAGTCGGCAGAAGCGGGAAATATGAATCCCGCTCTGCTGACAGCTGGGAGGGCGGAGTAAACTCCTCCGCCTCTCTCAGCTGTTTTCAGCTTTTTCAGCTGAACTGCCGAGCGGAGGGAGGGGGGACAGAGGGCAGGATACTCCGGGCATCATGACCACCTAAAATAGCTTAGGTGGTCATGTTGCCTAGAGTGTCCCTCTAAGGACCAAGGGTCTTTAACCTCCCTGGCGGTGTTCCCGAGTGTGTCTCAGGGTTAAATTTCACCACTAAGAGCGGTAACCCCGAGACACACTTGGGTTGTATACATCACCTCTTCCTGCGCTCCCTCGATGATCTCTGCAGTCTCCCCCAGCGATCGCAGCGTTTCACTTCCTGGATTCCTTCTCGCAAGGAGGAAACCAGGAAGTAATGAGGTCGCGGTCGCCGGAGGAGGCAGCTGGGGACATCGAGGGAGCACAGGGAGAGGTGATGTATCCAGCGGCATCCCGAGTGTTGCTCGGGTTACCGCTTCCAACATTTAAGCCCGAGCCACACTCGGGATGCTGCTTTAGACCGTTTTCAGCAAGGATTTTTCTAAATAAATAGACCGCCAGGGAGGTTAAAGTCAATGTATTTGTCATTAAGGTGTTAGCATCCAGTAAGAATCATGTTATTGTCTGATAAGGAGAGAAGAATGCATTGGGGAGAGAAGTTGAGATAAGAGTAAGGAAGATGCTGAATCAGAAGGTCACATTTGCAATTGTGTTGGAGAGTAGGAGTTAAAGGCACGTTTGTAAATAAATGCTTTGTTGCCATGCAGGTGCTGCACTTACATGTGGCAGTCCTATGTCTTTCCTTTCGGGGGGAATCTGCTGGGTCACAATCGGTTACTAAATGCATTGACCAGTGGGATCCTTCGACTGAGCACTTACGCGTTCTCTGCGTTACTCCTCAAAGCAAGAAGGGGAAAAAAACACATATTTGCTGGAGGCAATGTCATTTCCCAGTCTTGTTGGTTGCAGAGGTCCTACAGAGGTCAAGGGAACTGGATATGACCTCACCAACTCTCCATTCTCACACTTAATCCATAAGACTAGCAGGGGTTGAGCAACACTAGAGAAAGGAGTGTTAAACCTCAATAAGACCTTTTTACCAAATACACGTTCAACCCCAATGACATGTATCTGTGAAAATCTTTGTACGTGCAAGTGTGTCTACGTGAGAGTGTTTGAAACCGCGTGCTTGACTTTTTCACTTTAAAACGTGAGCACCTTTTGTAAGGGGGAGCCTTAACCTTCCTCTCATCACGGATTATTAGTTTCTCATTAGAACGTTCATTTAGAAATAATGTACATAAAGCATTTATGACACGTATTTACACTGTCAGTCAGCATGACTGGAAATATTTCACCCCCCCCCCTTCCTGTTTATACATTTTCCGACCCCTGTTAGTCCTGATTGACTGATGTCCTGATTGACAGCCCTTTATGGTCTAGCAGGCAAAGACTTGTATGATAGCTGTGGATTACAGTAGAGAAGTGAAGGTTTGAAATATTTACTGTTAAGCTTTGCTTTGGTTCAATAAATCTTGGGAAACCAGTACCTCTATAGAGTGTATATGTTGATCTTCTAAAATATCTTGCTTTAGCGCATGTATATTAAATTTAGGAGCCAGTAAGGTCTTTTTTGGGTATTTTTGGATCTGTATACAGATTTTTGTAGCATGATCCAGACCTTGTGAAGCCATATTTTGAAATTATAGGAGCCCGTTGCTATCTGGCCCATGGATTTGTCAAGCCATGGCTTAATTAGTTCACAGCTAAAAACATGTTTAATTGTATTACAATGCGGTTAACAAAAATATAGCCTATAAAACCCCTATTTGCGTATCTTTTTAATACAAGGTTATTGTTCCTCTGGGAAGGGGGGGGGGGTCTGAGATCTCACTCTGAATCCCTGTAAAGGAGCAGCCTCCAGCCTCACTGTAACAAAAATGTCAACAAATGCTGCTGCTGCATTTCACCAGTCAGGGAGAGCTCTGGGGTCACTCTCTGCTGAACAGGGTTAAGATTCAGGGGGTTATAATTGCTGAAAATCCCTATACAGTACGGGGGGGGGGGGAGGATTCAGTAATTTTCATACACTAAAAGTGGACAGGGCACCGCGTGCTTTACTGTATTTAACACCTGTGTGTGGGTCAGTATTGGGGTTAAAATGACATGATCTATAGAATGACACATGTAGAGTTGCCTTTAATTAAATATACTCCTTGTTGGGTACAAGGATATCGATTAACTATTAAAAGGACACTCTAGGCAAAATGAAGGTAGGTTTACCACCCTTTCATTTTTCAGTTTTTTCCTTTACTCCCTTGAGTGTCATAATCTGTTTATTCCAGGACTCCAGTCCAACTTGGGCCCTAGTGGCTTCCGGCAAGCATCTACCTGCATGACTACGGCACACAGTCAATCTAACGCCTCTCTAGGTCTGCATTATTGGCATTTCTGCTGGTTCAGTGACCAAACCAGACTGGCCATGAGAAATGTCAAAGGTCCAAGTCCTGTAAATAAAACCAATGGAGTCAGTGTTTGCCCTACCTAGATTTTTCATCAGTGATTAATCAACGTAGTGAGAAACTGTTTATGGGGCTTTTTATGTAATAATAAACTGACTAGGTAATATCAGAATATAGTTTGACAGTGTAAAATAATGTGATTATTGTAGGTCATGAGCACGCCACACTTTCCAGTTTGCAAACCTAAATCTACATTTCTAGAACCTATGTTTCCCACATTTATAAATGCCAAACTGCTCCCTAGGGAAAAAATAGCTATAAGCATTCGTCTTTCTTGCCATCGGTAAGCCCCCACCCCCCACCATGTTCCTCATCACTTTGTGGAAACTGTAATACATAACATTACAATGTGTCACTTCTGCGCATTTTAAAGAATGGGGATGAATGTGTCTTTTCACTCCTGACCTTTTGCTGCTGGTCTCTGCAGTTTCTTCCACTGTCGGTGATGATGATGATGCTCGGTTGCTATTATTACGGCCCCTCATCATAATTTTCAGTGATTGGTTCCTGCATCCCCGGTCATTTCATGATGTGACATTCTCCCTTCGTATCGTAGAGGTCAACTTGCAGAAAGTAGCAGAGGCACCAAGAAACCAGTCAAGTGCTTTAGCTCAGCATAGCAAAGACAACGCTCCTGTATCTGTTCCCACAGGGCCGTCCGATACAAATCACTATTTCAGTAAGGGCGTCTAACTTGAGTTGCTGAGGATACTTGGAGTGATTTGTTGTGTGTGAAGAAAACTCTAAAATTTCATTTTTTTTAATCTAAAATAGTTCAGATCTTCAGATCTAGGACCCAGGTTGCCACTCACACAATTTTATATCAATCTGCCACATTTCTGGATTTTTCTGTGACGTTCTACAGCCAGAAATGTCCCTGGCTCCCAGGTTTTCATATGGACATGTAATTTGGCAACATCTGTCATGCCCTTAGAGTGAGACACGTTCATGCATTATGTAGTGATCCAACTACTGGTTTCAGTATTTTATTCCAGATCTCTTTATTACTTCTATATGTTACATAACTAAGGTTGCAAAGCTAGGCTGTTTATTCTGTAACTACATTTTTATTTTGGTTTTTTTTGGAGAAACATTTTACCAGGAAGGATATATTAAAATTTCTCTGATTTTCAAGTATGTCCTGAATGGCGATTATGTACCGATAGGTGTCTTGCCCAAGGACACTTACTGGAGAGGTTGCTCTTCTCTACCTCTACTCCACTCAGCTGATACATCTGACTTTTCAGTTTCTTTTGTACTGTACTGTTACTGCAGAGATAGCTCAGGGTGTCTACAAGTCCTGAGATCCTAAAGTTCAGTTGGCAGTTCTAGAGGCTAGTTTAACTGCAGCCACATGATGCAGGGCTGACCAAATCTGTCCATGTTGGCCAGGAGAACCTTTTTTGGGGTTTTCTAATGTGCAGTTGTAACCGCTGAGATCGGGGTCCACAACTTTAGCCCTCTGAATGTTTTAGAACTGCATTTTCCTAGATTATCAGTCAACCCAATGAGTGACCGAGCATCATGGGAGATGATTAAAAATATCTGAAGGGCCAAGGTTGCCGGTCTCTGACTTAGGTTGCTTTTAAAATCACAGGGCTCTATTCCAGAACTGGTACTAATTTAGCATCTTGATATGTAACCGTTGGCTCTAGAAGTAAGATTATCGTCTGGCATCGATATTCCAATCCCAACATTATTCTCAGGTGAAAAAGTTTTGCGACTCGCAGCTTGCGCCAGTTTATTGTACTTTGTGTCTCCTATACTTAACATGGGGAGCGCAATAATTTTTAGCGTCTCGGCAAGTGAGGTATTATAAAGTGCTGGCGCAATTTATAGTCGTGATGCGCAGGAAAAAATTTGACCACCTCCTAAAAGCTCGGGCCACTCTTGGCTAAATGATTCTGGCAATGCAAGATCGTTTAACACGCTCTAAACCCCCCCTTAAAATCCCATATTCTCCTCTCCTCCTGTGGTGAAAAGAGTGGCCCGATCCGCCACTTCTTCTCACTAGAAGCAGAGTGAGGCTGTGATGAAATGGTTCCTAGTCTCCCTCCATGATCACTCCGCAGCGCTGTGCGTTCTCCTGTTCCAGAAGTCCAAGCCTCCATTGAGTCTTAAGGACTTCAGGAGCTGATGCGGCGGCGCAGGAGTGCTACTGTGGGTTTTGGGTAGGTCAGTGCTGTGTTCCAGGGTGAGGTGCTGAGATAACATCCTATTCTGGGGAAGATGCTAACATGGAGACTAGAAGGTCTATAAGACTTGCAAGTGCAGATTTTCCTACTTACCATCTCCATGTTACCGTCAAGAATGTAATGTGGCCCACAGTTGGTAAGGTAGGTAGGGTGGTGGCACAGGACTCAAATTCCAAGTCAGGATAAAACCTCTGCAGTATACCTTCTCCAACCAGTGACCGTACTCTAGTTCTGCTACTATTGTAGAGTGTGTCTTCCATAGCAAACATATACATATTTTGTTTTATAGCGCATATATAGCAGCCAGGGAGGCAACACTCTTTCTGTACTAAGTATAAACATGCAGGTGCTTCTCAAGACAGACACAACAATCCAAGGGGAGAGCACTCCTCAAATTTGGGAACTTTTGAGATGTATGATTTGTGTAATACACACACACAATATGATGTGTGTGTGTAATTTTTAAAGAGAAAATAAACTATGACTGTTAATGTCCAGGAAAAAGAGGTTGCATGAATAAGGCAGACCGCTTAAACTACACATTGTAATCCAGAGGTTCTCTAATGTGTCTGCTTGCTTACACCTACCTATTTTTTTTTTTTTTTCCTGTGAACGGGGGATCGGCGGATCCTTGAGGTGGTCCCATTAGGGTCATTGAGAAGCGACGGTATGTGTATGCAAAAAGCAGTTTTCCCTTTTTATTAGCCTGAAAAATCCCCATCTTCATGTATGTCTTAGAATTATTATTTTTTTTGTGTCCGTGGTGGAAATAGTTTTCTCCTGTTAGCTCCAGAGTGCTGATTTGGTGGAAAATTGCACAATTGAAAGCGTAATCCGCGGCAGACTATATAGGGAGGTGATTTATCAAAGGGAACAGCTGGATTATTGTTTCTGCAGGGAAACCTCTGTTAGTTTACATACACCGCACTTAGTATTGACATTATCTGATGTAATGATCATACAGTCACTCCATATACCTCACATACCAAACGCAATGCATATAATATGTGAGAAATAACATATATACATATCATAGTCACTCCATATACCCCACATACCAAATGCAATGCATATAAAATTTGAGGAAAATATGCTAAGGCCCCTGATTTCATTTAAAAAAATCTGGTCTGCTTAATATAGGAGAGCCCATAAAAAGATACCCGCACACCCCAAATATATGGAGGAGCCGCTAAAAAGACACCCACACACCCCAAATACATAAAGGAGGAGCTCCTACAAAGATACCCATACACCTTGAGCATATAGTTTTCCATAGATGTTAATGGATCCTGGGGTTTAAGTTCAGTCAGAATTAGGGATGCACCGATACCACTTTTTTAAGACGAGTACCGATACTTTTTAAAAGTACTCGCCGATACCGAGTACCGATACTTTTCTTTAATGTCATGTGACACTTTCCAATAAGAACAGACCATATAAAAATGCCCCCAGCTCACATGTATATCCCCCCGGTAGAGATATATATACCTGAGCTGGGGGGGGGGCAATATCCATGCGTGAGCTGGGGCAATATCCATGCGTGAGCTGGGGCAATATCTATATCTATATATATATATATATATATATATATATATATATATATAATATATATATATATATTATATATAATATATATATATATATAATATATATATATATATATATATATATATATATATATAATATATATATATATATATATATTGCCCCAGCTCACGCATGGATATTGCCCCCCCCAGCTCACGCACGGATATTGCCCCCCCCCAGCTCACGGATATTGCCCCCCCCCCCGCTCATGGATATGCCCCGCAGCTCACACATGGGTATGCCCCCAGCTCATGGATCCCCCCGAGACGATACTTACCTTCCTGGGCGCCGCCGGGAATGTCTCCGCGCGTGCGCTCGTTGGAAGGACCCCAGCCGCGATCGCGGCTGGGGTCCTTCCAACGAGCGCACGCGGGGAAACTTTCCGGCGTCGCTCAGGAAGGGAAGTATCATCGCGGAGAGCAGCTGCAGGGCCTGTCCGAATGCTCTATCGGCATTCGGACAGGCCCTGCAGCTGCTCACTGTGTTCATACTTACCTTCCTGAGCGACGCCGGGAAAGTTTCCCCGCGCGCGCTCGTTGGAAGGACCCCAGCCGCGATCACATGGTCCCACGTGGTCGCGGCTGGGGTCCTTCCAACGAGCGCACGCGCGGAGACATTCCTGGCGTCGCTCAGGAAGGTAAGTATTGCGGTGAGCAGCTCCAGGGGCGGCCGCCGCAGCCCTCGGATGCCGGCAAGCCAGCTCAATGCCGGCTTCCGGTATCAGAAAAAATATCAGGGGTACTGCACGAGTACCAAGTACTCCCGCAGTACCCAGTATCGTCCCCGATACCGATACTAGTATCGGTATCTGTGCAACCCTAGTCAGAATAGTATGATGTGTGTGCAAATACCTCCCAGCGGTGAAAGAGGCTTCAATCAGCATTTAGAAAAACCATCCACCCAGCCCACTTTTTTTTCCCTCTATCACCTTTTATGTGACACTGTCTGCCCCCACGTTAAGACACTGCTAGAGATCAGGAAATAGAAAACAAACAAAAAAAACCTACATTTATTTCTATTAAATTTGCACCTTGTATGGCTTTAAGCCATCACGTAAATCAAAATAATGTGGATAAAGACCTTTTACAATTTACTAGTGAATTCTTTAATAATTTGTGAAATATATATGAAAATACAGCTTTTATGGGGAATTTAACGGCCAGCTGAAGTTTAATGAGCGATAACCCTCAGTGAGGTCTGTTTTCCATGTTATGTTGTTGCCGTGTTGATGAAAAGCCACACCCACTTTACCATTCATATTTAATCATTTTTCATATTAATTTTGTTTCCCATAATGCCCTTTTTTTTTTTCTTCTACATCTGTCAACAAAAACGGACTGTGTGGTGTCTACAGTATCTTCCGTCAGTACGTCTGTCCGTTGTGCAAGCACGCAGAGTGCGCTCAGACTGCGTTCGTCTGACATTAGCCTAAACGGTGACGTCTTCAGCGGAGCTGCGTCCCCACATGGAAGGAGCTGGGATCAAACCTCTCTGTTACCCCCCCCTCTTCTCTGCGTCCATCCATTCCCTCTGTATCCTCCCCCACACCTAGAACTTTTTAAGCTGCACATGGATCACTGTATAACATAATGTGCATAATGCTCTATATAACGTGCATAATGCGCTCTGTTTGCATACAGTGCTCTAAATGATTGAAATATGAATGGAAATTTCCTCACATAGTATCTGCCTGGTTAGATATACCTGTTCCAATTCCAAAAAAAGCCACCAAAATTAGATATCGATCTATATCTATTTATATATATCTATATCTCAGCACTTGACAAAGCCAGGAGCCTGGTAACCACTGGCTCCTAAATTTCCAGTTTATTTTACACCAATCTAAAAGCAGTCTTTGGCATCTAAAAACATCTAGTTGGCTTCAATGTTTTCTTCCTGTCTCCTACATTTAATGTAAATATAGCCAGCCCTGGTGTATGTATTTATATATGAGGTGTGGGTAAATAGGGTGTCCAATGACAACAGAGCAATGTCACAATGTACAGATGTTAACAACACAAATAATTATATATATCTCTCTCCGAGCACCCAAACGGATATTAGAAGCAACGCTCTACACTTCTAGGCTCAAAAAAGTAGCCACAAGACAACATGCACAAAAAATACCTAACAGCAAAAAGCACCAGGTAACAAAGTGATAAATACATAGAAGCAGCTAAAATCATAATTTGGGTCAGTACAAACCAACTCCCAGATGCAGAAGCAGGGTTCCCAATGTTTCGGCGACGATATACCTTGATAAAGACAAATCCTCGCAGACACTGGCTCCTAACTTTTGTAGCTGGCTCCTACATTCAAAGCAAATTTGTCACGCCCTGATATATTTATGTACGTGTGTTTGTATAAAATACTCTAACAGAAATCACATCTGAAACTTATAGGAGCACTCAGAGGTTAAAATAGGAAGGGGATTGAAGAGGTGCAACGGTTGAAAATTTAGTTTGTTTTAGGCCAGGGTCAGATGAGCGCACAATGTACACCCGTATTGACGTGCCTCCCGGCATCCGTTGCAGCGTTGTGACGCTTCGACAGGACCAACCACTCGTTGTAACGTGTGCGGCAGGCGATCTGAAAGCCTCCCTGTCGAAATGCTACGACATGCTTTCGACGGGGCTGCAAAGCGTGATCCTCCATAGGAGAATTGAGCCTTGCAGCGCTGAGAGCACTAACTGCGGTCAGTGATGCGGCCAGATGTGTGTCATTGTGGAAGGAACGTCCACTCTCGCGGATCTTCCTTTCGCTTTGCAGCACACTCGTCTGACCCCGGCCTTGGCACTATCTCTCTTTCCATCTCGGGCTTCCTTGGCACTGGCTGGATTTGACATACTGCAGTTTCCTCTCAAGCTGTAGAGGTGACGTGATCAGTGGGAGGCTGGATGCTCGAGCGAGTGTCCAGTCAATCCAGCGGCTCTTATTTCAGAGCTCATTTTGGGCCATTGCATGAAGTAAAGTACCAATCCTCAGTAAATGGCGATTTGCACTTTCTGATTTCAGCACTCAAAATCTTGAAATGTAGACACCAGGATTTGAAGTGTAGTTTATTCCACCCAGGTGGACCTAGGCAATGTTTCGACCCGGAGTGTGTCTTTAGGGGTTGTTCAATAAAAGCTGAACTTGCCACCGAATTGCACCTTACGAAGCAATTTTGTGGCAATTTGGCTATTCAGAAAGTTAGCAGTTCTCCAAATATTGGCGAATAAGCCTGCAAAATACGGTGCAATTCGCCTCAGATCGCCACTATTCGGTGCCCTTCAGTGGCAGTGAAATTCCCCATAGAGAAGTAATGGTTAATCTATTCAGTGAACGCCGTACTGGACCGACGTGTCGGGGAAATGCCATGATTTTCGGTGCTTCGGTTCGATAGGTTTAAACAGGAGAATTACATAGATTTCAATGGAAAACAAAATACAGTTTTTACAATTTTTTTTTTTTTTTTTTTTTATTCAACCATTTATTCTTTTCATTTGCAGCAAAAGTCTTCTTTTTTTTAGGCATTTTTCTGGAATTTGTTTAGGCGAAATTTGTTATTCTCTTTTTTTTATTTTTTATTCTGTAACAGACCTTTTAATTATAGGACCTTTTTTATTTCATACATTTTTGTTTTAAACTCCTTTTTTAAAATCTCTCTCTCTCTCCCCCCCCCCCCCCCTTACCCTTCATTCAGTGGCTGATCAGCTACATTGGTCGGATCCCGTTGGCGCACTTCAGGGAACCTGCAGTGAATTCTGAATTCAAAGCCGTATCAGCAAATTGACCTCTCTAAAGTGCACTGAAATAGTTTGGTGCGCTCTGAATAACCCCTTATCTCCTGAACTACCCCAGAGGAGGCAGAGGGGTGATGACACTCAGGTCACTGTGAAAAACACTTGAATTACATTGGGGGGTCACAGTGCCTAGAATATCCCTACAGTAAAGCTGCTCATTTGATTATATTTTTTAGAAGTGCCTGGGTTTCTTGGCACCACAATACCGGCAATTTTTAGCCAGTTTCTGCAGCGTTGGCAAACACCGGCACTTAGTGGATCAGCCCTTTTGTGTTTGAGTTTATAAAACTGTTCTCAGTCGGTGATGACGGCTCTGGGGTCTTTGTTTAGACCAATTAAATTTTTTTCCCACCACTTTAAAAGAAAAGAAAAAAGGTAAGCCGAGGGCATCCCCGGGGAGTGTGCATGAAGCTGAGCAATACAGCTCATGACTCATGTGTTTTGGAGCGCTTACAACTTGTTCATCCTGTGAATGTTTATTCAGACATCAATGGCCATTTGACCTCGCTGTGTATGCGGGTTTATAATGGGTAATCACACGGATGCATGCATTAGGGTAAATTAACAGTCACATGGAAGATGAAGGGATTAGGCCCGTGTCTGACGAACGCAGTGATCACGTCCGTGTTACCACACAGTTTAACGTCCGTCGTAGCATAGAATCATGTGCAATAGAGACCTACACACGAAGTGTGTCCGCACCGAACAGCGCACGCACAACGCACGTGGCAAGCTGCCGCAAGTTAGGAAAGAATGTAAAACCGCCACCGCGTATGTGCAGAGTGCGCCACGTATGCACAGCGTTCTGTGTGAGTGATATGTCAGACGGACCGTATTTGCAACGTCCAGCACCTTGACGCACAAAATGGCTTTTCATATCCTTCTCAAATTTTTATCATTTTTCATATTCATTTTATTTCCCATAATTCCTTTTTTTCTACATCAGTCAAGAAAAACAGATTGTGTGGCGTCTACAGTATCTAACGTCAGTACGTCTGTCCGTTCTGCACGCACGCAGAGTGCGCTCAGATTGCGTACCTCTGACTCTAGCCTTACTCTGTAAAAATGTCCTTTGTTTATAAAAGAAATGAAAAAAAATTCTACTGCAATATGGTCATATGCCCACTCACGTTGGGTTGGCCTCTACTTCGAGGAAAGGAGACATTATCCCTGGCTTACGCAGAAAAAATGGTCAGCGCCCAAATTTGTACCACCACCAGTGTACCAATGCCAAACCAGATCTATAGATGTTTCCCCAAAACCAATGTGACAACAAACATAGATATACGTATCTGGTAGCGCGACGATAGTCGCTTCTTGGTACTCAGGTGGTTCTCGTGTTGTACAACATCCACATGGGTTTTACATAAAAAAAGCAAAAGAAATATAATAGTGCAGAATGTATTGGTTGAATATTAACCCCTTCCCGACCGCTGACGTACCCTGTACGTCCTGTGTTCGGGTCTCCCTTAGACCCGATGACGTACAGGGTACGTCAGCGGCGCCAAATCCCCCTCCCGCCCGATACTCACCTCCCTCGTCGGATCCCACGGCGATCTGACAGGGAGGAAGCCTGCCCATGTGATTTACATGGGCAGGCGAGGCTGATGACGTCGCCACGCTGCGTGGTGACGTCATCAGAAGGTGCCCCCATGTGTTTCAATGGAGGGGAGGGGGGGGGGCTCCTTCGGAGCCCTCTATCTCCCCAACCATTGAAGCTAGGGAGATGCCGTTTGCACCGCTGGAGAGGGGAGAGCCTCCCCTTTCCAGCGGTGTATGGCATTAACCATTTCGCCGCCGGATCACGTTGCGGCGCCAATTGGCGCCAAAACGTGATTCAAACCTGGAGGGGGGCTGACATCTTGGATGTCAGCCAAGCCTCCAGGTCCCCCCCCACCCACTGACAACCTCACCATATGTGTGAGGATGTCAGTGTGCCAGTTAACCCTCTAGCTGCCATGTAGAGATAAGGGGATCCTAAGGATCCCTTTATCTCCCGATCCATGGCAGCTAGATGGTCATATTTGCCATCATTTGAAAGGCCTGATTATGGCCTTTCAAATGATACCAAACCTGACCAGGTTTGGTTTTAAAAAAAAATGTAAAAAAAAAATTAAATAAAAAATAAAAAAATTAAATAAAATAAAAAAATATTATTTTTTTTAAAGTTTTTTTTTGTCTGGGGGAATTTAATTAAATAGGACCTAGGCTGTCATCTAAAAATAATTAGCACAAAATGGTCAGAATGAGCGCAGCGCACATAGGTGAACTGGCTCAGCAGTGAAAGGGTTAAAAGGTAAAAACATGTAAAAATTGGGTATTTCTATTCTCGGGATAAAATTTGGAAACTATTTAGCCGGGGTCTTTATTGGTGGTTATAGCTTTAGGGGATTAAATTACGAAAAAGTGTGTTTTTACCATTTTTCATCATATTTCATATTTTTTTATATTAAATTATTGGATATGATGGAAATAATGGTATTTCTAGAAAGTCCATTTAATGGCGGGAAAAAGGGTGTATAATATGTGTGGGTTGAATAAACGAGTAAGCGGAAAATTTGATCTAAACACGAGCAGCGCAGAAACGTAAAAACAGCAGCGGTCACTAAAGGACGGATTTGTGTAAAACCGCCCGGTCACTAAGGGGTTAATATAATACAACCGAGCTATTTCACTCACAAATGTAGAGCCTTATCACTGGCTCAGAGTGGTGGAGTGCATCCGGGTCCTTTTTCTTCTTATTTGTAAAGGAGACGCCCGCCTTTCACAATCGATATCCCCTCTCGGTCATCGAGATATAGGAGAGAACATAGAAACAAAGGAGCTTCCTCGTGCAGATCAACCAGAGTATCAACTCACATTAGTTGGAGCTTATAGCCAAGCTCTAGGAAATAGTGCCAGCGGATTTGTTAAAGGTCAAATCCACAAAAACCTCGGCAGATACCAGGACATAGGGACCAAATTAAAAAGGAACTTTAATAAAATATAAAATATAAAATCAAATCTGGCACAGCCAGATCGCCAGGACGCGTTTCGCCGTGTACTACGGCTTCCTCAGCTGGTTTTTCTGGCTGTGCCAGATTTGATTTTATATTTTATTAAAGTTCCTTTTTAATTTGGTCCCTATGTCCTGGTATCTGCCGAGGTTTTCGTGGATTTGACCTTTAACAAATCCGCTGGCACTATTTCCTAGAGCTTGACTATAAGCTCCAACTAATGTGAGTTGATACTCTATCTGTACTACTACATATATTGATTGGTTGATCTGCATGAGGAAGCTCCTTTGTTTCTATGTTCTCTCCTATATCTCGATGACCGAGAGGGGATATCGATTGCGAAAGGCGGGCGTCTCATTTACAAATAAGAAGAAAAAGGACCCGGATGCACTCCACCACTCTGAGCCAGTGATAAGGCTCTACATTTGTGAGTGAAATAGCTCGGTTGTATTATATTAATATTCAACCAATACATTCTGCACTATTATATTTCTTTTGCTTCTTTTATGTAAAACCCATGTGGATGTTGTACAACACGAGAACCACCTGAGTACCAAGAAGCGACTATTGTCGCATTATCCCTGGCTTGATGATAAAAAGGGAAATGTGAAACTTGTGTTATGAGCCCCCCCCCCCCTCCTCTCTAACTCTGAAGATATGTTTCCGGAGCGGTGGAACTGGATTGCTGGGGGTAGATTATTATTGAGGAGGTGTTGAAGGAGGAATAGTGTATATGTTGGTGCTTGAGTAGCATGCAGGTCGTGGGGGGTTATATATTTATTATTATAGTTAGTGAATGTATTTTCAGGGAACAATGGAATAAGTATTAAGGGACAGGTTGGGTCAAGGAAACATAGAAACATAGAAAAATGTCGGCAGATAAGAACCTTTCGGCCCATCTAGTCTGCCCAATTACATGGATACTTTACCTGGATTTTATCTTTTGTTTAGGATAGCCTTATGCCTATCCCATGCCTGCTTAAATTCAATTACTGTTTTGGCCTCTACCACTTCAGCTGGAAGGCTGTTCCATGTATCCACCACCCTCTCAGTAAAATAATGCTTCCTGATGTTACTTTTAAACCTTTGCCCCTCTAATCTAAGACTATGTCCTCTTGTTTTGCTACTTTGTTTCCTTTTAAATATACTCCCTTCCTCTACCTTGTGGATTCCCTTTACGTATTTAAATGTTTCTATCATATCTCCTCTGTCTCGTCTTTTTTCCAAGCTGTACATGTTAAGATCATTAAGCCTTTCCTGGTAACGTTTCTCCTTCAAGCCGTATACCATTTTAGTAGCCCTTCTCTGAACTCTCTCTAAGATGTCTATATCCTTCTGGAGATACGGTCTCCAGTACTGCACACAGTACTCCAAGTGAGGTCTCACCAGTGCTCTGTACAGTGGCATGAGCACTTCCCTTTTCCTACTGCTAATACCTCTCCCTACACAACCAAGCATTCTGCTAGCATTTCCTGCTGCTCGATTACATTGACTACTTACCCTTAGATCCTCTGCAATAATAACCCCTAAATCCCTTTCCTCAGATGTTGAGGTTAGGACTGTATCAAATATTCTATATTCAGCCCTTGGGTTTTTACGTCCCAGGTGCATTATCTTGCACTTATCCACATTAAAACTCAATTGCCACAGCTCCGACCATTGTTTTTAGTTTACCTAAATCATTTGTCATTTGGCTGATCCCTCCAGGAGCGTCAACCCTGTTGCAAATCTTTGTGTCATCAGCAAAAAGACATACTTCCATTAATACCTTCTACAATATCATAATAAAAATATTAAAGAGAATGGGTCCAAGTACTGACCACTGAGGTACCCCACTGGTAACAAGACCTTGCGCCGAATAAACTCCATTTACCACAAACCTCTGTTGCCTGTCACTCAGCCACTGCCTAATCCATTCAACAATATTGGAATCCAAGCTCAAAGATTGCAATTTATTGATAAGCCTTCTATGTGGAACAGTATCAAAAGCCTTACTGAAATCTAAATAAGCAATGTCTACTGCACCACCTGTGTCTATTATTTTTGTTACCCAACCAAAAAAATCAATAAGATTAGTTTGGCATGATCTCCCTGAGGTAAAACCATGTTGTTTCTGATCCTGTAATCTATGAGTTTTTAGATGTTCAACAATCCTTTCCTTTAACATGGTTTCCATTAATTTCCCCACTACTGACGTAAGACTAACTGGCCTATAGTTCCCCCGATTCCTCCCTACTACCCTTCTTGTAAATGGGCACAACATTTACTAATTTCCGGTCTTCTGGGACGACTCCCGTTAACGGTTTTGCTATTACATCACTGAGCTCTTTTAATAATTTAGGGTGGATCCCATCAGACCCCATTGACTTATTTGTCTTTACATTAGACAGTTGCTGTAGAACCTCCTCCTCTGTAAACTCATGTAAATGTCTCTTTAGTGTTTCCTCCTAACTGAGGTTCCTTTCCTTCCTTTTCTTCTGCAAAGACTGAACAAAAATATTCATTGAGGCAGTCAGTGAGACTTTTATCCTCTTCTACATACCTTCCTTCCTTTGTTATTAATCTAACTAATCCTGGTTTTACTTTTCTTTTCTCGTTTATGTATCTAAAAAATGTTTTGTCCCCCTTTTTTACTGACTGAGCTATTTTCTCTTCTGCGTGTGCTTTGGAAGCTCTTATTAATTGCTTTGCCTCTTTCTGCCTAATCTTATAGGTTTGCCTGAGTTTTTTTTTATAATTATTGAATGCTATCTTTTTGTTCTTCACTATTTTGGCCACTTCTGCAGAGTACCACAGTGGTTTCTTCCCTTTTTTGTTTTTGCTAACAAGCCGAATGCAATTGCCTGTGGCCTTCAATAATGCTTCCTTTTAAATAATCCCATTTCTCCTGGACTCCCTTTAAACTGCTCCAGTCTGATAATGACTCATTCACACAAAATCTCCTTTTAGAAAAATCTGTTTTTTTTAAAGTCTAAAACTTTTGTTTTTGTGTGGTGCGGCTCCATCCCTGTTCTTATATTAAACCACACTGACTGGTGATCACTAGATCCCAAATTTTCACCTACAACAACGTCTGATACCAAACCTCCATTTGTGAGTATTAAATCCAATATGGCCTCTTTATGGGTCGGCTCCTCAACTACTTGTGTTAGAGATAATCCCAGTAGGGAGTTTAGAATATTTGTACTCCTGGTGCACCCAGCTATTTTGGTTTTCCAGTTCACATCAGGAAGATTAAAGTCCCCCATGATAATAACTTCCCCCTTCATTGTCATTTTGGCTATTTCCTCAAACAGCAGATTATCTAGCTCTTCTACTTGTCCAGGGGGTCTATAGATCACACCTACACGAGCTACTGTAGGATTGCCAAATGTTGGTGTAACCCAAACTGACTCAATGTTCACCTCGCTCACTTTTATTTGGTACGTTTTTCACATACAGGGCCACACCTCCTCCTTTCCTACCTTCTGTCTTTTCTATATAAAGAGTACCCCGGTATTGTTATGTCCCAGTTATTTTTCTCACTTAACCATGTCTCAGTAACCGCCACTAAATCTACTTTTTCAGCTGCCATCATTGCCTCCAGTTCATTGATTTTATTGACTAAACTGCGAGCATTTATAG
This sequence comes from Leptobrachium leishanense, assembly GCA_009667805.1. Taxonomy (NCBI): domain Eukaryota; kingdom Metazoa; phylum Chordata; class Amphibia; order Anura; family Megophryidae; genus Leptobrachium; species Leptobrachium leishanense. The sequence continues at coordinate 88,639,892 of CM019064.1, read as the reverse complement.
ACACGACTCTGAGCTTGTTATTTTTTACCCCGCATGTTTCTTACACCCTCCGATTTAGTTTTACCAAGGGAAGGAGATCCAATGAATAGGGGCTTCATGAGAAAAATCTTGACATGTAGACACCAGGATTTGAAGTGTAGAGTACTTTATTCCGCCAAGGTGGACTTAGGCTATGTTTTGATCCTGAGTGGGTCTTTGTCAAGCCTAGGCTTGACAAAGACCCACTTTGGGTCCAACTGTTGCTTAGGTCCCCTTTGGTGGAATAACCTACTCTACACTTCAAATCCTGGTGCTGTTAGTCTACAATTTGTCAATATTGTCTTTAGGAGCTGAGTGACCACTTGACTGCGAATCCAGGTCCATCGGAGCACGGTATCCTACATGGATTTCTGCTGAGAGAAATCTTGACTGCAAGGGAGAAGGTGATGATGGGAAACACTAGCAGGTCTATTCAAAGAAAGGTGAAAATCAGTAGAATTGTCAGGAGAAGAGAACAAACTAGACCAATTAGCTGATTTGGAAAGTGAGATAAATAGGAGAATTTTTCTGGTTTTGCTATTTTGACCTAGTATTATTACTTCTCCAGTCATTCTCCTGAGTTTCACCTTTCTTTTGAAACGACCTGTAGAGGTTCCGAGAAGACGATGGGAAGGAGTATATAAGGGAAAGGTAGAGGGCAGCATGTTTGGAGAAGCTTCACAACAGCCTATGTCACTGTCCAAATAACTCATGGCCTTACATATTAGCTCTTACTCCTAAAAGGTTTGGATCAATCTGCACATACCTAATGGGGGTGGATGGACAAAATGTGGTTGGATCCTACATTGATATGTCATGCACTGGCCTGTGTTGTGTTTTTTTAAGTTGTATCAACGAAACAACAAACTACAATGGAAATGTATTACAAATGCTTCACACATTATCACATCACTTGGTACAGTTATCCAAAAAATAAAAAGTATACAAAAATGCAAAAAGTTTAGTAATGGATTGTATGTGATCTAAATGGTGTATAGTCAATCCCCAGTTATAGGCATCGGACGTCGGAACGGAGGGGGGAGAGAGAGAAAGAAAAAGAATAATATATTATTATTAATAATAATAAGCACTGGCCTGTGTTTTGTTCAGATAAGCAGCTCAAGACTGAAACACAACATCAGACAAAATAAACGCCCTATAAAAGGTCTATAAATAAATAAAAATAACTGGAACTCCTTTCAATTAAAACTTTGTTGTCTCTGACAATTGCTGGTTGGCTGTAATCAAAGTTCTTTCCATCTACTATTCCTGAATCAAATGAATGGAGGCAGTTGTTATATTTTGTGGAAATTTTGATGTCACCCTGGCTTGGGCCTTGTGTCCAGTCGTGTTTTCTGTAAGTTGACCTTGTTTAGCTTGTAAGTACTGTCTGCCATTTGTAATTGCCATTTAGAAATGTATCCTGTATGTGGGCATCTTGGGACTGTTGCTGGCCCTTCTGTATCATGTATAAAAGCCGTTGGCAAGTCCCGTAGAGAATCCACCTTATCATCTTTGAAATATTCAGGCTGCTGGACGAGAAGGTGGGGGATTGCCCTGCTTTGCGTGGGAGAATGGAGCGCTCTTTTTATTAAGCAATGAAATGTCCATTAAAAGGCAGGATAATGATTCTTTTATAAAGTGAGTCTTAGGCTAGGGTCAGACGAACGTATTTTTCCCGTCCGTGAAAAAGTGCGTTTGAACGAATGGACGTATTTTTTCACGGAACTCGCGATAGCGGTCATACAATGCGCATTTTCGTCCGTGATTTTGTACGGATCATGCCTTTTGCGTCTGGACGTTATGTAGGCCGGACATTAGCAGCGTCTGACGTCTCTTAATCACGCACACATGCCGCTATGCGGGCGCAGCACACTCTGTACGTCAGTACTAGCGGTATCACGTTCTCTAAAAAATGTGTTTGCCGCTTGCGTTGTGCGCCCGCACTTTTGTGCGGCCGTACTCCGTATATTGCCCGTCATTGGTCGTCATTTGCTGCTACTACGGCCGTGATAAAGTGCGGCTGCACGCGCGTTCGCACTGCGTTCGTCTGACCCTAGCCTTATACCCACCTTCTTAAATCCCCCTTGTAATTCATATTTTATGTTTATAATTTGTTAGGTGATTGGTAAAAGCAGGCAATGAAATTTAACCTCTGGTGTGGGATAGTTGCATAGTATAGAAAAAAAAGGCAATTGGTTAATTGCGCTCTAACAATCGAGTGGGGGGGAAAATTTTTTTTTACATAAAAAATTGTAGTCTGATGTCTTGGGATTCATAAACTATTTTTACACATTATTTGGCTTGTGTTTCTCAAATGTATAAAACATCCAAAATTCTTATTCTTTGTCCTCTGTTTTATATGAAATCTCTCAATCTCTCAACTCTGATTGGATGAGGTATTTCTGTTTTGTACAGTCCTGGGGTTCTATTCCCAAGGGTGTTAACTTAACCAGAACTGTTGTAAACTTACCAGAGGCATCACAGTTTATGGAGTCAAGTTTACAACAGCTCTGGTTAAGTTCACACCAACCTTGGAATATTGCCCCTGTTGTTGAATGTTATCATACTGTGACGTGAGTCACTTTGAATTTGGGATGCATGCGTGATATTCTATATTGTTTCCCTGCTGTCTCCTATGTTGAAGTCACCCTGTACCTAGAATTGTAGAATTCGGTTACGGTCTATGTTCATCTGTTATGATCTACTTATAGGATTACTGTGTGGGTCATGGTAGCCTTTCCCAACTCCCCCTAACTGGAATGTGTTTGCATCCTTTAATGGTTGGAGTGGTCTTTGTCTGGCAAACACTGTTAGATTATCTGATAGTGTAAATCTACTCTTGTTGTGCAATTGGTCTTGGTGAACAGCGTTAATCCCTTTTATCTGTCCCTGGTCTCAGTATGTCCCAAATGCAGAGAAGCAGAGCAGGAATTCCATATCTGTCACAACCATACAACAGGGATTTCCCATGACCCTCTACCCCCCCCCCCTAGGACTTTATATATTTGGCTCAATAAAGGCTGAACCAGAAACTGTCTTAAACCTCAAGATCTGCATGTTGCCTCATTTCTGGGGAATGCTAACTCTGCATTTTCAGTGTACCTGTCCTGAAGCTTCAGCTAAGGGCTGGAGAAAGGCACGAAAGACTGCTGGTGGGAGAACGGGGGCACAGCAAGGGAGCGGCATTAACAGATGTGACCCAGTCGGGGTACAGAGATCTGTTACAAATCTTATTGTACACGGGCAACAAGAAGTGAAAATTGGTGAGGGTGGTTTGGAATATGAACATTTGACCTTTCGGTTCTGGTATAATCGCCTGGCAAGCCTTATCAAAGAGCAGCATGATGCGTGTGGTAGTTAAATTAATTTAGGAGACAGTCGAACATTAGAAGAGTGGTCCTAGTGACGCCAACCATACTTCACAAGCAATTATTTATTTTCATATTAAACGCCATTCGTTTTCAGCTATTCTTTTGTAAATTTATATTTCCTTGCTGTGTAGTTATAAATGCAACCAGTTTTATTGTAAAAACCCTTCCGAGTTTTCTGATTGGCAGAGTCACTTCCTGGTTCAATAACTATCAACAAATCGCCAATTTAAGAGCTTGAAATATGAGCTTGGAGATGCATATATTTTTTTATTTTATTAGTATTGGCTTACAAAATCAAGGAGTTACAAAAAACGAGTAAAAGCCATTTAATTGTTCTTTTAATCTTGGAACATTTTATTTTCTGTTTGACGTTAGTTTTATATAACTTTTTTTACGGGTTACAGTACCCTTTTGACTAGTAACAAATGTGTTACAGATACTTCTATAGCACCAACAGAAACCGTAGAGCTTTACAATGAGGGAGTAGTACAGACATGAGACATACTAAAAACACCTAAGGGACAGACGGCCCTTTCCCATAAGATAATTTCCCTATTGATACAGCACTTTATACAAGCGCTCAACCGGACTTCCTATGAGCTTACAGTCTAAAGGACGAAGGTAAGTGAAACAAAACGGAAGCAGGGGAGTGTGGAGCTGGTGGCAAGAGAGAAAATAGCAAGGATTGTATGGGAATGACCAGAAGCTTGGGTTTAAGTTTAATTAGAAAAAAGTGGCAGCAGCTGGAAGGGAAGCAATAAGTTGCAGCCCAGGACTGGGTGGGAGTGCAGATGCAGAGCTTGGAGAAGGTGATGGCTGTGTGTGGTGAGCTGTAGAAAGAGACTGAATGCTCTTGAACTACAGAAGCATCTCAGCAGCACATTCAGTTTATTTTTCATTTTATTATTCCAGTGTCCATGTAAATCTGTCCTAGGTTTTCTGGGGTAATTCTAAAATCCTTCTGCCAGTGGGATGCCTTTTTTAGGATTCAAATACTTCGAACTGCTTTTTTTATAATTTTATTACTATTATTAGTATTATTCTTTATATTTTACGTCCTTTTTTGTTTTCTAATATGCACTATATCATAAAAATGGCCACAGTCGAGAAATTAAAGATCTTTTACGGCTTCTCAATATGGGACTTAGGTTGAGCGAGCCAGCAGTGAGGACAATCAATTATTGAATGTGCAGATAGCACATGGTGCTCTCATTAGCACGAGATGCGCTCATCCTCTGCGTCCTAATGGAAGGATTTTACATAGACTTCTCAGTTGCCAGGCAAAATGTTCTAAATTCATTTTAGGAAACTAATTATTTCAACCTGGCCCCTGGGTTTTCCTTGCCCTTCATTACGGTAGAAAGGATGGTTATTAGGCTGAAAATGAGTTTGGGTCCAGAGCAGGCCCTGTCTCTCGAGTATGGACCACTTGAGTGGTATAGTATTGTAAACATGGTGCACTCTCTGTACTTCGTAATGCAAAGTGTAAAGGACTTGGAGGTCAGGATATAGGTTTTAATTTTGTTTCTGGTTCAGGGTACAGCATAAGCGTTGGTGTATGATTTAAGGCCTCTGGAGTTTGGACATTATTGGCTAAGCTGCTATTGAACTGGTGGGATGACAGAGCGTTCAAACCTCTCAGGGAAACCCTGATAATTGTCAGGCTTGTTCGATGAAATATATGGCTGAATGAAAAGCCTGAATCCCTGCCACGGAAGGGAATAATGCACACCTCTTGCTGGGACTTGATGGAATGGGAAGGAATGGCAGGTCACTGTATGGTTAGCAAGAAATGACTCCTTTGTGTGTGAATGTGTCACTCTGTGCACCACGCATGGATCTGGGAGAAAGGATGCATGGATCTGGCCTCCAGCAAGTTTGTTTAAAGTTTACATATGCAAGCTTTGTCACGTAAGAACTACACGGCTTGTCAGGCTTCACAAGATCCCTCCTCTTACTTAATTACCAATATGGAAAGATTTTCTTCCTTGAATTTCCAACCCTGTCAAACCCCCCCCCCCCAGTCTCCAGACCAAGATGCCATAAATTACATTGCCACATTGGAGTCCACCACTTGTCTGTATTAGCCAGACAAAGGTTTGTGTGTAGAATCACTCAGAAGTAAAATTCAATGGTGCTGACACTTGGATTTGTCAAGCCCTGACTTGAGCAGCAATGCTGATTACAAATCGATTTTAATTGATGTTAATGAAAATAGTTAACTATTTTCATTATCGATTTAATCGATTTGTGTATAACTCCCTCAACAGTGTATGCTAAACATTTAAAACGTCAGATATTACTTTGGAGCTGATTGGAGAAGACGTGACGCTGCTTTACTCACTATGATTTAATTCTAGTGTTATGTCAGACATAACCAGTTTGTTTTTATTTAGTTTACAACAGTGGCAAAACTATAGTACAGACCCTGGGGTACTGGCATTGGGTGAAGGAGCTGTGTACCACTGGTGTTTAATCCTTACTTGGAGCTTGAGTCCTGTGCCACCACCACACCTTCCCTGCCTCCCTCTCTCTGGTCCAGAGCTGCTATCCCCTCCCTTTGGTCCTGGTCACTTCCCTCCCCAAACTCCCACTATAAGGTCCAGTCTCTTGCCCAGGCTCCCTCTCACACTCGGCTCTGGTCCATTGCCCAAACTCGCTTCATCCCACCTCTGGTCCCTCCCCTCCAACGCTAAACACCATGACAACTTTAGCTTCTTGAGGTGGTCAGGATGCATGGAGTGCCCCCTTACGCTTCTCAACCCAGTTTCATGATGAAATTATCACGTCTATCAGAGTGCTTGTAGCAGTGTTCATTTGGGGAGAAAGCAGATATGGGCTTGAGCTGTGCAGCAACATTAATTCATCCCTGTGACCAGGCACTCGTGTACTTTCTGTGTGAAAAGTACGCAAGATATGTGAGCTACCCAATTTGTGTATATGTTTGAAAGTTAAGTGCGCAATGCAAATTACTTAAGGAAATGAGGGGGGCTAATTTTTTTTTATTTTTTTACATTGTGTTCCTTTTATGTAAACAAAGAACTTGTAATTATTTTTTTTCGATGAATTGATTAATCAAAAAAAATAGTCGGCCAACTTACCGATTTATGAAAATAATCGTTAGTTACAGCCCTAAAGAAAATCGGCATCATGGAACTCTATTTACGTACTTGTTCATGCAAGATTAGTGTTCTCTAAAGGGAGGAATTGATAATCCTTGTACAGTACAGACACAAGATGTTACTGTAATTTCTATACACCGGCATTATGCCACATTATTAGATGTTATTTTTATATTGTATTGGTATTTTTTTCAAGCTCCATTGCTAATAGTCACGTTATGCTTACAACTAAATACCCATAAGCAGGACATCTGACCATTTTTATTCTCCAACACATTTACTGAATTTGACACAAAGGCAAATATTGCCTCTGTCTGATAATAATGCAGACCCAATTAAAATTGTGCAAGATAAGGGACGCCATCAAGAGTTCAGAACGTTTCATCCCAGCAATGCTTCTGTAAAGAATAAACTAATAAATAGGCGAATTTGAATTGTTTTTTTTTTTCCTTTTACTTTTGGATTTTGCATAGACAAATAGAAAAGAAAATGGCCATACAGGGCCAAAGCAAGTCATCAAACATTTCACATATGGGAGTGAGAAATAAAAGTCATCTGAAAAAGAAAAACTCTGCAGAAAAAACACACATGTCCTCGGAAAATAATATTAAAAATGGGGGAGACAAAAACGTCTGTGACAGATGTCACAAAAAAATCGGGGGGGGGGGGGTGGTGGGGGAGAGGTAGGGCCCCTGAGAAATAAAAAGTCACTGCTGGTGGGGGGGGGGAAGAAAAAAAAAAGGGGGGTCAGCAACAAATATTGACATTGTGCGTGTGTGTGTGTGTGGGGGGGGTCCACTGGGAGTTGGACTGGGTCAGAAACCAGGAGATAAAAAATGGCAGTTCACTTCATCCCGTATCCAGGCTGGACAGGCATCCCCACCGGGCTGAGCCATCTCGCGTCTCAGCTCCAGAGGGGGGTTGGGACAGGCTACGGAGGGCGCAAACCCAATGGGCAGCCGCTCAGGGAACACAGCAAAGGACAAACAACTTATAGAGTCGCCCAAAACCCCCCCCCATTCAGATTCTAGACCACAGATGGAGCTCCTGCAAAATGAGTTCTCTTTCCTTCACAGCCGGCCATGCCCCCCTATTTAATATTTTAACTCCTAATATCAAACTTTATGCAAAATTGCCATGTACCCTGAATTTAAGTGTTATCTGTGCTACCCATCTTTCAAATAAATGTTAACATGTTTTTTTTTTTTCTCAACAAAGAGCACTTGGTAGTAAAAGGGTTAAAGGTCTTGTTATGAATTTATTTTCTACCATTGCTATGGAAAATTAGTCTTCCTTACTTCTATTGTTTAGTCACATGTTCCCTTTAGTTAAAGCAGGATTTAATTATTATTGTATGTGTTTCTTTAGGTTTCCTGGAAAAGAGTAAAGGTTCAGGCAGTACTGTGTGTGCCATAATAATCCATTCTTGGCAGTGACCCGAGTGAGACTTCTAAGATCCTCTTTTATAACTGGAAATAATGCAGTGTATTGTCGTGGCATATAAGCCATGTGTTTGCCATTGTATTCCTTTTTTTTTTCTTTTTCCCTTCGCCTCTGATACTTGAACTTCTTTCTAAAATGTTCCTTATTAGTACAAAAATGTTCTTTGTACGTTTCAGAGCATTGGTGCTCAGTGGCTTTTATTGTGCCTTGTAATTCTCTCTTGTATCATGGAGGTCAGCTTGCAGCAAGAAGCAGAGGCACCATCACCTGTGTAATAGGCATATCACGATCCCTATTTTTCAGTCCTCTGATCCAGGTTATGTGTTATTCGAGGTACGTCTTGCGGTCAAACTACTCCCATAACCGCTCAATCTAGTGACTGTGCCAACCCCTACCTTAAACACAGACTGCCACAACGGATTCTTCCCTACATAGTTCCTGCATAGTTTGTAGCTGGACTTTTGGGCTCTTCACTATTGTTTTATCAAACTGGCTCCATTCAAGCACCAAACACAGGATATGGCATGGCATTGTAATGTGGATTGATGGTCTTCTTTCTTCAATGTCCCTTTTACCTTTTATATACGGTATATCTCCCACTTTACCACCAAATAAGTACTCCAGGCCATCAAATTGCTTCCACCATGCCTGACAGATGGAGTCACTCTTTCCTCCGGCATCTTTTTATTTGATTGGCATCTCATGAATGTTCTTCTTTGTGATCAGAACAGCTCGAGCTCACATTGTCTGTACATAACACCTTTTATCCAGTCTTCCTCTGTCCAGTGTCTGATGTGTTCTTTTGCCCATTGTAATCATTTCTTTCAATTGGAAATTCAGAGATTTGGTTCTTTCTCGACCATTGGAGCACAGGACCGACGGTTGCTGATAATATACGCCTATGTACAATTAAATTAATGAATCTGCTGTTTCTAGCTACAATAGTAATTTACAACATTAACAATGTCTACATTGCTTTTATGAGCCCTTTTTATGTAACTATTAGGGATGCATCGAAATTTCAGCCACTGAAAATATCAGCTGAAAATGGTGCTTTATCCCGAAAGGAAAAAACAGCCAGGGGGGGAAAAAAAAAGTCGTAAATCAGTCATCCGAAATGCCCGAGCTCATGATCCCCAGTCTTGCCTGCTGTGTCCTACTCGGGGCTCCTTGCCCTCACACTTGGACACAAGCTCGCCTGCTGGGTCGTTGCGTCACCTGGGAGCTTGGCACCTATTGGCTACAATTTAGCCAATAGGAGCCGAGCTTCACAGGTGTAGCAACGATCCACTCCCATTGGCTACAATTTAACCAATAGGAGTCGAGCTCGCAGGTGATGCAACGATCCAGCGGGCGACCTTGTGGCCGAGGTGTGAGGGCAAGGAGCCCTGAAAAGGAAACAGCAGGAGAGGCCGGGTATCATCAGCAGGCCCTGAGCAGCTTGTCACTGTAGGTAGGTGCATGCCATAGGTCCGGGAGGAAAGTGCAGCCCCCCTACCCTCCCCAGACATGGGCTCTGTAACCAAGGAGCCCCGCTGGAGCATGGAAGCTGCTTGTGTACTGCCGTCTACTTGACTCCGGACATGAAGACGCAGCTCAGGGGGAAAAAAAAGTCATCCGTACCTGCTCGGATGGGCCTCCAGGCCCAGGTTCGGATTACCAATTTTCGGCCTCTGTTTTCGGCCGAGCTTGGCCTACATTTTCAGTATGGCCCAAATTTTTCATTTTGGTGCATCACTAGTAACTAGAATGGAGAAGAATCTGCTTTTTTTTCAAAAATATAGAAATGTCTAGGTGACCACCAACCTTTTCAACACTAGTGTACATTGTATTAGTAAGTAATGTCTTAAGAGTTTTATTTTTGGATTTTCAAGGTCAATAAAAAAATGTGGTGACCTTGACACACATGTCACAAATCCCATTCTAAGTATCAAAAGTCATATGAAAGTCCACTCAATGAGCTTCAAAATTACTCAGATGAGCTCCCTTCCTCTTGTAGGAGCAGAGTAAATCCTTTTTTTGGTTGTTTTTTGTGGAATCCTTCTAGTTCTTTATGAATTTTTTTTTAAATAATAACATAATTCTATATTTTATGTAAAAAGGCCTCGGAAGTACATTAAAAATTGGGAGGGTTGTGTATATTTGTAACCTGAATAAGAAATTATGAGCATTTCTGTTATGTATTCCAAACTATATATTTCAGTAAAAAAATAAAGGGCTGGATCACAACGGAGACGTTGTAGACAAATGGAAAACTTGTGTTCCTGCCATTTTCCAACTGCAGCTTGCCTTTAACGCCTGTGTTAAGACTAAGCCGCATTGCCAGCAGATTGAGTCGTAAAACGTACGAGCTGCAACTTGATAACGCGGCGCTTAGCTTTGCTGCTGTTATCCATAGGACACCATGGAGACAGGTGAGAGCTCTGCAAGATCTTGTGTAATTGAAATCTGGCCAGGGCAGCACAGTGATTATACCTGCCGCCTCACTACTCAGCCAGCCGCCGCTCGATGGGAGTCGTGGTCAGCTCTGGAGCCCCCTGCCGTCCCCTTGTCTCCGAATGCCCCCGCCTCTGAACACCCCTTGGGCCTACCCACCGCCTACCAGGTGTTTCATTACCGCCCATTTTGGGAAACAATGCTTTAGAGCAGTGGTTACCAACCACGGTCCTCAAGTGCCCCTAACAGGCCAGGTTTTTACGGATTCCCTTGGGGAAATGCAGACTGAATCCTGCAATCACTGAGCACCAAATCCTATCACCTGTGCTTCAGATTTCTGGAAAAACCTGACCTATTAGGGGTACTTGAGGACCACGCCTGGAAGCCACTGCTTTTAGAGCATCACCTTTCGTCCTGCATTGAACTCTCCTTCTTTCCTGGTCTGACAGCCCTGTTAGTCCTGGAGCAGGGCTGTCAAACTTCAAGCCCCCCACATGTTGAGGCCTACAGTTCCCAGACGTCCTTAAATGCAATAGATGCAAGAAAATGATGGGAACTGTAGTTCAGAAACATCTGGGGGGCTGAGTTTGACATCCCTGTCCTAGAGAGCGAATTGACAGCTTTCCAGGTGGAGGTAGGTGGGGAACCAAATCATGCTTTGCTTTTTAAAGTGGATCACGGTTCTGTAACTTTAAGATTGTATTTTTTGTTGGAATTGTGTACAACAGTGTTTGGGAAGCCTGGTCCTGAAGTCCCCCAAACAGGCCAGGTATTAGGCTGGGGTCAGACGAACGCAGTGCGAACGTGCGTTCAGCCGCACTTTATCACGGCCGTAGTAGCAGCAAATGACGGTCAATATACGAAGTACGGCTGCACGAAAGTTCGGCCATGCAACGCAAGCGGCAAACTAATGCATTTTTTCGAGAACGTGGAACCGCTAGCACTGACATACAGAGTGCGCTGCGTCCACTAGCGGCGTGTGTGCGTGATTACGAGACGTCAGACGCTGCTCATGTCCGGCCAACATAACGTCCAGACACCCAAGGTTTCCTGGTTTGGATCCGTATGAAATCACTGCCGACATTGCGCATCGTATGACCGCTATCGCGTTTTCCGTGAAAAAGTATGTCCATGCGTTCGGACGCACTTTTTTTTACGAACGATGCGAAAAATGTGTTTGTCTGACCCTAGCCTTAAGGATTGCCTCACTGAACATTAAATGACATCACCTGTTTTGTGCTTCAGACACATCATGCAAACCTGGCCAGTTAGTGCTCACTGAGGAAAGGTTTGGGATTTTGCACTGGCACAGGGCTAAAAATTTCCAGTCGCCTAGGATGAATAACATTTGAAGCTGGGCGAGTGGAGATGTAGCCCCCTTTAAAACCATGGTATTTCTTAGAATTTGGTTTCAAGCTCTCTAGGCTTGAAACCGCAGCTTCAGTAAAACTCTGGCTTCAAGCTTTTTGACCAGAAACCGAGCTGTAGTGGCTCCCCCGTACTGAAGAGGGGATGTGGTGAGGGAATGTATCTGACGGGGCTGTGTGTGTGTTTGTGTCGGAGTTTAAAATTAACGGGGTGAGGGGTGTAAAATGACAGGAGTGGGAGATTTATGCAAGGAAGGAATTTGACGTGGAAGGAAGAGCTCCACAACAATTAAAGGAATGCTGTATTAAAAAATAAAGTTTCCTTCTATAATAGGGCAGGTGCTGATGACCGACTCTGGCCAATAATTTTTTTTTCGGGTTTATTTACTCATCTTTTGCTCCTCTTCAGCTCAGTGATTGCAGTGAAGGCAGTAAAGGATATTTAGAGGGAGAGAAGCGGCACACTATGTTCTCCAGGAATATTCGGGAGCGAAGGCATGAAATAATTAGCAGGATATTGGGGGAGGAACCACATTTTAAATATGTACCATTTAATTTTATTTATAAATTCTGTCGATGGCATTTTTATTATGGTAAAAGCTTATTTTTATACATTTTCATAATTCTAAAATTATATATATATATTGCCTCAATCCCTGCACACCCTGTAGTCGAATTACATGCTCCGGTGCTGGAGCCTGGTACAGCTAATAATAGAGATTCCATTTTCTGCCACACAGAGACTTGTTATCATTATAAAAATCCTTTTATTAGCGTCAACGTTTCAGACGTCTTGGACTTTCCTCAAGACAAGGATTTTTATACTGATAACACAAGTCTCTGTGTGGCGGAATCTCTCGCTCTTTTTCTCTCTTTCTCGTTACTTCGTTCATTTCTGTGTGGAGTGGGCATGGTCGACACCAGTGAGGGGAGTTGTAAGGGTGTCAATTAACTTTTTGAGCCTGGCCTAGTAGCCTAGAACTTGAAATTTGGAACCTTGGTGCGTTCAGTTCCTCAGCCGCTGCAAGTGCTAAATTAGCAACTTGGCACTGAACGCGTTGCTGCATTTCAGCACTTAGCACTTGCAGCTAAGTAGAGAGGTGCTGCTGAGTGTGACTTGGGAAAGATGGCCGCCTCCAAAAAGCAAATAATCCAATAAGGAAATGTTCAGTTTGAGGTTTTGGTGGACCAAAGCGCCAAATATTTATCGGAACCTGGTAAACATTAACACTAAATCGGTAATAAAATGGACAACAGTGGATATTGCAGAAACGGCACCTTTTCATTAAGCAATCCTCTGCCCTTTTGCTTCAATATTCATAGCTAAAGCATTGAGTGAGACTGCTGCAGCAAACTGAACTGCTGCAATGTATCAATTTAGCAGCTGCTGAGGAACTGAACAGGCATCTGAGGTGTAACACTTAATCTAACACCAAATTATTCCCTTCTATGCTCCATCTTTGATATTCTGTTACAGAATTTAAAAATCTATATTAAGGCTATTATGAAGGTGCTGGTTAGATGAAAGAACACGTGGCATTGTCACAGAAAAAGAATATACATGAGGTAATATAGAGGTGGTGTTAACGTGACACCGCCCAGCAAAGTTAAATTTGTAACTTTTAACAGGCCTTACAGCCAAGGCATAGTTTTATGCACATACGCAAGTTTTAAGGTATTACAACTAAATGTTTGGAATAGGATAATCTTCGGCCATTGGGGAAACGATAAGGAATAGAACAAGGGGTGATGCCAGACCAGCTGCCGGCCTCCCAAAGGAGCAAGATGATTATGGGGTAATAGGAGTTTGTTTTTTCTTTGTAAAAACTGTTTGAATAGCAAATGGTGGTTATCTAGTTATCTTAATAAATGTGTAATTGGTTTTGTAGTAGAGATGGTGTTAATCTTCTCAGAGATTTTGTTCTCTGTTTACTGGACCCATTGATGGCTGCGCACGTTTCAATAAATAACCTTGAGAATTACTTTCTTAATCTTTCGCTTTTCAGTTTTAAAGTTTGAAGCTTACATTTAGGTTACTAGTTTTCGTAGCTGTTACTGTTACTATTATGAATTGGTGTAGGTTGAAGGAAATGGATTAACTATGCCATTTTTTAAAAAACACAATTCGGAAAATAATACTCAGCAAGCATTCTGGATGGTAATACACTGGCTGTCATTCACTAACCAACGAGCAGGCGCTGTCAAGTGCAACTCGGCTGTAATCAGAGTTGTACTTGTCAGCGTCTGCTCTAATTACATATGGAAACACCTCCTAATATCCCTGATTTAGCTGGCATTTTCCTATGTGATTAGCAGAGCCTACACTGGCAAGAACATCTTGACGATTACAGCGAAGATGCACTTGTCTGCACTAGCTCACCACTTGCTAACCTTTGAACATGCTGTTGTTCTTCTTGTGTCTCTTAAAATGACTTCATATCATTTGGCTTCTCCCATTAGCAGGTGACATTGACAAATACAGCAAAAAACTAATTAATGCTTTATATTTAATGGGTGGCTTGTGTAATGTGTTTTTGTCTTTGTATTACACAGCTTGAAATTGGGTGTTAAAGGGACGCTGCCACCAAAAATAAAATGTTCTTATTTTGTATTATGTTGCTAATGTCTTATATGTACTATGTTTTTCTTTTGTTTTATAAAGTATTTTACCAGGAAGAATACATTGAGATTTCTCTAGTTTTCAAGTATGTCTTTGGCCATAGAATAGAGTGAACTGGTCAGTCACTGACTCAAATCCATTGTATTTTGTGGGATGTATTCAAAGTACATCACTAGGGTGTAAATTAGAAGTCTTTTAAGCATCCTGCCAGATCTCCTTCAGCTGCCATCTTTTATGTCACTTGGCCTGGAGACCAATACTCTCCTGCCTCCTTATCTAAATGTTTGCTCCTCCGGCTCATTAACTGTTAAATAATGTTAATTAAATAACAAGAGGCACAAAGCAAAGGCTTTGGCAAATGTTGCATCATGAAAAAATACATAAAATGTAAACCGGAGATAAAAACCTAACTTTTTTTTTTCTTTAAATGCAATTACTTCAAAGAAAAGAAAGCACTATGTGTTTTATAATTTGGTTTTATTTGTAATGCACTAGTAATCTAGTTATAGCTTATGTACAGTCATGGCTGAAATTGTTGGCACCCCAGACATTTTTCCAGAAAATCAAGTATTTCTCACAGAAAAGTATTGCAGTAACACATGTTTTGCTATACACCGGTTTATTCCCTTTGTGTGTATTGGAACGAAACAAAAAAGGGAGAAAAAAAGCAAATTGGACATAATGTCACACAACTCCAAATACGGGCTGGACAAAATTATTGGCACCCTTTCAAAATTGTGGATAAATAAGATTGTTTCAAGCATGTGATGCTCCTGTAAACTCACCTGGGGCAAGTAACATGTGTGGGCAATATAAAAATCGGAGAGAAGTTCACTTAGTCTTTGCATTGTGTGTCTGTGTGTGCCACACTAAGCATGGACAACAGAAAGAGAAGAGAACTGTCTGAGGACTTGAGAACCAAAATTGTGGAAAATTATCAACAATCTCAAGGTTACAAGTCCATCTCCAGAGATTTAGATTTGCCTTTGTCCACAGTGCGCAACATTATCAAGAAGTTTGCAACCCATGGCACTGTAGCTAATCTCTCTGGGCGTGGACAGAAGAGAAAAATTGATGAAAGGTTGCAACGCAGGATAGTCCGGATGGTGGATAAGCAGCCCCAAACAAGTTCCAAAGAAATTCAAGCTGTCCTGCAGGCTCAGGGAGCATCAGTGTCAGCGCCAACTATCCGTCGACATTTAAATGAAATGCTATGGCAGGAGACCCAGGAGGACCCCATTGCTGGCACAGAGACATAAAAAAGCAAGACTATAGTTTGCCAAAATGTACTTGAGTAAGCCAAAATCCTTCTGGGAAAACGTCTTGTGGACACATGAGACCAAGATAGCTTTTTGGTAAAGCACATCATTCTACTGTTTATCGAAAACGGAATGAGGGCTACAAAGAAAAGAACACAGTATCTACAGTGAAATATGGTGGAGGTTCAACGATGTTTTGGGGTTGTTTTGCTGCCTCTGGCACTGGGTGCCTTGAATGTGTGCAAGGCATCATGAAATCTGAGGATTACCAAAGGATTTTGGGTCGCACTGTAGAGCCCAGTGTCAGAAAGCTGGGTTTGCGTCCGAGATCTTGGGTCTTCCAGCAGGACAATGACCCCAAACATACGTCAAAAAGCACCCAGAAATGGATGGCAACAAAGTGCTGGAGAGTTCTGAAGTGGCAATCAATGAGTCCAGATCTAAATCCCATTGAACACCTGTGGAGAGATCTTAAAATTGCTGTTGGGAAAAGGCGCCCTTCCAATAAGAGAGACCTGGAGCAGTTTGCAAAGAAAGAGTGGTCCAAAATTCCGGGTGAGCGGTGTAAGAAGCTTATTGATGGTTATAGGAAATGACTGATTTCAGTTCTTTTTTCCAAAGGGTGTGCAACCAAATATTAAGGGTGCCAAGAATTTTGTCCAGCCCATTTTTGGAGTTTTGTGTGACATTATGTCCAATTTGCTTTTTTCCTCCCTTTTTTAGTTTTGTTCCAATACACACAAAGGGAATAAACGTGTGTATAGCAAAACCTGTGTTACTGCAATACTTTTCTGTGAGAAATACTTGATTTTCTGGAAAAATTTCTGGGCTGCCAACAATTTCGGCCATGACTATAAGTGGTAGTGTCCCTTTAAAGTCTCTAAAATGAGTTTGCCATCAACATTTTACTCCTCTTCTGCAGCGCCCATCTACTTTTTCCATCTTTTCTAGACCTGTCTTCTGACCTCTACAATTGAATTGAGTTTCAGTGAATCATTTCTTGTGGTCATAGGGTGGACAGAAGACCAGCTTTCATTTAGGTTTCCCTGAGCTATTCAACAAACTGTGCTACAGTTTAAAATGGAACCTAAGAATTGAAAGGAGTGGCAAACAGTCTTTCGTAGCTCTGTTTCTGTTTTATGCCATTCTGTGCACTGCCATTGATTGGTTTAAATCTGTGAAAGTTATTGCCGGTGTTTGTTATTTGAGCTGTAGCTGAAAGCTCTAAACCGCCAATAAAAATACTGATTTGTTGACAGATTTGTAACTCTATTTTCCTTTTTGCAGTGTTCCATGGAATTGCCTTGTTTCCTAGTGTTTCAGTATTGACTCATGTCAACTTTATTCTCCTGCACAGATCCTGGATGGGCATCCATAAACCGCGGTGTGGTGATATGTGACGAGTGCTGCAGTGTACACCGGAGTTTAGGCAGACACATCTCCATTGTGAAACATCTCAGGCATAGCACATGGCCTTCATCGCTTCTGCAGGTGAGTCTCGGGTTGTCTCTCTAGTTCTTAAGGTTTGATATCTTCCCATTAATACAGAATGGGGGGGGGGGGCGCATCGGTAATTCAGATGTGTGGGACACAATCTCTCTCCAAATATTTTAACAAGAATAAATGTTTTAAGGAAGGGGGGGGGGGGGTGTTCAGAAAAGTGAAAAAAGTACAAACCCATTCCAGGAACAATTTTTTAATTTTTTTAATCTTTAACGTATCCTTTAATGCTATGATTATTCCCAGGGCCGGATTAACATAGGGGCTGTTGGATCTGCAGCTCCAGTCCCATGCCCCATAATAGGCCCAGAGAAATGGTAACGATGTCTGCACTTATGGTTGTTTGGACCCCTGTATCTTTGGAACCGTAGCCTCTCCAGGGTCATATGAGGCATAATTAGAAATGCACTTATTTTTACCAAGAGTACCCCACAGAATATATAACCACAAAGGATTGGATGATAAAATGTGAATAAATTCTTTTACACTCTGTAAATTATTGAAATCTGATTGTTAATTTCAACAATTATTTTGTTATAGCATTCTGACAGACTAGGCATATACACATGGCAGATTCTATATATCTATACTATAAAAGAATAAGCTAAAAACTGTCCGTCGCCAAAACCTACTGCGCATGCGCGACGGACATTTGAAAGCGGCCGTTAGAACACACAGGTAGCTGCGCGTGCCGGCCGCGTGAAAAAAAAACAAAAAACGGCACGAGCCGCGCGCAGCTACCCGTGTGTTTACACGGCCAGATGCCCCGATCCTCCAGCGGTGACCGTCCTCCGGCTGCCGGCGGGCCTCTAGGCTTAGGCGAGCCCCCGGCTCGGTTTGGGCCTACAGGCCCAGCCGAGCCGGGGACTCGCCTAAGCCTAGAGGCCCGCCGAGCAGCCAGCGGCAGCCGGAGAAGGTCACCGCTGGAGGATCGGGGCCGAAGTTCCCAAACAAACCCCAAAATCGGCCCTGAACTCCAGCGGAGACCTCCTCCGGCTGCCGCTGGCTGCTCGGCGGCCCTCTAGGCTTAGGCGAGCCCCCGGCTCGGTTTGGGCCTACAGGCCCAGCCGAGCCGGGGACTCGCCTAAGCCTAGAGGCCCGCCGAGCAGCCAGCGGCAGCCGGAGAAGGTCACCGCTGGAGGATCGGGGCCGAAGTTCCCAAACAAACCCCAAAATCGGCCCTGAGCTCCAGCGGAGACCTCCTCCGGCTGCCGCTGGCTGCTCGGCGGGCCTCTAGGCTTAGGCGAGCCCCCGGCTCGGTTTGGGCCTACAGGCCCAGCCGAGCCGGGGACTCGCCTAAGCCTAGAGGCCCGCCGAGCAGCCAGCGGCAGCCGGAGAAGGTCACCGCTGGAGGATCGGGGCCGAAGTTCCCAAAAAATACACCCCAAAATCGGCCCTGAGCTCCAGCGGAGACCTCCTCCAGCTGCCGCTGGCTGCTCGGCGGGCCTCTAGGCTTAGGCGAGCCCCCGGCTTGGCTTGGGCCTACAGGCCCAGCCGAGCCGGGGACTCGCCTAAGCGTAGAGGCCGGCCGAGCAGCCTGCTCGGCCGGAGGAGGTCACCGCTGGAGCTCAGGGCCGATGTTGCCTAACACATACTCACCGACATCGGCCCTTAGCTCCTCCAGCGATGGCGGTCCCGCTTGCAGCATCCTCTCTCTCTCCGTTGTTCGCCGGAATGACGTCACGAAAGCCTTTGACCCCGGGGGTCAAAGGCTTTCGTGACGTCATCCTGGCGAGCAACGGAGAGAGAGAGGACGCTGGAAGCGGGACCGCCATCGCTGGAGGAGCTAAGGGCCGATGTAGGTGAGTATGTGTGGAACCGGTGGAGGACTCGAGGCTGATGTAGGTGAGTGTGCTCTACACACACACACCCTGCTTGCTCGGCCGGTATCCAAGCTTAGGCGAGCCCCCGGCTTGGCTTGGGCCTAGAGGCCCTGCCGAGCCGGGGACTCGCCTGAGCATGGAGGCCGGTCGAGTTGCATGCTCGGGCGTCCTCCAGGCTCAGGCGAGTCCCCGGCTCGGCTGGGCCTCTAGGCCCACGCCAAGCCGGGGGCTCGCCTAAGCTTGGTCGGCATCCAGGCTCAGGCGAGCCCCCGGCTTGGCTTGGGCTAGAGGCCCAGCCGAGCCAGGGACTCACCTGAGCCTGGAGGACGGCCGAGCATGCAACTCGACCGCCTCCATGCTCAGGCGAGTCCCCGGCTCTGCTGGGCCTCTAGGCCCAAGCCGGGGGCTCGCCTAAGCTTGGATACCGGCCGAGTAAGCAGGGTGGGTGTGGAGAGCACATACTCACCTACATTAGCCCTGAGCTCCAGCGGTGACTGTCCTCCGGCTGTCGCAGGCTGCTCGGCCGGCCTCCAGGCTCAGGCGAGCCCCCGGCTTGGCTTGGGCCTACAGGCCCAGCCGAGCCGGGGGCTCGCCTAAGCCTGGAGGCCGGCCGAGCAGCCTACGACAGCCACCGCTGAGGCTCCGGGCCAATGTAGGGGGATGTTGCCTACACATACTCACCTACATCGGCCCTTAGCTCCTCCAGCGATGGCGGTCCCGTTTCCAGCGTCCTCTCTCGCTCCGTTGTTCGCCGGAATGACGTCACGAAAGCCTTTGACCCCGGGGGTCAAAGGCTTTCGTGACGTCATCCCGGCGACCAACGGAGCGAGAGAGGATGCTGGAAGCGGGACGCGGGACCGCCATCGCTGGAGGGCCGATGTAGGTGAGTATATCCACGAGCGGGGGGGCCATATCCACGAGCGGGGGGGCCATATCCACGAGCGGGGGGGCCATATCCACGAGCGGGGGGGCGATATCCACGTGCTGGGGCAGTATCCACGTGCTGGGGCAGTATCCACGTGCTGGGGCAGTATCCACGTGCTGGGGCAGTATCCACGAGCTGGGGCAATATCCACGTGCTGGGGCAGTATCCACGTGCTGGGGCAATATCCACGTGCTGGGTCAATATCCACGTGCTGGGGCAGTATCCACGTGCTGGGGCAATATCCACGTGCTGGGGCAGTATCCACGTGCTGGGGCAATATCCACGTGCTGGGTCAATATCCACGTGCTGGGGCAGTATCCACGTGCTGGGGCAATATCCACGTGCTGGGGCAATATCCACGTGCTGGGTCAATATCCACGTGCTGGGGCAGTATCCACGTGCTGGGGCAATATCCACGTGCTGGGGCAGTATCCACGTGCTGGGGCAATATCCACGTGCTGGGGCAATATCCACGTGCTGGGTCAATATCCACGTGCTGGGGCAGTATCCACGTGCTGGGGCAGTATCCACGTGCTGGGTCAATATCCACGTGCTGGGTCAATATCCACGTGCTGGGGCAGTATCCACGTGCTGGGGCAATATCCACGTGCTGGGTCAATATCCACGTGCTGGGGCAATATCCACGTGCTGGGGCAATATCCACGTGCTGGGTCAATATCCACGTGCTGGGGCAGTATCCACGTGCTGGGGCAGTATCCACGTGCTGGGGCAATATCCACGTGCTGGGTCAATATCCACGTGCTGGTCAGTATCCACGTGCTGGGGCAGTATCCACGTGCCTGGGCTGGGCAGTATCCACGTGCTGGGGCAGTATCCACGTGCTGGGGCAATATCCACGTGCTGGGTCAATATCACGTGCTGGGGCAGTATCCACGTGCTGGGGCAATATCCACGTGCTGGTCAATATCCACGTGCTGGGGCAGTATCCACGTGCTGGGGCAATATCCAGGAGCTGGGGCAGTATCCACGAGCTGGGGCAATATCCACGTGCTGGGGCAGTATCCATCCACGTGCTGGGGCAATATCCACGTGCTAGGGCAGTATCCACGAGCTGGGGCAGTATCCACGAGCTGGGGCAATATCCACGTGCTGGGGCAATATCCACGTGCTGGGGCAATATCCACGTGCTGGTCAATATCCACGCTGCTGGTCAGTATCCACGTGCTGGGTCAATATCCACGTGCTGGGGCAATATCCACGTGCTGGGTCAATATCCACGTGCTGGGGCAGTATCCACGTGCTGGGGCAATATCCACGTGCTGGGGCAATATCCACGTGCTGGGGCAGTATCCACGTGCTGGGGCAATATCCACGTGCTGGGGCAATATCCACGTGCTGGGTCAATATCCACGTGCTGGGGCAGTATCCACGTGCTGGGGCAGTATCCACGTGCTGGGGCAGTATCCACGTGCTGGGGCAATATCCACGTGCTGGGGCAATATCCACGTGCTGGGTCAATATCCACGTGCTGGGTCAATATCCACGTGCTGGGGCAGTATCCACGTGCTGGGGCAATATCCAGGAGCTGGGGCAGTATCCACGAGCTGGGGCAATATCCACGTGCTGGGGCAGTATCCATCCACGTGCTGGGGCAATATCCACGTGCTAGGGCAGTATCCACGAGCTGGGGCAGTATCCACGAGCTGGGGCAATATCCACGTGCTGGGGCAATATCCACGTGCTGGGGCAGTATCCACGAGCTGGGGCAGTATCCACGTGCTGCGGCAATATCCACGTGCTGGGGCAATATCCACGTGCTGGGGCAATATCCACGTGCTGGGGCAGTATCCACGTGCTGGGGCAGTATCCACGTTCTGGGGCAGTATCCACGTGCTGGGGCAGTATCCACGAGCTGGGGCAGTATCCACGAGCTGGGGCAGTATACATGAGCAGGGGCAGTATATCCACAATAGACTGCCCTCTGGGCAGGCTTTACAACTAGTGTATATATAATTGCTAAGTCTAGTGAAATAAAGGATTTATTATTTGTCTGGGTCCTATAATAAAACATGACTACAAATCGCGATTAAACGTGATGAGCACAAAACGGTCAAAATGAGCTCCACACACAGGCGTGAAAAGGCTCAGCAGGGAATGGCTGCGCTCCTCTCTACTGCTAACCCGCGGCCACAGCTTACTACTGTGGAGCATAGGCGACTCTACAGGGGGGCAAGGGGGGGCAATTGCCCCCCCTAGGTTATTCCTTGCCCCCCCATGTGCCCCCCACCAAAAATCAGCATCCAGCTTCCCACACTTTTTCGAAACGCTGTATCTCTGTCCCTGTGCAGGGTATATAGACAACCTATGTGTCATTGGAAAGGGCAGATTCTGGCCTTTCCAATGATACCCAACATGACCATATTCAGTTTGAAATAAAAGTCATAAAACATTAAATAATAACGGACACTTAATCTTAAGGCTACATGCTGCACAGTATTCATTTCATGTTTTCCCATGAATAATGGCATATTAGGGGTTAAGGGGGTAGCTAAATGCCACATTGTTTATTATTTTTATTGTATTTCCCTGGGTATATAGCATTTTAGGGGTTATTATGGAAGTTAGAATCTAAAGCGTCTAATCATCTTTAGATCCTTTGCTTTTCATCACATTTCGGGGGAATTAATTTTGCTGAAAATATAGTGAATTCCTATTTAGTGAATATTCACTGTAATTTGCTAAAAGTGGAGTCGCTGAAGCAGCAATCAGACATTCAGCGAAAACTGCCGAATTGCGGCAAATAAAGTATCAGGTTAGTACAATAAAAAGGCATCATTGCATCACATTACTCATTGCGTCACATTACTCACCGCGTCACATTACTCTGGGGTTTTGGAACCTTATTTATATATATACTTATTTAGGGAACTATTACCTGGTGTGAGCTAACCCTTGCGTTGGCATGGTTTTGCGTTAGCGCCAGGTTAATTGAGTCTAGCACCTGACCAACAGATCGTTTGCCTCCCGCTACAAACGGGAAAAATCACTTAGCGCGTTGCTATTAGCGATTTGTACTGCGAGCTTACTGTACTTTCCGCGTCCTTTAGGCTAGGGTCAGAGTGGGGCAGTCGGAACGCGCGTGCAGGCGCACTAAATCACGGCGGCAGTAGCAGCACATAACGGCCAATGACGGCCAATATACGCAGTACGTGCGTACAAAAGTGCGCCGACACCACGCAACCGGCAAATGAACGCATTTTTCTCAGAACGTGAAACCGCTGCTACAGACGTACAGAGTGCGCTGCGGCCGCATGGCAGCGTGTGTGCGTGATTAGGAGATGTCAGACGCTGCTAGTGTGCGGCCTACATAACGTTCAAACAGCCGGATTTCCCTAGAATTGCGTTGGTGAGTACCTGCGACTGTGCGACTGTGGTCGTCTGACCACTTAAGCGTATTCCGTGAAAAAATGCGTGCGCACGCATCGACGTACATTTTGACGGTGGCCGCAGAAAATGCGCTCCTCTGTCCCTAGCCTTACTTAACACAGAGAGCACTAGAGATCTCTAGCGCTTTTGCAGCTAACAGATCACTTGGTGCCAGCGCTAATTTTTTAGGGGCGCTAATTGCAACATTTTACCTACTGCTCAACCCTGGTGCTATCTCCAAAAAAACTGTAAAAACAGGTCCTCACCCAAAATTAACAGGCATTTGAAAGGAATGCAGCACAGGTGTTCTCTTGGCCCCATACACCATAGCAATGGATCTGGTCCGCATTGTCGTTGCTTTTGCAGTAGGCTCTATTATAAATGTATCCTTTATCCACATATATCCTAATATATTGCCTAATTTTAAACATTTTATGCTGGAGGTTATTCATAGTATGGAAGTGGTTTATTATTAGGGTGACCGTGTGGACCATGTTTAAAGTGACACATGGATAAGTCTTGCCCTGAAACATGTGTTATTTATATGCTGCAGCAGGGAAGTTAATGTGGCTCACCTGGCCTTCCTTTTGGATCCATTAAATGCAGTGTAATGATTCTACATGCTGCTGGGTGGCATTTATCATGCAATGCCCATCAGCCTTAATATATGTGTGCATCAAAACATGGATGATGCGGCCACCATGGAGGATTTTAATAATGCAGGGTGTGAGGTTATTCACTGGATGTGTTCATATTAAAGCTTGTGAGGGCAGGGGATAGGTATGGCCCGGCACTCTGCACTGGAAAGAAAAAACAGTTCTGTCCTGTATACAACTGCATTAGCGCTGGGTCTCAGCCCAGGTCTTAGAGTTTTCCTAGCGTGCGCCAAACGACCTTGTTTATGGACTACTGCAGACAAGGTCTATCTGTTAGTAGGTCGCCAGGCACTAAGTTTTAGCGACTCGCGCTAAATTTTTCCTTTAGTGATGGTGTTTTAATTCACACCAGGTGATTAGGCCCTTAGTTTTATTCAGTGGTATGATTTAGTGGTGAAAAGTATTAGTGCCCCCCCCCAGTTTTGACTGCGGTATCTTCTGTGCCCCCCCTAAATATTGTTCCTAGAGTCGCCACTGCTGTGGAGAGATGTGGCGGCGATTGATAATAGAAGCGAAAATTAGTGCAGTGACAGCGAGTAAGAGCAGAGATGAGTGGTCAACGCACTTTTAAGTGGGGGTTGAGTTGCTGCACTATGGGCCTCTGGATTGTACTTGCCCTCTAGGCCAAAAGTTTCCAGTCAGCCCCATTGGGAGGTGAGAAGAAGGGGGCAGAGGCAATTCTTTCACTCCAGATCCATGAAGGCCTTAATCCAGCACTGCTTATTCCTGTGCCTTATTTCTGCTCTGCACGGTCGGCTGCTTCTTGCAGCAGACACACAGGGTTATTCAAAGAGATCCGAATTGCTGGAGAAAGGTAACCGAACGCTGAAATTCAGCGTTCCGTTAACTTTCCTGGCCATTCGGCTATTCTCACAGAGCAGGCAATTCGCCAAATCTTCAAGTACGGTGCCTGTTCGAGGGCCGTGAAATCCCCATAGAGAAGCAATGCTTCGACTATTCAGAGAACAAAAACAGCAGTGAAAGGTTCCCGAAATGCCCTGCCTTTCGGTGGTTTAATTCGACAGATTTATTCAGGCGAATCCCATAGGCTTCAATGTTAAAAATATTCCCGTTTTAATTCAACATCTAATAAACCGTTGATTATAATCTGCAATAAAAAGTCTCTATTTTTAGATTTTTTTTGGAATATTTTAAGCATTTTTCGGGATTTTTTTTGCCTTTTTCTCTATTTCTTTTAAACATTTGTTGTTTTTTTTCTGTAACAGCCCTTTTTATTAGCATTCATTGGACCTCATATGTAAATTTCAGACATTTTCGCTCGTACCGGCTGGGTGGAGTATAGGTAACATCACTGCGTGGAGAGAGCCTGTGGAGTCATGGGTTCGATCCCAGCGAGCAACCTCTCCAGTAAGTGTCTTTGGGCAAGACACCTAACGGTAAATACTCGCCACCCAGGACATACTTGAAAACGAGAGAAATCTCAATGTATCCTTCCTGGTAAAAATCCTTTCTCAAAAAAACAGCGTTTCACTTTTCAAACATTCAAGCGGACTGTTTTTTTTTTTTTCTTTACCGCCTTCGTCTGAGGTGTCGGCTTTTTCCGGCGGCTGCTCTGCGTGTGATCGGCTCCTGGTCGGGTTTTTCCAGCGTTTTTGGCGGGTTAATTCAGATGTTTTTTGCGGGTTTAGGTGTGCGTTTGCACTCGTTTTGCGGCGACGTTTCCCTGCATTTCGGCAGCCCTGTGGTGCTTGCTGAATACACAGCAGGGTCACCGAAATGGGATTGCCAAATCGCACCGAATTGAAGAGAACAAAAAGTCACCGAACGTGCGGTGGCTTTTCGATTCTCTCTGAATAACCCTGACAGTGAATTGAGCGTTCACTCCAGAATTGACTTCCTCCTCAGTGGTTGGGAGGAAGCGGCAGAGGGTGGCAGAAGGGACCTGTGGGAGTGGAGGTGGCAGATAACTATCTTGTGTTGGGATGTTGCTTCTGATAGTTAAAGGAAATTCAAATTATTATTATTCTTTATTTATATAGCGCCAGCATATTCCGCAGTGCTGTACAATGGGCACAATATAGACAATGTTACAATACATTGAACAACAATTGACTAATCGGTACAATAGGAAACGAGGGCCCTATTCCTGTGGAAGAAGCTTCTCCTGACGCTGTTTGACTTTCCCATTGAGAGATCTCACATTTTGTCATTGTTGCAATATTGTTGTAGGGTTAGTGAATAACCCTGTGACTGTCCAGTTTGAGCTGCTGGTCTTCCAAGCAGAGGGAAACCTTCCACTTTAGAAGGCTGTGATAGCCTGAAGGGGAATGGGGTGAGGACATTCTTCTCAACATGTCCAACGAACAGTGTTAACCTCCCTGGCGGTCTAATTTTTTCAAAATTTCATGTCTAAAAGCGTCTCCATTTTTTATTTTTTTTAAAGGAAACATGTTTTTGTACATAGTTAGCCTGTAATAATTAGGAATCACGCACTGAAATCCGTGAAATCAAGAGTCCTTACTGGTAAAATCCTTTATAAATAAATAAAAAATAAATAGTAAATACACTGAGTCCGATCAAGTTTGAAACACGAAATAATAATTTATTATCCCAAAAATAAGTATCCAAAAATAATGCAAATAAATGATATTCAATAAAATACAACAAAAAACACTGAAATCTGTCTGCAAGCAAGGGTGAGACGATGTGTGGTCTATTTCTTATCCTGTACTGCCACCTAGTGGCCGTTCAAAAACAATACACTGTATAATCCAAAATGTAAACTGTAAAAAAGATTCCTTTTATGCTAGCCCCGCCCTCTGCACCATGTGACTCGCAGGGAGCCTTCTAGGAAGCAGCTCGCCGCGATCACACTGCGGGGACAGCAAGGGAGCCAGGAGGAGGTGAGTATGCATCCAGCCCGAGTGTGGCTCGGTGTTACCGTTCGCGGTAGCAAAATTTAACCCCGAGTCACACTCGGGAATACCGCCAGGGAGGTTAATTTGGTCATGTTGGCTAGCTGGTCTCTTTAACAAATCAGGAGCCGCTCCTCGACATACCCTTAAAAATTCCTACTCTGGAGAATGTATTGGCAAATGTAATTCAAACACCTGGAACAGTTCTTTGCATCACATGGTGGAAAGCGAACACACGGTGCCAGCTGGCGCAGGGCACTGCTACAAAGATTGATAGTGGGATGCAATGTGTGGCTCATGTGTTTTAAACATAATAAGCAGGTGTGATGCCTAATGCATTGAATGGCAAGAAAGAGAAGCGCACTCTTTGGCCTCATTGTGAAACAGGCTGGCTTATAATTGCAGTTATATGTGTAAATCACTTTATTCAGAGATCGGACCTTCCTGTGCATGGATAAGACCTTAAATTGCATGTAAAAAGGAACAAATCAAGGTTTTAATATCTTGTTTCCATTTTGTGTATTTTTCCCATGATGCAACATTTACCAAAACCTCTGCTTCGTGGCACGTGTTTATTCATTCTACATTATTTAACAGTTTATGAGGTGGAGGAGGGAATGTTTAGATAAAGCGGCAGGTGGGTATTGTTCTCGAGGCTTTAGTGCGATAAGTGATGGCAGCTGACTGAGATAAAACGGGGAGCTTAAAAGACCTCTAATCTACCTCCTGGTGATGTCCTTTGAATACATACCACACAATACAATGATTTTGAGTCCGTGATCGACCCAAAGACTCCATTCTAGGCCAATGCCACCCAGTGAGGAGCAAGAGATGTAAAGATACTGGGGGGGGGGCAGTTTACAACACAAAAGACCCCGCAATGTGTCCAGTGACACATAGAGTAAAATATTTTCACAGGTAAGATATCAGCAATATAAAAAAAACACAATAGAGGAATAAAAAATTTTGGTGGTAGCGTCCCTTTATATTTGTTTTTTTCTCAGTTTGCAGCACTCCCTTCTGTTGGTCGCTCTTCCTTTCCATCTCTTGTGCCCTGCTTCGTTTGTCCGTTTATCTTGTGCTCTGTTTTTCTGTCTTTTACACTGTTCTTTTAATTAAAATAATCACATAGCTTTGTAAAATATAATCATTAAATGCTTGGTAAGAAACTGTTTTATGTGCATCTATCGGACTGTACACACATACAATAAACGTTTCCATATCTTTATGAAGTGGTCAAACGGTCTAGCAGTGAAACCACTGGGAGAACAAAGTATACTGGAAAACAACTGCAGTAAGGCGATTATAAACGCCGCCGGAAACTAAACTCTGTATTTTACATTGAATCCCTGGGGAACAATAACGATTTCTATAATTCTGCACATGACGTACGTTTATTTTGTATTGTTTTATTCATTTATTTATATATTGCTTATTTGTTCCAATCAGAGTTAGAACAAAGGCTGAGCAACATCTATTTTGCTGAATGGCAATAGCTGATACTTTTACAAGTTGCTTTTACAGCTTTTTGTATAAAAATAAACTGCCTCCTTGCCGTGCTTGATTTATGCAGCGTGATGTATGTTGTCGGTTTTAAAAATCCATAAATATACTATTCCTCAGCTGGAGGTGGTGGGAGGAAATCTGTTAAACAGATGGAGTGGTGTATAGATGAAGTGAGAGAGAGTGACGTGAGTGTGTCTATCTCTATGGAATGCAGGACCGACTAGAAACAAAGGGTGTTTGCCTTTATTCTAATGCAGGACTAATGAATTCTATCGGACTAGACCAGCTGCGAAAAAAATAATCCCAATCTCTCTACGAGTGAATGGAGCACTCATTAGCCCCACGCCTCAAGCTCACTGCCTTGGTGTCACTTTCGATTCTGCTATTCTGACCTAACATTCTCTCCCCACGTCCAGACAGTGACCAAATCCTGTTACTGTAAACTCAAGAACATTGCCCGTGTCCGGACCTTTGCGACACAAGATACCACAAAGGTGCTGGTTCATGCGCGTGTGATTTCATGACTTGTTTGCTGCAACTCGCTCCTTATTGTCCTCCCCAACTCCCGTATCGCCCCTTTACAATCTGTAATGAATGCAGGGGCCAGGGTTATTTTTCTCACCAGATGCTCCTCGCATACCCCCCCCCCCTCCGCCGGTCCCTCCATTGGCTTCCTGTACGTTTCAGGACACCGTTTAAAATACTGATGCTCACGTTCAAATCGCTCAGTAACTCAACTCCCCCCTTACAAGTCTTCATTACTCCGCAAGCACGTCCCGTCTAGACAACTCCGGGCAGCAGGTGATCTCTACCTGTCATCGGTCTACACGTGCACGGCCAACTCACGTCTCCAAGACTTCTCCAGGGCAGCTCCGGTCCTGTGGAATGACTTGCCTCGCCTTATCAAACTCTCCCCAGACCTTCAGGCGTTCAAGAAATCCCTCAAAACCCATCTCTTCAGATTAACGTACCACATCACTGATGCAACTCATCCCTCTGCTCACCTACTCACTCATCATGATTGAAGCCGTTTCAATGGCCCCACCATTTCCGAACAGTTGGCACTAATGATCCGGACATCCATTAAAACCGCCCTGCTCTTTCTCAACTCCAATCCCTCTAGACTGTAAACTCCTATGAGCAGGGCCCTCTACACCTCTTGTTTCCATCCTATGTCTGTTTATCTGTATCTAGGTTTCTTTGCATATTGTAAAGAGCTGCGGAAACTGTTGGCGCTATATAAACGATGATAATTTACAGCCAAAACGCTGCTTCCTGTGACACTTAATCCCTGTAGCCTGGATTTTATTTTACGTTAGGCTAGGGTCAGACTGAGGCAGTGCGAACGCGCGTTCTGGCGCACATAATCACGGCCGCACTAGCAGCAGATGCGGGCAATGACAGCCAATATACGAAGTACGGTCGCACAAAAGTCCGGCCGCGCAACGCAAGTGGAAAATGAACGCATTTTTTCGAGACGTTAAACCGCTGGTACTGACGTACAGAGTGCGCTGCGGCCGCATAGCAGCGTGTGTGCGTGATTAGGAGATGTCAGACGCTGCTAGTGTGCGGCCAACATAACGTTCAAACAGCCGGATTTCCCTAGACTTCTTTTCACCCCATCGTCATGAAATACGTCCAGAATTGCGCATCGTCTGACCACTTAAGCGTATTCCGTGAAAAAATGCGTGCGCACGCATCGACGTACATTTTGACGGTGGCCGCAGAAAATGCGCTCATCTGTCCCTAGCCTTAGACTAGCGCAGCTGTGATCTCACCAAAAATTCCTGACGCTTGATGATCATTGTTCTGCTAAATGCATCTTGTAGAGCAGTTATTCCCATCCCTAGTCCTCAGGTACCGCCTTAAAGGCCAGGTTTGCCAGATATGTGAAGCACAGGTGATAGGATTTGCTGCTCAGTGATTGCAGGATTCAGTCTGCATTTCCCCAGGGTGATCCTTAAAATCTGACCTGATAGTGGCACTTGTGGACCAGGGTTGGAGACAGCTGCTATAGAGAAACTAGGGAACTATATTCTGTGATCAATCAATGTATCACTCACCAACTGGCAGCAAAATATACACCCTGTCAAATGTCTGTCTCTTACCAACGTCTCAAGACTTTATTGGTGTCACAATCTATGACAAAAAAAAATGTGCAACTGTATTGTTATATTTTGCTGATCAAGAGGACACTTAGCCTTGGCTTTTTTCTTTCTCTCATTAGATGGTGCACACTTTGGCCAGCAATGGTGCCAACTCCATCTGGGAGCATTCACTACTGGACCCTGCACAGATTCAGAGTGGCCGACGTAAAGCCAATCCACAGGACAAACTTCAGTGAGTATATCACGATTTCTCGCAAGCAGGTTTTACGACAGCCGTGCATAAAGGCCTATTGTAAGAACAGCTTGTGGGGCACATGCTCCGATTATAAGATCTCAATCCGGATCTACACTGCAGGATGGCCACAAAATCCGGGGCCACTTTGGAAACAATGAGGCTTTGACACCGAAGAAATCTAAGCAAACTAATTCATAAGGATGTAGATGGATTTCGTTTTCGGCTCTGCAACTGAGCCTTTCTCAAGCGTAATTATTAAAAACAAGCACGTAACCTTAAACGGTCTGTAGAAGTATTGCTTAAGGTTGTACACATGCTTGTAAAATTAAAATGCCAAAGGAAGGGGTAGAAAGCTCCAAATCGTATGTTAAAATATGGCTGTTGCAGAAAAGAGGAGAGCAAGTGTTTCTAAAGAGCGCACAGAAAAAAACCAGACAAGTCGCAATCTACACAAAGGGCACATGTGTGTAAAGGTCTAAACGTGCAGGATTCCACTGAATTTGAGTTGTTTAGCTTTTTTCCCCCAAGAATATACATTGTATAATAATCAATAATAACCTCGGAGCAGTTATAGTATTATTTTATTTCCTCTTTCAGCCCTACAAAATCTGAATTCATTCGTGCCAAGTATCAGATGCTCGCATTTGTACATAAGCTACCTTGCCGTGACGATGATGGAGTGACTGCCAAAGATCTTAGTAAGGTATGGTCATGGGTAAAATCAGGGGTCAGGTCAAGGGGGAACACGGTTTCTCCACTATTTTTGCAGAGAGAACGTAGTTCCCATTGGTCCCACACACTATAAAGCTTGCATTCAGGTGTTCAATCCTATATTTTCTTGTTAGACCCTTCATTTATTGTGACTAATCATATTTTCGATCCACATTAAACGTAAATAAGATTTGAATGACTGTGTTACGTTTAAAATAATAATAATTCGGGGATAAAAATCTTTTGAATTCCTACACTTCTTTTTTTAGGAATTGATGCCCGGTATAAAATATCGCCACTGAGGTTGTCATTAGGAAACTGCAATCTAACAAGGAAAACCTTGAAAATATGAAATTAAACTTTTATATTTTACATTTTGATTATGCATAGTACTAGCCTTTGCAATGTTGAATCTAACAAATGCACCAATGTTATTCAAACCTGTACGTACACACACACACACGTACAGCTTTCATCAGGATATAGATTTTATTCTGCGTCTGTAAATAAATGCATTTGCCACTTAAGTCATAAAATAGATCTGTGTAGAGCCATGGCCAAAACTTTTGAGAATGACACAAATATAAATTTTCACAAAGTCTGCTGCCTCGGTTTTTATAATGGCAACTTGCATATACTCCAGAATTGTATGAAGAGTGATTAGTTGAATTGCAAAGTCCCTCTTTGCCATGAAGACGAACTTAATCCCAAAAAACATTTCCACTGCAATTCAGCCCTGCTGCAGAAAGGACCAGCTGACCTAATGTCAGTGATTCTCTCGTTAACACAGGTCAGATTGTTGACGAGGGCAAGGCTAGAGATCACTCTGTCATGCTGATCAAGTTAGAATTAGTGATGCACTGAAATTAAAATTTCCGTCCGAAACCGAACATTCAGGATCAGCTCAGCCGAAAACAGATACTGAAAATCTGTCATTTAGAACCTGGGCCATTTCGGCTGATAATTTCGGTGGCCGAAATTTCAGTGCATCCCTAGTTAGAATAGCAGACTGGAAGCTTTTAAAAGGAAGATGGTGCTTGAAATCATTGTTCTTTTGTCAACCACTGTTACCTGCAAGGAAACGTCCTGCAGTCATTGTGCTTTGCACAAAAAGGGATTCACAGGCCAGGATATTACTGCTAGTAAGATTGCACAGAAAGCAACCATTTATTGGATCATCAAGAACTTCAAGGAGAGCGGTTCAGTTGCTGTGCAGAAGGCTTCAGGGAGCCCAAGAAAGTCCAGCAACCGCCAGGACCGTCTCCTAAAGTTGATTCATAGTAACCTCTGACAAAAAGCTCTAAAAACACTGAAGCAGTGATTTTAATGAAAGAATGAGGATAGGCACACACCTGGGTGATTCAAGGCTTTAGCCTCAGGAAGGGGCCTCCTAACTCCAGAGCTCCATACACATATAGAGAAAAAAGAGGAGGATCCAGGCATTCCAATCAGGTATTAAATACAACGTTTTAATCCAGGTAACGGTGACATTTTGGCTTCGGAAAGGCTGTTGGTCAACTGAAATGTTGCTCTTTCCTGAATTCAAACGTGCCATTTAACACGTGTTTGGCGAGCCTGCACCCCATTCTTTCTAGATGTAGATACTTACACACCTTTCATTCATAGGCATTTACTAACCACCATTGTTTGCATATAGGTGTCCCTCTAGGCCAGGGCTCAGCAACATTGTTCTTCCAGATGTTTTGGCACTTGATGTCCCTTGATGCTCAGCCACTCACTAGATTAGTTGTGTCTAATGGGAACTGTAGCTTCAAATATTCAGGAGGGCAGAGGTTGCTGACCCAAGCTCTAGGTTTTTAAGAAAGACCTGAAATCGTGTTTAGGTTGAGGCACATTGTAATGACAAGCTTTTCTATGCGTAGGTTGTTGCGGCATGCTTTTATTTTCAACTGCCAGGCCTTCATCCCAGCACTGGCATTTCTAGTGAAACGATATAAAGACATGGTCGCTCTTCCTGAATGTTTCTGTTCGCAGTGCTTAGTCTTGCATATTTCTATCCTAAAATGAATTGCCGCTCCTAGGAGCTGACAAGTGAATATGCCAGAGGCACAGCGATCAGAATGACTATGTATACAGATTGTTTTCCCACGTCTGAAACCACAATATCAATAAACCTCGCTTTACATCTCCGCTTCTATTCTTCGCGGCTAGAATCCAGTCTGATAAACTCCTTGATTTTTCATGTTTTTGCAGACTTTGTGATCGATCTTTGTATTAGCAGACATGGCTCTTTTATAAATTGCTTCTCCGAGGTAATGCGCACTTAATGCAAATAAAGACCAGAATTTCAGGGGAAATGTTCTTCACAAGTTTTATACCCCCTCCCATTAGATACTTGCAGTGACAACTTATAATGCCAAATTGTTGGTAGTTTCTAGAATAAAATCCCAAATCTGCATATGTTTTACTGGTATTTTTTTTATCAGGTAGTGCTCATAAGGGATTGAAATTATTCAATAGCAAACATTATTTAAAAATATATAGAATGAATATAAAAAAGGAGCCAGATGGGATAGTTTAAGTAATGAGCCAAAGTAAATCAATGGATCGGAGGACAAATGTCAACATGGAGATAACCCGAAACTATACAGTAAATAAAAGGACCATCAATCAAAAGTTAAATAGAAGCAATCTCTGCTTCCTCCACGAATAACAAAAGAATAAAGAAACCTATAACTTTATAAATTTATTGAATCAAAAAGGGGGGGGGGATAAAGGGGTCCCAAAATCGAGAGCCAGCCAATATAAATTATAAAACCAATTGGAGAGCTCTAATGTGCCATGCTTAAACCATACAGTATAATGAAAGCCCCAAAATAAAATCCAACTCCCTATAACTGCGGTAGCAACCAAAAGCAAATTATATATAATATATAAAAGCTATACCCCCTATATGCACCAGGTCGGATATCTAAGCAGGCACTCTACCGTTAGAGGAATTACAGACCTTCGAGGGTCCGGGCTGTGAAGAGGGCAGAAAAGTATACTGTCTATATCCAACGCAGAAGAGTGTGAAAAAAGGGGGGGGCAGTTAAGGGTCATATGGAGACAGGTCTCCCGGTGGGTTGCTCGCAGTAACACCCCCAGGGACTAATACAAGGCACAGTTCCCAGGGAGTGTCTCCATTACAAAAATAAATGCATAACCGCCTAAAGCCTTAACATGTGTCACCGGAATGCTCCGGGTTCATCAGAAGAGGCGTGTGTAAATTAAGAAAAAGGGCGACGAACATGCTCAAGTTATAACTTGACCACATGGTGACTTTCCTTCTGATTGGTCCAGAAAATATTCTTTCTAACAAATCCATCGAGAAATTCATACACCGAAAGAGGAACTGAGACTTCAGTTTTAGGCTAGGGTCAGACGAGCGTGATTTCTACGGACTGTACGTCCGTGCAGTACGGACATAGTCAGTACGGATGACGCAGTAGTGGTCACACAGTCCGTTTTTTTCACTGACGGATTTTTTGACGGATGTAGGAGGGAAAAATAAATTACAATGAAAAAACATTCTGTCCGTCAAAAATGCTGGACGTATAAATGCAGTCCGTCTGACCATGCTCCATCACTCACACACAAAGCTATGCAGACGTTGTGGACGTGGCGCACTCCGCACGTCCGTTCTAGCAGTATTACGTTCTTGCCTAACCTGCGTCCGTTTGCAGCGTCCGTCATGCGTCCGCAGTTCAGTGCGGACGTACTTCATGTGTCAGGCTCCAATGGACTTACTTTCATGCTATCACGGACGTACTTTTAGGCGCAATCACGGACGTGAACACTACGCTCGTCTGACCCCAGCCTTATGTGTTGGACTATTATCACGAATACTGGATTTCATATGAATAATAATTTGATTTATAATTTTCCCAAAGTTATTACAGTTTTTGGTACGCTGTGGGAGTATTCACATCTTATTTCATTTTTTTGGGGGGGATTCTGATCCTTGAAAAAAGGAAGTTAGACAGGATTAACTCGCTTGGGGCAAGATCCGCTCCATGGTGCACTTGAAACTCAGATTTTGCCATATCCTGAATAAAGTCCAAGAAACCAAAAAGTACCAACGTTTATGCTCTCTGAATTATTTTTAATTTTTTTTACTCTTTATATGCTAGGACAGTGGTTCCCAACCGCGGTCCTCAATACCCCCAACAAGTCAGGTTTTCCAGAAATCCGGAGCACAGCACAGGTGATATGATTTGCTGCTCAGAGATTGCAGGATTCAGTCTGCATTTCCCCAAGGTGATCTGCAAAATCTGGCCTGTTAGGGGACCTTGAGGACCGCAGTTGGGGACCACTATACTAGGATACCAAGGGAATCCTTGTGTTTACAGCATCTAACAAAAAGACCCTTTAACAGAGCGGACGAGTGCTGGTACTTTTTGGTTTCTTGATCCCTGAAATAATGGCGGTGTTTAGTAACGATAAACACTGGAATGTATGGTCTTTAGTAATAATATCAACCACATTATTCTACAATAATTTCCAAGTGTGTCTGAAACATTGGCCGGAAATAGATTTAACACATGAATTTTTATTTATTTTTATTGTTTGCGTGATCAGTTATTAAAGAGTTATTAATTTTTTTGTCGCATTGTTTCTGTTTGGATCAAGAGTTGACGTGATCACACCTGTTAGCAACTCCAGGGCTAAATAACCATTTGTATGAGAGATTGAAGGACTAACAGATTTGTTTTTTTTTTTAATCCAAAAATAATAATCCATGATTATTATTTTTTTCCTATGTACTTCAAAATCTGATTTTATTAGGTGTGGATATAAAATAGTGATCGATTTGAAATAATGTTTTGGTTGTATCTATTCCATTAACAGGTTCTTTTGTGTCTTTAATGCAGCAACTTCACTCTAGCGTGAGGACTGGAAACTTGGAGACCTGCTTACGCCTGCTTTCTCTTGGTGCTCAGGCCAATTTTTTCCACCCGGTAATCACTCCCCTGATTGTTTTGCATACTTCTGCACTGAATAAATGAGTCTAATAGATGTTTCCTGTGAGCTACACTGCACACACACCCCATCATTACTTCGTCCTTTTGTAGACGAGACACATCAGAGTTTCCATGATTATTGTGATTATAAATTTATTGTAAAACAGAGTGAATTGAAATTAAGTACACGTCAGGCTCTTATGTGAAAGGGCAGCAGGATTGTACGTTTTGCAAAGTGATTCTCATACAAAGAAACAATGCTGAAGAACATTTGCCACCTGGGGACTTTTTTTTCTTTCTTTTCTAGCCTTGGATTCCCCTCTTTTCCCACCATAACCTAACCTAAAGGTAGCTAATAGATGTGTCTTGTGTCTTTATATCCTTTGATTTAATTGTGGGATCTAGCATGTCTCTTGCTATCTCAAGGTGGTGTGCTTGCAGCACAGCTGGTGTGCGCTATTGACATTGCTAGTGAAAATGTATCTATTTTCAGAGGATAAAATCTGTGATTTTATTAAGTATTCAAATAACATTCTATACCTTCAAGAAGATCTTTTGAAAAATGCATGTACAACCTATAAGGTTAATAACCCAAATAAAACCTGGCTAATTATATCCAAAAATATACTGTATGCACTTCACAAAATGGATAACCATGAACTAGGGAATTTTGGATTTAGATTTTTTTCTTCAGGATAATGTTTTGTGGCCAAATATCTTTTACATAATTAATACTCATAATGCCTTGTTCATTTGTAAACAATGTCATCTTCTTAAAAATGTTCTTTTTCTAACTTGTAATAGTTGCATCCTAGTTTTCTTTTCTGCATTCTTGTAGGAATGTAACAAAGGATGTTAATATATGGAATACATTTGCATTCAGAACATGTCAAACTGTGCGCACACACTTCTTTTTTCTGGAAAAATAGGTGGGGTACTCGCGCTCAGGGGAAAACGGTGATTATTAATATGACTATTTTTTTTTGTCTGCTAATAAAGCAGGCAGCAGATAATGTGGCGATTCTAGGAGCAATAACAGCCTTGTGGGTGCAGGGCAAATACATGCATTTATAAACACAGCCATACATAACCATATATCCCCTACACCCTGGGCGTATGTAGCTATAAAACCCCCAGCAAAGTGCAGTGTGTGTGAGCCAGTGACTTGCGGTGAGGTCAGTGGCTGGTCAGGCACTGGCTAGTATCAAAGCCAGATATACACACGGTTACGCAGTCGCAATTTACGCATTTGATTATCGTTATATAGGAGAATAGAGGTTCACTATTTAAAGTAAAGTTTGCATTTTTATTTTTTTTTAGTTTTAAGAGCATGCACTTACAATACTGACTAATAGAGGGCGCTATTACAAACATGCTGACTGCTGAGCTCTATCTGACCACCCCCCCCCCCCACGACTGACGAGGACAGTCACATGACTGTCCTGCGTCAATCAATCCATGGGGAGCACTGCCTCCCATGGGGGGCGTTCCTTTTTTTTTTTTTTTAAAAAAAGGGCTTGAGACCAATGGAGCTTTCAATTGCTCTCAGTGCCTCTGGAGGCACTGAAAAGCGTAGAACCAGGAAGTCAGCCTGAGCTCCGCAATTAGTGTAGCATTCAGATACTCAAATTGCGTAGGCTAGGCTGGCTCAGTGCTGCCCCTGCTGTCTGTGTAGTGAAACACACAGGCACACGCATGCAAACTGAAAGTGCAAGGGGAAAAAAAGCTGAGGACAGAGAAGCACAGCGAGGGAGCGTGGAGCAGGTGAGCTCTGCCACCCCTGATGTGAGCATATCAGAATCCACAGCAATAAAACCCCCATTACATATTTATCGGCCGCTGTCTGCAGTAGGGCTGTTTCTCTGATGGGTGACCGTGTGGGGAGCCAGGAGACAGAGAGAGAGTCGGCGCTCGGCAGCAGGGGGTTCCTCCGGGCCATTGTAGGAGCCATCTGGGCAGCGCTGCTGTGCAATGCCTGGAGTCCGCGTTGAAGAAAGGGCGGGCTGCTGCGTGCATGCAGGTCACGCGGTCCGGCCAGCAGGTGGTACGGAGTCTCAGTACCACCTGACAGGCTGGACCGCATGACCTGCATGCACGCAGCCGCCGGCCCTTTCCTCAATGCGGAATTTTTTTTCAAAGTGCCGGTAGCACGTACCGGCTGGAAAAAAACAGTATGTATATATAATATCTAATATTATTATCAACATTTATATGGTGCCAACAGTTTCCGTTGCTCTTTACAATAACCAAAGGGAGCGAGATACAGATAAATGGACATATGTTGGAAACGAGAGGTGTAGAGGACCCTGCTCATAGGAGTTTACAATCTAGAGGGATTGGGGTTGAAGACGAGAAATTTTACTAGATAGCAGGATCATTAGTGCCAGTGGTTTGGGAATGATGGGGCCATAGAAGCCGCTTTAATCATGTGTGAGTAGGTGAGCAGAGGGAGGAGTTGCATCAGTGATGTGGTACGCTAATCTGAAGAGATGGGTTTTGAGGGATTTCTTGAAGGCCTGAAGGTCAAGGGAGAGTTTGATTTGGCGAGGCCAGTCATTCCATAGGACCGGTGCTGCCCTTGAGGTCATGGAGGCTAGAGTTGGCCGTGCGCGTGTAGACCGATGACAGGTAGAGATCACCTGCTGACCGGAGTTGTCTAGATGGGACGTGCTTGCAGAGTAATGAAGACATGTAGGGAGGGTTTGAGTTATTGAATGATTTGAACGTGAGCGTCAGTATTTTAAACTGTACCCTGAAACGTACAGGAAGCCAATGGAGGGACCGGCAGAGTGGGGAGGTACGCGAGGTGCGTCTGGTGAGAAAAATAAGCCTGGCCCCTGCATTCACTACAGATTGCAAAGGGGCAATACAGGAGTTGGGGAGGCCAATGAGGAGCGAGTTGCAGTAATCAAGCCGTGAAATGACAAGAGCATGAACCAGCACCTTTGCAGTATCTTGTGTCAGAAAGGGACAGACACGGGCAATTTCTTTGAGTTGAAAGTAACAGGATGTGGGGAGAGAATGTTGGGTCAGAGTCAAAAGTGACACCAAGGCAGCGAGCTTGAGGCGTTGGGCTAATGAGCGTTCCATTTACTCGTAGAGATATTTATATTTAAAGTTTATAGTTGCAGAAGACATTTACACATCCAGCAATTCCGAGAACTGCTTACAGAGCTCCTGTGCTACATTCCCCATATGCAGCAAAGAACTCTGGGTAGGACATGCAAATGAAGTCCACAACTTCTCACTTATTTTGCATCTAGGGTGTGTAATAACACAGAACCCTCCTTGTCCATGCCGTGCCATACTAAATGGCTTTTTCTTTTCTATTTAGCAATGATTAGGTTATGCCACCAGTCGCACTCACTCCTGTACAGCTGTATTGGGCTTATTGTGCCCTCATCAGCAGGAGATGGAATGTAACTGGTTGCTAGTTGAGGTTTTACCCGTAGCGTGTATACCAGTGTTTAAAAGCCGCCACACAGCAAATAATAAAGTTTATAGTGTGTGTGTATATATATATGTATGTATGTATGTATGTATGTATATGTATATATATGTATATATATATATATATATATATATATTACACACAAAAAAAACAGGAGGAGAGCACACCAAACATATTATTCAAACACAAGCAAAATTCATTTAAACATAGAGATTATCCAGATTCAACCCTTTAAATGCTCACAAACATTTCTTAACCCCTTCAAAAACACTGTAGGTCTTAGGCTAGGGTCAGACTAGCGCAGTTTTAACGTGCGTTTAGCCGCACGAAATCACGGCCGTACTAGCAGCAAATGACGTCCAATGCCGGGGAACATACGACGAACGGCCGCACGAAAGTTCGTCCGCGCAACGCAAGTGGCCAACGAACGCATTTTTTCGAGAACGTCAAACCGCTACTACTGACGTACAGAGTGCGCTGCGGCCGCATAGCGGCGTGTGTGCGTGATTAGGAGACGTCAGACGCTGCTAATGTCCGGCCAACATAACGTCCAGACTCAAAAAGTGTTTTATTGATGATCCGTACAAAATCACGGACGAAAAGGCGCATCGTATGACCGCTATCGCGTATTCCGGGGAAAAATACGTACGTTCGTTCGACCGAACTTTTTCACGGACGACGTGAAAAATGCGTTCGTCTGACCTAGCCTTAACCCTTGCAATAATTCAATACTGAGCTCTGTTCAACAGAGCTCAGTATTGAATTCTTGCAAGGGTTAAGACCTACAGTGTTTTGAAGGGGTTAAGAAATGTTTGTGGATTAACACGTCCTATGATTATATATATATATATATATATATATATCTATATCTCTATATCTCTATATAATATATATCCATCACACACACATTTTGATTTATTGGAATATACTACACACCAGCTGAAGTTGTTCAAACCTAATGTTAGGAGTAAATTGCTTTTTGTGTGTGTGTGTTTTTTCTTTGAGCTAGAACCCAAAGATACATTTATTATCTTCTTTTTAGGATAAAGGTACCACACCATTGCATGTAGCAGCGAAAGCTGGACAAATTCTCCAGGCAGAGTTGTTAGTGGTGTATGGAGCAGATCCCGGTGCGCCGGATGTAAACGGGAGGACGCCCATTGACTACAGCAGGTAAGACGGACCAAGTTTCTGTTTAGAAGATGAAAAACCGGAAATATTTTGTTTGGCCCGTCACTGATTAATGATTAGGTTTAACTGGATCTGTTGAAGAACCGTATCAGAAAATAATGGAGGGTATGGTTAAAACATAATGGTTGGGAAAGCAGAGCGAACAACCTCAAAACAGAATGTTCATATGCGTCACTATGCTTTTAGAATTTCTTTTATTCGATGAAAAATACACACATTCAGGGTTATTCAGAGAGCGGTGAAAACCAGGAGAATGACTGGAGAAGTGAAAATTCTAGGTCAAAATAGCCAATTTGGAAAGTGAGATAAATGGGAGAATTTTTCTGGTTTGGCTATTTTGACATAGAATTTTCACTTCTCCAGAGTTTCACCTCTCTGAATAACCCTGCTTGTCTATTTTTCCTCCTTTTTTAACAGTCTCCTGTATCACATAAAATGCACACCTTTTTATACATCCTCCCTGGGGCTGTCTGTCCAGCTCAATCCTCTCTGATAATCCCATGAAATCCATAAGCCTGTTATTATTTAAATGTATGTACAAAGATTAATATTGAAAGGAGGAAAAGCAGTGGGGTACACTTCACTGGGGTGTGGAAAGTAATATATTGATATTTAATAAACTGCACGTTGCGGAATTTGGTTTATGGAAACATACACTGATCTGATGGTCTTTGTGAATCTATACACATCCAAAGGCCCTGTTCCCACTGTGCGATTTATTGCATGGATTTTGCTTCTCCAATGAATTTCAATGAAGCTGTTCACATGTTGCCATGCGACGTCGCGGTAGCATGTCGCTGGTACATGACACGCTTTTTGCGATTTGCATTGGTGGTGCTTTGCAAAAATCGCACAAAACTGCGACATTATCGCACTGTCGCGAATATGAAAATCGCGCAATTTCCAAATCGCACCGTGTGAACGGGGCCTAAGAGCGTGTATACCAGTGTCTCCCAAACCGGTCCTCGGGACCCTCAACCAGGCCAGATTTTGCAGATCACCTTGGAGAAAAGCAGACTGAATCTTGCAATCACTGAGCAGCAAATCCTATCAGCTGTGCTGAGCTTCAGATATCTGGCAAACCTGACGAGGCGGAGGGTCCTGAGGACAGGCTTGGGAAACACAGGTGTATACCATGTAGCATACCAATGCATTGAACTCATTGACCTTAAAACCACATGGCTAGAGTTCTAAAAGACACTCTACATGCCTTGATCATTTTTAAAGTGGTCAGGCTCTATGGAGTGCCCTGCCTCCGGTGCTGTTTATGTAGATACGCTCTGTGAAACCGAGGGGTTTCTGCCTCCCGCACATGCGTCACCAGGCAGCTGGGATTTAGAAGTTTCCGGTCACCGATGATGTCAGCCGGCATAGATTGCTGACATCATCCTCTCTCAGGCCGCTCGCGATAGCAAGGGTCTTAGGAAAAATAGCCAATGGATTGCTTCTACGCATATACATCCTTTTGTGCAGGCACTATATAACTTGCGTACAAAAAGTACACAAGTTCCGAGTGATTAGCAAATACTGTAGGGACTTCTGCATTTCAGAAGCCTTGCGCTAGAGTGGAAGAGCAGTGTGTGCTGAGGGAGAAAAAGAGGAGTGTTCTCACCTAAATTAAAAGAAATAAAAGAAAAAAAATTTAAGGGAAGGGGGAGGGTTATTAGTGTCTTTTAAAAATTAATCTCTTGTACTTGGGTGGTTTTTGGCTGGATATCCAATCAGATGATATCTCGTTTAGCTTAAAGATTGATGTGATAGCTTATCCCTTGATGAGCTATTGCAGCCGGTACTTGCCAGGTTCCGGCAGTGGTCGCTGCCATGCTTACGTAGCAATCACGATTATCCCTCAGTCGTGAGGTCAATCAGTTGTGAGGACTGAGCGACGGGTTGTCCTGTAGGACATCTTTCTGCCCAGAGGTGTCTCTCCTCTGCTCAGAGGTGGCGTGCGACACAGAAATGAGTGTCAGCTAAATTTTAATAGGAATTTACTACGTTTTGTTTTTCTTCTTCAAATATATCTATTGGCAAAAAAGGCTAACACGTGTTTCTGGAGAAATTCCCTATTAATGAGTCCACGTTCTGGTGGGAACAGGTTCACTTTATTACCACTTTATCGATATGTCTGTTTAATGGGTAATCTGCATTTTTTTTTAATCACATGGTCATGTGACTCATTCTGTAACAGTGTGTGAGTCTCATCGTAGAAGCAAGACTTGGGAGGTAAAAACCCCCCGAAAAAGTCATACACTTAGATCATGAGATGTCTGGGCTATTCATTTATAGAAACTACCCACTAAGAAAGGTAGAAATGAAATAATGGATGGAAGTGATAGAATTCCTGTTTTAACATGCTGAAATGATTTGTGTAAAGGTTGAAAATAATCATATTTCTTATTTTCTCTCATAATGACAATAAAACAGACCCATTGCTTTATGGCCA
This sequence comes from Leptobrachium leishanense, assembly GCA_009667805.1. Lineage (NCBI taxonomy): Eukaryota > Metazoa > Chordata > Amphibia > Anura > Megophryidae > Leptobrachium > Leptobrachium leishanense. The sequence goes on along the minus strand of CM019064.1, from coordinate 88,596,477 downwards.
TGTGGTTTTTAGGTTGCACAGTTTGTTTCCATTCACTCAGATCAGTCTGTTTCCTTTTCTCAAACAGTAACTTCTTAACACAACCCTCTTATATCTAATCACCCTCTGACATTAGACCCGGTTGTCATATCTGCCTTGTTTTCCTGGACACATTGCTATTTCATGCAGAGAAGGAGCACAGGAAATGGCAAATCCTGGCGTTGCACAAAAAAAAATCCAAACTGTCAGTGAAGAAGATTCACAGTCGAGCACCTCCTGAGGATTTTTCAATCCTACACTTTGTGAACGCCAGCGTTTGCCCCCGTTGCAACAATTTTCCGTTTTAGCTGTTGTCACATTAGATCTGCTTTTAATATTTTCCTCTGTTAATTACAATGTGTTACAAACATTTTTCAGAATGTTACTTCATTATGGATGCCATTTATTTTTGTATTTGATACATGTGACCAAAGGTTTTTTATGTTTTTAGGCAAGCAGGTCACGTTGATCTCGCGGACAGACTAGTCGAGTGTCAGTATGAGCTGACTGACAGGTTGGCATTTTACCTCTGTGGCCGCAAACCAGGTAAGTCATTCCTTGTTCGGGACATCTGTATTGACATCCTGTATCCTGGTCGAAATATAATGTAAATTATTGGCCTTTTTTTTTTCGTCACCATTGCTTCATGGTAAACTGTAAGGCGCTGCAATTCAGAAACCCAGTTTTATGGTTTCCTTTATAAGAGTATTGCAAGGAAACTGTGCGTCTGGCCAGCCAATCTGATGCCTGAAATCGCTGCCATAGCCAGTCTTGAGTCGCGCGGGGGGGGGGGCTTTCTTTTCTAATGGGGTTATATAATGTTGGTGCCCTATTCCAAGGTTGGCGTTAACCAGGGCTGTTGAAAACTACAAACGGGGTTGTTAAGTATAAGTTTACACCAACCTTGGAATAGGGACCGCTGTTTGTAGGTTATATTGAGCTGTCAAGCAGACCGCGCTTACTTAGGATAAAATCTTTAAGGTGAATATCAACATAGAGAATATAGCTGAATGCTTTTTATAAAATGTTTCTTTTTACCTCACCTGCTTTTCTTTGCTCACAGACCATAAGAATGGGCATTACATTATTCCTCAGATGGCAGACAGGTGAGTCAACTCAGTGTGTTTCAACTGCTTCATGAATGTGGACAAGCATGGAGTCACCTTATGATTTCGCTACATTCAACAAGATGTTTAAGATCCCCTGTCCTAGATGGTATTTGCTGCTATATATTTAGGGTTGACAGACCATTCTTGTTTACTCATATACACATAGGGCCATATTACATAGTTGGTGCTAACTTAACCAAAGCTGTTGTAAACTTCCCAGAGCCATTATAGCCTATGGAGGTTTTCAGTTTACAACAGCTCTGGTTAAGTTAGCACCAACATTGTAATATGGCCCATATACTGTAGTCTATTCATGCTGAAGGGCAGTGCATGAAAAATGCAACCCTTCAGCATATAGAATACACTGCGGGTAAGTAATCAAATAGGAATCCCAAGTGCCCTACCTTGAGTTCCTTCCTGCAGCATATGCATTATACATGTTGCAGGGCAGCACTTCTCCCTGTGCTCCCCTGTGTGTGAAATGGTTATGTCCTTGGCTGATCTGGCAACCCTTTTGTATAGTGTTGTCATATGTACCCAGGAAATAACTGTTTAAATCTGACACCTTGTTACCTCTGGTTGTCTTGTAGATCTACGCAGTTTTGGCTGGGACCGTGTTTTCTTGTGATGCACAGGGCTACATAAAAGTGTTCGTCTTGTAACCAAAGTCTGAGTACAAAAAAAACAAAACCATCCCTTTCTTAACTTACAAATATAAAATCTTTCATTTGAAAGTAATGGATCGCTTTGGGACACTCCTGCTCCAGAGGCAGCTTAGTTGTTGCCAGAGCATGATGGGAAGTGTAGTGCACTGGACTGCCAATTTCAGCTGTGTTTTCTAGGGAAATACAGAGTCCTTTGCAGAGATCAATATGTTGGTGATATAGCTCACTGGTTATTTCCCCCACTGCTGGAACTTATATTTGCAGTTTGGATTGCTAAGAAGTTTGCGCAGCATTTCACCCACAGAAATGAGAGATTTTAGCTATGAACTGTTATATGATTAAGCAATGTAATGGCATAGGACAGTGATGGCGAACTTTGCCAACCCAGATGTTTTGGAACTACAGGTCCCATGATGCTTAGTCACAGATAAGTCTGGCTGACCATCGTGGGCATGTAGTTCTGAAACATCTGCGGTGCTAAGGTTCACTGACATAGGACCTCAAGGTATACCTGGAAATAGGAAGGCTGCTCTTGTTTCCTATTTAGGCCGGGGTCAGACGAGCGCACGATGTGCACCTGTACTGACGTGCCTCCCGGCTTCCGTCAGAGCGTTTTGATTCTTCGACGGGGCATCCACACGCTGTAGCGCGCGCACGAACCGCGCCGTGCCGCGGACGTTCTGAAAGCCTCCCCGTCAAAGCGCTACAACGCACGTTCGACGGGGCTGCAAAGCATTATCCTCCGTCGGTGAACCGAGCCTCGTAGCGCTGAGTGCAGTTAGTGCCAGACGGGCGTCTGAGTGTAAAGAACATCCACTCTCACGGACGTTCCTTCTGCTCTGAAAAGCGCTCGTCAAACCCCCCACCCCCCCACCGGCCTTACATACTTTTTCATTATATCTTATTGATATAACCAGTAGGAAGCATGACTGGCATTATTTTGGAAAGATCATTAATCCACTTAAGGTCACAAAAAGGAAACACCTTAAATGATTTTTTTTTTTTATTATTATTTCAAAATTGCTGGAATATAACCTTTTTTAGTTTGCTACCACCTGACAACCGGAGAACAAAACTATTTTAAAATGTGCCGGATTTGAAAATAATTTCTCAAAGGGCTTTTTTGTGTTGTACTTTTAACCCCATCAGTGCCAAACTTTTTGCATTGACAAATAAAACTGAAAATTTACATATAAAGTCTCCTTTGCATAAACCTTTCAATACAAGTTTAGTGTGCTGTCTGAGAAGGAAAAAACGATAAGAGAACTTTCACCCTCACCTTAACAGGTCTAATCTTCTGAAGCACAACAGCCAGGGCAAGGGCAGACTACAGGGAGAGCTCTGGGGTCACTCACTGCTGTACAGGGATACGATTCAGGGGTTATAATGACTGAAAATCTCTGTACAGTACAGATACAATGTGTTACTGTAATTTCCATACACATGCCTTATGTCACATACAGATACCGGTATTATTTTTGTAGTATTTGGAAGCTACAATGCTAATAACCTCATTATGATCACTTCAAATCCCCATAAACCGGAGATCCCACCATTATTATTATCTATAATTATCACATTTACTGTATTTGACATTTCGATACTGTGTCAATAATGCAGACCCCATTAGAAAATGAGAGCGACGAGGCACACCATCCTAGGATATTCTTGTAAAGGATAAACAAATATTAAAAAATTAGCAAATTTACATTATTTTACGCTTTTAACTCTCTCCAAATTAGAGCTGTAACAACTGATCAATAAAATCAATAATAATGGTTGTCAATGAGTCATTATCGATTAGTTGGTCTGCGCACTGTGCAAGAGGCTTGAGTGTCAGCAGGGTCAGTGTTGTGGGGTGTCGGTCTCTGTGTGTAAGGATCACTGTTTATTTTCAGAATTTTTTTCTGATTTAATCGAAAGCAAAATAAACCAGATGATAGATTATGAAATAATATTTAGTTGCAGCCCTTTCTTCCTTCACTATTGTTTGTGATGAAGACATGGAGCGCAGAACACAGTGTGCATTGTTTAGAACAGATTCTGGAGGAGGGCATAACCAGACTGTAATACAGGTGAAACTCGAAAAATTTGAATATCGTGCAAAAGTTCATTTATTTCCGTAATGCAACTTAAAAGGTGAAACGAATATATGAGACCCATTACATGCAAAGCAAGATAGATAGTTCAAGCTGTGATTTGTCATAATTGTGATGATTATGGCTTACGGCTCATGAAAACCCCAAACCCACAGTCTCAGAAAATTTGAATATTGTGAAAAGGTGCAATATTCTAGGCTCAAAGTCTCTAATCAGGCTCTAATCAGCCAATTAAGCCATAACACCTGCAAAGGGTTCCTGAGCCTTTAAATGGTCTCTCAGTCTGGTTCAGTAGGAATCACAATCATGGGAAAGACTGCTGACCTGACAGTTGTGCAGAAAACCATCATTGACACCCTCCATAAGGAGGGAAAGCCTTACAGGGTCATAGAAACATAGGTTCTTATCTACCGACATTTTCTTTCGGCCCATCTAGTCTGCCCAATTACATGGATACTTTACCCGGATTTATCTTTTATTTAGGATAGCCTTATGCCTATCCCATGCCTGCTTAAATTCAATCACTGTTTTGGCCTCTACCACTTCTACTGGAAGACTGTTCCATGTATCCACCACCCTCTCAGTAAAATAATGCTTCCTGATGTTACTTTTAAACCTTTGCCCCTCTAATCTAAGACTATGTCCTCTTGTTTTGCTACTTTGTTTCCGTTTAAATATACTCCCTTCCTCTACCTTGTGGATTCCCTTTACGTATTTAAATGTTTCTATCATATCACCTCTGTCTCGTCTTTTTACCAAGCTGTACATAGAAGCTGTCATTGCAAAAGAAGTTGGATGTTCCCAAAGTGCTGTATCAAAGCACATTAATAGAAAGTTATGAGGAAGGGAAAAGTGTGGAAGAAATTAGTTTCCTATATTAGTTTAGTTTTAGAGTTGCATTACTGAAAGAAATGAATTTTTGCATGATATTCTAATTTTTCGAGTTTCACCTATAATGCCTTTTCCATGACGGGTTGTGTTTTACTCCAGAAAACATTCTGCTGGCGGCAGTGGTGGTTTATTATTGCCCTTTTCAGCTCCAGTTTCTGCCTTCACATGTTGGTTTCCAGTGCTACTGGATTAATAAGAACCTGGCTACTGCAGATCATGCTGACCAAGGATTGACCTGACCACTCCCCCCCCCCCCCAAACGAATTGTGTAGATGCTGCTGACAATTCTTTTTAAAATATTTTATTTGGGATAAAAATGTACCATTTTGTCCAGTGATGCTCGGCTCCTCCCCCGTTTCTGCATTTGGAAGCCCTGGAGTGGAAGCCCTTGGAAATTCCTCAAGTTATATAACGTACGAAACTGTCGAATGTTATCTTCACAAATTGTGGTTCTCACTAAACTTATTGTGAGCAAAAAGGGGTTTGCGAGGGTCCCGAGAACGAGCAACAGCACTAGTGGCCTGCTTTATGGTGGGGCCTGCTCAGATCTCACAAGGCTTTAGCTTGATTGTGCCATTACAGGGACGAATGCACCATATGCAAATCAGCCTGCTCTCACCCAGAAAGGGTGGCCAGTACTGATTGCCAAGGAAGTCACCCCGGCACGAGAGATGCAGCAACCCCCGATCGTTTTGGCCTTGTTAGGCCTCGTCAGGAGGGTATAGATGACACCACTATAGGCATCTCTCACTAAACTTCCCTGATTTTGCATATGTGAGCATTTGCTGTCTCTTGTGAGCGTTGGTGGAGACAGGATGATGTCAACACGCAGTGCCTGATGACCTCATTGGTCCCCAGCAGGCAAGAGCTTCAAAATCCCATCTGCTGATTTACAGTTGCATGGACGGAGGAAACCCTGTTTTTCACACAGCAGTATCAGCCAAACGGGGCTACAATGAGAAGGGAGGTAGCACTCCATACTGCGTGACCACTTTATTAAAGTGGTCAGGTTGCATGTAGTGTTCATTTCAAAATGTAAATAATCTTTAGCTTGCTTTTTTTTCCTTCAATTTGTGGTTGGGCTTCGGGTTCCTAAACATCTGCATCATAAGCTTATAATATGCGAGTCCATAAGAGCCAGGCACGATTCTGAGTCAATTTTGTCAAACTGTCGGTTAAAAGATGACACCCCTGTTCGGCTCACAGACTTTGCGAAATACATAGCTTTATTTAGTGGGGAAAAATGAGCGAAATAGGAATGATTTCAGCCCCCTCACTATGACTGCATGAATCGTGCCATGAATTGCTGCCACATGGCACGAGACTCGCCCACATATTCTCTGTGGAACCATTAAAGGGCTGATTTCCCAGCCCAGCCGCACGGTTTGTTCGGCAGCTCAGTGACATTGATTGACTCTAGAGAACCTCAAAACCAAAATAATGGAGAGAATAACAGATGTTCAAGGGCTTTTTTGTCATTTTAAACACTTAATACCAATTCTTAAATGTTCATTTAACGGTGAACTGCGGTGAATTGAAACATTGTTTGTGTAATGTAGGCCGATGCAATTGAGCTGGATATATCCTCCAGTGAAGTCTCAATCTTATATTCGCTGCTCTTTACCCCTTGACACCCCCTCCTATTTCTATTGAAAATCACAATTTAGAAAATACACCCCTCAGAGCTGCTGCACAATAGAGTTCAGCTGTGCTATTGATGCAGTGTCGTACAAAGTTGAAGTGTGTGTATATATATATACACACACACACACACACACACCACACACACACACACACACACACACACACACACACACACACACACACTCACCATGTTTTTTGTGTATGTATGTATATATATATATATATATACATATACACACACACACACAAACATATGGTGAGTGTGGGCATAATTTTATTTATATTGTATGTACACCCACACACATCTGGCTTGACAGTTTGTCAGACTGAAGAAATGCTAGAGCCCCACCTTTAGGTAGAAATTAAGTACTGCAGCCATCTTTGAAACCCATGGTGATGTTTATAGACAGGATGTATACAAGAACACTTACCTTTGATAAGGTAAGCATAGGCTAACTAGGTCTAGGGTGGCAGATTGGAGGGGTCAGCATTTTTTTAATAGTTGCTGTGTGAGAGTATGGACTGTTGGAGAAACGTAAAGAACGCATTCTCTAATCTGTTTCTCCCAATTGCCCCTTGGTTTTCCAAACTCTTTGAGGTGTACGGGTGTTACAGAGCTAATATCAAACTATAATAAATTTTGTAAATTACTTTTCTAAATTATGTTTTTGTGGTTTCTTTGATGGGAGGCAGCAGAATTTGGAGTGTCTCGGGCAGCAGCAAGCCTTTCCATCTATTTTTAAATGTTTGTTTTCTAAACCACATAATTACATTTCACTCTTTTGCCTTTTGCGACTCTGCTGGACCCTCATCTCCCTAATATATCTATGTTTGAAAGAATGTGTGCTTGGGTACCAAGTGCTAAATCAATTCATGCAGGACTTGCAGCACGTGTGTTCTACCAAATAAACCTATTTTTCTTTTTTACTTTTAGAATAATAAATGAACATTTCATGATGTGCAGTTGCTCTTATCCCGTTACACTGGCCCCTGATCTGTGTCACGGAGTGATTACGCAAAGTTAATTTGAAGCAGGATGGTCCCTTTTTAAAATACAGAATGTATGATATCTCAAATTAAAATAATCATTTAACACAAAAATGCAATGAATCCTCATGATGGACGCATGTTATGGCGGTGTGTGCCATGTTAAAATGACGCGGTGATGCCCAAAAACCAGCTGAACTCATTTGACATGGAATCACTAAGCATTTGATGACACATAATTGAAAATGGGAAGTTTTTCCATGTCAACGTTTTGCTGTCCCTCATGTCCTTGTGGCATGCCACGAGGGGGGGGGGGTGTCTGTGTAGATGGCCATCCTATAGGACAGGGCTCCAAATTTCCACTCGCATTTGGTGAGTGGAAATTAAGTGAGGGCGTGTGGACATGCACACACAGGCAGCACAATAAATTATTTTGTGCTGTGTATTCTGCAGTGCCACCGTGCAGCCCCCCCTTCCCCAGGCTGCACGGTGGCAGGGATCAGCTGCCTAACCTGACCCAGCTCGTCTCTGTCACTGGCAGGGGGGTGGAGATGAGCTTCTCTCTGGGTTCCTGATTGGCCGTCACTGTGCCAACGTCACCACTAAAAGCCTATTATGCATCACTGTGTGACGCCCCCAGTTATTTCTGCCCATAGAAGGTGAAACCTGTCGGTGCCTGTCGCTGGATCAGGGGGGAGTACAAACTGCAATATTTCAAATGGGCTGAAATAACGCATTTTATTGAGACCCATCCTCCGCATGATGGGATATCGCAGCCAAAGTGCACCTGGACAGCACGTATCTTGCACTTTAAGACCAAAATAGGCATAGTGTAATATTTTTTTTAAGGGTGTTAATGTTTTCTTTCTTTTGTAGGCACCCTTTAAATGCTTAACCCCTTCACTGCTGAGTCATTTCACGTCTTAAAAAAAACATGATTTTCTTTTTTTTTTTTACTATATATTTTTTTTTTTTTTCTTATGGTCATGTTTGGTATCATTGGGAAGGCCATGTTCTGCCCTTTCATATGATACCATGACATGACCCTGCTAGCTGCCAGGAGTCGGGAGATATCGGGGTTCAAAGGAACCCCCTATCTTTCCTTAGGAGTCAATGAGGACGTTCCCCACACGTCCTCACCAGTGAAAGGGTTAAAGCTATTTCCACACTCTTGTAAATGGGGAAAAAATCCCGGAGTAGCTCCTGTAATGCCTTTTGTGCTCACAGGTTTCTAGTTGATTTAGCCGGTAACATGAGTGACACTGTAATGACGTACCCTGCAACCTGTCTCATTTAAAGCCTCAGGGTGTTGATGTAGTGGAAAATATCTGCTCTGTTATTATTGTAATGAGATTGCCTCGTGTTTCAGAGCACCGCCTGGTCATGTTGCATGATTGGCAGCATTCTTATCAGAAGTATTAATCCCAAAACCTTTTTTTTTTTAAAAGAAAATTTTTTTTTTATGTCTTTCTTAAAATTATACGAGCGTGAGACCTCTCTTCTACGGTTTTATTGCCTTTTCTTTTTTCTGTCACTGTTTATAAGAATAACCCTGTTTTAACCTTCTGCCTTTCTTTCATTCTTCCTTGTGCTGCACTGGATTTAGAACGCGTCCCAGAGGTGTGCCTCCCAGGTACTGTGTGACAATGGGGGGTGCTCGGGGGTCACACCTTGCCATTTAATATCATTTTATATTGAATGCTTATAATGGGATTAGGCAGATCATTTCCCCTGTAGGTAACTGCTAATTTCTGGATGATGCTAGCGCTCAGTAAATCACTGCATTAGGGGGTTCATTTCATTTCCGCCACAACACAGAATTTAGAGCGGCAAGAAAGGCTTGTGTAAATAATCAACATTTTCTAGTAATCTTTTAACCAACAGATTTGATGTTTGATTGTGCCAAAGACGAAACAATATGGTGTAGCATTTCAGAATTTTTTGAAATCGTTTGTTTTATTGTTATCCATCAATCGACCCTTTCTTTTGATAAATTATACCACATGTACCTGGATCAGTGGCAGTTCCACAGGGGAGCACCAGGCAGGGCATGGGGTGGGAACTAGTTATTTGCTTAGTACTTGGTTAGAAGAACACCATACAAGAACAGGTTCTCACATGCCCACTTAATAGGACAGAGTGCTGTCATCCCATGCCACCTGACTGCGTAAAAAGGCACTGGAAAGTGACGCATGGATGCATCACACTCTCAACATTTACCTCCCCTAGTTCCTGCACACAGTGAGTTGCGTCCTCTCCCTCCACATGTACATATCTGCTACTGGCCTGCCCTCTGGTGCTATAGAGGAACTAATAAGACCGCAAATGGGCAGACGAGACCAACCAGGGTACTCGTGTGAGGGAGATGGGTTGCAAGGTGTCAGGGGCCTTTCTGTCTTGGTGTGTGTGTCTTTGTCAATTTCTGTGTGAATTTGTAAGTGTTTAAATTGTCGGTGTTTAAGAATATCTGCTCGTGTCTGTCTACTTGTGCTTCAACCCTGAGATTGTGTGTGTGAATATGACATTATCTGTTTGTGTCTCTGTGGTTGTGTGTGCTTTCAGTTGCGGGCGGTGTCTGTATTTGCTAATCTGTGAGTCGGTGTGTGCTCTGTTCATGTTAAGGTGTGCATGTCTGTTTGAACTTGTCGTCTGCTCGAGTATGTCTTACAAGGTACAACGCAGGGACCTGGCACTCCAATGCTGGGTATTTTTATTTGGATACCAGTCATGTTTTGACTGCCTACACATCAGATTTTACCTGTATGTCACATTGTGGTTTTGTAATATTGTATCAGGATGTCACAGTGAATTGTAGGAGTGTGACTTCATGTGGCGTGTCAGTGTCTCTGTATGATTGCATGTGGCCGTGTCTCTGATTGTGAAGATAGACAAAAAGATGTAACCACATTAATGTGAGGTAGGAGATCCAGCCATAGCCGAAATTGTTGGCACCCCAGACATTTTTCCAGAAAATCAAGTATTTCTCACAGAAAAGTATTGCAGTAAGACATGTTTTGCTATACACATGTTTATTCCCTTTGTGTGTATTGGAACAAAACAAAAAAAAGGGAGGAAAAAAGCAAATTGGACATAATGTCACACAAAACTCCAAAAATGGGCTGGACAAAATTCTTGGCACCCGTAACTTAATATTTGGTTGCACACCCTTTGGAAAATATAACTGAATTCCGTCGCTTCCTATAACCGTCAATAAGCTTCTTACACCTCTCACCCGGAATTTTGGACCACTCTTCCTTTGCAAACTGCTCCAGGTCTCTTATTGGAAGGGCGCCTTTTCCCAACAGCAATTTTAAGATCTTTCCACAGGTGTTCAATGGGATTTAGATCTGGACTCATTGCTGGCCACTTCAGAACTCTCCAGCGCTTTGTTGCCATCCATTTCTGGGTGCTTTTTGACGTATGTTTGGGGTCATTGTCCTGCTGGATCTCTGACACAAACCCAGCTTTCTGACACTGGGCTCTAGAGTGCGACCCAAAATCCTTTGGTAATCCTCAGATTTCATGATGTCTTGCACACATTCAAGGCACCCAGTGCCAGAGGCAGCAAAACAACCCCAAAACATCATTGAACCTCCACCATATTTCACTGTAGGTACTGTGTTCTTTTCTTTGTAGGCCTCATTCTGTTTTCGGTAAACAGTAGAATGATGTGCTTTACCAAAAAGCTCTATCTTGGTCTCATCTGTCCACAAGACGTTTTCCCAGAGGATTTTGGCTTACTCGAGTTCATTTTGGCAAACTGTAGTCTTGCTTTTTTATGTCTGTGTCAGCAGTGGGGTCCTCCTGGGTCTCCTGCCATAGTGTTTCATATCATTTAAATGTTGACGGATAGTTTGCGCTGACACTGATGCTCCCTGAGCCTGCAGGACAGCTTGAATTTCTTTGGAGCTTGTTTGGGGCTGCTTATCCACCATCTGGACTATCCTGCGTTGCAGCCTTTCATCAATTTTTCTCTTCTGTCCACGCCCAGAGAGATTAGCTACGGTGCCATGGGTTGCAAACTTCTTGATAATGTTGCGCACTGTGGACAAAGGCAAATCTAGATCTCTGGAGATGGACTTGTAACCTTGAGATTGTTGATATTTTTCCACAATTTTGGTTCTCAAGTCCTCAGACAGTTCTCTTCTCTTTCTGTTGTCCATGCTTAGTGTGGCAAACACAGACACACAATGGAAAGACTAAGTGAGCGTCTCTCCTTTTTATCTGCTTTCAGGTGTGTTAATTTTTTTTTTTTTATTTTTTTTTTAAATATTGCCCACACCTGTTACTTGCCCCAGGTGAGTTTACAGGAGCATCACATGCTTGAAACAATCTTATTTAGCCACAATTTTGAAAGGGTGCCAATAATTTTGTCCAGCCCATTTTTGGAGTTTTGTGTGACATTATGTCCAATTTGCTTTTTTTCCTCCCTTTTTTTGTTTTGTTCCAATACACACAAAGAGAATAAACATGTGTATAGCAAAACATGTTACTGCAATACTTTTCTGTGAGTAAAACTTGATTTTCTGGAAAAATGTCTGGGGTGCCAACAATTTCGGCCATGACTGTAGATGACAAAGAGTGAGACACAAGGGGAGGCTTGTTTGTTGCCAGGGCCGGGAAGTTACAGGCCGTGCTTGCCATTTTATTCCTACTGGTGCTCCGTTTGCAGCAAAGGGTTAAGTGTTTGCCGGATCAAAGGCTGCATAACATCACTCGCTCTCCCCAGCGTTTTTGTTTGCCTGGAAGAAAGGAAGGATAACTCTTCTTTCTTATACAGTGGGTTTGTTTTGCAGTAATTGGCAACATAAAAAAATAATAATAATCCGAGTTGATAAATTGCATACAGTTTTTCTATAAGTAGACCTCATTTGAGAAAAATTCATACACTATTGATGCGTCAAAGTAATTAAAAATGCTATATGGCTTCTAATAGTGGTTTGAGTTTCTCTTCGAAGAAACTAGAGCCAGTTTCCTGTGGGCACCTTTTTTCTTTCTACAACAAAACCAAACCGTTGAAAGAAGTATTTCATCTCTTGCCATACTGTATACTTCACATCAGTTTATATATGGGTAGAGTTAGGTAACTAGTTAAAAAAAAAAAAAAGTATGAATAATCTTTTGAAACCAATATATTAGATTGCCAAATATGGTTTAATGTCCTTTGTGCCCACCGTGACGTAATGTTTGTTTTAATCCAACATAATGAGCTTTAGTAAAACTTTGATAGATTTCTGGGTTTTTCTTCTGTTTTCGATCTAAGGAGGTTTGGTTCTAAACTCTTCAGATTCATTTCATGTGCATTATTTAATTTTTCGGTATTTTCTATTTTTCTCTCCCCCCCCCCCCCCCATTCAAATAGCTCTGTTACCTTGTCTGAGCATTACTTTAAATACCAGAGTACCTGCAGCTTGTCAGGAAAGTCTATAGTGTTGTACATGCCAGTCTCAGAATCTATGTTCTAGTAGCAGGGTTAATTCTGCACTTGCATCATGACATGACATGGGAACATGCGAGTCAAAACCCATATACACATTTACTATAAACTCTTAGATTGTAAGCTCTTGAGCAGGGTCCTATCTCCTATTGTTCTGTGTGGAATCTGTATGTATATTTATTCTGCCTCCTATTGTACTGCGCTACGGAACTTGTTAGCGCTTTATAAAAACTTGTAACTGTAAATGAGGATCAGTGTCTCCGTACACAGACAGGCGCAACCGCACTGCTTGATGTATTCCACTTCGCCTGTACGATTTACAGAATATCTGATCTCTGACAGCATTCGTTCCATAAATCAAATTCTGGTTGTCGCTAAAAAACACCCCTTCCTGGATGGGTCTTCATGCAGGGCTTGCTTGCTCATTATCTTGTGGTTTCTGGGGGCACAAAGGCTTGTGATTGTGCTCTTACTTTTATATTTGTTTGTAGTTTGGACCTGTCAGAGCTTGCCAAAGCTGCCAAGAAGAAGCTCCAGGCAGTAAGTCTTCTTGACAAATTTTATTTTTCTGCTTATAAGGTTCATAGACATCATTCACTCCTATCGTGTTAAACATTTCTGGATGCAGATTTTCTCTTGTGCTTATTTTTCCGATTTTGCCAGTTATTATGTGGCTGGCATGGCTTCTTCACTTTGTATTTGTTTTTTTGTTTTTCCTTTTTCGTGCTTCATTTAATTCCATCTACTCTTTTCTCACACGCAGCTCAGCAACAGGCTCTTTGAGGAGTTGGCCATGGATGTCTATGATGAGGTCGACCGAAGGGAGAACGATGCAGGTAAATTAATCTATACCCTGTAAATAATCTCAATCAGTATTCAAAGTGGATATCGGTATTTTTTTTTAGCTAAATGTCCAGCCAAATATAGCAAGTACTAGAAAAGGGCACTTACAGGCCTGGAGAATCAGTCTGCTTGTTTATTCCAGTATTAAAGCGGGTACAGGTAATTCAAACAAATCAAACATTTCAGTCATGTATATACTGTATATGCACATGCATCTATAGAACAGTCACAGATATTCTTTTGTGTATATTTTATGTTTTAAAATATATGTATATTATTATTATTATACTTTATTTATATAGCGCCGGCATATTCCGCAGCATAAATATATATATATCTCTATCATACTGAACTCAGAGTGAACTAACATAACTTTAAGGGACACTACCACAAAAAATGTCCTTATTGTGTTTATTCTATGTTGCCAATATCTTACATGTGCTTTGTTTGCCTCTTGTATATTTAGTTAAGAAAATATTTTCCAGTGTCACTGTGTGCATCCATTGTGTGATGTTCTGTGTTGTAAACGGAGCGCCCCCCCCCGTATCTTTAAATCACTTGGTCTGCACTTTGTGATTTTGGCCATAGAATAGTGTCAATGGGTCAGTCATTGACTCACATCATTGTATTTTGTGGGATGTATTCAAAGGACATCACCAGGGGATAGAAGTCTTTTAAGCTCCCTGTCATATCTCCTTCAGCTGCCATCTCTTCTCAGGTAGCCTGACATCGCAATAGCCTCCTGCCATCTTATCTATACATTTCCTCCTCCACTCACTGTTAAATACTGTATAAGCTAAACCAGAGCAATAAGGTAAAGCACATATTTTTTTTAGATGTTACATTGTGGGAAAAATCAACAAAATGTAAACGGGTGATTAAAAAATTCTAACTTTATTATTCCTTTTTACATGCAATTACTGCAAAGAAAAAAAAAAACAGCATGTGGTTTTGATTGTAATGCACCTCCCTTATTCTGCCTCCCTAGCAAAGCTGTGAGGCGTGGGTGCTTGAGACTAACTCTGTATTGACCAGTACTCACACAATGAAAGTTCAGCAGACAGTGTCAACTCAGCAAAACTGACACGTAGAAAGATGAATCTAGTTGAAAACTTTAATAATCAGACTGACAATCTTTGTAATAGTGTACAGCAGGGTTGGGCAATTACGGCCCTCCAGATGTTTTGAAACTACATTTCCTTTGAGGCTCTACAAACCTAATGAGCAGCCGGGCCTCACGGGAAATGTAGTTTCAAAACATCTGGAGGGCCATAATTGCCCACCCCTGGTGTACAGCAATGCAGGTGAAATGACATTAGTTCTGTCAAGCAGTGAGCAAAGATGGCTGCTAGGTAACCAGTAAGTACCTCAGAAATAGACTGAACAAAAAGGGGTGGTGCTAGCTGGATTCAGCAAGGCTAAGGGAACCCAGGATCAAAATGGCTATGAAATAATAGCTGTAAGCAGCAAAAGGCAGATTCAACACATAACATTAAAATATGCAAATAAACCATGAATCATGGGGCATGACAACCCTTTTACCTCCAAACTCCTTGAAAACCTTGTGTATGCCCGTCTGACTACCTCATCACCCACTCTCTCCTTGACCTTCTGCAATCTGGCCTCCACTCACTACACTCGATGGAAACTGACCAATGACCTTGTAACTGCTAAATCTAATGGGTGCTACTCACTGCTGATCCTTCTTGACCTCTCTGCCACCTTTGATACAGTTGACCACTTGCTCCTCCTTCTAACCCTTAGTGATATAGGCCTTCAAAGTTCTGTTCTTTCATGGTTCGCTTCCTACCTTTCCCAACGATCATTTAGTCACTCACTTGCAGGAAGTACCTCCTCCCGGCAGTCTGTCTCTGTTGGGGTGCCCCAAGGTTCAGTACTGGGCCCTTTTCTTTTTTCAATATACACTGCCTCTCTAGCAAACTGATCAGCTCCTTTGGATTCCGGTACCACCTATACGCTGATGACCCTCAAATATACCTCTCCTCCCTCGATCTCTCTCCAGCTTTCCTGTATCGAGTCACTGACTGTCTCTCCACTGTCTCGAATTGATGTCTTCCCGCTTCCTTAAACTCTTTCTAAAACTGAAATTCTCGTTGTTCCTCTCTCCAAAAAAACCTAACGCCTCTAGCTTGCTGCCTTGGTGTCACTTTCGATTCTGACCTAATGTTCTCACCACACATCCAGACAGTGACCAAATCCTGTTACTATCAACTCAAGAACATCGCCCTTGTCCGCCCCTTTCTGACGCAAGATACCGTGAAGGTGCCGGTTCATGCTCTTGCCATTTCATGACTTGATTACTGCAACTTGCTCCTTATTGGCCTCCCAACTCCTGTATTGCCTCTTTGCAATCTGTAATGAATGCAGGTGCCAGACGCAGCTAGCGTACCTCCCCACTCTGCCAGTCCCTCCATTGGCTGACTGTACATTTCAGGATACAGTTTAAAATACTGACGCTCACGTTCAAATCGCTCAATAACTCAACTCTTCGATACTTGTCAAGCACGTCCAGTCTAGACAACTCCGGTTGGCAGACGATTTCCGTCTACACGCGTGCGGCCAACTCTCGCCTCCAAGACTGCACAAAGGCAGCTCCGGTCCTGTGGAATGACTTGCCTCGCCCTATCTAGTCTTCAAGAAATCCCTCAAAACCCATTTCTTCAGATTAGCGTGCCACATCACTGATGCAACTCATCCTTCTGCTCTCCCACTCACACAGGATTGATGATGTTTCCATGGCTGCACCATTCCTGAACCGCTGGCATTGATGATCCTGACTTCCATTAAAACGCTCCTGTTCTTCCTCAACCCCAATCCCTCTAGATCAGTGTTTGCCAAACCTGTCCTCAGGACCCTCCGCCTCGCCAGGGTTGCCAGATATCTGAAGCACAGAACAGGTGATATGATTTGCTGCTCAGGGATTGC
The DNA here is from genome assembly GCA_009667805.1 of Leptobrachium leishanense. NCBI lineage: Eukaryota > Metazoa > Chordata > Amphibia > Anura > Megophryidae > Leptobrachium > Leptobrachium leishanense. Next base: position 88,579,838 of record CM019064.1, on the reverse strand, counting down.
AGGATTCTGTATGCTTTTCCCCAAAGTGATCTGCAAAATCTGGCCTGGTTGAGGGTCCCGAGTACAGGTTTGGGAAAAACTGCTCTAGATTGTAAACTGTTATGAACAGGGCCCTCTACACCCCTTGTTTCCATCCTATGTCCAATTATCTATATCTTCTTCCCTTTGGCTATTGTAAAGCGCTGCGGAAAGTGTTGGACAGTGGACCTGGTTTTCAGGAGTTGGTATTACACAGAAACGTGTAGACTGTCATTACATTTTTTTACATTTAAAATGTGTGTAGGTTCTGCTCATGCTTCCCAAATAATCTCTTCTAGATTTGTGACACTGTTTATTGCATGTATTGTCTAATGCTACAGAGGTTGTGTATAAGGGTAATTTCCAGGACGATGTTCTAAAAGTAGAATGATCTGCTTGGAAACCCACATGATGCACCTGCTGATTCCTGCACCTTTTGAAAGGTTGACATGGTCCTCTTTCATAGATCAGTTCTACGTTTCTCTTGAACTGCATATATTCTGTTCTACAACCCCACCATAGGCCCTTGTAAAAGATAAAATTGGCTGCACCAAGACAAAAATGACTCCTTCAATATTGGAACTCTAGAGAATTAAAAATGGGATTTAAATTCTCCGCCATTGCTCTTTTGACGTATGCTGTGACCGTTTACTTTTGTTGTGGAACTACCTAATTAAGACTCTTGCAAAGTGCATTAAGAGCAAGAGATAGAGATGAATGTGTTAGCAGGTTTATATTGTTACATTATGGATAAAATTTAAAAATTTAAGAACCTTTTAGGGAAAGACTCCTGAAACTGATCGTAAGGGATCTGTATACTCTATGGATAAAAATTACAAAAAATATCGGCCAAACTATGACTAATACACACGCCATTAGAAAAGATTGAAAATCAAGTAGAAAATATAGACCTAGAGTCCTAGAATAAAAACATCGTCAATGTTTCAATTGTTAGAGAACAATAAAGTCATTCCATTCAAAGCCTTAATTTCTAGAAAGATGATAAATGATAAGGATCTATTTAGCTACCGGAGGGTTAAACATTTTATAATGTCCTCTCCATCCCCTATCAATCGAACAGTGATATAGAAGTATTTTTTTAAGGGGGATTGGACAGATAGGTCGATGAAGAAATCCTATCATTTATGACCCATGAATACAAACCTATTAAAAAGTGGGAAAGCGATCTTGGTAAGGTGTGGGAAGATATAGATTGGTATAAAGCAATGACGTTACCAGAGCAGGCAGTCTTTTCCGTAGACTTTTTTTGAAGTACATGTCAAACTCGTTTTTAGATGGTATATGACCCCTACCAAGTTTATTTTGAAGAAGTAGTAAAAACTCACAATTGTGTTGGAGATGTGGTTGGCAATTAGGATCTTTTAGACCTATGTGGTGGGTTTGCCCAAATATTAGAGAAACATGGAAAGAAATATCACGAATGATGGACTCCCATTTACATCTTGACCTGTCAACTTTAAACACTAGTCAAAAAATTGTGTATCCATAACGGTTTGGCAGTAAAACCTGATAATACTTAGAAACTGGAGGTCAATAGATCCATTGAACAGGAATGATCTCAATCAGCAGATTGATTTCCATGTGAGGATGGAAAAAGGTTTCTCTGGGATTATTTTTAATAATTATGACTATAATCAGTGGTTGCCATACTGCATAAAAGAAAAAGAAATGCCCTGTAACATGATGGGAATGAATGTTGTGTGAAAGAAGAATGTACAGGTGAAGCTCGAAAAATTAGACTATCGTCCAAAAGTTCATTTATTTCACTAATGCAACTTAAAAGGTGAAACGAATATGTGAGACTCATTACATGCAAAGCAAGATAGTTCAAGCCGTGATTTGTCATAATTGTGATGATTATGGCTTACAGCTCATGAAAACCCCAAATCCACAATATCAGAAAATTAGAATATTGTGAAAAGGTGCAATATTCTAGGCTCAAAGTGTCCCACTCTAATCAGTTAATTAAGCCATAACACCTGCAAAGGGTTCCTGAGCCTTTAAATGGTCTCTCAGTCTGGTTCAGTAGGAATCGCAATCATGGGAAATACTGCTGACCCGACAGTTGTGCAGAAAACCATCATTGACACCCTCCATAAGGAGGGAAAGCCTCAAAAGGTAATTGCAAAAAAGTTGGATGTTCCCAAAGTGCTGTATCAAAGCACATTAATAGAAAGTTATGAGGAAGGGAAAAGTGTGGAAGAAAAAGGTGCACAAGCAGCAGGGATGACCACAACCTGGAGAGGAGTGTCAGGAAAAGGCCATTCAAAAGTGTTGGACTTTCACAAGGAGTGGACTGAGGCTGGAGTCGGAGCATCAAGAGCCACCACACACAGACGGATCCTGGACATGGGCTTCAAATGTCGTATTCCTCTTGTCAAGCTGCTCCTGAACAACAAACAACATCAGAAGTCTGTTGCTCAGTGGTCCAAAGTCCTCTTTTCTGATGAGAGCAAATTTTGCATCTCATTTGGAAACCATGGACCCAGAGTATGGAGGAAGAATGGAGAGGCACACACTGCAAGGTGCGTGAAGTACAGTGTGAAGTTTCCAGTCTGTGTTGATTTGGGGAGCCATGTCATCTGCTGCTGTTGGTCCACTGTCCTTCATTAAGTCCAGGATCAACGCAGCCGTGTACCAGGAGATTTTGGAGCAATTCATGCTTCCTTCTGCAGACAAGCTTTATGGGGACTTCATTTTCCAGCAGGACTTGGCACCTGCCCACACTGCCAAAAGCACCAAAACCTGGTTCAATGACCATGGGATTACTGTGCTTGATTGGCCAGCAAACTCACCTGACCTGAAGCCCATAGAGAATTGCATAATCTGTCTATTGTGTTAATTTAAAATTCATCAAATCTTAACACAATAGACAGATTATGCAATTTGCTATATCAAATATACATACAGGTGAAACTTGAAAAATTAGAATATCGTGCAAAAGTGCATTTATTTCAGTAATGCAACTTAAAAGGTGAAACGAATATATGAGATAGTTCAAGCTGTGATTTGTCTTAATTGTGATGATTATGGTTACAGCTCATGAAATCCACAATCTCAGAAAATTAGAATATTACATGCAATCAATAAAACAAGGATTGTACATAGAACAATATGGGACCTCTGAAAAGTATTAGTATGCATATGTGTTCAGTACTCAATTTGGGCCCTTTTTGCAGCAATTACTGCCTCAGTGCGGCGTGGCATGGAAGCTATCAGCCTGTGGCACTGCTGAGGTGTTATGGAAGACCAGGATGCTTCAATAGCGGCCTTCAGCTGTTCTGCATTGTTCAGTCTCATGTCTCTCACCTTTCTCTTGGCAATGCCCCATAGATTCTCTACGGGCTTCAGGTCAGGCGAGTTTGCTGGCCAATCAGGCACAGTAATCCCATGGTCATTGAACCAGGTTTTGGTGCTTTTGGCAGTGTGGGCAGGTGCCAAGTCCTGCTGGAAAATGAAGTCGGCATCCCCATAAAGCTCGTCTGTGGAAGGAAGCATGAATTGCTCCAAAATCTCCTGGTAGACGGCTGCGTTGACCCTGGACTTAATGAAGGTCAGTGGACCAACACCAGCAGATTACATGGCTCCCCAAATCAACACAGACTGGAAACTTCACAGTGGACTTCACGCACCTTGCAGTGTGTGCCTCTCCATTCTTCCTCCATACTCTGGGTCCATGGTTTCCAAATGAGATGCAAAATTTGCTCTCATCAGAAAAGAGGACTTTGGACCACTGAGCAACAGACTTCTGATGTTGTTTGTTGTTCAGGAGCAGCTTGACAAGAGGAATACGACATTTGAAGCCCATGTCCTGGATCCGTCTGTGTGTGGTGGCTCTTGATGCACTGACTCCAACCTCAGTCCACTCCTTGTGAAAGTCCCCAACACTTTTGAATGGCCTTTTCCTGACAATCCTCTCCAGGCTGCGGTCGTCCCTGCTGCTTGTACACCTTTTTCTTCCACACCTTTTTCTTCCACACTTTTCCCTTCCTCATAACTTTCTATTAATGTGCTTTGATACAGCACTTTGGGAACATCCAACTTCTATTGCAATTACCTTTTTGAGGCTTTCCCTCCTTATGGAGGGTGTCAACGCTGGTTTTCTGCACAACTGTCGGGTCAGCAGTCTTTCCCATGATTGTGATTCCTACTGAACTAGACTGAGAGACCATTTAAAGGCTCAGGAACCCTTTGCAGGTGTTATGGCTTAATTAGGTGATTAGAGTGGGACACTTTGAGCCTAGAATATTGCACCTTTTCACAATATTCTAATTTTCTGAGATTGTGGATTTGGGGTTTTCATGAGCTGTAAGCCATAATCCTCACAATTATGACAAATAACGGCTTGAACTGAGTCTCATATATTTGTTTCACCTTTTAAGTTGCATTACTGAAATAAATGAACTTTTGCACGATATTCAAATTTTTCAAGTTTCACCTGTATGTATATTTGATATAGCAAATTGCATAATCTGTCTTGTGTTAAGATTTGATGAATTTTAAATTATCATGCTAAGATATTGACTGAATATCATTTTGATTTCTATTGATTTATGGAAGAAATAAATATTTTTACTTTCTTTTGTTTTCAATACAGATGATGGTGATGATGATGATGATAATCTATATTTACATAAGGGTCATGGTACTTCAATGCATCTGTGTAGACCGGTTTCCTTTTTTTTGAAGAAAAGATTCCTCTATAACAGAGGTATTGACTCTCTAATACCATACGATCCTTATTAGCTAGATCAGTGCAACATTGTTGCAGAAAAATCGAAGGTACATTGACCAAAATTCGCTCAACTTGTGTTTCATTGCCGCTATTCATGGAAATTTCATCAGGAGCTTTGCAATAAATGATACAGGGTGAGATTTAGAAGACGATTCTGTGAGTTCACGTAATTCTACTCATTTGAGACACCTGACATTTAACGAGCATGAATACACATATGCAGGTGAAACTCGAAAAATTAGAATATCGTGCAAAAGTTCATTTATTTCAGTAATGCAACTTAAAAGGTGAAACTAATATGTGAGACTCATTACATGTAAAGCAAGATAGTTCAAGCCGTGATTTGTCATAATTGTGATGATTATGGTTACAGCTCATGAAAACCCCCAAATCCACAATCTCAGAAAATTAGAATATTACATGCAATCAATAAAACAAGGATTGTACATAGAGCAATATCGGACCCCTGAAAAGTATAAGCATGCATATGTACTTGGTTTGGGCCCCTTTTGCAGCAAGTACTGCCTCAATGCGGCGTGGCATGGTGGAAGCTTCTTATTTTTTTCCTGCAATAGGGACTCTCTTGGAATATGTAACACCTTTTTTGTAGGCTCTTTTTAAGATTTTATTAGGGAACCCCTTTGCTCTAAAATCCTGTCGTAATTCCTTAGCTTTTAATATGAATTCCTGATCGCTAGAACATGTTCTTTTTTAATCTTCGATATTGGCCATATGGAATGCCTTGTTTAAGTGGAATAGGGTGATAACTCTGCCAGTTCAGGAGACTGTTGCTGTCTCTTTTTTTATAGTTTTGTTTCTCCTTCTTGATTATTTTTTTGACATAGCTATGTCCAAAAAGTTCAATAAATAAAGGTTTATTTTAATGAGTGAATTTTGGTCAATGTACCTTGAATTTTTCTGCAACAATGTTGCGCTGATCTAGCTAATAAGAATTCTGTGGTGTTAGAGAGTCAATACCTCTATTTGTTATAGAGGAATCTTTTCTTCAATGTCAGTAGGTGTTTAATCACCAACCTCTCTAATTGGTACGTTCCATTATAACGTCGTTAGGGAATCATGGTTGCATCATGATCCTAGATGGCTGTTTTGATCGATTTCCCTTTTTTAAAAAAAAATCTTTATTTTGAAAAAGAATATGCGTAGATACATCAAACAATAAGCATGGAAATGCAATAAAGACATCAGAAAGGGCTAATAGGCCGTTAAGCCATCTTGATAGATATCCAAAATACCCCCCAGACAATAACAAGAGTCCACAACACTGCTGAACGGAAAAGTGGGGTGCAGCCGGGGATATGGGGGGAAAGCGTAAATGGAGTGGGGACTGAGCCTATACAAATTCCCAGCCCAACTGGGGAGACCCCCAGGGCCAGAGTAGAGGCCAGGGGATCCAGTGCCGGCAGAGCCTAGGTGCCACCCCAGGCCTGGATTACCTGGAGGCGAAGGGGAGAGTGAGGGGGGGGGAGCCAGAGCCCCAGCAACAAACATACCCCACTTTAGAAGTCAGCTAGTGCGTAAAAGTAGAAAGGGGGGGGGACAGAGGGTTTAAGAAGGTCACCCTCCAAAAGCCCAAAAAGCTGAACGAAAAAATCAGTCCAAAGAAAAGGAGACCAGCAAACTTAGGTCTATTTCTAATACTATTCTTTACAGTGTTTTCCAAACCTGTCCTCCGGTGCACCTAACAGGTCAGGTTTGTCAGATATGTCAAGCACAGCACAGGTGATATGATTTGCTGTTCAGTGATTGCAGGATTCAGTCTGCATTTCCACAAGGTGATCTGCAAAACTTGGCCTGTTAGTGGTACTTGAGGACCGGGGTTGGGAAACACTGCTTTACAGCATCACACAGGCACCATTATTATTAAATAGACACAATAAACCTGAAACATCTAGAGATACATTTATTTTGTGATGAAAACTGTCAACATTGACCTGTATCTTGTTAAATAAGGCGAAGTGATGCATTGAAAAATATACATAGTTTATTTAACCAATCTTTTTTGCTTTGCTGATGCTGATTATTGTTGGGACAGAGCCCTTTATTGCTCTGTACCTGCAGGTCTGAGCAGAGAAAGAAATCCAGACAACAATACAGAGTTGTGGCTTCCAGTCAAGTCTGGGCCCGTCTTCTGTAGCCGTGAGACTTAACAGTAGCAAAAGGAGTTTCCAAACCTTGCCTGCTGGCCTGTGTAATAATACCTAGGATGCTCCTTTCTGTCTGAGCCAATGCAAACCTCCCACGTGTCCATGTTCAGGACGTGCAGTCCCTCTTTTACAACCAAATCTCTCTTGGTTCTTTCCTGCCCATCTGTTTGGAGCTCTGTATATTTGGAGGTGGCACTATAAACCACTGCCTTGTGTCTCTGAAGTCTAATAAATGCTGGCAGAAATTGCTTGGTATAAATTACTTATTTGAAAATCACATTTTTTATTTGCACAAATGGCTGTGAAGTCATCTAAAAATTCTTCGACTAGCCCGGTCCCTAGCCACAACTACAGCCACCTTCCTTACTCACGTCTGCCCCTCTTTTGGCTGTTTGAAATGTCAGGAGGTGCGCTCATATGGGAAGTCTGCAACCTGGTATTTCCTCTTGGCTCTGAAAAATGTTGTATGATGTGGTTCAAGGATTCGTTTCCTTTTTTTTCGCAGCATCTGGATACAAGCTTGAGAAAAAAAAATGTAAGGGTAGTCACAAGTGCCATTTCCAGAGAAACGAAAGCATAATAAACCCAGGGACCAAATAGGCCATTCAATGTCTCAAGCGATGGATCTATCGCAGACCTCACCTGTTTCCATCATTATGTATTACCATGTTCATCCTCTGGCATCACAGAATGAGGGTCCAGGCGCAGTCCACCATGACTGGCCATTTGCTGTGAACTTGACACATTGACTCATTTGCCAATTGTCTGCCAGATATGAGTGGAGGGTTAAGAACAGAAGCGTGGGACCTCCAGTGGAATAAATGATTAAGACCTTCGGGTCGAAACGTTACTGTTTTTGCTTCACGGGGTCTGCTGTCACCGAATAAATTCCTCTTCACTTTATTCCACTGGAGGTCCCACACTTCTGTTCTTGTTTTGACATTTGGGACTGGCAGCGTCCTTACCTCGGTGGTGACCTCGTGGATGTTTGGTTAGGGCTCCCTCCCGGCAGAGATTGCGGTGGTCTCGTTATGAGTGGAGGGTCGTTCTGTAAGATAGATCTTCTGCTCTGGAGTCTGGACTCTGTCACTCCAGAGACATGCCACTAGAAGTGAATGACAGCAAATTACTTGAGATTTCCCTGTAATAATGCATTACTCGTATAAAAGTCCCTGTCAAATGAGCCCAGCTTATGTTAGGCACGACAGGTGCTCTTTAACCTCTCCAGTACATTCTCTCTTTTACTTCATATTATGATCCGGATACACTAATCTTTCCTTCTAGACACACTTTTTTTTTTTATTCTGGAGCAGAGGTTGGCTATATTACCCAGGAGACAATTCCTTAAAGGTTTTCTCTAGGGTAAAAACAGAAGGGGGTGATGGAGGAGTCAAGCATGAACCCCTTCTGACCCTCCCCGCCTACCTTCTTGTTTTAACCCTTTAGATTTTGCTTAACTTCACCTGGAATACAGTGCTGGGCTCCCTCAGCACGCAGGTTCTTTTGGGGACTGAGCCCCTGACTAGGAGGCCTGAACGCTTTCCGGTGCCATCTCACCATTAACCATTGCATTACACCCTTAACCCCACCCTTCCAGGCTGTAATTTTATATTCATTTTAGTGTACTTATATAATATATGTATACACAGACAACATACAGTGCGATCCACTGAAATATAATATTAGAGATTTTAAGGACCAATGACGGAACTGTTCCGTCATAAATGCATTGACTTTAATGACCCTTGGTCCTTAAGGGGTTAAAACCACCTTTTGTAATGGAGCAATGATTGAGTTTGCTCACATTTTATGATCCTAAAATGTTGATTGCCACAGCTTCAATCTACTAAATCCCAGCAGGTCCCAACTCTAGGGTTTGTGTATGTTTATATATATATGGTTTTTTTTTTATTATTCTTTTAAAGGAACACTCGGGGCTAAAAATCCCCCCCTTTTTTTTACATTAAAATATACCTATTCCCTACCGTGTGTGTGTGTGTTTTTTTTAAAATGTAGTACTTACCCTAAAAACCACTTGTTTCCAAAGTTTTTTTTTTTTATTTTTTATATATACTCCGCTCCCGTCCAGAAAATGCTGAACTTGGCTAATGGTTTACTTGAGAAGCGCGCATGCACGCCTCTCACGTAAACCAGCCAATCAGCAGGCTTCCTCTTCTAATTGGATTAGTGTTACGCGCAACATTAATCCCAGCCGCAGACTATGCTGGCGGCTCGCTCCTGCCAGATACTGCAGCGAGTTGGAGACGTCAACGCGCTGAAAGCGCGATGACTTCTCCTACTTGGCAATAGTCGGCAGAAGCGGGAAATATGAATCCCGCTCTGCTGACTGACAGCTGGGAGGGCGGAGTAAAGTCCTCCGCGTCTCTCAGCTGTTTTCAGCTGTTTTAGCTGATCGGCTGAGCAGAGGGAGGGGGGAAAGACGAGGGCATACTCAGGGCATCATGACCACCTAAAAAAGCTTAGGTGGTCATGTTGCCTAGAGAATATCCCTTTAAGGGAAGCCTATCTGGTTCATGCCACCTAACTTGATCTGGGCTTTTAGCCGTCTTTGATAAATGTCCTACATAATATCGGCATCACATCGCAAGAGTTTTCTGTTTGCTCTTTCATCTGTTTGTTTGATTTTCTTTTTGTTTCTGTTGTGACATTTCCCCCAGATTCCACCCTGATCCATGTTTCTTGGAGCTGTATAAACGAACATACTTTTTTTTTTTTTCTTTTCTTTCACCCGAGCACATCCCATTCTGCTTGTCCCAGACAGTCGTCAGATGTCACGTCTGCCAAGAACATGTGGGAAGAGATGTCTAATAATACGCCAGCTCCATTGCTCTCATGTTAAGCGGGGTAAGCCTGCGTATGCCGTCCTTGTGCTTCCTGTGTGCCAGAAAACACACTTTTTTTTTCTAGCACAGCGGAATCCACAGGCGAGTAATCCTAACAAAAACTAAAAACTCAAAGTGGCTGATGTACAAGGTTTTTTTTTTTTTTTTATGTACTTGCTCCTGGCCCATCCCACATTCCATGTGGCTGCCAATTTCTGAGCAGTGTATGCAGACTTTTAGCAGAGTTTTTCATCTTAAGAGAGCAGACAGAGCTTTTTGTGCTCAGTCTCTTTGCTTTACCCCCAGTGCCAACAAGACACTGGACCGCAGCGCTGGCAGGGGAAGCTCTCCACCCTGATCTCAGGAAACTGCCCACTCTTCTCTGTTCATCCCTTCCCATTGCATGAGTTACAGTTTGCCTGACACAGGGATATGGGTGAAAATCGCGGCATCAGAATTCACCTATAGATCGGCTGCGTGCGTAATTGCCCTCTGCTGCCAGGTATGCCAACTTTTTCCACTTTCACAGCTTATAATTTTGCTTCTAGAGCAGCAAAGTCTTGCCATTCCAGGTGTTTTGGTGATACGATGTGGCTGAGCATCTTGGAGAAGCAGTCCTCAATCTTCTTGAGTGCCTGCTCTAGAATATAGGAAGTTCTACACTGCACATTCTTCTGTGTCGCATTAGCGCCTATATATTTCCTATGTTTACATACTGTTTCTCATAGGCGGTTAGAGGACATTAAGTATGTGGGGTAGCAACTGTTTTCTGTTTAGAAACTATTAAAATTGTGTATATATTTTCCATTTCTTGGGTTGTTCCTGTAGGTATCACTTTAATACTTGTTTTACATTCAGCAACTCTTGAACATCTAATACTCCAGCTGTATCAACCCCAGAATGTTTTATGCTGTGGAATTACTGAATGTTTATAAAAAAATAAGGAACGTACTCCTCCTGCTTGTGTGAATCCGTTCAGATTCACCAGTAAAGCATGCCATTCCTGTTGGATCATTGTTTTTTTCCCTCTTGAAAAGCTGCCTGTTTAAACCAACTATCATCTGTCTAAAATGTGTCTCTTTTAAAATGTTGATTAATCTTTATGGAGGATTTACCTTTTAAAACGCCAGTGTCTAATGTGCACTCTGCACGCCTTCTATGAGGAAATACAACACTAGTTGAAAAATCTAGATGAAGCCCCTAACACAATCAAACTCCTACTAGGCTTGGGACGACACGTAGAATACTATATTCAGCTCTAACGTAAGTAAAATAAGCCATAGACTGAATTTTGTGAGTGATGGCTGACCTTGACATGCTGTACCTTTTCCAGTCTTCATGCTGGCTGAGTGTCATGTGACAGGAGTTCTGCAGCATCTGCGGTGTCGGGGTCCTTCATCTATTATGGTACACAAAGATGACAGGAAGAAAAAAAGTATGTTACCCTCGCTAACCTCTCAGCATTGGCAGCAATGAGATGATGAACTAGTTCATTATGGTTACAAATGTGTTTAAGGCTCTAAGTGCGCCCAGTAGAATGCCACATTTGCATGTACCAAAGGCCATGCTCTGGGAAATTCAAAGCGTGCGCTTTGCAGGAGTATTGAAGAGATAATGAAAAGAAATCTTGAAATCTGAGACATCGGAAGCAAATCGCACAGGTATACAAAAGTTTAATTTAGTGTCGGGAGTTTTAATGTTGATGTTATGACGTTTTACTTACAGCCACTCATCATCATCATAATTATTTTCTATATATTTTTTCTCCCCTCAAACTCCCAACTTGACAGTACAAGTCAGCAGGCAGCTACAAACCTTTCAGCGTTGATTTACAGGGATCTCAAACTCTGACACCCCCCCCCCCACCGATGTTTCTGAACTACAACTCCCTTGTTCTCTGGCCATCTATTTCATTCAAAGTATTAAGGGAATTGTAGTCAATAAACATCCGGAGAGCTGGAGTTGGGGATGCTTATCGTAAACTATTTCCGTAGATTTCTTCCAGGCCCCTAAACCAGGGCTTGGCAAACTTGGCCCTCCAGATGTTTTCAAACTACATATCCTGGGATGCTCAGCTACTCAATGGGTTGGCAGAGACTTGGGGAAATGTATTTCCAAAACATCTGGAGGGCCATGGTTGCTGACCCCTGCCCTAAACATAATAAGAGTTTCTTGCATCTCATCTTGAAGGTCATGGTTTGGCTTGAGGTCCTGGGACTGTGCAGACTGTTGGATAAATCCTAATTCCACCATTTATGTTGGTGGAACCAGCTTGAGATGCACAGTAACTTACATGTAACCTATGATTACTATGCTTCATTTTGAAGTGGGCTACCAGACATGGCACACCGCTAGGGTGGTCTGAGGGTCTGTTTGGTTGTTTAAATAACCAGGAAAAATGTTTGAAAATGGCATGGCGGTAGAATGTAACCTTTTTAACAAGTTAAGGTTTCCCGGCTTATTTTTTGTCCCGGGCTGTCAAACTCAAGCCCCAAAGATGTTTCTGACCTACAACGCCCGTGATTCCCTGGCCATATAATGAATTCTGGTTATTTTAGGCATCAACGTCTGGTGGTGCGGGAGATGGACAGCCCTGAGTCTAGTCTGTCAAGTTTTGCATACATGTGTGCATATATGTGTGTGCCAGGAGAGACGATTATCCAACAATAAGGTTGCTCATCGGTATCATACTGCCCCTTTGCCTCCAATATTGTCCCCTAGGTGCTCTCCAACACTTATATCCGAGCTTTGTGACGGCGTGTCCCCAAGATTGTGCTTCCAAGTATGCTAGGTGCAGTTACATTTGTAGCAATCATCCGGCACCAATCCAAAAACTCCTAGTCACTGAGTCTAGAATATATAGATATATGTAAATTCGATAGGTCGTGTTAGTCCAGAGGCCAAAATCCCCAGTGTGTATGTATGTGTGTATATATATTAAACAGTAGTTGTAAGTTGTGTGTTTATATGAAATGTAGTTTTTAAGTGCAAAGCATATACTGCAATACCAGAGCTACAAGACGTTTATGTCACCTTCCCATTCCTCCATCAACAAAGTTTTCAGCTTTCAGTAACGCCACTTCACTGACTTAACACCAGAGAGCGAGTAATTTGATATGTAATGTAACATACAGTATATGGTCTTGCAGGGTTTGTGACAGCTTTATTGCTAGTGAAGTTTATAAGGTTTGAGATCACACCTGGCAGGTACACCTATGACATAAAATAGTATTTCTTCACCTGTCTGGCACTAATAGTATTTATTGATGGGGAGGTGGGTGTTTCTCCGTGAGCTTCTGGATTGAAGTAGGATTGCAACGAACAATTATTTTCATAATCCATTAGTTGGCCAATTATTTTATTGATCGATTCAATGGATTAAAAAAAAATTAAATATAAAAAAATGTAAATATGGAATAAATCTACCTGGAAAATAAACAATACAATATTGCAGATCATACAAAATTTTTAAAAATATACAGTTAAAATGCGCTCACAAAGGACATAAATATGCACATATTAGTGTGTAACTATGCTTAAATTGCCCAAATCAACCACCCCCTTGTTTTTTTCTTTTTCAAACACAATTTGCATAGTGTACATAACGTTTGTGCGTATACATGCAAATTGTATAACTTTTTTAACGTGTGTATTTTTCGCACACAAGGTATGCGATCGACTGGTCAGAGTGATGGATTGATGCGGTATGCACTGTGATAGACATGATAATGTCAGCACGCAAAACGGGGTGAGTGGGGGGGCACTGCACACAGCCTGGACCACTTTAATACACTAAAGTGGTCAGAGTGCAATAATAGTGCCCTTTTAAAATAATTTCACAGACAGAGTGGGGGAGGACACAACAGAAAAACAATAGGCAAGCGCTCATTAAACCTCTGGTTAGATAGTAAGGGTCACAAATAGTGAATGAGTATGCTATACAATCATATTCTGGAATTTAACCAAATGGTCACCAGGATTGTGCATCAATAAATAGGGGTCAAAAGGGGTCAAAGTACATTGTTCACCCTCACCAGACAAATAACTGATATTACCCAAGAAATATCCTCGGTGTGGTTCATTTTCATGGCAGATACACGTAAAATATAAATAAAACACAGTGCAGTACAGTAGATCATACAATATTTAAGCAAGGGGCCGGACCCAAATGTGGGAGGGAGTTTGGGGGAAGAGATTGGACCGGAGACTGTGTGTGGGGTGATGGGACAGGACTCCAGCTCTAGGTAACGATAAAACACAAGCAATACTGCTCCTACACCCAGTGGCAGAACAAGGGTCTGTGCTATAGTTTAGTTCTGCTACTGTGGTAAACTAAATCCAAAATACTGGTGATGTCTAATATAACCCTAGTACTAAATCCTACAGATTAAAGCAGCGGCACGTTTTCTCCGATGTAGTGTCTGAGGTTATTAACATTTAACAGTCTGCCCCTAAACCCTGTGTGCCATACATAGTCATAGACCGAATAATCAATAATGAGAATAGTTGGCAACATTGATTAGTTGTTTCAGCCCAGGCCTGTTCAGTTCCTTAGCTGCTGCTGAATTGCTACATTGCAGCAGGTCAGTTTTCTGCAGCAGTCTCACTGAACACTTTAGCTGTGAATAAGGACTTGCTAACTTCGCACTTGCAGCAGCTGAGGAACTGAACATGCCTTGACGAGGCACTTCTATGTTATGGCTGTATATTTTTGATTTCCGTTTTACTAGAGAGGGCAAAAGTCTTATCTAGGGATCAAATCCTTCTCTCCCTTTTATGTGCCCTTAAATAATTGGGCAGATAGTTATAACAGCATCTGCCCAATTTATTTTATTTTAGCTATAAATAGCTGATTTTTCTTCCTCAGAGTTCCTCTGTTCAAGCTGCTTGTCCACGTCTGCTCAGACCTTCCGAAAATGCAGCAGTCTCTGCAGCTTTTTTTCTTGACACAATTTGCGTTGCGTACCTACGTTGCACATCACTCGGAACACATGTACTTCCTGTACGCAAATTCGGTTGCAACTGCGCAGAACAATGGATTTGAGCTGCATCTGAAGAACCAATCCTCGGCAGCCCCTCCCATCACTATCATGGGCGGGCTGAAAGGGTGTGTGCTGACATCGCCAGTGACCATTCTGGCGACCGTGAAATGAAAAATCCTTGCTGGTGTGGGTGGAAGAAACTCCTTCACGCTGTGAACTGTCTGGCCAATTTAAAATGCTGAAGTGGTCAGGATGTGTAGAGTGCCCCTTTACCCTGGGTTCACACCTGAGTGTATCTCATATGCGCATTTTATGACCGTATTAGGCTAGGGACAGATGAGCGCATTTTCTGCAGCCACCGTCAAAATGTACGTCGATGCGTGCGCACGCATTTTTCACGGAATACGCTTAAGTGGTCAGACGATGCGCAATTCTGGACGTATTTCATGACGGTGGGGTAAAAAGAAGTCTAGGGAAATCCGGCTGTTTGAACGTTATGTTGGCCGCACACTAGCAGCGTCTGACATCTCCTAATCACGCACACACGCTGCTATGCTGGCCGCAGCGCACTTTGTACTCAGTAGCAGCGGTTTAACGTTCGATAAAAATGCGTTCATTTGCTGGTTGCGTGGGTCGGCGCACTTTCGTACGCACGTACTGCGTATATTGGCGTCATTGGCCGTTATGTGTGCTACTGCCGCCGTGATTTAGTGCGCTGCACGCGCGTTCGACTGCCCCACTCTGACCCTAGCCTTACCTGGCGTTTTTCGCGAATTAGAAAAACGCACGTCGTACACGCGGTTTTTTGATTGACTACGGAGGCGTCCAATGAAAAAGACTTCCTGAGATGCACCATTTCCTGTGTCTTTGTAGATATCCATGTAACAGACTGCAAACAACACACTCTCCCCTGTTAAACAAACGACGACGCACTGCAGCAATAGTTTCAGTTCCTCCATGCTTCCAGGTCGGCCGAAAAGTGTGCCTGGAGTCCCCAGGGTGTGGTCTTTTGTGCCTGTTGCCATGTGCGGAACTCGCGATCATACGCGCGTTTTTAATGACAAAAACGTGCAAACGCCCATTTCAGTGCGTTCACGTTGAAGTCTATGGACGCAAATGCACTGTAATACGCACCAAAGAAGCTCCTGTACTTCTTTGGGCGTAAGGCGTTCCTGCGTGCTGTAATATACCCAGGTGGGAACCATGCCCATAGGAAACAATGAGATTTCAGTGTTTGAGCGTTTTACAGCACGTAGGAACGCACTGTAAAACGGCCAGGTGTGAACCTGGCCTTACGTGACGGTGTAAGGTTCTCTGAGCTGTCTATACGCACATCACTGCAATAGAGCGGTTTCCACTGGGTGTATTTAATCATTTATAGTGACTATAGAAGTATCAATTAAATATTTCTACTTTACATAGACTTATTGTCATGTTTATTCTTACATAAAATATTTTGCTAGATCACTTATAAAATGGGTGTGACTGGTTTAATGACTTGGTTACAAGCTGACAATTTACCTGCACCCCCATTTTCCAAGTGTATTGTGAAATTAAGTCTGGTGTTTGTTTTGATACTTGGTTAATGCAGAATTACATTTGCCATACATGCTTTCTTCTTTCGGGAGGCTTGATAGAACTTGTAACCTGCATTCTGGGTGTGTAACCCCAACAGTGCAAACCAGGGATATAAGTATGTTTTTTAAAAGGAGGCACGTCGGATCATCTGTCGCTTGTGTTTTGCCTGCCAGGTCTACACTCGCGTAGATCTATTGAAAACACGGCAGCTAGTGTGCTCTGTTCTCTGAATAAATGCTCCCACACTGAATATTCTATTGTATAATGCATGTTTTAGCACTCTTAATTGGATTTGTATGGAAAAACAACCTTTGTACTCAGGGGTGGGCATGATCGGATAATTCGATCCTGTTTTTGACTTTTTATGTAGCAATCTACACTTTTTTTGCTTAATGCTTATGTTCTTTAACAAGAATTAAGTGTTTATTTTCCCCCGTTTGGAAGTAATAAATAGAACCTATATCCACATCCTAAAATAAAGACTACGCACACCTGTGCTTACACTTTAGGTTTCCGTTCCGGATATGGGATAGTCCAGCTGGGACCCAGATTTCTGCAGAATCTGGTCTCTTCAGATTGTTTATTCCACAGGCTGGCCACTATATACTAATTAACTGTTTTTCTTTATTTCCTGAGCACCCTTGACATAGTAGCACAGATGGTTCATTTTCTGGTAGGGAAGCCTACTGCTCTTTATTATTCCTATTCTAAAAATGTATTACACTTCTCTTGGAGTTGTGTTTCTTTGTATATTATTTATTGAGATTAGCAGTCTTTGGCTGTAGAAAATACAGAACATCAAGAAACCATTGAAGGAATACTCTAGGGTTAAATCGGAAACATAGGGTCCAAACATTAACCACTGCAAACCTCCTTCATGTATCCTCTTCCTTTTTAACCATTTAGATTGTTTTTAAACATTGTTCTGGAGATTCTGCTGGCATCCTGTAAGCTGCAGCATGTCACATGACCACAGGGAGACTGGATACTCAAGTGAGCTTCCAGCCAATCCAGTGGCTTTTGGTGTCGGAGTATTTTGAGAGCCATTGGTGGAGTTCCATAGGTCCTAAATCCTGATATAATTTCCCACAAGGCTCTATTGGGCTAATTATCATGGACGATATAGTTCCTAAACTTCTGGAGACCAATGTTGAGCACCCCTGGCCTAGAGTATCCCGTTAAGCAATAACAGTGTTTGGAGTAGCAAAGCTTGGTACCTGTGGATCCCTTGGGTCTTAGTCCAGTTTTTCTTGCTTTTGTGTTTTATGGGGGGGGGGGGGGTTTCTTCCCTTTTTAAGAATGTCAAAATCCAGCGGTGAGGACACATAGAAACATAGAAACATAGAAAAATGTCAGCAGATAAGAACCTTTCGGCCCATCTAGTCTGCCCAATTACATGGATACTTTACCTGGATTTATCTTTTGTTTAGTATAGCCTTATGCCTATCCCATGCATGCTTAAATTCAATTACTGTTTTGGCCTCTACCACTTCAACTGGAAGACACAGATGCCAAGCAACACACACTCTTGACATAGCTTTTGGATTGATGTGGAAGACCGAGTGCTTGATAGGTGTGTGAAGACTTACATTCTCACTTATACACTTACGATACCAACAGATGAATTAAAATAATTTTTCCCCCTCGTGAACCTCCGCCAGCCTAAAGAGCAGCTGGGCAGTATGCAAGGGAGTAGTTCTGGTGTGCCACGGTGATCAATACCTGACCTAGAATAATCACATACTGAGGAATCGTTTACATTTCTGTTCGTGGGTATCCGTTTCAATTCATTACAAAAATTGTGAGCTTATTGGTGTAATTGAAACGGATACCCACGAACAGAAATGTAAACGCTTCCTCAGTACCTGCTTGTTCTAGGTCAGGTATTGACTACCGTGGCACACCAGAACTATTTCTACTCCCTCGCATAATGCTCAGCCGCGCTTTAGGCTGGAGGAGGTTCAAGAGGGGGAAAAATAATTTGAATTCATCTGTTGGTATCTAAGATGCAGACACCCCTCTAGATTCTTTTGTGACCCTTGCAAGACTGTTCAGTGACCATTAAATCAGATAAGCGACGTGATGTGTTCTTTGGAACCATATATGAACCATTATCCTATTCGAGAGTCACCGCCTTGTGGATGCTGTTGGAAACAACACGTCAAAATAGTCAAATTTAAAAATATTCCTTACAATTGGATGCTAGGAAAAAAGAATATTTGATTCTGAAAAGCTACAGTTGCAATGTGGCACCATAATCTCATAATTTTCCTGACGCGAGTACCATGCAGAAAAGACCCTTTTTTAATGTTGTGGTTAGAATTTTTAATTCGATTTTAGGTTTAGTATTTGTGCTCATTTTTTAGGGCTATGGTTAACATTAACTGATTCTGCATTATTTTTGCTTAATTTTTAAGCAACAGATTCTCCTCCCTTTGACCACCTTGATGATGGATCTCCAATGATGTCCAGATTAACTGTTAATACTTGGTTCAGCTTTAGTAACGGGAAATAATAACTCGATCTGCAGTGCAAAAGCAAATGAATTTTGGTCTGCAAAAGTTGGCCCCAAAGTTTTAGCCCTGCAGGCATAATGCCCACCGAGCTAAAACTGTAAAATCGGCTGCTGAAAGACTGACATCGGATATTCAGTAGCCGATGCAGGGAATATGAGCTGCATCTGTAACTCAATTTGGTAGTAGATGGCACCATCTACTGGCCAAATGTTATTACAGTAAGGAATACACTGGGAATATGCTCAAATATTTCTTACTGTACAATTAATTAAATATATATTTATTTTTTTTTAAAAACTCTGGTTCCTGACCATGTTGTTTTTTTTTTGGAAAATCCCTTTGAAGTGAAGGCGTTAAATAAGCATATAATGATGAAACACGAATAGGTTGTTTTAATACTTTGAAAATTAATTAGTCGACCGTAAAATGAATGGCATAACTCTCCAATATGTGGTTACATCTCCTGCCAGGCAGAATCATTTTTCCGAACAAGTCAATCTGGACGTCATGTCGGCGTCACGTGGCCTTTGGGGCAGAAGTGATGTCGGAGCCTTGCAATCTAAATCGCATCTCTCCAATTCCTACAAAATCCCCTCTGGGAGCTACAGCTCTGAGCTTCTTGGGATGGCAAGGCTGCGTGAGCATACAGTGCATGTCAATATACTTCTTCTTTTTGGGCTCTATTTTTTTCCCCCCCAATCTCTACAGCAGCTGGGAAAACAAAGTCGGGTTAATACGTGCTGTTTAATTAGAGTGTGGATGCTGAGTAGGCGAAAGTGCGCATGTTGTGGTAGCAGGTGTTTCAGTTTTGCCATAAGGGAAATGGCCTTGGTGTTGGTTTTGCATAAAGTGTTCATGTTTTACAGGATTTTACAAGAAAACGAGCAATCTGTATATAATACTGCGTGCCCGCATACATGACCCACTTTGACTGCTACTGATCCTCATGTGATATATCTGCTTGCCAGTTACTCCAATTACATTATATGCTCTTTTTTCCACTTTGTGAATAAGAGACCATTTAAAACTAAATTAGACCTTTAATTCCTGTATATTTTTTTTTTTTTTTGTCTACCCTACTACAGCAATTCAGATTTTTATCTGTTTCGTTCACCTGGTTCATTTAATACAGAACTTGCGCTTGTTTTCCCAAATACTCAGTCGGGCTCCCTGTGGCTTAATCCACTTGGTATGTTTTTCCTGCTATCAATTTATTTATACAACACCAATAATTCACACTGTGAGTGATTCATGGCCCCAAGTGCGCTTCGAACTCCTTTTGGCAGGCTTGGGTAAGCGATACAAAAACAGCTTTTGTTTTACTGATAAACATCTGTAAACAGAAATCCCGGCCAACTCCTTCAGGCAGGCTCTCCTCAGTATGTATTAATACCTGCAGAGGAGTACATTTACACTTCTCCCAAAATCTCTGCACCCCCAGACATCAAAGGAATATGCAAATCCATTGGGAGCTGCTGGGTGATTGTCTGCTCCTTTATAAATTCCATTAACTTGGTCCAGTGCTGGCCCGTCCAGGAGGCCAGATGGAGCCATGGCCCCAGGCAGCACTTTGCGAGGGTCAGCATTTTGGTCCTCAACTAGGCACACCACACATTACTATGAGGTTTATTGATGTGGAGCTCTTATACGTTCGTGCACGGCACATGTTTTATTTTGAAGGGGGCAGCATTTCATCCTTGGAACCAGGCAGCACAGTGTCTTGGCCCGGCCCTGGCTTGGCCTAATAAATGGAACCGCAACTGGCACATAAGCCTGGCCAGAGGTATGAGGGATACTGTATACTCTGCATCCCTAAGCCAGACGGAGTGGTGGCTCCTGATTGGCTGAATCCGTTCCTGGCCTGGACAATGAGGTCATCAGTAAGAGTGAATTGAAAAAAAACTGCAGAAACTGTTTAAAAATGAAAAATAGATATTTTTATTCCATAATATGTGCGTAATGCTCCCCATAGGGAACGTTTCTTGTGATTGCATAGGAGTATTTTCTTGTACCAGTTTTTTACTCATGACTGCCAGTCTCCTCTTCCTTAGACATGTAGAATTGAACAATAGAAACGAATATACAGATATAATCACTGGCAAAAAAGGTCACACACTCTATTTTTGGATCTCCTGTTGCTGTGGTTATGGCACGCATTCGCCGTGGAATGGTTTTGATAAGCATACGTAAAGTCACAACATTTAAGTTCTGTCCAGAGTCACATTCATATGACTCCCAAGCTCATGTATAAAGGATGGTAGAGGTTGTAGCACTGTGTAAAATCTTCTCCAGCACATCCCAAAGATTCTCAATGGGGCTAAAGTCTGGACTCTGGCCAATAAATGTCTGAAACTGAGGTCTCATGCTCCCTGAGCCACTGTAGCACAATTTGGGCCCATTGAATCCTGGCATTGCCATCTCAGAATATGCCCACTGTACCATCAGGGAAGAAAAAAAACATTGTTGAAAAAACCTGCGCATTCAAAATGTTCAGGTAGTCAGCTGACCTCATATTTTGGCCACCTAATGCTGCTGAACGTAACCCTGACCATTTGAAGCAACCCCAGAGCAGACTAGGCTTGAACGATAGGTGGTGACTTTTATGGGCAAACGTATGTGGTCAAACTGACTTTGAAAGGAAAATAGACACTGAAACCTTGTGTCTGGAGTTAGAAGAAATCGGTTTCCATGGCTGAGCAGCTGGACACAAGCCACACGTTGTCAAGCTCAATGTCAAACGTTGACTGGAGTTGGAATTACTACTGCTTTGTTTAAGGGGGGGGCAAGAGGGATTAGGATCATTTTAGGCCGGTGTCAGACAAGCGCACTAGGTGCGCCCATACTGATGTGCCTACCGGCGTCCGTCACGGTGTTGTGATGCTGCGACAGGGCCGGCTACACGCTGTTGCCCATGTACGAATTGTGTGCGCAACAGCAGCCGTGTTGCATCCGTGCAACAAGACTCCCTGTCAAAGCGCTAGGACATGCGTTGACGGGGCTGAAAAGTGCGATCGAGCCTCTCATGGACGTTCCTTCTGCTCTTCAAAACACTCGTCTGAGCCCGACCTAAAAGAGAAAGAGTGACTTCAGCTGGAAACAGAGAAACTGCCCCGTGATTAAATTTAAATGTTAATTCATTATTTGGCAAACCTTGTCAAAGATGTAGAGCTGCATGAGACGGCTGTAAAAAGATTATATTTGGAGAACAATTTCAAGACTATACTTTTTTGGTAGAGCTGCAAATGCTTTAGATTTAAGAGAAGACCACTATGGCCACATACATTTTGATATGAGAAGTGAGAACTTTCCCATCAGTAGACACTGCATACTTGACATAAGGAAGAGAACATGTGCTTTAACATTGTTTCTTTTCATGCGGATTTCTCCGTGCCTTTTTAGTCCATGTGGCACGATGCCAGGGGATTTAGCTGTGTATTAAGCCACACAAACGCTCCTCCTTGGTGTAGGATCCTAGATTGGTGCGCCACAAGCAATAACTCAATAGTTGTTGACTTGATTTCTTGTCTCTGGAATGCATTGCTGGATCGTGTTCCTAATGAACCACTCCCAGAGTGTCAACATACAGCTCCCTGTGTAAACAAGGCCACAAACGCCACTTTCCATCCAATTTATCTACTGTGAAGTCGTTTTTGTAATCACTGGATTGATATTGTTGAAAACACGACAATACACCAGTGAGTGATTTATACAAATGAGATGCATTCGCTTTAAAAGGACATATTTCACTGACAAAATAAAAATTCCAATAACTAAACTGGAATAAATAGCTTGAAAACTGATCAACAAAGTGATGTTTCATTGGACAGATATGTCATTGTTTTTATGAGTGTAAATATAGCCAGATTTCTGGCTTTCTATGATGAATCCTTAACCTAGCCTTGCACAAGGATTTGGACAGATACAGACATGAACAGCTTTCTAAAGGACTTGTATTCTTAAAGGGCCACTACCCCCAAAAAAAATGAAATGTCCTTATTGTGTTTATTTTATGTTGCTGATATCTTACGTGTGCTTTATTTTTCCCTTGTATGTTTAGTTAAGAAAATGTATTACTCTAAGGCTAGGGTCAGACGAACGCATTCTGTGTGTGCATGCACAATGGACGTACTTTCTGATTGACGACAAGGTAGTGGCCACACGGTCCGTTTTTTTGTGACTGACGTTTTTTTTGACTGATGTAGATGGAATATAAATTAATATGAAAAACATTTTGTAAAAATGCTGGACGTCAAAAATGCAGTCTGTCTGACTTCGTTCCATCACTCTCACACAAAGCTATGCGGACGTGGCGCAAGAGCTGAAGAGAAGCTGCACCTGGCGAGGGACAAAAGATGAGTAAAAGTGGGGGGGGATTTAAAGAGACTGCCTCGGCAAAAAAAGGACCTTCTGCTTTTCACTAGTGTTCCTTTAGTGCAGGGTTTTCCAACTCCTGTCCTCCGGTGCCCCTAACAGGTCAGGTTTGTCAGATATGTGAAGCACAGATGATATGATTTGCAGCACAGTGATTGCAGGATTCAGTCTGCATTTCCCCAAGGTGATCCTTAAAACCTGGCCTGTTAGAGGGTCCCGAGGACAGGTTTGGGAAACACTGCTTTAATGGGACTGGGAGTTGCATGTTTGGCTCTCCATTATAACTCTGTGAATGATTATTGGGGACATGATGAGGAAGTTCAGATATCATCACCTTTGCTAAACATTTGGTTAGTATCATGTATACGTAAATTGTAATTCCTATCAAATGGTGCACTATTGTCTGGCCTGCGAAAGGTTAATTGTAAATGACAGCATTAGTTGTTTGAAGTGAAATGCTGTCTAAATGTTTCCCTTTGGCTCGGCTTTTCTTCCTTGTGGCAATGGCAGATGGGGATGTGACTTAGTATCGCATCACAGCGTTTAGTTTCCCATCCCTGCCAAAGGAAGGAGATGCATTATATTTGCCATCTTTCAATCTGATTAGCACCTCAGGCCGCTAATTGGTTGGTTGAGGCATTTAAGAAATGTAGCATTTTAAATAAACGACTCCTGATGGGCCAGATTGCAGCTCCCACTGCAGACGTGTGTGTGTGTGTGTGTATATATATATATATATATATAACTGGAAATTATAGTAGAAATGTGAGCTTGGCTTTACTTTTCTCCATAACAAAAATTATATAACTTATCTTATACCTCTAACAGGTTTGTAACACACAATCTATATAGGATTATAGTGAGGGCAAGCCTATTGCCACTTTGCTGTACATCTTCAGCCTGCTCTACCAACTGAATGCTAAAATGAATGAATGGATGGTTTCTGCTCTAAAAAAGGAAGTTTACAAATTATGAAATCTGCAATAAAATCAGGAAATCAACATTAAATTTATTGGACCAATTGTTTATAAAATAGACTTGTATAATAGAGTGGTTTATATCCATACATAGGGTAACGATTCACAGTAGTGCTATGCACAGTCCTAGAAGTAAGCCTGCTTTATAATAATGAAAAAAAAATCATCTTTTTGTGTGAATCCTGGTATTCTCAATATCCTGTGTGCCTTCTGCAATTTGGTCTTGTTAATTGTTTTTTGTCTGTAGGCTTTAGGACAGATTTTATTTCTTTTAACTTGTTCCTCTATTTTGAGTGATTTTAGGCTGGGGTCAGACTGAGGCAGTGCGAACGCGCGTGCAGGCGCACATAATCACGGCCGCACTAGCAGCAGATGACGGGCAATGACGGCCAATATACGAAGTACGGTCGCACGAAAGTCCGGCCGCGCAACGCAAGTGGAAAATGAACGCATTTTTTCGAGAACGTTAAACTGCTAGTACTGACCTACAGAGTGCGCTGCGTCCGCTAGAGGCGTGTGTGCGTGATTAGGAGATGTCAGACGCTGCTAATGTCCGGCCAACATAACGTTCAGATGCACAAAGTGTTTTATTGATGATCCGTACAAAATCACGGACGAAAAATGCGCATCGTATGACCGCTCTCGCGTACTCCGTGAAAAAATGCGTCCATTCGTTCGAACGCACTTTTTCACAGACAACGTGAAAATGCGTTCGTCTGACCCTAGCCTTAGACTCCAGCATTTATTTTAATACCACATTAGACTGTCAAAACCAGAAACTCCTTTGAATAATACTTTTTACGTGTTTGAGGTGTAACACTGCATGTTTAAAAACCTCAGTTTAGCCACAAAGTGGGTTTAAAGTTTATGCACTCTATTTTTTTTGTTTTGATGTGTGCGTATGGAAGGTGCTGTATACCACCCCCTATAAGTGAGAGCAGCATTGGAGGTACAATATATTGATGAAAAGAAGCGCCAGAACACACTTGTTATCATTTTTCACATTCTAGACTGTAGTGGTTCTTCTGTTTTTTTGGGGTTTTTTGCTCGGCTTTGATTAGTACCTGTATTGCACATGTATAATAACATGCCTGTATTTAAACATTGTGCGATTCTTGCAAACAATGCTGCTGAAGATGTAAACCCTGCCAAATTAATTGTTGCGCATTAGTTGACTGTCCCATCAGAGGGCAAGGGAAAAGTCTATATCCATAGAGTAGCATTTTTGCTTTTTGTCTTACAGTTTGGCTGACGACCCAGAATCACAGCACTTTGGTCACAGAGCGCAGTGCGGTACCTTTCCTACCTGTAAATCCTGAATACTCTGCCACTAGGAACCAGGTAAATTAGTAGCCAGACGCCACCAAGCTGGCCATGAAATGCTTGTTTATTTTTAACATGGCCTGCTCAAAGTGATCCTGTGGAAACCCAAAAAGGAGAACGAGGGGGCAGTATGTCTAATATGTACACATTTTAGTATATTTCGGTATGACATTTATATTTTGGCACACCTATATCACTTATTTACATTATAGAACTGCAATAGTTAAGCTATATCTCTGGTACCCATCCCATTTTAACCCTCTGGTGTCCTTCAGTACACCCATTCATTCCGGCATCGGGTTCCCTTGGCCCTGTTCTGGAACTCACAGCTCGTATTCCATTGATACTGTGGCTGTCAGAGCCTCGACAGAGGGGCCAGAGCCCTGACGGAGGGCCCAGAGCCTCGACAGAGGGGCCAGAGCCTCACTCGAGCATCCAGCCAATCCAGAGGCTATAGATGTGCTTGCAGTGAGACAAACAAAGAACACAGAATTATGTTTTTCATGCACTTCAGCCAATTTATATGCTGCACCAATTAACTTTTTGACACATTGTTTTCCTGCTATATTTTGTACAGTTTGTGTATTGCACTTTGTGATTTCTTGCCTGCTTTGAGAGCCGTTGGTTGGTCGAGGGTGAGTATAGAGCTGTGTATTCCCAACCTAAGATCCAGAAGACTTATTAGTGCAAACAGGTTAACAGCCTTTCAGGCAGGGGGTTTCCCCCAAGTTGGGAAGACTGAATCAGCCTTCTGGACACCTGCTAGATGTTGGGAGGGGACACTCAGCCACCCATGTACATTTCAAATTAATGACATGGGGGTAGAGTGCCCCTTTATAAGTGACCTAGGTGTGCCTTTCAGTACTATGGCAGATTTGTTTTCTCTTTCTGGAGAGTGGCCGGTGTACCTTTTTTATGGGTAATGTGTGATGCCATGCTATTCTCACCTACCTTTTAATAACTGCCTTAACAGGGACGCCAGAAGCTGGCACGATTCAATGCAAGGGAATTTGCCACTTTGATAATAGACATCCTCAGTGAAGCCAAGAGACGGCAGCAAGGAAAGACCTCCATTATCTCCACAGGTAAGCCGCAGCAGTGGTGAGAATACATACAAGTTCTGTGACATCTGATACATTTATGAAATTTGAATCTTACCTTCATAATATTTAAAATGATATTATGGCGGGGGTTTACACAATCCTGTTATTTTTTTTATGAATTAAAATCTGTGAAAGGATTTTAATACAGCCTTAATTTGCAGAACCCCTGGCAGATCCACCCACTGTGACACTACCTACCATTCCCGATTTATACAAAATGCTTCTATCAGATAAACACAGAGGATAAACGTGGAATAGACACAAAAACACAGGACATACACACGTGGCAAATTGTTACATTTCACACGCGCACACAAATTCAGAGTGCCTGCACATTGAACCATTTAGTTAAAATTTATGTCTGTCAGATCTGTCATGTTTTCCTTGAAACTGATTAATCCTTTATATAGACAGAGCACATGGAAATGTCTGCCCAGCGATATGTTCCAGCCATATAGGGGAACCCTCCCCATTCATAGGGAATCTGGAAGTCCTAAATGTCCACATCATTTAAATTCATTCAAACATAGATTTGCTCCTGGTTGGTGTTACTTTTATATTACACATTATTTCTGGGACTGCAGGACAGGTTCCTCGCACTATAACCCTTCCAATGAGCTGTAGTAGTTATGGTGCCTACAGTGGTCATTTAAATTCTGATTTACAGTGTGTGAAAATGACATGCTATTTTGAAATATTACATGATGTTCTTGAAGGCCAGAGCCTTCAGTTTTCCACATGTCCCCTTTGACATCTTTTATTATTCTAATGAAACGACCTCCTGACTCCCCGTCAAGCCCCGTGGCACTTGTAGGACACACACACACACACACACACACACACACACACACACACACACACACACACACACACACACCAGAATAGAACGTGGCTA
Organism: Leptobrachium leishanense; assembly: GCA_009667805.1. Classification (NCBI taxonomy): domain Eukaryota; kingdom Metazoa; phylum Chordata; class Amphibia; order Anura; family Megophryidae; genus Leptobrachium; species Leptobrachium leishanense. Next base: position 88,552,311 of record CM019064.1, on the reverse strand, counting down.
TTGCTAATATAATACTTGGCACAAATTGTCCTGCAGACAACCAAGACTACACAATAAGAAATGCAAACGACTGTGATGACCAGCATGACTACGACAGTGTAGCGTCTGATGAGGACACGGACCAAGATCTGCTTCCCAGGATCAGACCCAGGGTGAGCAGCTGATGGCTTTCCATAACTATCCACTAATTATCAGTCTCTCCTATGTTTCTGTAAAGAACATTGCTTAAAACAGGTCTGATTGGCGCATCTGATGCAGAACGATGTGTTGTACTGTTCTATCATTGCATATTTCAGTATTTAATGTCGGAACATAGAATATATTACTTATTATAGATATTTAGAAGTGATGGACTGTAAATCAAGCTTTTTGAATAGCTATCAATATAATCAATGATCACTGACATGCGATTTCTCCTCTTTCTGCTTCTTCCTATAGAGCATGGACTCCTCGGACCTCTCAGACAGCCCAATCACCTTGCAGGAGTACTTGGAAGTGAAGAAAGCCCTTGCAACCTCTGATGCCAAAGTGCAGCAGCTGATGAAAGTGAATAGCAATTTAAGTGAGGAGCTGCGGCGACTTCAGCGGGAGGTACATGACCAGGCAATGTGGATTTCCTAAAAATAGAAAACCGATATCGGAGATAACCGTGTATAGGGAATAAATACTTAGTAATTTTTTAACTTGTTTCATTACATATCGAATGTTAACAATCCCTTGGAACAACCCCAGAGCGTTTTACCGTACATAAAACTGGGGTTTTTGTCAAATACAACATCCATTGCCTCCTAAGATTAAGAACATTTGACACACAACCTGTTAAAAAGGGTGACAAAACCAGTTTGCATGGAGGAATGCCAAACTTGAAGCTTTGTGCGATTGTCAAGTGTGCTTTCTCTTGACATACCACATCCCTGGTGAATTTTGTGGCTTGAACTGGATAACCTGATTTTGTAGAGCCAAGACAGTGATTGCTAAAAATAATATAAAAATTGCGTTTTGGAGCCTGACCATTTATTGCACTCTGTTAAGGTATGGTAGGATTTTGTGCAACTGGCAGATAGATTTTTGGTTATTTTGTAAAGTTGTCCACTTATGCTCTTTTTAGATGGAGAGCTTTATGAGGAATACACTGTTTCCACAGATTCACAAGCTACAGTCAGAGAATTCACAGATCCGGCATCAGACTGGGCCTTCACCTCCTCCACCAGCAAATCCAGAGCGGAGGGAACGCCAGGCTTTCTCCATGTTTGAACCAGGGGCAGCCCTTAAACCATTTGGACCACCCACAGATGACACGGGCAACCGGACTCAACCTTTTCATCCTGGGGTTAGTAATGGTTATTCTCTTTCTCTACTTGACCTCTGTTCAGTTAACAATGTGGGCCAGTATGTAGGAAATGTCTTAAATGTGGACACCTTATACAAATGGTTCCCAACTGCGGTCCTCGAGTTCTCCCAACAGGACAGGTTTTCCAGATATGTGAAGCACAGCTGGTGATATGATTTACTGCTCAGTGATTGCAGGATTCAGTCTGCTTTTTCTCAAGGGAATCCTTCAAATCTGGCCTGTTAAGAGTGTTTGAGAACCAGGGTTGGGAACAATTGGTCTATACATTCAGATATGCTTCCGGGGACATTGTCTAAAACAGATTGCTATTTTTCACCCAAAAATGTTCTCCTGTAGATTTTGATATTCAGTGAAATAAGTTTGGAGAGCTAACCTCATCCTGTTTAATGCATTTCTGCAACGGAGATCTAAATGCAGAGTCGCCTCAGTCCAACTTGTCTGTAATCACTGGGTCTCACGTGTCAGTAGCAGCTCGAGTAACTTAATAGGGAAATGTTGGCTAATACGTGGAATCTCATCATTTACATGTCTATCCACTAAAAATGAAACTCGGAAGTGAAAATCCTAGGTCAAAATAGCCAAACCAGAAAAATTCTCCCATTGATCTCAATTTCCAAACTGGTTATTTGGTCTAGATTGTTCTCTCCTCCTGCCAGTTGTCCTGAGTTTCACCTTTAGCGACTAGTTCGGTTAGTGAATACAGCCCAAATACTTTGAGATATATTCTATTTACTATTGTATTGTTGTAGCAATGAGTATTGCAGACACATGTAGCATGAATCTTGGTATACGTCGATCTACCCAGATAAAATACTATTTAAAGCTTTTGAAACCTACGTGTATTAAACTAAGTATAGTATTTTCGGTTTTTTTCTGTTATTAAAGTTTAGTCTTAATTTCAATGCATAGGCCTGAACAACATAACCATAATCCACCAAATGTTGTAATGGTACACCCGCTTAGAATGTCATGCAATCCTAAATGGTTGCATGGTCCAGCCCCGGGCCTTTGATTATGGTGTGATCCGGACAGATGAACATCTAGAAATACCCGGTGTGCAAATGACGAACAGATAGAGGGATGTTTATCTCTGTCCTCTAGCTGCCTGGTATCAAAAACGAAAATGGGTATTGTACGCTGGCCTGTATTTCCCTTTAAATGGGTGCAGAGGAAAGCACCAGTTTGTCCCTATAGGGTACAGTTAAGAGGGGCATCTCCGATGTGCTGAGCTTCCCATGTTCTCGTTTCTATGTGCACCCTCATACTCTCACTTTTAGTGGTGATATGGTCTCCATTCTCCGTTCATGCCTGGTACAATATAAGCCACAGATGCATGTTTGTGCTAATTAGAACATTTGTGTTAAACGTGGCAGATATTTCATAAACTGGTTATTGTAGCATTGTTCTTTCATAGTGTGTAGATGATAAAAGTTAAAAAGGGGCTAGTTATTCTTTTACATGTATCTTCACCATAGCCGTACAAAAATAAAACCTGTTGACCATTTCTTTAAGGGATTTTAGCTGTAAGTCCCTTTCCAGATTATTCAATTTGATTTAAGACACGTTAAACTTTTAACGTGTGGAATTCAAAGCTTTTATTTATAAGCATCATTTGATAAAGACATACCTAAACCGTTTCCCTGGTTCCAATCCTTTGACTAAAGAAGCCGAATAGAAGTCAAAGCGATCATTGTCATCATTTAGTTGTTGCAACATTCCCTTGTGTTAGATGGTGCTCGTTCATTACAATTTATATCCGTTACCAGTCTGTTCTGTCTGCCTTGGTTTACCAAAATATTCTTTTGTTTTTCTGTTGTATTCTGCTGGTGGAGGTGTCTGTTTCATGTTCTTAACCACATTATTATCCCTTGTATCGCTTGTGATATAGCATTAGTGTGTCTTTGTTTTTCCTTGTGTTTGTTTGCATGCCCCATGACGTTCCCATTCCTGTTTTAGATCCGGATTGGCATCTCTGCCTCTTCTGTGCCCTTTCCCCCTTTGTCCTCCCCTCTGTTTTCTGGACCCATGGACACTTCTTGGAAAATGGTGATGTACCCCCCTTTCCTTATGTATTCACTTTTATTTGGGGCATGTGGGAGGGACGGCAAGTGTTGAAATTCACCTGCCAGAACATGTTTAAAAAGGGGCCGAAATTAATATTCTAACCGTTTGCTAATGAATGATATAAAAGAAATCCTAAAAAGTTGGGGCTAAATAGCATAAAATAGCCATGTTTTTCAGGGAGAATAAATACGATTAATCATTATTTGCCGTGTAAAACTCTTTTTGTTCCTAAGCTCCAGGAAGGATTGTAGCTGCTTTTAGAGGTTTTCACTATCAAGGAGGAAACCTTCTGACTTGAGCTATACTTTTATGTACTCCATATAGATGGATTTTAGGCCAGTGGTTCCCAAACGTTTTTGGGCTTCCGCCCCCATGGCTTCCAGGCTACATTCCTAGCACCCCATACACATAATTTTTTAATTTTTTTTTTTTGCTATTTGGGTATACGGCAAATTCAAAACCACAACTAATCTCACACTTTAAACACATACCCTTTTAATTTAACACCCCCCTGGATCTTTCTGCTGCCCCCTTTGAATGTTTTAGGTCTTTTGGCAGGTGCCTAAATTATCAACCTACACTGGTTTTGAACTACAATTCCTATAATGCTGTCAGAGCATCCTAGGGAGATGCTCATCTGGGTGTCAAGGATGGACAAAACTTCAGCAGATTCTTTATAATGTGGATATTCGTGCCAAATTCTTTACAAAATATCATAAACAAATGGGAGAAAAAAGACTTACAATAAAATGTACAGGATCATGTAGCACAGTGGACGACAAGCAAGCTAATAATGGTTATATATATATATATATTTATCCACATTGTCATGTGATCTATAAAGAGGTCACCCATTTGAAGTTATTCCGCCAGACCTGGAACTGCAAAATAAAGAGGAAGCACTCCATGACGAGAATGAAATTAATTGGAGTTTATAACAAATCTATAAAGCCATGAAATGCACATTCTGACTCAGACTTTTCAAGTACCATAAAGTGATAAATACAATTAAAAACCTGTGTAGAATGATTGTATTGTATTTATCATTATCCCTGGGGAAAAGGTGGGTTTTTTTTTGTGTTTTATTTAATATTTTTGTATTCTTTTTCTTAATCATTACCGTATTACAATTTGTGTGTGTTGTCTATCTTTTTATATCATGTCTTAAATTACACTGCGTTTACTTTTTTTGTTTTCTATTCATTTAGTTACAAAATATGATCGTGCCTGTCTGCTTGAACTGGACATTATGTTCTAGGGAAATATTTGAACTTCAGATCCAAATTCTTTAAATGAATGTGGTTTTGTTGTTCTTGTTCCAGTTTCTTTATTACATTTTTGGTAATTCTGTAAACCAATAAAGATGGCAGCCTTGTGTGATTAGCTCCGCTAACGTTAAATTGTTTCCGCACGTCACCATTGCTAGTCTGTAACATTCAGCCGTGTGTTCTCCTCTGCTTTTCATACCTGTCTGAAGCCATCCATCAGCTTCTGGTGTAATGGCACCATGTGAGCAGATCATCAGTGGAGGAATGTCAAATTACAGTGGCAGCAGGCATGGTGAAGGTGGCGTAATCACACAGCTGGCTTCTTTCTGCAAGACCTTTCCTGCCAGGATGATTATGCGGCACAAGTCTTTTTTTGCAGAGTTTACATTGCAGCACTTTTTAATGTCGTTTTTTCAGTATTTCTCAATTCTCCAGCTTACACAACGAGCCAGTAATAAATACTCAGGGGAATGTCACAGGGAAATGGATTGTTAACGGTCTTCTTTTCTCCAGCCGGCTAAAGTAGATCGGCGTGGTAGCGGCACGGACAGCGACTACGACAACACCCAGAGTACAGACACCGGCAGTGGGTATGTAAATCAATTTTTCGTATACATCCCAGCGGGGTTTTTCTTCCACTTTGCTTCACTTTTTCTGTTACTAGCAAATGTAGTTAATCACTGTATATCGAATCCCGTAAATTCTACCTTTTACTTCTCAGCCCTCAATAATACAGGACACAAGCCGCATTCAGACCACATGCTACAAAAAGCTGATAACCGATGGGAAACCATCAGGGATCCTTTTATACCTAATGTCTCATGATCGCTTATATGCAGGACCTGCAGTCGATAAGATTTACAACAGATTAATAATGGAAACCGTTTCGTTGGGCAGTGAGAGTCTTTTATAATCCATACCTAAAAGCTTATGAAAGAATACGTCTGTAAGTGCAGATCATGAAATTTGTATAAAAAGTTTTATATTCTTTTTAGTTTATTAATCCCTTCACTACAAGTGATTTTTCCCAAAAACCGCGATCAAGAACCAGTGTTTTTTTTGGAAAATAATTTTTAATTACACAGAAATATTTCCAATAGTTTTTCTTACTGTACTTCTGTAGATGTCACCATCTGGTGGCTAAGTGGAGTTACTGCAGTTAAGGGCTTAAAAAGTGTTAGCAACCTCAGGCATCATGGCCACTGTGCTAAAACTTTAGGGGCACCTTCTGCAGCCCAAATGCAAGCACATTTGCTTTCATCGTGGTCAGCTGCAGATGGAGATAACTCGATATCGGCACCTGGTGTTGCCTTTAATGACCTGAGGTAAGAGTTTGGCTTCAAACAAGAAATAATGGTACCACTGGACAGTTACCAAACATTAACCGAGCAGGAGTTCCCAGCGGCAAGGCTGTGCCTCAACACTGCAGGGCAGCATAGCACGCCCTGCTTGCGTATGGGCAGGCTGCAAGGTGTGCTATGCCGGCCCGTGGCATTTAGGCCCATCAGCTGCAGGGGCGGGATAGTATGCCCCACGGCATTAAAGACTAAAGAAAAAATACAGGATAACATTTGCGTGTACAAATACTTACAAAATACCTAATGTATAAAGCAGATCACAAAATATCACAACAAAAAAGTCTACACTAATTGAATGATAAATAGGATACAGGAGAGGGAGCTCACACGTCAACACTAACAATTCAGATGACCAAGGCATTGGTTTTGCTCTTTACAGGTTAGACGGGAGGAAGTTCCTTGACTTGTCACGGGACGAGGATTTCCACGCAGAAACGGAGGAGGTGGAGTTGGAGTTGGACCCAACACTACCAAGTACGGAGGACGTGATCCTCAGGACGGAGCAGGTGACCAAAAATATCCAGGAACTGCTGAGGGCAGCACAGGAGTTCAAGCATGACAGGTGATGTTTAATGTGAATTTTATCTCCTGGAGCCTGGTTGGCATTTTGTTTATATGGGGAGTTTAACATCCAGCTCTTATTATCTTGATAACATGCAAAAACTGTGTCAACCAGCACCTTGAAACCAATATTGATACAATACATATCTTGGTTATTTCCCCACGTCTCCTCTTTCTGATGAGAACCAGGATGAAAATGCAAAACAAAATTGGGAAACAACTAACGCAACACCGGTTATAATCATGGATAAAAATTGGCCCCTTTAAACCGCACTCACAAGATTTAACCTATTATATAGGCACGTAGTATATGGAGGTGTTATCACTAATCTGTTATATTTGGCTCCCTGTTATAGTCGCTTTCCGTGGATGGAGAATCTCCAACTTTCAACCAGAAATAATTCCCTTACATTTTCTAAACAATAAGTCCTCTTTTAAAAATGTTTAATGATTGTTATGATGAGCAAACTTCTTACAGCATTTTTCGTAACCATGCCAACCCGAGTCCACTGCCACATTTTAAAGGAAAACACACAATATCGGCAGCAAAATCTCGATGCGTGTTTTAGTACATTTGATTATGTATTCTTATGTCTGTGGCTTTTTGTAAGAGCCTGGCTACTGTCACGGCTTGGTGCTCTGCTGTCGAGTTTGCCTTGAGGTCTAAGAGGTTATCCTTGCATTATTAAGTGTGTGTGTGTGTGTTGTAGCATGTTTCGAGTAACTTTGCTATTCTGTTTCTTTGTTTCATATAGCTTTGTTCCTTGCTCAGAGAAGATTCACTCAGCAGTGACAGAAATGGCATCTCTCTTCCCCAAAGTATGTGGTTTAATGACAGGTTCTATAAAGAATTTTCACTTGTATTTTGACTCCAGGCTCATGGAATGTATAAATGGTGGCTTCTTTTCTTCTCTTGTTTCCGCCATATACTGTTATGCATATCGGTGTTTATGCCAAGCATCATTTTCGTGCTGTCAAACAGTAAGATCTTACAGAGGTTTTGGTTTACTTGAATGTCCATCAAAGTGTAAGCTCACCTGCCACGTCACTACACCTCTGGTCATGCGAGTACCTAATGAAACCAAGCTGCTTTTTAAGCAACCTCATATGCTCCTTCTGCTTTTCAGTCATGAGAAAGGCTGGTGGGTTTTCATTTATACCCTCACCAGGGACAATTCCACTTTGGGATAAAAAGAAAACACGGAACAGGGGCAGCAGCAAAAAATGACCTGGCTGAGAATACAACAAATACAAATATGTACAGAAAAAAACTGTTTCGCACCTACTCCTTATCAGGGCGGCTGCATGAACCAGACGTATTCAGCCTGTTCCATGTATAAAACATAACAAGAAAAAAAAGTTGTAATTTCGCTCACTCCTGTAGCTCCACGCGAAACAAAACAGACGTTTTGGTTTTGCTTGAATGGCCATTAAAGTGTAAGCTCACCTGCCGCTTTTCTAATGACTGAAAAGCTGCATGAGCATGTGAGGTTGCTTTAAAAAGCAGCTTGGTTTCATGAGGTAGGATTCGCCTGACCAGAGGTGACATGGCAGGTGGACTTGCACTTTAATGGCCATTCAAGTAAACTAAAACCTCTGTGTTCTGTTTTGCATGAAGCTACAGGGTTGAGCGCAGATGACCACTTTTTTTCTTGTTAAACCTCAGAATATGCCTCCTTTTGAAATGTTATGCTGCACAAATCATTTTAATGGACAATGCTTTCTGGGTTTTTGGTTTTCAGCCCATAAACTTGAATGCTATTAACATGACGTTTTAATCCCCACGTCGCCTTACAGACTGTATGGACCTGCTAGAGTCCTGGCCAAGGTGATTTATAGAAAGGTGGTTGAACAATGAGCAACGTGTTACTTAACCTGTGTTGATGGGATGGGGTTCGTTTTACTTGGACCAACCTTTGTAGCCTGGGCAGAGCTCCACACTGCTGCTGCTAAAGCAGAAACTGATTTATTGTATCTACTAATTTACAGATTTCTGTACCTAAAAAAAAATAGGTTAGCTTTTTTTTTTTAAATAAATTTCAATCACGAGGTGCTCTTTAATTCTTTAGTGGCTTTTTGTGCTGCTACGTCACAGTTGGTACATTTGATTAGTATTGAGAGGCAAAACCTGGGGATCTAAAGTGATTTCATTTGAGAGGTCCCAGAGAATTTTGCCTCGTCCCCAATAGGGCTGCAGATTAGGGCTCATCCATACCAGCATGGTTGCGACATGTCCTGCGATCAGCATAGTGTCATCAGAATAGATAAGCAGACTACTTAACACCGTCCTCGGTTTAAAAAATATGGCGAATACCTGGAAATACTATTTGTGTTGTGCTTTGTTTTTTGATTCAGTTCTCGTTTGTGTTTCTCCTGTAGAAGCCAGCGTTGGAAACTGTGCGTTCTTCTCTGCGGTTACTCAATGCAAGTGCGTACCGGTTGCAGAGTGAATGCCGGAAAACCGTCCCTCCAGAGCCTGGAGCACCGGTGGACTATCAGCTTCTCACTCAGCAAGTCATCCAGTGCGCCTATGACATTGCTAAAGCTGCCAAACAGCTGGTCACCATAACCACCCGTGAAAAAAAGCAGTGACCAGAGCCAAATAACTTTCTCCTCATAACAAGTCCATATTGTTTGAGGTCCCAACTTTGTAGTTTTGGGAGCATCACAGCTATCCGGGTAATCGAACACGTAAACTGGCATCTGAATTCCTACACTCCAGCTTAAAGAGAGACTGTCCTCTTACTGAGCGAGGTGTTTTAAAGGGGCAGTCCTATTTGGCAAACTGATGACTACAAAGCACCCGCCTGATCGTTTCAGCAAATGCACATTGTGCAACATTAAGGTCTATGCACAACCCCCAAACCTCCAGCTCTTTAGATAAGTCTGGTAATGAGAGGGACCTCTTTGATAGTAAACAGCCCATTCGAAATCCATTCAACTTTGCCATTTGCTTTTTGTAGACCAAATATAAATAGCAGAATTACCAAGGGGACATTTAGATGGGCTCTCACATGACATAACTATTTTTTCCTGGTTTAGATTGTGCTGTAATCGACCGTCTCACATCTAGGACCAAAGAGAACCCACATTAGCAGCACACTCGTTTTTATTTGGGCTTTATATTTATTCCTATTCATCCCAAATGCGTCATTTCTACAGTTGTAGAAGCCTCCTCCACCAAATTACCAGACACTGATGCTTGAACTCTTCCAAATCTAGCAGGTGTTACTGACTACAGTGTATATTGATGTGTGTGCATGTTTGTGTGTGTGTATTTATACACACAGCACTACCTATAGAATTGTGAGGGCTGGGGGTAGCTGTTTACTGAGTGGGGCTGCTCCTTTAAATCATGTCTTGTCATATATATATATATGTATATATATACTTGGTAGTGGATCCCAAAAGCCAATCTTGGTTTTGCGAGTCCTGGCTTCTCTTGACATTGACGCAGAGAAACGCGGATTATGGACTCGAAGCTGGAATATGGACGAATACATGACACATGGCTGGGCCAAAAGCACTTGTTACCTTGTCTCGGAGTGACAGTACCCTGTTGCAAGCCATGGGAAGCACAAATCTGGCACCTTGCTATAGTCAGCCCTCTAAAGAGCCGGAAGGATATGCAGCTCCCTTCGGACATCTAGTCCCTACGATGCAGTGTCATGCATGAAGGGGATATTGTGAATAATGAATGTGGCCTAGACTAAACTTACACTGGAATCAATGTGTGTGTGTGTGTGTGTGTGTGTGTGTGTACACATATAATATATAACAAACATCTCTTTTTATTATTTTTTTTGTTTTCATTAATGGGGTCATTTCGGAGAATAAAGTAGAATGTTTTAAGTACATGGTATGTAACCACTTTAAGCTCATTACCCTATTAGTAGCACAAAATCAATGCTCCGTGCCTGCAGTAGATTAGAAGGACCCTTCTCTTTTGACCACCTACTGCAGAATTCTGCATTCCCCCCCCCCCCCTTTGTATGCATGAATGGCACCTTGGTGATCACCCCATTATCTGCTCTTTTCTTTGCACTGATCCTCGGCCTTTTCCTTTCCATCTTCCTTTTATACCCTCTATATTAGTGCACTCATTTTCCAGCCCTTGGGTGGGGACGGGGGTTAATCCTCATTAGCAGTGTCAGGATCTACAATGTACTTAATACTCATTTTATAATTATGCGTAGGCAATACCACAAGAGCCTCGGTCTATGGACAAGGCATTGTATATAGAGTGTAAAATGATGGCAGCGTGCTCCTACCTTAACCTTAACGTGGATTCCAAAATAAGCTAAGTGTAGAAGATCGATAGGTGAACGACAGCAATACAAGGTTTGCAATGGTGTAATCAGGGATCTCAAACTCTGCGCCCCTCCACCCCAGATGTTTATTGCCTACAATGCCCAGAATTCTTTGAATACAAGAAATAGCCAGAGAATCATAGGTGTTGTAGTGCAGAAATATCCGAGGGGCCAGAGATTGAGATCCCTGGTGTAATCTGACATATAGGAAAGCCTGCCCCTGTTCCATTAGCACCTCTGGTGGGCTTTCTTTCCAATTAGGAAGGCCTACTACAGGTCTGTTAACTGGTTACATGTGCTGCTAGATTGTCTCACCTCCTCCCCAAACCTTAAAAGCCTATTACCTTTTCCTTTTTCATCCCTGAGGTTCCCAGTGGATCTTTGGGCTTTCTCTAGCTGCAGACTCATCCCACTGCCCATACTCTTCTCATGCTGTGGTGTGTGTGCGTGAGAGAGCTTGGTGATAGGTGTTCAGTGTAAAAAGATGCATAATGTACATTTGTATCAAATTAAACAACTAACACTGGACTGTCTCAATGGTTTTTTTCTTCTATAAAGGATTGCTTGCTCCGGGCTGCGAAGGAATGTAACGACGGTCTCTGTATGAGGCACAGAAATTAAAAGAATATCTGTACTTTGTATTAGCCGCTCAGTCTGTGGTTTAGAGATGGCTCTGCATCCGAGCCATCAATCCCACCAATCAAGTGTTCTTTTGGACACAATCATGTCAGTTTTTATTAAAGGGACACTATGATTAAAAATTTGAAGGGTTAGTAATCCCTCCAATTTTCTTCACCTAGTGTATAATCTCACCTTTTCACCCATGTGCCATTCCTTGGGTCTCTTCCAGGGGCAGCATCTCGCTACACAATTTTAGCCCTGCGCAGCTAGTGAACATTTCCAGATCCTTCTCATTGCAGAAACATTGAGGCATCATGGAGTCAGATTTTTATGGAGCCGTTGCATCTTCCATCTGCTTGTGATCACTCAAGGATGTAATTTTTAATGTCTGCGTGTCTACCCCCAGAATATCCATTGGACACGGATTGTCTCTTCAGGCTGACAGCCGTCAAGGCAGAGAAAACTATAACCATATGGGGTTGTTTACAGTCTGACATCCTAGTATATGCTGATGGGCGTATTATTTATTCTTTGTTTATGAAGCACCAGCATATTCCGCAGCGCTGTACAGTGGGCACAATATAGACAGGGTTACAATACATTGAACATTTTACAAACCAGTACAGGAGGAAACGAGGGCCCTATTCCCGTGAGAATTTACAATCTAGAAGGGTTGGGGTTGGAAACCGGAGGAGAGGACTGCAAGGTGAGAATGGAGGACTGGTTGGGTGGTAGGCTTCCCCAAATAGGAATATCTTAAGGGAATGACTGAAGGAAGGGGAACTAGGGGAAAGTCTGACCGTACGAGGGCGAGCGTTCCAGAGGATGGGGGCTGTGCATGAGAAATCCTGCAGTCTATCATGGGAAGAGGTGATGCGGGGAGAAGCTAGGCGCAGGTCACTGTTTCACCTTAGGGAGCGGGCTGGGGTGTATTTGGTGATTAGTGAGGACAGGTAGTGGGGAGCTGAGTTAGTGAGGGTTTTGTAGGTCAGGGTAAGGATTTTGAATTTAATTATGCAGTGGATGGGGAGCCAGTGAAGGGATTCGCAGCGGGTGAGCTTGGAGGCATTCAGAATGGATTGTAGGGGGGAGAGCAGGAGGCCAGCAAGAAGATTATTACAATCAGGTCGGGAAATTACAAGGGCGTGGATGAGTTTTGTGATGTCAGTGGTGAGAAATGGCCGAATTCTGGAAATATTACGTAGTTGGTAGCAGCAGGAGAAGGAAAGCGACGATGTGGGGGATGAAGGAAAGAGCAGAGTCAAGTGCAACTCTGAGACAAGGAACCTGGTTTGATGGGGAGATAGTGATACCATCAACCATGATAGAAAAGTCAGGAGGTGGGGAGGCATTAGAGGGAGGAATTAGTAGGGGCTCAGTCTTAGACATGTTAATCTTTAGGTGGTGAGAGGCCATCCAGGAGGAGATGCCAGATAAACAGTCGCTGACTTTGGAAAGGACAGGAGGAGAGAGATCAGGGGTAGAGAGGTAGACCTGAGTATTATCAGCATAGAGGTAGTAATTAAAGTCAAAGCTATTAATGATTTTGCCCAGGGAGGAGGTGTAGATAGAGTAGAATCTGTTTTCCACAATGCTGATGCTAGAGAGCAATTCTGTATATTTTCAGTGTGCGTGTGACATTTGGGAATTTTCTTTATACACTTTTCTGCTTTCTATATACAGAGACTCTTTGGGTCCTTTTTGTTTTTCCGCTTATGTACGGAGGGCTGTATTCCAAACTTGGTGTAAACTTTAACTAAAGCCATTATAGTCTATGTAGTTAACACCAGGCTTAGAATACAGCCCTAAATGGGCTTACTGCCAAATACATTTTTCAAGACAAGCAGATCTCTTTTTTGTATCTTCCAAAAATTAAGGGTTGTGTTCTGACTTTGGTGTTAACCTAACGAGCTGGTTGTAAGCTATATATAGAGTTAAGTTTTATACCAGGGTTAGATTAGAACCCCAAACCTCTATCACAAAGGGTGAATGCTATACTAGTCTGGTGGGGATACTATACATTTTAGGGCTAGACCAATTATCGGTGGCTGATATTCGGTATAGGCCTTTTATTTGCTGATAATCGGGCAAGCTGGCTCACTGCCGCCATGACACATGAGGTCCTGAGATTGGTGTCATGCAGAGGTGGATTTGGGGCTTCTCTCACATCAGGCTGACAACTTGGTGGACAATTCTTGCTGTAGGACGTCTCCTCTGGTCAGGTGGGTCCGAACCTAAAGAAACCAAGAGCGTCTTTCTAAGCTACCACATATCTTCATGCTGCTTCTCAGCTAAGAATCAAACTGGTGAGTTCATACCCTCACCAGGAACAATTCCACTTTGGAATTAAAAAAGAAAACATTGAAAGAGGCAGCAGCAAAAATGACCAAAATGGGGATACAACAAAATATACATGTATACAGAAAAGCTGTTTCGTGCCTATTCCCTACCAGGGTAGCTGCGGAGATCAGAAGTATCCAGCCCACTTCATGTATAAAACAGAACGAGAAAAAAAGGTTGTCATTTGCGCTTACCACTGTGGCTCCATGCGCAACAAAACACCAGAGGTTTTGGTTTACTTGACAACCTTTTTTTCTCATCCAACACTGTCTCTCTAAATCCAAAATAACACTTGTTTTTACGCTCTTCTGTAAAATAAGGACCTAAGCACAAGTGCCATTTCAGTTTAAATCCCAGGTTTTAGATATATATTGTTTGTATAGGTGTTTACAAATGCGCAGTGTCGCTTGGCTTTCAATACTATTGGTGTGCTTTGTGATAACAAACATGCAGTGGTGAAGAAGCAGTGTTCAAAGCCTCCAAATTTCATAAAATATCTTCTGGAGCGCCAAACATTTTACACCACCTTCTCCTTTGAGCTACACTGGTTAAAAATTACAAAATCTATAGTGGCAAAACAATTAACATTTCTGTACAAAAATTTAAGTTAGTTAATCCAGGAAGCCTATCACCTGAACACGTCTAGATGCACGCCTTTTAGGCCGGTTGCACTCTAGCGTTTTCTTCTGCGCACTAGCGTGCGTTAAAAGACGCACTTTATGACGGAAGAGATGGTAGACGCCAGACAATGCGTTAATTTTGACGCATGACATAAAAACTGAATGGGAAAAAAAAAGCTGGGCTTTTGACGTTCAGCACGCGGCCAACGTCGCGTCAATCCTAGCACAAAAGCCTTGGGGTTTCCATGAAGGACGTCTTCAGTTATGCGTTGCACGTGTACTACATGTGTTCTTATCTATCCGCGTAATTATATGCTACAACGCACGTCATAAAACGCATCATAACGTGCGCTAGTGTGCACCAGGCCTTAATGGGGCACACCAACTGGGAAGCGACTGTTATATGAATTAACCTCCCTGGCGGTATTCCAGAGTGTGACTCGGGGTTAAATTTCACTACCGCGATCGGTAACCCTGAGCCACACTCGGGCTGTATACTCACCGCATCCTTCGCTCCCTCATCATTTCCGCAGTGTGATTGCGGCAGCTGGCGACTTTGCTTCCTGGTTCTGCTCCCTGCGAGCCATGCGACACGGGGGCGGGACCAGGCAGCAAATTCAAAAAATATAAAAATTACAGTAAAAAAAAAAAAATTACAATAAACTTTGCAGCGGGTGCTGGGATTCCTGTACAGATGTGGACTGCCAATGAAATACAGGACATGGAGTACCAAAAAAATTTGAGTATTCAAAGCAGCTTTACAGAAATAAAAGGCAAATAAAAATAATTTCTATAATGTAATAAGGCTTTGCAATACAATATAAAGCTTGTGAAGCCTTCTAAGTGCAAGCCTTCCAAGTGAGGCACTTAGAGATATTCTGGAGATACTCTGGAGGTAGTCTGAGGATAGACAGGAGGTAGAAAACCTACAAAAAGGTAAGATTCGCTTGTTTTAAATACATTCTTTCATTTTATAATGGCAGGCTTGGTCCAGTGTAATAGCTGTCATGCATTTGTTTTTAGATCCAATTTTTGGAGGTTTGGAGTGTGCGTGATATGTAGGCAGTGCTCTTTATTGCAGCAGGAAATTGCCTGTTTGAAGTCTTGAGATTTGTAAATTATCTGTTAGACAAACTCAGGCTATGACTGTTACAAAGCCACTGCCACAGAGCTCCTAGGAGCGGCAGACGGACTACTGTAGGATCTGGTAGACTTACAGGGTTATTCAGAGAGCGTGAAAAGCAGGAGAATGACTGGAGAATGAAAAATTCTAGGTCAAAATAGCCGATTTGGAAAGTGAGATGAAAGGGAGAATTTTTCTGGTTTGGCTAATTTGACCTAGAATTTTTCATTCTCCAGTCATTCTCCTGCTTTTCACGCTCTCTGAATAACCCTGTTAGAGTTGTGGATAGAAGGCATGTCCCACAGTCTGAAAGTGCCTCAAAAGAATTAAGAGCCACAGAGTGTAGTGGTAAGACAGAAGGGGGCTCAGACACCAAAGTTGAGGAACCACCATCCCCTATGCCTAAGGTATGCAAGACTGCAACCAAGGACAAAAAGGAAAAGGTGGGACTTGATAGAAGGCAATTGTTGCTGGGTGATTCTATCAAAAGAGGTGTTGAGCTGGAGAGTAGTGGTTTGGTGAGATGTCTTCCTGGGGCTACTGCTCGTAGAGACAGGAGACGTATTCTGAATATTGTCAAACAAGCAAAGCAGGAAGGGGAAGTGGACGTTCTAGTCCATCTAGAGACAAATGACTTGGCTAGCAATGAGGTTTCTGAGATTAAGGAAGATTTGTGTTCTTGGAGGTGAAATACAGCAGATTGCGTCCACTGTGTCATTCTCTGAAGTTCTGCCTGTGCATAACATTCAGGATAGGCAGATGCGCACTAGGGAATTTAATTTGTGGCTTCAGGAATGGTGTCGGGAGCAAGGATTTGGCTTTGTGTCCCATGATAGCTCTAATTGGAGCAGAAAGGAACTGTATAAAAAAGATGGTTTGCATCTTACTCCTAGGGGAACATATGTTCTCAGTGAGAAGTTCAAAGGTTTCACAAAAGGAATATTTAAACTAGGAGGGGGGGGACAACGGTAAAAAACAATCTGCCCGATTTTCCCCAAAACTAAATCTGAGGGTGCAAGCAACATGCGAGGGTAAAAAATGACAAGCTCAGAGTCGTGTGTATAAATGATCGCAGTTTAGTCAATAAAATCAATGAACTGGAGGCAGTGATGGCAGCTGAAAAAGTAGATTTAGTGGCGGTTACTGAGACATGGTTCAGTGAGAAAAATAACTGGGACATAACAATACTACTCTTTATATAGAAAAGACAGAGAAGGTAGGAAAGGAGGAGGAGTGGCCCTGTATGTGAAAAGCAACATAAAAACGAACCAAATAAAAGTGAGCGAGGTGAACATAGTCAGTTTGGGTTACGCTAACATTTGGCAATCCTACAGTACCTCGTGTAGGTGTGATCTATAGACCCCCTGGACAAGTAGAAGAGCTAGATAATCTGCTGCTTGAGGAAATAGCCAAAATGACAATGAAGGGGGAAGTTATTATCATGGGGGACTTTAATCTTCCTGATGTGAACTGGAAAACCAAAATAGCTGGGTGCACCAGGAGTACAAATATTCTAAACTCCCTACTGGTATTATCTCTAACACAAGTAGTTGAGGAGCTGACCCGTAAAGAGGCCATATTGGATTTAATACTCACAAATGGAGGTTCGGTATCAGACGTTGTTGTAGGTGAAAATTTGGGATCTAGTGATCACCAGTCAGTGTGGTTTAATATAAGAACAGGGATGGAGCCGCACCACACAAAAACAAAAGTTTTAGACTTTAAAAAAAACATATTTTTCTAAAATGAGATTGTGTGAATGAGTCATTATCAGACTGGAGGAGTTTAAAGGGAGTCCAAGAGAAATGGGATTATTTAAAGGTGGCATTATTGAAGGCCACAGGCAATTGCATTCGGCTTGTTAGCAAAAACAAAAAAGGGAAGAAACCACTGTGGTACTCTACAGAAGTGGCCAAAATAGTGAAGAACAAAAAGATAGCATTCAATAATTATAAAAAAAACTCAGGCAAACCTATAAAATTAGGCAGAAAGAGGCAAAGCAATTTATAAGCGCTTCCAAAGCACACGCAGAAGAGAAAATAGCTCAGTCAGTAAAAAAGGGGGACAAAACATTTTTTAGATACATAAACGAGAAAAGAAAAGTAAAACAAGGATTAGTTAGATTAATAACAAAGGAAGGAAGGTATGTAGAAGAGGATAAAAGTCTCGCTGACTGCCTCAAATATATTTGTTCAGTCTTTGCAGAAGAAAAGGGACCTCAGTTAGGAGGAAACACTAAAGAGACCTTTACATATGAGTTTACAGAGGAGCTTCTACAGCAGCTGTCTAAAGTAAAGACAAATAGGGTGGATCCCATCAGGCCCCATTGACTTAAGTTATTAAAAGAGCTCAGTGGTGTAATAGCAAAACAGTTAACAGATTTATTTAACCAATCCTTGTTAACAGGAGTCGTCCCAGAAGACTGGAAATTCGCAAATGTTGTGCCCATTTACAAGAAGGGTAGTAGGGAGGAATCGGGGAACTATAGGCCAGTTAGTCTTATGTCAGTAGTGGGGAAATTAATGGAAACCATGTTAAAGGAAAGTATTGTTGAACATCTAAAAACACATAGATTACAGGATCAGAAACAACATGGGTTTACCTCAGGGAGATCATGCCAAACTAATCTTATTGATTTTTTTTGATCGGGTAACAAAAATAATAGACACAGGTGGTGCAGTAGACATTGCTTATTTAGATTTCAGTAAGGCTTTTGATACTGTTCTGCATAGAAGGCTTATCAATAAATTGCAATCTTTGAGCTTGGGTTCCAATATTGTTGACTGGATTAGGCAGTGGCTGAGTGACAGGCAACAGAGGGTTGTGGTAAATGGAGTATATTCGGCGCAAGGTCTTGTTACCAGTGGGGTACCTCAGGGGTCAGTACTTGGACCCATTCTCTTTAATATTTTTATTAGTGATATTGCAGAAGGTATTAATGGTAAAGTATGTCTTTTTGCTGATGACACGAAGATTTGCAACAGGATTGACGTTCCTGGAGGGATCAGCCAAATGACAAATGATTTAGGTAAACTAAAAAAATGGTCGGAGCTGTGGCAATTGAGTTTTAATGTGGATAAGTGCAAGATAATGCACCTGGGACGTAAAAACCCAAGGGCTGAATATAGAATATTTCATATAGTCCTAACAACATCTGAGGAAAGGGATTTAGGGGTTATTATTTCAGAGGATCTAAGGGTAAGTAGTCAATGTAATAGAGCAGCAGGAAATGCTAGCAGAATGCTTGGTTGTGTAGGGAGAGGTATTAGCAGTAGGAAAAGGGAAGTGCTCATGCCACTGTACAGAGCACTGGTGAGACCTCACTTGGAGTGCTGTGTGCAGTACTGGAGACGTATCTCCAGAAGGATATAGACATCTTAGAGAGAGTTCAGAGAAGGGCTACTAAAATGGTGTACGGCTTGAAGGAGAAAGGTTACCAGGAAAGGCTTAATGATCTTAACATGTACAGCTTGGAAAAAAGACGAGACAGAGGAGATATGATAGAAACATTTAAATACGTAAAGGGAATCCACAAGGTAGAGGAAGGGAGTATATTTAAAAGGAAACAAAGTAGCAAAACAAGAGGACATAGTCTTAGATTAGAGGGGCAAAGGTTTAAAAGTAACATCAGGAAGCATTATTTTACTGAGAGGGTGGTGGATACATGGAACAGCCTTCCAGTTGAAGTGGTAGAGGCCAAAGAAGTGATTGAATTTAAGCAGGCATGGGATAGGCATAATGCTATCCTAAATAAAAGATAAATCCAGGTAAAGTATCCATGTAATTGGGCAGATTAGATGGGCCGAAAGGTTCTTATCTGCCGACATTTTCTATGTTTCTAAGTTTTGGACAGTTGGATCTGGGCAAGCAGCAGCGAAACTTGTATTGCGAAGCCTTATTACATTATAGAAATGATTTTTATTTGCCTTTTATTTCTGTAAAGCTGCTTTGAGAATACTCTTTTTTTGGTACCTCGTGTCCTGTATATTTCATTGGCAAAGGAGTGTACATCTGCACAGGAATCCCAGCACCCAGAGGAAAGAGGCATGTTTTTGGTTTGATTTATATTATTGAATATAAATTATTTCCATTATTTTATTTTGGATAATTATTTTTGGGATAATAAATTATTTCGTGTTTCAAACCTTCTCTGACTGTGTGTGTTTACTAGACTCTCGCTTGCACGGATTTCAGTGAGTTATTCCTACAGAATACAGGCTTACTATATAAAAAAAACACATTTCCTTTCCAAAAAAATTGAAACGCTTTTAGACACAAGTTTGAAAAAAATTAGACCGCCAGGGAGGTTAAATACTGCAAAACTAATTGGAAAGTTAAATGCCGCAAAGTTTTGTTCCCCTTGAATGCTAATGCCTACGCACTATAATGCCAAAGTGGAGCCTTCAGACTTTAACCACATGAAATATTAATGTTTTACTTAGTTGAAGAAATACAGTCCATGTAAAAACATTCAACATAAAACTTTAACAGAACAGACCTAGCTATGTGCATTAATGTATGTTGAGGGCCTAGAATTTAGAACAAGATAAGTCTCCACGTCCTCTGCTCATTCGTTAACATTTCAGCCTCGTTTCCCTGGTCCTAAATATACTTATCAAGCTGCTTAAATGAAGAAACGTTTAGTTTGAGTTGGAAAAATAAGACAAACGGGGATGAAGCTTTTGTACTTCAAATTGAAATACCTCCAGAATGCATGGTTCTAATATTTGGTGCTGTTCATGTGACAAGGACGCCTCCAGAAGGCTAGATGGAGTTTCCTTCCTCCCAACATGTCTTATATCTCCCTTGTCCATTAGAGCAGTGGTTCACAACCATAGTCCTCAAGTCCCCCTAACAGGCCAGATTTTAATGATCACCTTGGGGAAATGCAGACTGAATCCTGCAATCACTGGGCAGCAAATCATATCACCTGTGCTTCAGATATCTGGGAAACCTGACCTGTTAGGGGTACATGAGGATCAACACTGGGAACAACTGATCTAGGATAAAACCATGGGAGGTAGGCCAGACACCAGAGCAGCTTGTTCTTCAAGGGGACAATCTACAGATTGTGACCACTCAATCTTATGAGTGGTCACTCTGGTGTAATCACCCTGCTCCCTTTTAAAGGGGACTTGGAGGGCTAATTCAGCCATCCAGATGAAGGGAGGCTCAAGCTCCGTTTTCAGGGATTGAAGACCTTTGGGAACTAGCCTTAACCAATGGTATCAAAGTCACACTGCTGTGGTGCCCAGCCACCCCCCCCCCGGCTCTGGTCACAGGTGAGGTCATGGAAGCATGTCCTATTCTGCTGGTACCAGAGTGAGACCAGCTCTGGATTTAGAGTTTTTAAAGGAAACAAAGTTATAACCGGATTGGAGTCTAGAAGACTCCAATCCGGTTATAACCTTTTAGTTTCCTTTAAAAATTTCCTACCCACTCCTGTTTTAACCTTCTAGTGTCCCTTAGGCCCATCTTGCCCCTCACCCGAGCACTTCGCCAATTTAATGATTTGCAATGTAAATCCACCGAGCAGAATCGGAAGATCCTCTTCCCAGCACTAGGCTCTCCACTGTAAGCTGATAAGACTTCTTGGTGGAGCAGAGCCCTTCATTGGGAAAGCTGTGACATCTACCATATAAATGGTCTGTTTAGCGCCTATGACCAAATTAAGAGATTCATTCTCAGGAATTTTGTACACACTAGTTCTTGGCATTATTTGTATTTACCAAACTGTGTGCTTCTGTTCATTCATCCTACCTGGGGCTGGACTGGGACAAAAATTTTTTATAAAAAAAGGCCTCAGTATTTAAAAGCTGGGTATCCTTTTTATAATAAAATAAAGAAAACATAGCATCAATCTATACACATGCACACTTGACAGAAAGTCCTCCCCTTCCCAGGACAGGCAATCTGTTAGAAACAACAGGGCATATGTGTCCAGGTCCCCAGGTGTCTGCTGGGCAATACTAACTGGCATGAACTTCAATGTAAAAAGATAAACAAGACCATACGGCGCATAAAACAGTGAACAGTTGATTAAATGAACAACTGGTTAATAGAAATAAAATGTGAAAGGTGTCCTTTAAGGTATAAAAAGTGTCCTTTAAAATGCAAGAAGTGTCCTTTAAAATACCAAACAGAGGAGGTAAAAGAGTACAAAAAAGTTTCAAAAAAATTATTAAGTCAATTTGTGCAAAATAAGTGTTCAAAAAGTGCAATGATTTAATACTCAAAGAGTGTTGTTGATTGAAGACAAATGCAACAATCTTCTCTGTGGTGTGGATATCAAATCTTCTCTTTAAAGGTGTCCCTCAGAGAGAAAATAAAGGCAATAATAGTGCAGATGGTCATACTGGGATGAAGTAATTTAATAAAATGAATGTATCACTCACATTTATTAGAGCCTAAGAGAAATCCAGGCTCAAGGAAAATAGCTTGCGGCCAAGTATAGGTGGCACGTCCCTCCTTTCATCTATGGTGGTTACTAGATAAAGCAGAGAAGATCGGGAGACGGCACTCCATAGCGTAACTCTGTGCAATACAGGTGGAGGATTAAATTAAAATTGGTCACACTCACCAGTTATAGAGCCTCTCAATTCCAGGCTCAAGGAGTATCGCCTTGGGTCCTCTTAAGGTGGGGGCCCAAACCTCTTTGGTGTAGCAGCAGTTGGTCCAGATGTTCCGCTTGATTCTTCAACACTGTTCCATTTAGTCTGGATTTGTTTCAAGTCACGTAATTCTTCTCCGAATATAATTTACTCTAAGCAATTGCTTCAGTTCATGTCTTTGCTTCGTCACTGACCATGCATAAGTTATCTCTTAGCCTTAGTACAGGTCAGTCACCGTAGCAGAGGCGGGGGGGTGCTGAACAGAATGATGTATGTCATCTGCTAAACGGACTACAATATTTAGATCATATATATCATATATCAATATTGTAGTCCGTTTAGCAGATGACATACATCATTCTGTTCAGCACCCCCCCCCCGCCTCTGCTACGGTGACTGACCTGTACTAAGGCTAAGAGATAACTTATGCATGGTCAGTGACGAAGCAAAGACATGAACTGAAGCAATTGCTTAGAGTAAATTATATTCGGAGAAGAATTACGTGACTTGAAACAAATCCAGACTAAATGGAACAGTGTTGAAGAATCAAGCGGAACATCTGGACCAACTGCTGCTACACCAAAGAGGTTTGGGCCCCCACCTTAAGAGGACCCAAGGCGATACTCCTTGAGCCTGGAATTGAGAGGCTCTATAACTGGTGAGTGTGACCAATTTTAATTTAATCCTCCACCTGTATTGCACAGAGTTACGCTATGGGAGTGCCGTCTCCCGATCTTCTCTGCTTTATCTAGTAACCACCATAGATGAAAGGAGGGACGTGCCACCCTATACTTGGCCGCAAGCTATTTTCCTTGAGCCTGGATTTCTCTTAGGCTCTAATAAATGTGAGTGATACATTCATTTTATTAAATTACTTCATCCCAGTATGACCATCTGCACTATTATTGCCTTTATTTTCTCTCTGAGGGACACCTTTAAAGAGAAGATTTGATATCCACACCACAGAGAAGATTGTTGCATTTGTCTTCAATCAACAACACTCTTTGAGTATTAAATCATTGCACTTTTTGAACACTTATTTTGCACAAATTGACTTAATAATTTTTTTGAAACTTTTTTGTACTCTTTTACCTCCTCTGTTTGGTATTTTAAAGGACACTTCTTGCATTTTAAAGGACACTTTTTATACCTTAAAGGACACCTTTCACATTTTATTTCTATTAACCAGTTGTTCATTTAATCAACTGTTCACTGTTTTATGCGCCGTATGGTCTTGTTTATCTTTTTGTCTTAATCTTGGCACGTATTTTGGTTGTTTTTTATGTGCTTTTTACCATACTTAGGCTGCAATTGATTATTTATTCACATAGCACTTTAATTAACTTAAATTAACAAGCGCCCACACTGTATAGTGTATACCCGTATACACACTTTTTAATCATTTCATGAACTTCAATGTAACTCATTCGTACGGGTGTAACTGCCTGTTTTGCAAAGCTTACACATCTCCAGTATGCTGGTACTCGCCTTTATCTCAGTCTAGGTGGAGATAGGAGGAATACAACCCCTTATCTGCGCTTGCGATTTCCCTCCATATAAAATACAATTAATTGTAAGTTACACCATTAGAATGAAAACATACTAGAGAAAATATATCTTTTAATACTACAATAAAACCCTTATGTACAAAGTATTCTACAATTAGGCCCAAAAAAAATATTGAATTCAAGGCAGCTGTCCAAGTCTCTGATGGCTCACGGCTTTGTTCTGTGGCCCAGTCATTGTATGGTAAATACAGACTGCTGTGGGCCAACTCCAAACAGTTCTCGTGCCCTGATCCTTTCCACAATTTAGTGCAAGTATTGTTCCCTAAACCACTTTTTTTCTTTAAAACATTCCAGTAAAGGGTTAGCCGTAAAAGAAAGGATAAAAGTCAATGTCTTTCCATGCAGATTCCAAAAGAAATCACCAACTTCCCTCCGACTTTATCATAACATACATTTCACCTAACCTTACAGCGAACCTGTACAGTACAGCTTTACTTACCTGTAATGTCCTATCGGGATGGATATTGCGCTGGCCATAAACATCCTTGTGAAAATTGCCCCCTTGATGAGATATTGCAGACCACGCTTCCTTGTGCCAGAGCCACCATGGTCATCTTCTTTGGGCATTGATTACAAAGGGTTATCACACAAAGCTGTGCAACTGCCCCTCAACCATGATGACATTCTGGCTTAACAGGCTGCTTGTAACTGATTGCAGGCGGTGCGCTGAGGGCTCTCCTGTAACTCTGCACTTCCACGCTCAGCTGTCCCTCACCCCTTTGGCATGCCAATGGAAGTGATCGACAGAAAAACTTTGACAAGGAATAACGGAGAATTTTACTAAATATGTGTTAGGGAGCAATTCCATATCAAATGAACCCAGCTGGTGTCGGGCATGACAGCGTCACTTTAAAGCCCATGGAATTATGGCAGAATCCAATTCCTGATGGTCCAGTGATTTATACAGACCGTGCCATATTCTAGTCAGAACTCTCGCTTAAGCTGTCATATAGTAGCACAGGAGGTTTCTTGCGTCCAATCCACTTCTTCCTTTTACTGTACCCTTCTTTCAACCTCCTCTTGATAACAGCTAAAAAGGACAAACAAAATAGTTGTTGGTGATCATATATTATACAACTTAGGCTGGGGTCAGACGAACGCAGTGCGAACGCACTTTATCACGGCCGTAGTAGCAGCCAATGACGGGCAATATACAAAGTGCGGCCGCGCAATGCAAGCGGCAAACAAACACATTTTTTCGAGAACGTGATACCGCTAGTACTGACGTACAGAGTGTGCTGCGTCTGCTAGCGGCGTGTGTGCGTGATTAGGAGACATCCGACGCTGCTAATGTCCAGTCAACATAACTTCCAGACGCAAAAAGGGTTTTATTGATCCGTACAAAATCACGGATGTAAATGCGCAGCGTATGACCGCTATTGCGTATTCCGTGAAAAAATAAGTCCATTCGTTCTAACGCACTTTTTCACGGACGACGTGAAAAATGCGTTCGTCTGACCCTAGCCTTAACTGTAAAAATAACCAAGTGGCTATTTGACATGTACAGCTGCAATTATAGAATTTATGAACATAAGGCTGGGTGAAGTCGCATTGGTTTTCTAGGAGACTTCAGTTACATATAATATGTAGTGATGCACCGAAATGAAAATTTGGGACCGAAAACAAAAATACAGAATGAGGTCAGCCGAAAATGACTTTTTAATCAAAAAATTTTCTAAATCGTTGTTCTTGTAGAATTGTATTAACCTCCCTGGTGGTATTCCCGAGTGTGACTCGGGGTTAAATTTCACTACCGCGAACGGTAACCCCGAGCCACACTCGGGCTGCATACTCACCTCCTCCTGCGCTCCCTCGCTGTCCCCCGCAGTGTGATCGCGGTGAGTTGCTTCCTGGTAAGGCTCCCTGCGAGTCACACGATGCAGGGGGGCGGGACCAGGCAGCAAACTTAAAAAAAAAAATACACCAAATTCCAATGTACAATGTTTATGAACAGACACTAGGTGGCACTACAGGATAAGAAACAGACCATACATACAGGATTATTCAAAGAGATCCGAATTGCTTGAGAAAGGTAAAAAACCCGGCGGGTTGAAAAAGGTGAAAATCAGCGTTCGGCTATCCAGAGAGCAGGCAATTCGCCAAATCCTGGCAAATTGCCTGAACATACGGTGCCTGTTCGAGGGCAGTGAAAACCCCATGAAAAAGCACTGCTTCGGCTATTGAGAGAACACAAACCAGCAGTGAAAGGTTCCCGAAATGCCCTGCCATTCGGTGGTTTAATTCGGCAAATTTATTCAGGAGAATCCCATAGGCTTCAATGTTAAAAATATTCCCGTTTTAATTCAATATCTAATAAACCGTTGATGGATTATAAAATTATGCAGTAAAGAGGCTCTTTATTTATAGATTTTTTTTAGGATATTTTAAGCATTTTTCTGAAAAAATTATTTTGGTTTACTTATTTTTTCTGTAACAGCCCTCTTTATTATCATTCCCTGGACCTCATATGTAAATTTCAGCCATTTTCGCTCAGTAGTTTCTTTGCAAACAGTGTTTCACTTTTCAAACATTCATACAAACAGTTTTCCTAATTTATTCACTTCACTCTGTCTGTGGTCTCAGCTTTTTCCGGCGGCTTCGCTGCTGCGGGTGATCGGCTCCTGCTCGGGTTTTTCCGTGGTTTTCGGCAGGTTAATCCAGATGTTTTTGTGGGTTTTCGGCGTGCATTCGCCGGGTTTTTTCGGTAGCTTTTCCCTGCAATTCGGGGACCCTGTGGTGTTTGCTGAATACAACGCAGGGTCACCGAAATGGGATCGGCAAAAGGAACCGAATTAAAGAGAACGAAAAGTTACCGAACGTGCGGTGACTTTTCGAATCTCTTTGAATAACCCTGATAGTCTCACCCTTGTTTTCAGACAGATTTCAATGTTTGTTGTTGTATTTTATTGAATATCATTTATTTGCATAATTTTTTGGGATAATAAATTATGTCGTGTTTCAAACTTAATCGGTGTCCGTGTATTTACTTATTTATTTATAAAGGATTTTACCAGTAAGGACTCTTGATTGCACGGATTTCAGTGCGTGATTCCTAATTATTACAGGCTAACTATGTAAAAAAACACGTTTCCTTTAAAAAAAAAAAATTGAGACGCTTTTAGATACAAAATTTTGAAAAAATTAGACCGCCAGGGAGGTGAATATTAGACTTCATTTGAAACGAAAAGTGAAGCCAAAAATAACCACACATTTATTGAAAGGAATATGCCAAAAGTTGGACAGAAAATATCTTCGAAGATGTCCAAATCGGCAATTTCCTCTGAACGGGGAAAAAAAAAACAAACAAAAAAAAAACAACACACACGACAACCCCCAATCGTCTCTCCGCCATGGAGTCTGTCTATACCAATAGCAGCTCACTCCCTATACTAAGAGAATGTGGGGGGGGGGGGCTGTTCACAGCCTATTAATCCCCTCACACCAGGTAGTTATTAGCACTTGCAGTTCAGCCCAGCAATAGTCTCATGCTGCCCTCCGCTTTACTATTCATGACATGCAAAAATCAAGCTACTTTCTGTGTCAGCTGGAAAGGTCTAAAAAAAATCCCTTCTCTTAAGACCTGATACTAGCATGACAACTGTACGTCACAAAATAATAAGTTTAACCTCCCTGATGGTATTCCCGAGTGTGACTCGGGGTTAAAATTTCACTACCGCAAACGGTAACCCCGAGCCACACTCAGGCTGGATGCATACTCACCTCCTCCTGCTCTCACCTACTAGCATTTGGCGAGTGGAAATTAAGTGAGGCGAGTGGAAATGCACACGCAGGCAGCACAAATTATTTCATGCTGTGTATTCCAGCAGTGCCACCGTGCAGCCCCCCCCCCTTCCCCAGGCTGCACGGTGGCAGGGAACAGCTGCCTAACCTGATCCAGCTCGTCTCGGTCACTGGCAGGGGGTGGAGAGGAGCTTCCCTGCCTCCTCGGTCTGATGACTGGGTATACATGTATCTGGGGTCTGGGTATTTAATGTTATTTTTGTAATTTTACACTGTAAAAGGTTTTATTTAGAATAATTTCATAAGATAAATTAAGGGGTGTGTTTAGGGGCAGAGTTAAGGGCTGGGTAGGGGTTAGGTAGAGCAACTGGTGGCGAGTAACTCTTATGGCCTGGTTAGTAGCTTGGGAATTTTGAGCCCCGCTATAGTGTATATATATATATATATATATATCACAGAACCCCAGATAAAGCCAGACCGACCCATTGGGCAAAAATACCTACAGACACAATTGTGTCTAGATTTCCTTGTGATATTGCAGAGATTCATACATTTTTCAAAATATATACCTGATAAACATGATCTATTTTGAATTACCGGTTAAATCTATCAATTGAGCATACTATGGCTTCTCTTATGCCAGGCATCTCTCAATACTTACTAGCCACAGACTCCGTTTCGAAGCACGTGCTTCCTGATCTCCAGTACAGGCTTTGGCTCTTCTGGAACTTCTTGTGAATTTGCGTGTACAATACACACACTGTCAACAAGACAAGCAGGAAAATCAAAGACGCAGCTGCCCAAGTCGCCTCTTCTGTGCGTGGAGTAGATGAATAGACGTCCAGTTTTCTTCTGTGTCCGGGACCAGATCTCGCATGCGCTTTGGGTGGAAGATTTGCTGTGGGCTCCTGTTGACATTTGCGTTTGTTATTACTCGAGAGGTCCGGGCCAGAAGTGGGTGCAGATACCACGGGATTACCATTCTGTTTCGGAGCTAGGTTTTCAGAACTCGTAACCTGTGTCTTTCTGACAGTGTAGTTTCTGTGTTCAGTGTCCTGCTGGGATTTGGGAGAGTTGTATTCTTGATTCTTTGGAGCTAAAAGGTTTTTCTTGATGTTCCCTCCCTTCTCCAACATATTTTTAAAATGCTCTGCTGAAAAGGAATCTAAACTGCTATTTGATGAATCCTTCGCATTATTCGTTGAACTATTTAGATTTCTTTGAAATTCAGGCTCTGGCACTACATCCCCATCACGTTTGTTGATCGGAGAAGCACGGATACTATTGTCGGTATCCTCACCAGGTTGCACTGCTCCAGGAGATGGAGATGTTACATTGACACTTAATACAGGAGATGGCATATTGTCTGTATCGGTCTTCAGTGCAGGTGGGACAGGGTTGTGGAATTTGACATTTGCCACCGTCTGTGCTTCTGAAGGAACACTGTGAAGCGGCCTCTCTCCATGATGGAAATCTATAGAGGTGGCACGCTGTTTGAAGGAATGGACAGCAGAGGCTGCTCTTCTCTTTCTTAGTTGAGTTTTCTTTAACCACCTCCTCTTGTTTGTAGTAATTTCTAAAACCTAGGGAAATACGAAGCATTATTCATGTAGAACTTTTCAAAGTGAAATAGATGAAGATAGAGAAGAACCTGAAACACATTAAAGACCAACATTCAGGTGCGTATATAATGGTGAACATAAAAAAGAGGGATGATGGAGCTCATCATGGCTGTAATAAGAGATTTCAGTTCACTAAACTACGCTCCAGAGTCTGGTTTGCCATCAACCCTCTAGATTTATGTCCATTACATCAGAAGAAACGTGTGAGATCATCAAATAAACCTTACATATTTTAGTCCAAGCAGGCCCAGACTGGACAGTAGGCCCCAGGGCATTGGGACTGCCATTCGTATCGCTCATGCATTTGTCTCACAGGCTCTATCTGTGGGGGTAAAAAGGGGCTTATTTGGGTCATGGTGGTGTTGGAAAGAGCCAATTTAGATTCGTGCTTCTGGGGCAATAAATCTGGTCCTTAGAACAGCCGGAGCGAAGACGAATATTAGTTGTGAATACAAGTCAGGAATACAGTAATACACAATCACGATTTAAGATAATCCAAGGTCACAATGTATGGAAGTATGGAAAGCCAATGGTATGGTACATAATAATTACATGAATGTACGATGAAACACACTTAAAAGGTAAGAAAATAATTACAGGTCACAGAATAGAGCGCATTAGGACATTATATGGGTAGAGAAACCCATTCATTGGTTGGGTTCATTTTCGAGCACCAGAACGTGCACGAATGGCATGGTCTGCTATAACCACAAGGGATGAATGCAGTGAAATGGTGTCGTAACACAGCTTCAAAAACGGAAGCCGTCAGCTTGTGTCCAGCATCAGAACGACTACAAAAGTGGAACATGTCCAGAGAAGTATTGAAAGAAATGCTCAATGCCAGATGCACCGAGTAAGAGTCCTCAAGAATCTAAATACAGCTGAACAATGTTGTGTCAGTACCTGGAGGGGACTTTCTGGACATATTTCTGTGTCCTCCTGATCGGACACCATTGTGGATGGCTGTAGGAGGAGGTAGTCATACAAGAGTACATTCTCAATTTTATTTTCATGGTCCCGGAAGATGTTGACCTGTAGCCATTCTTTAACTGCCTTTAGGTCTATGTGAGACATTTCCAGCGAGGAACCCCATGCGGCCAAGGCGAGAGGCTGAACGGAGGAGATAAAGAACCAAGTGAGGAGTTGAAGATTTTACCTAAACCAAGACTAAAAGGTTAAGCCAAAAATATGTAAGGAAACCCAAAGTAATGTTCTCTATATAAAGTATAAACATTGGTTGGGGGGGGGGGTGTAACTTTTAAAATATAGCATATATCTAAGAAAAAGGGATGACTTGCAAATGTTTTAATGGGGGAAACCCAGACACCTTCCAGGCGTATTAATCCCTTCACTATCACGATCGAGTACACTCTATGTTCAAAGCTCTTGCAGAAGCACTAGACTGAGTAAACTCATTCTGTTCATATTCTGGAGCAATGCAAAGGAACATTTGTTAACCGCAAACAAAATTTGTTTGCAAAGGAGCTCCAGAATGTGCCCCCAAATATTCAGCACCTTGTGCTGAAGCTCTTTGAATGGCTTAGAGATCTGCCTCTACTGTCTATCGTACATAGGGGTGGTTTACTGGTTTCTATTCGGGTTTTAAATTATTATTTTTTCCAGTGGTATTTTCAGCCTTTGCATAGTACGTTTTTATTGACTACATATTAGATGTACACGGTGCATGTAACCACCGATCAGGGTTAGGATTTTTTTAAACCCCGGTTTATATCTCCCCCCCCCCCTTGTTATAGCAGGATTTTTTTCTTGTCTAATAGATCCGATATCTGTTTTAACAGTAGATGCACTTTTTGTTTTTTCCCATATTTGGAGTATTCTTTTCTTTGTTTTTACCATCACTTTATTTTGGCTGCTCCTTTTTTAACATTCCTTTTGAGGAGTCACCAGAGACTGACAGCGCCACCCCAGAAGTTGGCACGTTGCTACCCTACTGAGCCAAGGCATGTGCTGCCTCCTGAGCACGTGAGTGAAAGCATTCTAGTTCATACTCGCCTTACGCCTTCCCAACAATATTACACAACTATTTGTATTTCTGTTTTTTTGTGTTTCATGCATGGGAGCTTCCGAAGTTGGGCATACAGTATGCTGAGGTAATATGTTTGCTCTTATTTAATAACACTGCATGGCTCACGTAGAATGAGTTTATAACAATTTCATTCAATGATCGTTGCGCTTGGGGATTATTTTTGTTTCCAGCTGGGAGATCTGTTTAGGAGAGAACACTAAAGAGACATTTACATATCAGTTTACAGAGGAGGAGGTTCTACAGCAGCTGTCTAAAGTAAAGACAAATAAGTCAATGGGGCCTGATGGGATCCACCCTAAATTATTAAAAGAGCTCAGTGATGTAATAGCAAAACCATTAACAGATTTATTTAACCAATCCTTGTTAACGGGAGTCGTCCCAGAAGACTGGAAATTAGCAAATGTTGTGCCCATTTACAAGAAGGGTAGTAGGGAGGAATAGGGGAACTATAGGCCAGTTAGTCTTACGTCAGTAGTGGGGAAATTAATGGAAACCATGTTAAAGGAAAGGATTGTTGAACATCTAAAAACACATAGATTACAGGATCAGAAACAACATGGGTTTACCTCAGGGAGATCATGCCAAACTAATCTTATTGATTTTTTTGATTGGGTAACAAAAATAATAGACACAGGTGGTGCAGTAGACATTGCTTATTTAGATTTCAGTAAGGCTTTTGATACTGTTCCGCATAGAAGGCTTATCAATAAATTGCAATCTTTGACTTTAGATTCCAATATTGTTGAATGGATTAGGCAGTGGCTGAGTGACAGACAACAGAGGGTTGTGGTAAATGGAGTTTATTCGGCGCAAGGTCTTGTTACCAGTGGGGTACCTCAGGGGTCAGTACTTGGACCCATTCTCTTTAATATTTTTATTAGTGATATTGCAGAAGGTATTAATGGAAAAGTATGTCTTTTTGCTGATGACACAAAGATTTGCAACAGGGTTGACGTTCCTGGAGGGATCAGCCAAATGACAAATGATTTAGGTAAACTAAAAAAATGGTCGGAGCTGTGGTAATTGAGTTTTAACGTGGATAAGTGCAAGATAATGCACCTGGGACGTAAAAACCCAAGGGCTGAATATAGAATATTTGATACAGTCCTAACCTCAACATCTGAGGAAAGGGATTTAGGGGTCATTATTTCAGAGGATCTAAGGGTAAGTAGTCAATGTAATAGAGCAGCAGGAAATGCTGGCAGAATGCTTGGTTGTGTAGGGAGAGGTATTAGCAGTAGGAAAAGGGAAATGCTCATGCCACTGTACAGAGCACTGGTGAGACCTCACTTGGAGTACTGTGTGCAGTACTGGAGACCGTATCTCCAGAAGGATATAGACATCTTAGAGAGAGTTCAGAGAAGGGCTACTAAAATGGTGTACGGCTTGAAGGAGAAAAGTTACCAGGAAAGGCTTAATGATCTTAACATGTATAGCTTGGAAAAAAGACGAGACAGAGGAGATATGATAGAAACATTTAAATACGTAAAGGGAATCCACAAGGTAGAGGAAGGGAGTATATTTAAAAGGAAACAAAATAGCAAAACAAGAGGACATAGTCTTAGATTAGAGGGGCAAAGGTTTAAAAGTAACATCAGGAAGCATTATTTTACTGAGAGGGTGGTGGATACATGGAACAGCCTTCCAGTAGAAGTGGTAGAGGCCAAAACAGTAATTGAATTTAAGCAGGCATGGGATAGGCATAAGGCTATCCTAAACAAAAGATAAATCCAGGTTAAGTATCCATGTAATTGGGCAGACTAGATGGGCCGAAAGGTTCTTATCTGCCGACATTTTTTTCTATGTTTTCTATGTTTATTTTTTACAGCTGCAGCTGTATTATACATGTAGTAGTGCTTTTTGGTCAGCAGGGTGAGCCCTCTGCCTGTAACAGGTATTTAAAAAAAAAGGTACATATACAATACATACAGGGTTATTCAGAGAAAGGTGAAAATCAGGAGAACTGTCAGGAGAAGAGAACAATCTAGACCAAACAGCCGATATGGAAAGTGAGATAAATGGGAGAATTTCTGGTTTGGCAATTTTGACCTAGAATTTTACTTCTCCAGTCACCCTCCTGAGCTTCACCTTTCTTTGAATAGACCTGATAGGGTATTATCTCCCATAGGGAGAAGTAAAATGTATTTTTTTTTTATTTTTCCATAGAATTCTCCCATTGTTTGCTTATAACTTTTACACTCACAGTTGCTTTCCATATATCCACTGGGTCCTGGCAGCGGTTTATGGAAAACAACCTGGTAGTCAAGGGGTTAAACATAGCCTGTATAAACAATGCAGAATGTGATGGCATATTAACAGTTCTTAATAGTAGAGTATAGTGTGCACCAACACACAAAAAAAAAACCTTCAAGTAAAGCGTGAATTTAGTCCATCAGTTTAGCTTCCTAAAAAACATAGAATGTGCTGCTTGAATATTACCATCGTATAATGTGAGAAAATATAAATCATTGGAATAAAACATACATTCTAGTCTATTCACCCTCACCTAGTGTGTCACCCCTCTTCTCTGAGAATGTAAGCTCTCGAGCAAGGGCCTCTCCTACTGTTCTGTGTGTGTAATGTGTATGTATATTTGTTATTCTGTCTCTCCCTTTGTACAGCACTACGGAACTTGTTGGCACTTTATAAATTCTTGTAACTGTATTAAAAGAAAAAACTTACAAAATATATTATATTCTAGTTTAAGCAGCTCACATATATAACATCATGTAGTCCCATTGTACAGTGCTACAGACCTTGTTAGTGCTTTATAAAAACTTGTAACTGAAGCTGTAGTATCCTTACAGTGAAACGCGCGTTAAGCGCTTTTTAAATTTACCATCTTGATCCTTGCTATATCCTCAGATAAAGGATTACCCCTTAGGGTTGTACTTGATGTGTACTGGAATTTTTCAGGGACATTTTTTGAGCCCTATGATTTTAATTGTATTAAGACTGGAATGGTGGTCTGTGGTTTTTTGACGCAGTGTATTTTGTATATGCGGTCCCACTACAAGGAGACCAGGTGATACTTGCAGTAGTGCAATATACGGATACAAACGGTGTTACTAGCAGCCTCCACCGAGTTTTCTGTTTTTGGTGACTAATTAATACTGGAATCGGGCAATGACACTTTAAGGCCCAGGTTCTATTGGAATTAAGACTGGAATGGTGGCTCGTGTTTCCAGATACTGTGCATCTTGAATATATGGTCCCATGATAAGGAGACCAGGTGATACTCAGTAAACCTGCAACATATGGTCACACAGGATATTACTAATAAAACCCATCTAGCTCCTTGTCTTTGGTTATTTGACTCTCTTTATTAGCACGAGTGACAAACCATCGTGGGGCAAATAAGGCTAGGGTCAGACGAACGCATTTTTCGCGCTGTCCGTGAAAAAGTGCGTTAGAACGAATGGACGCATTTTTTCACGGAATACGCGATAGCGGTCATACGATGCGCATTTTCATTCGTGATTTTGTACGGTTATCAATATAACACTTTTTGCGTCTGGACGTGATGTTGGCCGGACATTAGCAGCGTCTGATGTCTCCTAATCACACACACGCACACACGCCGCTAGCGGACGCAGCACACTCTGTACGTCAGTACTAGCGGTTTGACGTTCTCGAAAAAATGCGTTCGTTTGCCATTTGCGCTGCGCGGCCGCACTTTTGTGCGGCCGTTCTTCGTATGCTGCCCGGCATTGGACGTCATTTGCTGCTAGCACGGCCGTGATTTAGTGCGGCTAAACGCACGTTAATACTGCGTTAGTCTGACCCTAGCCTCAATGTTTTTTTTCCTTGGGAATATGGTTAGGGAGCTGTAATAAGTGCGACTTGCTATACCAAACCCATGAAAATACCCTGCAATTAATACTACAGCCAGTACCAATATATCCAATTCGGGGAAATTCTGAGGAATGAACTAAGTACATACACAAGGTGTTCACAATTGTGTTTTTAAACACGTTTTAATTGTTGTTAAGATTCAATAAAGAATGTTTTGAAATTTTGAAGTTATAATTGTATGTATGTAGTCATCCGGCACCGACAGTGAGCTCATTTTGGTCTCACGGAAGGTTGTTCTTTTTTTCATGTGGACAGAATAAGGCCACCATGATAAGACCACACAGTGTGATTGGGGTTATTCAGTTTGGAATGTGACTCAATGTGGTGAACAAAACAGGTTTAACGAAAGCTTCAACTTTAGGAGTGAAAAAAGAAACATAGTTTGACATTTGCTGTATGCGAATGTGAATGTGAAACGCAGGCCAAGGGTCACATATCTGACAGATTACGTAAAGGTTCCAAAAGTGACTTAAATTGCATATAGTTATAGAAAAATGAAACGTACATTACAGAGCACACCCTGTAGGGGCAGGAGCTGGAATCGCTGCAGAACTTTCTAAAACAAAAAGAAGGTTGTTCCCTTTGAATAATCGCCTATTTATTTGATATAATGAACAGTTGTTTTTCCTGGTGTTGCTTGACACGGATTTAAAGTTATTAGTTTTGTTTCTCCGTTTTTTATTTTTTCTATTGTTTGTGAAAATTGTGCGATTTACAGAAAAAAAATGTCCATGAGATAATCTTAGAAATAACTGAAATACGAGGGGCTGACACCCGGATTGCTGATGCCTGACCCGATGAAATCGGGGCGGGTCGCAACAATGGTGCTGCCAAACTAGATGCAATAAACAGTACATGTATCGCTGTTATTTTGAACTACCTTGGAAAGAAAATATGTACGGAATACCCAGCACCTACTCTGCTGAGGCGATGTGCTCAATAAGTATGTTTTCTTGCTTTGACAAATGCTTCACTTTGATGCTATTTTTCACATGACTACTGCTTTGCTCTGATGACTGCACTTATTCGATGATATATTTTCTATATACGTTCCCTTGCTTTGATGATCACAGTTATTTGATGCAAATCAACTGTACTACATTTTACTGTGACAAACTGCATTACCTTATTGCCACAATATGTATGTATGTTATCTTGCCTTGAATAAAAAAAATAAAAATAAACACAAGGGAAAAAATAAAGAAATAACAAGCAATTCCGTTTTGTTAAATATTTCAGTTATGTAAAATGTGAAGAACAAACAAAAGAAAATGTGAGGCTCAATTCCAGGCCTGGTGTACACCAAGCAAGACTTTAACATCTCTGGGAAGATTACAGCAGACTTTGAATCCATCCTGTGAATTGAAGTATTTGTTGAGCACGTTCTGCTCTGTATCCTAGCCTGCTGTAAACGTCCCAGAGCTTATCCGACATCTTGTTACGTTTACACCAGGTTTGCATTCAAGTCCATGAAGTCAGGTATTAGTAGAATACATTCTTACTATACCCTTTCTATGGAGAGACTCCTAAGAGGGGTGAGTATGTGTTTGTACATGCAGGAACGCGCCACCCACGATAACTCTCCCTTCAGATGTGGATGAACACAGGGATGGTATAAAAATGCGACCCCTCCGTGCTGCAAGACAAATGAGGAGCGTCAGTGAGCAAATAAACAGATGAACACAATGACCTGTTACCTGTAGGATGCAAAGAATTACATGTATATTAGCTTTTACAAACATCCATAAATTTACAAGCAAACAAATTATACAGAAACAATAAGGACAGAAGCTTGGGGGGGGGGGGGGGGTTCTGGATATCAAGATTCTGAACTTTCAAATGTGCCGAATAAGAACAAACACACATTTAATGCTTCACTTTTCTGGCAGTAGCGCTGTACACAAGAGCCACCTATTAGCTGCTAAAATGCAAGATCACCTGCAAACAGCAATGTTCTCACTCACGAGGGATGCTTTTAGCTTAAAGATTAACCCCTTAATGCCGCAGGGAGTACTGTGCCATCCCAGCAGTGGGTGGGCCTGAAAGCCGATGTGTGGCATAGCACGCTGCGTGGCTCTCTGGCAAACAACGTCATTGACTGCAGGAGAGGCCGCTCGTATTCAGGCAGCCCCATTGCAGTCAATGACATTGATCAACCGCAGGGAAGGGAGGCGGGCTACAGGAGTTGTCAGTGAGCCACGGGGCGTGCTATGCTGCCCCATGGTGTTCAGGCCGCCTGCCTCCCTGCAGACCCCTGGTGGTGAGGGGTTTAAGAGAAACATTCCGTATCTAGCGTTTATATGGTGTAGATAACAAAGACTAACATCAAGGATGTGTTTATTATATTTGCAGATATCTGGTTTGTTTTTCTCTTGTTTGTTTAGTTAGGAAAATATTTCACTCTGTATGTGTCACTGGGTGCATCCATTATGAGATATTTTATGTTGTAGACTGCCCCTCCCCCATATCTTTACATCACTTGCTCCTCACTGTGGTTTTGGCCATAGATTAGAGTTAATGGGTAACTCGAAAATTCACATCATTGTATTGTGTGGGATGTATTCAAAGGACATCAGCAGGTGGTAGATTAGAAGTCATTTAAGCTCCCTGTCAGATCTCATTCAGCTGCCATCTCAGCTAGCCTGAAGGACAATACCCTCCTGCTACCTTATTCAAACATGCTCTCCTCCACCTCATTATTTAATCTACAGTATTTAACAGTTAAACCACAGCCACAAAGTAAAACCTTTGCACAGATTTTGGTAAATGTTGCATCATGGAACAAAATCCACAAAATAGAAACCGGAAATAAAAAACTAAAATGTATTTTTCCTTTTCACATGCAATTACTGAAAACAAAGAAAAAAAAATACAGCATCATGCGTTTTATAATGTGGTTTTGTTTGTAATTCACAAGCAATCTAGTCACAGTTTATATAACTGCTGGTGTCCCTTTAAAGCAAGTGTGACATGTGACAGGGCAGTGCCCTCTCTGTGCGTGAAGTAGGAATACATGGGATGATCTGACAAACCTAAACTTGTGAAGCTGCATGAATTGTTCGTAGAAATGTTCAAAACAAACTGTGCACAATACGGCTTAAACCCAATGACAGTGATTTGATCACAGGGAATGCAGAGAATGTGGAAGCACACACCTAGGTATCAATCACTACAGATTCCACACAGCAAGGTACAGCTATCAGCCCCCCCAAATGTTAGTAGCCATGGAAAAAGGAATGAAGGTCACACTCTGTGATGTGATAAGGCTGCTTTAATAAGAATGTGGAAATACTCGATAAAGGCTCCTCTATCAAGAGAATTGATCAGAACCCGTTTTTTAAACAACATTTGTCAACACGGAACAGTGTTTACTGTCAACAATCCATGACACGGATTGAGCGAGTAGACACTTTAAAGTGAAGATTGTTGTAACATGTTCTGTATCTTTAGGCGTTTTAAGTTATTTTCTCAACTCAACCTACCTTAAGGTTATGTAACCATCGCTGGGGTGGGCAGTAGATGTACTCTCCGTATTTTGCCGCCTTTGGCCGGTGTGCCCCACTTCACACAAAAATATAAAGAAAAAAGGTAGAGGGAATTAGTGTACATGTTAAAGCAATTCGATAATGATACAATAAGAAGGAAATTTTATATCTTGAGGAAACCAAAAGTTTAAAAAAATAATAATAATAATTACTAAATAGACTGACTTCACAGAAATGTTCCTGTATTCCTTTCAATGTATGAGCAGAAGCCCCTGTAACTCCGGTTACACTGCATTCCACAACAAGAGGTTATTACAGGACGGTTTTTGCATCTGACATCACTAGCTGCCATCACCATCCTTTCCTGTGTTACATGTTACCCATATGGACTATCCTTATCTTGGTGTGCAGGAAATATGTACCCACCTGTTTGGAATCGGTGATGTATACACGATCTGGGTGTCTATGCAGGTGTGGGAGAAATTCTGCAATACAGATGATATATGAAGGACTGTCCAGGAGCAATGTTACTAATTTACATAACAAGCACAAAAAGAAAATAACAAGTTGTTGATAAAAAAAAAAGGGGATCTCAGGATGACAAGCGAGGAAGAAAAGAAAAAGGACGTCCACTTCGAGCTTCAGTACAAATGAGAACTGTTTCTTGTCATCTCTATGCTGACGACACCCAAATTTACCTTTCCTCTCCAGATCCATCTCCTGTTTTGGACAGTGTTACTGCCTGCCTTTCAGCTGTCTCCGATTGATTGATCTCATGTTTCCTAAAGCTCAACCTCTCTAAAACTGAACTTCTCGTCTTCCCTCCCTCTAAAAACATCATTCCTGCACCCATTTCCCTTCAGGTGAATGGTGCCACCATTACTTCGAACTCTCAGGCTCATTGCCTCGGTGGCCTCTCTTCGACTCTGATCTCTCCTTTACTCCTCACATTCAGTCACTAACCAAATCCTGCTACTTCCGCCTAAAATAACTAGGGCTGAAACCTCTAAATCGATTAATCGACAACTAATCGATAATGGAAATAGTTGACAACTATTTTAATCATCGATTAATCGGTGTTGATTAAACAGTGTGTGCTGCACACAGGACGATTAGAGTCAGACCGAGTTAAACGTAAATAACCTCCACTTCGGAGCTGATTGGAGAAGACGCGCCGCTGCTTTACTAGGTATGATTTAGTTCTAGGGTTATGTCAGACACAACCAGTTTGTTTTTATTCTGTTTACAAGAGTAGCAGAACTATAACACAAACAATAGGATTCTGCCACTGCGTGAAGGAGCTGTATGCCTGTGTTTTATCCTAACTTGAAGCTGGAGCCCTGTGCCACCACTCCACCCTCCCTGCCACACCCTCTTTGGTCGGGAACTGCCATGCCCTCCCTTTGGTCTTGTCCCTTTCCCCAAACTCACTCATACTCAGATCTGGTCTTTTGTCCATACCCACTCCCTCTCACACTCAGGTCAAGTGGTCACTTGAGCAAAGTCACTCCCTTCCACCTCCAGTCCCTCCTCCCACTCAGGTTGTTCACAAAATTATTTTAAAAGGGACACTACGCACCCTGACCACTTTAGCTTATTAACGCCGATTTCATGCTGACGTCATCATCTATGACCAAGTGCTTGTAGCCGCGTTCATTTCAGAAAGAAAACATTGGCTTAAGCTGCGCATGTAGCATCAACCCATCCCTCTGACCAAGCACTCACATACCTTGTGTGAAAAATACACAAGATACGCAATTTGCGTATGTACGTATGAAAGTTACGTACTCTACGCAGATTGCTTATGAAAAAAGGGGGAGGCGTTGTGGTTAAAGTAAACTAATTTTTTTCTATTTTTTTTATCCGATGAATCAATTAATCAAAATAGTAAATCGGCCAACTAATCAATTATGAGAGTAATCGTTAGTTGCAGCCCTAAAAATAACATTGCACGCATCTGTCCCTTTCTTAATCCAGACTCGACTAAAATGCTCATCCAAGCTCTTATTAACGCCTGCCTTGACTACTGAAACCTCCTTCTCTTTGGCCTTAAGAGATCCTTCCTCTGCAGTCTGTTATGAATGCCTGTGCCAGGCTCATCCACCTCACCCCCTGCACCTCTCACCCCTTTGTCAATCTCTACACTGGCTTCCTGTTTCCTTTAGAATCCAATTCAAAATACTGGTCCTCACATACGAAGCTCTCCATAACCGCGCCCCTGCCTACATCTCCTCCCTTATTAAAAGGTACATCCCATCCTGGCCACATTGCTTGGCCAATGATCTGATGCCATCAGCTCCCTGTACACACACCCTCAAATACTGCCTTCAGGACTTCTCCCAAGCTGCCCCCTTTCTATGGAACTCCCTCCCCCATAATATTCAACTCTCCCATTACTTTAGAGAAGCCTATCGGCTCACTTCATTATCCCCCACTGTACATTGCTTGTGCCATCCACCGGCCCAGCCCGGTTCTGTGTGTTTAACTTGTGTTTATATTTGTAATTCTGTCTCTCCCATTGTACAGCGCTACGGAACTTGTTAGCTCTTTATAAATACTTATATTGTGACACCGTTACAGCAAACAGACATGTTTAGGAGACTGTATATGGTCAGATTAGAAAGACATCAGATTGGATACAATAACCGGCACAACGTGAGATTAGGGGAAGAACTGCAGGTTTTAATAATTTTATAGCAAAAAATAAGATTAATTTCAAATTTATTGATCTCAACTAGGGATGAGCTGTTCGGGTTCGGACGGTTCGGGGTTCGACCCGAACTTAGCCTGTTCGAGCAGATCGCTGTGTTCGCCGCATGTTCGACCACAATGCATTTTCC
Source organism: Leptobrachium leishanense (assembly GCA_009667805.1). NCBI lineage: Eukaryota > Metazoa > Chordata > Amphibia > Anura > Megophryidae > Leptobrachium > Leptobrachium leishanense. The sequence goes on along the minus strand of CM019064.1, from coordinate 88,510,926 downwards.
CACTGCTTGAAGCTCGTAATTGGCTACAGCCTTGCACCTGACCATAGGTCTGGTGCAAGACTGGTTGAACACTATGGGCAAATTTTGACCAATCATGGGCTCACAGAGCTAAGTCCCGCAGCACACTATGGTTTCCACGCAGCGCTTCTGCACGCATTTCAGAGGAGATTTCAAAGAAGAGAGTTGTGTGTGTTGTTACTGCCGGTCTGCCACACTACTGGGGGGGTCTGGGGGGTCTCATTTCAACCAAATATCAGGGAATTTAGGTGATGTGTGTCTTGTCACTGTGCCAGCAAGTTTTTTTGGGCTTTACAACTTTATTTAAAACATTTGTGTATTGAGGTGATTTTCTGGGTCTTGTCACACTGTGGCAGCAAGTCTTTTTGGGTCTCATTTATACCAAATATCAGGGAATTTAGGTGATGTGTGTCTTGTCACTGTGCCAGCAATTTTTTTTGGGGTTTACAACTTTCTTTAAAACATTTGTGAATTGAGATGATCTTCTGGGTCTCGTCACACAGCCAGCAATTATTTTTGGGGCTCACTAATTTCTTTAAAACACTTGGGAATTAAGGTGATCTGTGTCTCGTCATACATACAGTACCACGCTGTATTTTGGGGCTCACTAATTTATTTAAAACATTTGTGAATTAAGGTGATCTGTCTCTTGTCACTGGCTGCCAGCTATCAGTGTGTCTCACTGAGTTATACCAGAGTTAATTAAATCTTTATACCAGAGTTGAATCCGAGTTCTGTATATATTAATCTATATATCACTCACCATGTCTGAAAGAACAAAAAGGACAGGCAGACGATCCCAGCCACAGATAAGAGGGCAAGCAGCCCCTGTGTCGGGAGGCTGTGTCTCTGGTCGTGGTGGACGTGGTGCATCCTCTGCAGGGGTACGCTTGTCCTTTCTAACTGGCGCTGGCCGTCTTAAGCAGCAGCAACATACAGAGGACTTGGTGGATTGGCTAACCAGGCCATCCTCATCCTCCGAGTCCTCTGCCAGCCAGGCTTCTAGTGCTTTACAGTCCACCTCAGCTGCCAAAGCATCTAATGCAGCCTCCATGTCCACAGCTACTCCTGCCGTAGCCTCGCTATCACACACGGAGGAGTCAGCTGAATTGTTTGACTACAATGAGAGTGACATGCTGCTTGAGGATGCGCAGCAAGTACAGTGCTCTGATTCAATCTCTGAGGTTGAGCAAGGGAGTATAATCAACCTAGAGGAAGGGGGTGCCAGTGATGACACACAAATAACTGGCACTCATGTTGCCCCAGCAGCTGCAGCATACTGCCAAGTTGGCTCCAGTGACGAGGAGATAGGGGATGAAGATGACATTGATGATGATGATGATGAGGTCACTGACTCCACCTGGGTGCCAGATCGAACTGAGGAATCAAGTGAGGAGGAGGGGGAGGAGGAGGAGGCACAGCAAACACGAGGCACAACATCCTCTGTGACCAACCGTAGCACTAGCCAGTCCAAGGCATCACATGTCAGAGCTGCTCCGGTGCAGAGCGCTGTTGCCTCAAAGAACACATGCAGGAACTCTGCTGTCTGGGAGTTCTTTAAGAACTGTGCAGCAGACCCCACCGTTGCTATTTGTAATCTATGTCAGAGGAGGCTGAAGCGTGGGATAAACACCGGACACTTGGGTACCACGTGCTTGAGGCGACATATGAACAAGTGCCACACATCCCGTTGGGGCAAAACTTTGCGTAGGTCCTCCTCCTCATCATCTGTCTCTACCCACACTGTATGTCCTGCCATGCAATTGCCTACAACCTCCACCGACAGGGATGATGCTACAGTGATGGATGTACCAGCAGGTCCTTCCTCACAATGTGACATCATCCCAGTAGCTGAAAATTTACGCAGTCAGATTACGTTGCCGCAGCTGCTGCAGCGAAAGAAAAAAATATAGTCCCAACCATCCCCAAGCACAGCGTCTAAATGCCAGCTTAGCAAAATTACTCGCATTGCAGCTGCTGCCTTTCCAGCTAGTGGACTCTGCTCCCTTCCGTGAATTTGCTGAATGCGCTGTACCACAGTGGCAGGTTCCAAAACGCCATTACTTTTCACACAAGGCCATTCCAGCACTATACCAGCACGTGGAAGACAATGTTATCCAGTCATTGGGAAAGGCAGTCAGCAGCAAGGTGCATGTGACTTTAGACACGTGGTCCAGCAAGCATGGACAGGGTCGTTACATTTCCTTCACGGCACACTGGGTAACTCTGATTGCAGCTGGGAGGGATCCAAGACAGGGCTCTGTGCTGGAGCTTGTTCATCCACCACGCCTCCAGAAAACTGCTTGTATGAGGTCTGTCTGCTCCACCACCACCACCTCTTCCTCCTCCTCTGTCTCTGGCGAAGTGGCAGTTAAACCGACGCCTGACAGGGTCTACGCAATGGCTCAAGCAAAAAGATGCCATACTGTGCTTGAGCTGGTTTGTTTAGGGGACAGGAGCCACACCGGGTCAGAAATTTTGTCAGCTCTGCAGGGGCAGGTGCAGAGATGGTTAACACCACGCCAGCTTGAGCTGGGAATGATCGTCTGCGATAATGGCAGCAACCTTCTCTCCGCCCTACGCAAGGGTAAATTGACGCATGTACCATGCCTAGCACACGTCCTAAATCTGGTGGTACAGCATTTCTTAACCAAGTACCCAGGGCTGCCAGAGCTTCTCATCCAGGCCAGAAAAGTCTGCAGCCACTTCAGACGGTCATTCCCAGCAAGCGTTTGCCTGGCAGAAATTCAAAGAGAATTCCACCTTCCCACAAACCGTCTGATCTGTGACATGCCCACCAGGTGGAATTCGACATTAGCAATGCTGCAGCGTCTGCACAAGCAGCAGAGGGCCATCAACGAGTACCTGTGTGAGTATGGCACAAGGACAGGTTCAGGTCAACTTGTTTCCCCCCCCCCCCGCAGTGGCTGATGATCAAGGATGCATGCACTGTACTGTCACCATTTGAGGAGGCAACGAGGATGGTGAGCAGGGACAGTGCATGCATCAGTGACACAATTCCTTTAGTGTTCCTGCTGGAGCACACTCTTCGGGGAATTATAGATGTGGCTCTAGAGGCAGAGCAGCGGGAGGAAGAGGAGGCCTTCCCTAGCTCTCACGGCCCCAGTCTTTCCGCAGACAGCATTCCAGCGGGTCCTATTTAGATCAGACAGGAGGAGGATGAGGAGGAGGAGGACTATTTAAGTAGTGGGGGCATTGAAGGTGGGTATTCCTCAAGCCAGGGTTTTGTGTGCCCAGAAACAGAAGGGCTTGTGCGTGGCTGGGAGGAGGAATTGCACGATACGGTCATCCTCATTGACCAGGAAGACTCGGCAGCTAATGCCACCTCCAACCTACGCTGCATGGGCTCCCTAATGATGCAAAGCCTGCTAAAGGACCCCAGGATTCGTGCTATCAAGGAAAGGGATCATTACTGGTTGGCAACCCTTCTTGATCCACGATACAAGGGGAAAGTTGCAGAGCTCATCCTGCCCGCACAGAGGGAGCACAGGATGACAAAACTTGAGGACGCTCTAAAGCGAAACTTGTGTAACACCTTTCCAGGCACTGTTAGATTACCAAGTGCTGACACACATGCTTCTGAGGCTGCAGGTGATCAGAGGAATAGCGGTGAAGGCCAGGGCTGCTTGACTGGCCCAAGGACACCCAGGGACGTCAAATGTAGGCACCCATTGCCAGCGTCTTCACCATATGGTGCAGGACTACCTAGGGGCAAGGGCAGACCTGGATACCTTTCCAGCAGATGATCCACTGGCTTACTGGGTGTTGAGATTGGATCACTGGCCAGAACTTAGCCAATATGCTATGCAGCTACTAGGTTGCCCTTCATCTAGCGTGCTTTACGAAAGGACGTTCAGTGCCGCTGGAGGTTTTGTCACAGACAAAAAAGAGTGCGTCTGTCCACCGACTCTGTAGACCGGCTGACATTTATAAAAATGAATCAGTCCTGGATCAGCAGCTATCAATCCACTGATGCTGAAGTAGGGGATGTCCTCTTCTGCATTCACAAAACCTCCAGCACTGAACTCTTCCACAATACCACAAAAGGGTTACGGTGTTACGGCACTTGCTGCCATGAAAGGGACAATATCTGGCTGCACTGACGCCCATTAAAAAAAACAAAAAAACTTTTCAATATAGGACCACATGGTCCACCCCTGCACTCTTCCACAATACTACAGAGGGGTTACTGTATGATGATACTTATTGTGCCTTTAATGCCAGGCCATCATCTGGGTGCACTGACGCCCATTACCAGATCAAACACTTTTCAATATAGGACCACATGGTCCACCCCTGCATTCTTCCACAATACCACAGAGGGGTTACTGTATGATGATACTTGATGGACTGGCATTAAAGGCACAATATCTGGGTGCACGGACGCCCATTAACAGATAAAAAAAAACACTTTTCAATATAGGACCGCATGGTCCACCCCTGCACTCTTCCACAATACCACAGAGGGGTTACTGTATGATAGTACTTGCATGCCTGGCACTAAAGGCACAATATCTGGGTGCACTGCCACTGACGCCTGTATCAGATTCATATCCTCAGAGGGGTTACGGTGTGACGGCACTGTTGCCGACGCTAAAAGCCCAATTTTAAAGCACCTATTGTTACTTTCATCCAAAGCCTGCATAAGTTTCACAATAATTTAGCCCAAAAAAACACTAAACTTTTTCTGCGCGTCCTAAAATGTCTTTTCATACAGGCTGCCGCCCCAAGCATTTACCGTCATATGAAACGTCATTTATTTGTTTTTAAGTGTTTCTATACATCCTAGAAATCCGCCACTTCACGGGCAGGTTATGGGGACCTCCTAGGCACGATATTTGAAGGAATTTTTCGTTTTTATTTTTAACCCTTATTTCATGGAAAACTCATTGTCCCTTTAACCCGTTCGCTGCGGAGGACGCACTCAGCGCGTCCACCCGCCAGTAACGTTCCTTGCGGTGGACGCGCTGAGCGCGTCCTCCCTTTGGGGCCAGCGTTCGGCCGGGTTCCGGCCGATCGCTGGCCCCCCCGGTGCGGGCTGACATCCTCAATGTCAGCCCAGCACCCAGAACCGCCGCCAGCCTAATTAGGTGTCATCGCGGCGGCGCTCGGCGGTGGCGGCGGACCTCTCTCCCTCCCGATCGCCGGCGTTGCCGGGGTTAATCCAGGCACCGTTTGGAAGGGCACAGCCTGCCCTTCCTAACAGTACCTGGAATTAACCCCATGGGGCTGGATCACGAATCGGCGCCGAAAAGCGCCGGTTCGTGATCCTTTCCCGGAGCTGGCCGACATCTTGGATGTCGGCCAAGCTTCCGGGAATGCCCCCTGGAGGCCTGGCGTCATCGTGCATAGCACAATGACGTCAGTCCTGGAGATAACCCCTAACTGCCACCAATGGTGGAGATAGGGGGTTCATTGGAACCCCCTATCTCCCGATCCGTGGCAGTTAGGGGTTAATGTTTGATATTGTTGGATCGGCCAGAGCATGGCCGTTCCAACAATACCCAACTTGACAATGAAAAAAGTTTTTTTAAAAAAAATTAAAAATAAAAATATATTTTAAAAAAAATTATGAAAAAAAAATAAACAAACAAGTTTTTTTTTCTTTTTTTTGGTTCGTTAATACAGCAATATTGTTCCCATTTCAATTATAATGTGAACAATGATGCTGCACTAACGATTTTTTGTATGCGGTGCGTTTGTTAAAAATCGCGTAATTTTCCCCCAAAAAAATGTAACGAGACCCCATCTAATTTTTTTAACAAGCGCACCCCATACAAAATATAACCGCAATTGCTCGCATGTTAAAATGTGAAAAGAAAACACTTTACATGTTGTGAATTATTGAAAATACATATTTTATTGCATTTTTTGTTATAATATACAGACAGGTCATGACGTATACATATAATAATGACATATTATGAATCTGCCGAGTCTGACGGAAAGAACGATATATAATATGTCTGGGTCATATACTAAAATAAGCCTTCAAAACACGTTTAAACATGATGAGCAAAACCGGTAAAAATGACCTCAGCACAGAGGCGGGAAATGCCTCAGCAGCGAAAGGGTTAAAAACGTTTTTTTAAAACTTTTTGTCCTCTTTCCTGTCCCCCAGGGCACTACCTGGACCCCCATACACCTTTTATGGCAAATATGTAGCATATATGCCCTCTTGGAGGGCACTCTAAGGCTAGGGTCAGACTGAGGCAGTGCGAACGCGCGTGCAGGCGCACTTAATCACGGCCGCACTAGCAGCAGATGCCGGGCAATGACGGCCAATATACGAAGTACGGTCGCACAAAAGTCCGGCTGCGCAGCGCAAGTGGAAAATGAACGCATTTTTTCGAGAACGTTAAACCACTAGTACTGACGTACAGAGTGCGCTGCGTCCGCTAGCGGCGTGTGTGCGTGAATTGGAGACATCAGACGCTGCTAATGTCCGGCCAACATAACGTCCAGATGCAAGAAGTGTTTTATTGATGATCCGTACAAAATCACGGATGAAACTGCGCATAGTATGACCGCTATTGCGTATTCCGTGAAAAAATACGTCCATTCTTCGAACGCACATTTTCACGGACAACGTGAAAAATGCGTTAGTCTGACCCTAGCCTCAAAAACCGAATTTTCAGCCCCATTGACTTGCATGGGGGTTCGGGTTCGATCCCGAACAAATGGGAAATTCTGGCTCGAACCGAACTCGGGGAGTGTTCGGCTCATCCCTAATCTCAACTACAGATTATTAACATATGCAAGAGCAACTAGAAAAGAAGGCTTTGTTTGGAATAGTCAGATTTATGAGGTGCTTACCTCCTGTCTGTACTTGGTGGTAATGCTTGGAAGTGCCTGATTAAAGAATAAGAAAAGATGTACTTCGATAAGTGCTACACACAAAATATATAAACATTATTAAAAGCCTAGAAAACCGACTGCAGGCAGTGAAAACATTTTTAAAAAAAACTCCATTCTCATTAGTTTAATGTATCAGATAAAGGATTATTAGCAAAATATATATGAAGCAGAGGTTGCGGTGTTTGCAGCTTCTGCAGGGAGCGCTGCCCGGACCAGAAAATGATGAAAGTGTCCTCGTTTTTCCTGCAAACAGGGATTTAAAGAATTTGCAGGTCAGCACTAACAGGTCTATTCACTAAAGGGTGAGGTCAGGAGAAGAGAACAATCTAGACCGAATAGCCGATTTCAAAAGTGAGATAAATGGGAGAATTTTTCTGGTTTGGCTATTTTGACCTAGAATTTTCACTTATGAGTTTCACCTTTAGTGAATAGACCTGTAGGTGTCTGCTCCTGATGCAAGGCCCACCTTACCAGGTTTGCCTTGATGTTGGCAGATGGGCTTAAAACTTTAATGGCCATTTAAGTAAAAACCTCTTGGTTACTTGAATGGACGATAGAGTTAACATAACTTGTCTTGATAACGATAATGCGCAAGTAATAAGCAACCGTGTGCAGGAGGAAAGGCAGGCAACCTCCTTAACCCCTTCACCGCCAAGATTGCCCATTTTCAAGGTGCCTCCTGCTGCACAGATATCAAGAATAGTGGATACGGTGTTCCAGAAGAGCGATGCGAAGTAATTATATTTATTGCAAATCACTGGCTATGATTTCTTCAGGGTCTCTTTAAACCTGGAGCCCGATCTTTAGGAGAAATGGTCTGTGAAATCTAGATTAACAGATTTAGAAATATTTCCCAAAGTATATTGGTGATGGTAGACAGCTGAAGGGAGGGGGGGGAATAAATTTATCAACAATCCAGAAATCTTTGGGCCAGAAGTAACATTACTGTAGTGCAGGATTACCCGGGCCTGGACCATAATTATAAATAAAAAGACATTTCAAACCTTGCATAAGGTTATAACCTACAACACCAACAAACAAATCACATGACAGCACTGTATACATTGCACCATTACCCTGACGTGTAGTGATAAATTAATATTCTTGCAAGCTATGATACAGTGCACAATGCCATCTGGGCTGGGCTTGATCCTGGAACTTTACCTGAAAGGGAAACCTTGTTTTCCCCGGCACCCCACAAACTTTCCCTATTGGGCGTAAAACTACGGGAGTCAACGTTACGGAGATGTGGAATAAGCAGCACACATGATCCACCATCAGTGTCTTACATATGTGCAATGGTGTGCGCAGACCATTTCATTAGGGTGTGCGCCAATGGAACATTTATTAATTACATCTCTATGTTTGGATAATTTTGTACAGAACAGTTATTTCTAGTTAGGAATAACTAATGTTTATACAGTGACACAGTCAATGTTCAGGTAATTTATCATGAACCAGATAAGGAACATCCAAAATATTTATGTAGGGGGTCAAAGATGAACCCTTCAACCAACATTAGGGTGTGCCTGGGCACACCAGGCACACCCTGTGCACACACCTATGGATATGTGTGTATCCAGCCCTGGTCTCTTCAAACACTAGATGCGAGATTTTACACACGTTATAGACCTTTGTTCTCTAAACAGAGACAGCCGTAGATTGCAGCTAATGCTGTTTTTTTTCCCTGCTCAGTAAGCACTCTGAGGGGCGAGCAAGAAAAATACACCGGTTTGCGATAGAGAACATAGAGACGGCCAACTGGAGGAATGTGCATCTCCAAACTGGCATATTGCTCTAGACCAGTGTTTCCCAAACCTGTCCTCAGGACCCTCCGCCTCGCCAGGTTTGCAGGATATCTGAAGCTCAGCACAGGTGATATGATTTGCTGCTCAGTGATTGCAGAATTCAGTCTTCATTTCCCCAAGGTGATCTGCAAAATCTGGCCTGGTTGAGGGTCCCGAGGACAGGTTTGGGAAACTCTGCTCTAGACTGTAAGCTCCTATGAGCAGGGCCCTCTACCCCTCTTGTTTCCATCCTATGTTCATTTATTTGCATCTCGTTCCCTTTGGTTATTGTAAAGCGCTGCGGAAACTGTTGGCGCCATATAAATGATGATAATAATGTAAAGTTTTTTTTTTTTACTTTATTCCTAAAGGTTTTTGAGGGGGTGGATGCATATTCACAAGCAAATATCCCAATCTCCAGTATGCGTGGCTAGACAAATTTATTCCAGCCTTAAGAGACCGTAAGAAAACCGAGGAGCCACTTATGGATCTTTAAGAGCCCGGCACAGATTTCTTTTCCATATGGATTTATGTTGAATAAATGAAAAATGTAGTAGCCAAAAGTAAATATCTAGGAGCCTGTGACTACCTGATCCCTAGTTTTTCCAAGTCTTGCCATAAGGCATCATTTTGTTACCCGGTATCCTGTTGGAAATGTAACAGGCTGACCATCCAGTTAACTCACATGAAGATAAGGAGTCGTCTTATCTAAAGGTTTTCTAATTTTACATCTGTCTATATACCTTTAGTATGGAAGAGCAAACAGTGACAGCACAGCGAGCAGTCTGCACGTAGTTACACAGGGCACGGCTTGCGCTCATACACTGAGCACTATATGGGGGTACGTGGCCAGACCAACGCTTAGACATCGGTTATAACTAAATGTACCAGGCAATAGTGATGAGAAAAATCAAAATTTCTCATCAGAGTCAGGATTTAAAGTTCTGAATGCCAGGTCACGTTGCATTCCTTTCAAAGCAATCTGCCTCAAAAAAAATAATAATAATAATAATAAATTAGAATGAGATATTACCTTGCTGGGAAACGGCCACAATGCCTCCAAGCAAACATATGCAGCTTCTTCTGGCAGATCCACGTGGATGTTAAACTGCAATAGAAATGGGAGTAAGGGTTGAAGAAGGAACATAATCTGACACAAGTTATAGAATTTTACAGTATCAAAAGGAATCAAGGAACAGCAATAATTGGCGCCAGAGGAGGCTCGAGAGTTAGCGAGGCTTTAGGCACAGATCAGATACGCGAGGAACACATTGAGAAGGACTGGCATCTCCAATCACATTATACAGCGCGATCAAGAAAAATTCACATCACCTCCAGAACAGCCCAAAAATACCATATAAAGAGGCAGCTCACTGACAGCAAATCATTCATAATACTCGAAAGTGAGAGAAATCTCAATGTATCCTTCTTGGTAAAATACTTTATAAATAATCACCCTTTAGGGGTGAGTGCAGATATTTTACATCCTATATACTTGATAGTCCTTCCTGACATTTTTTTTAGGTTAGCATAGGGGCATCAGGTACCACACACCATCAGGTACCACACACCTGTCACACTTCTGCCTCTCTACTGGATACATTGTATCTTCACTGAACAACAGTGTCCTCTGTCCTGTGTTAATCATCACTTCCTCCCTGAGAAGATTCCGGCTGCATGTAATGAGGATGGCACAAAGCTGGCAGAGCGCCAACACTGAAACAATTAGACTGCATGGCTGCTGGCTAAGTTCCCATTCACACTGGGTGATTTAGGCTAGGGTCAGACTGAGGCAGTGCGAACGCGCGTTCTGGCGCACTTAATCACGGCCGTGCTAGCAGCAGATGCCGGGCAATGACGGCCAATATACGAAGTACGGTCGCACAAAAGTCCGGCTGCGCAACGCAAGTGGAAAATGAACGCATTTTTTCGAGAACGTTAAACCACTAGTACTGACGTACAGAGTGCGCTGCGTCCGCTAGCGGCGTGTGTGCGTGAATTGGAGACATCAGACGCTGCTAATGTCCGGCCAACATAACGTCCAGATGCAAGAAGTGTTTTATTGATGATCCGTACAAAATCACGCATGAAACTGCGCATCGTATGACCGCTATTGCGTATTCCGTGAAAAAATACGTCCATTCTTCGAACGCACATTTTCACGGACAACGTGAAAAATGCGTTAGTCTGACCCTAGCCTTAGCGTGTGTTTTTTGCTGCGATGTTGGGCAAATTTCCACGCGATATTATTTATTTATAAATAAATAAACGCAATATCGCTCTACTTCTCCAATGCATGTTCACATCTCACAGCTGAATGTCGCCTGTAGCGTGTCGCTGATACGGCGATTTCACGATTTGAATTGGTGGTGTTGCGCAATATCGCTCAATGTCAAGTATATGAAAATCTCGCAGAAAGACACACGATTTTCATGTCGCTCAGTGTAAATGGGCCCTAATGGTTACAACTCCTGGCACAAAGCGACATTAATGACTGAGGAATGTGAAGGGATCAGAAGCGTTGGGGCACGTAAAAACATATTTACTTGTAAAATGCCAGACAAAGACCATAGAGCTGGGTTTTTTTCTATTTATTAGTAAACACCAACACATTCTGCAGCGCTGTACAAAAAGGTACAATGGGTAAAAACAACACACCAAAAAGGCAAGTCAATATTTCACCAACAGATAGAGGAGTTGGGGGCCCTGATCCCCTGGGAATTTACAATCTGCTATGCTGGGCTAATCAGTGTGTGTGCGAGTCTCTTCTGGAATGACCCCGCTTAGGCTATAGCCCTGCGGGTAACCCTTTAGCCCTGCTGTCTCAAACTCTGCGCCCGGATCTGCCTGTGCAGGCTCCTGGGAGTGAGATCGCTTTCGCCCCAGTCACAGAGCTGCACATGCGCACACTCCATAGACAGAACGCGGGGGATGGAATGCCAGGGCAACGCTCTACACGTGGAACGCTCCGCGGAATTACATCCGTTTCCATGGAGACTGCCCCCTGTAGAGTTTAAGGACAGACCTGAGGCCGGGCATCCCGGGGCTCCGCAGAGTGCTATACACACAGCGCACACGTTAGAGGAAGTCGCTGGCTCTTGTTGCTCCACTCACCCGGCCGTTGTCGCACAGCGCCCTCGCGCCGGTCCCCGGGCAGAGCAGCAGAAAGAAGCGGAAACACAGGCGCCACATTACAGCTGCCCCGGGCTGCCAACCAGCCCATAAACCGCCCGCCTTGCACACAGCGTCACCCTGCTACAGCAACGAACCCATCTCCACCAATCCGCGAGCGCGCTGGGTGCCAACCAGGCGCTGGTTGGACATTGTTGTTACCGCCTCTCAGTGTAAAATGCAGCTGGACCAATCGCCAGTTAGTGTACACAGAGAATGATGCTGCCTCGGTGAGGGGTTACAGGTAATGGGGGATCATTCTTTGTGCTGTGGCTGTCTGCTTTGTATTTGGCTGTATGTGCAGAATTTATCAGGATGGTGAGGGGAGGGCACAGCCAGGGCTGCCATCAGATTACTGGAAGTCCTATCCTAAACCATTGGTGGGGCCCCCTTCCATCAGCTGCCCATTTCAGATACCCTTCTCTTCCAGTATAGGGATAATAGAGAGAGGACCCTGCTCGAGAGCTTACAATCTGTGGAAGATATGGAAGCACCAGCCATACAGTAATGTGCGGCGTGTAGGAGCATATAACAGAGCTCTACAGCAATAAAACACAGTAGTATGCTTTGTGTTGTGTATGAGCGTATCACAGAGCTTCACAGCAATAAAACTCACAGTAATGTGCGGTGCGTATGAGCGTATCACAGAGCTTCACAGCAATAAAACTCTCACAGTAATGTGTGCTGCGTATGAGTGTATCACAGAGCTCCACATCAATAAAACTCACAGTAATGTGCGGTGTGTATGAGCATATCACAGAGCTCCACAGCAATAAAACTCACTGTAATGTTTATTTATTTTATTTATTTATAAAGGATTTTACCAGGAAGGATACATTGAGATTTCTCTCGTTTTCAAGTTTGTCCTGGGTTCAAGAACATTAAAATGTTACAGTTGTTACAGAAATACAAAGTAATACAATGCAAGATATTAAAAAACAAACAAACAAAAAACACAAATATACAGATTAACAGAAAATAAATATGTAGGAAATAGTCACTATGTTACATGTTTACAGGTGCATTCCATATTGAGGTATGTTAATAGGGAGCTCTTAAGGGACTTTAGACTGGGGGAAGATTTGATGGCGTCTGGGAGGTTATTCCATAACTGAGGTGCTCTGTAGGAAAATGAGGATCAAGACACTTTCTTTTTGTATTGTGGTATTGCAAGTAAGGTGCCGGTCCTGGATCGGAGTTTATAGGATGAGGAAACCTCTTAAACACCAGGTTGGAAAGGTGAAGGGTGCGTTTAGACTCCAGCGATGGCCAGTTTAGTTCTTTCAACATGTCACAATGGTGGGTCATGTAGTTACATTGTAGCACAAAGCGGCAGAATGAGTTCTACAATGTAGTAAGTTTCTGAAGGAGTGTTTGCGGGGCGGCTGCATACACTACATCTCCGTATTCAATGGCTGGCATAAGCATTTGTTGTACAATCTGCTTTCTTACCGCGGGGCTCAGGCAGGATTTGTTTCTGTACAGGGCACCTAGTTTGGGGTAAATTTTAGATGAGAGTTTTTCGATGTGGGGGCCAAAGGATAGACTTGGGTCTAACCACATACCTAGATATTTGAGAGAAGTGACTGTGGTCAGTGTGCCATTTGATATTGTCCCAACACATAGATGGGGATTTTGTAATTTATGTAGTTTAGGTTTTGTTCCAAAGAGCATCGTTACCGTTTTGTCAGTATTTAAAAAAAGTTTGTTGTGTTTGATCCACTTTTCTACCCCTGTGAATTGTTCTTGCAGCACGACCTCCAGCTGCGGGAGATCCGGTTTGCTGGTATAGATTACGGTGTCGTCTGCGTACATGTGTACAGTTGGTGTTTTGCAGATGTTAGGCAGATCATCATGAATATTGTGAATAGCAGGGGGCCGAGTATTGAGCCTTGGGGTACACCACAAGTGACTGGGAGGGGGAGGGAGGAGCTGCCAGAAATGGACATATATTGCCATCGGTCGGATACATATGATTGAAACCAGGTTAGTGTGTGATCACCAATACCAGAGTCTTTAAGTTTTTTTAACAATATGTTATGGTCTACTGTGTCAAAGGCCTTGGCAAAATCAATGAAGATGGCTCCAGTTAGGTTTCCTTGTTCCATCCCAGCTTGGGTATCATTGCAGACTTTTAAAATGGCGGTTGTAGTTGAGAGATTAGGACGAAAGCCGGATTGATCCGTGGTTAAGTAGTTCCAATATTGATAATAATCACGTAATTGTGTGTAGACGCATTTTTTCCCAAATTTTTGACATTACAGGGAGCAACGATATCGGACGGTAGTTGGATACCAAAGTACTGTCACCACTTTTATGGATAGGTACCACTGTCGCAGTCTTCCAGAGTTTGGGTATGTATCCAGTCGCCAGTGATTCATTGATTAGGGTTGCGACAGGATTTGCAATTGCTGGTGCACTGATTTTCAGCAGCATTGCTGGTATTTGATCAGGTCCAGACTGGTATTTCATTTTTTGATTACGGAGAAGTTTAGTAACGGCACTGACAGGCACTGGTCTAAAACTGAATTCCTGTCTGATACAGGGTCTTTGCACAGTTGGAGGGGTCTGACCTGCGTGTGGCCTTTCTGATTGCATGTCATTTCCTAGCTTAGCAATCAGGGTGGTGGCACATCCTACAAAATAATCATTAAAGGCATTTGCTACATCTAGGGGGTGTTGCAGGGTTTGGTTGTTTACTTTGACAGCAGCCGGCTGGGAGTGGACAGGGGGTGCTTGTATGTTACTTATGGTTTTTCCAAAAGTTTCTAGGGTTTGATATGTTATTGTTTATCTTGTCATTGAAGTAATGGGCTTTCAACATTTTTGTTTGCTTTGTGCATGCATTCCGGCATTTTCGGTATTCATAGTGATCGTTCGTGGAACCAGTAGTCTTTAAATTTGACCACAGTGAATCTCTAAGCTGGTACATTAGTGTAAGATCAGCTGTAACCCAGGGGAGATGGGTCCCTCTTACTTGCACTTTACACAGCGGGGCATGGGAATTCCAGACTTGCAGGAGCTCAGACTGAAAGTATGCAATTGCACAGTCTAGGTCTGGGATTAGGTTTAGTCTGTACCATGGAAGCTGTTTGAGATCATTTAGGAAGGATTCAAGAATAAATTTCTTGAAAGACCTGGTAGTTATTACCTTTGGGGGAGATTTTGTGTGCGGTGTGTATGAGCGTATCACAGAGCCCCACAGCAATAAAACTCACAGTAATGTGCGGTGTGTATCAGCATATCACAGAGCGCCACAGCAGTAAAACTCACAATAATCTGAAAAATTAAGTGATTTATTTGCTAAAACCAGAAAAAAATGTTAGTACAGCATCATTGTCACATTATAATTGAAATGTGAACAATAGTGCTGCATTAATAACAAAAAACACAAGCAAAACTCTGCCCTAAACACACCCCCTTAAATTATCTTCTGAAATTACACTGTTTAAGGTTTTTAGAAAAAGTTACAAAAATAACATTAATACCCAGACATCAGACACCAGATACATATATACCCAGGCATCAGAGCCCAGTCTGAGCAGAGCGAGGAGGCAGAGAAGCTCCTCTCCACCCCCCTGACAGTGACAGAGACAAGCTTGTTCAGGTTAGGCAGCTGATCCCTGCCACCGTGGAGCTTGGGGAAGGGGGGGCACTGTCAGAATACACAGCACAAAATAATTTATTGTGCTGCCTGTGTGTGCATTTACACTCGCCCTCACTTAATTTCCACGCGCCAAATGCGAATGGAAATTTTCAGCCCTGCTCTAGCTGCTCTCTAGCTGCCACTGATCATTGATCCAAAGGACCCCACTAACGCTACCATAGGATTTCCATAGTTTTACACAGTCAATGTTAGATTCTCGCAAATACAGACATGCACAGGCAGTGACATATACAATCGTACAAACACAGATTCAAGCAATTGTCACAAAGTGCCCCAAGCTTTCTTTTAAAGAAGTTTATCCATTTCCACTTGCATGGGGCCTAACTCTGTGTATTTCTCTTCCATCTGAGCATCCTTCCCAACCTAAATTTGCAGTTCAACATTTATATTTATTCACATAGATATTATTATATACTCCTATGCACACTCACTCATACAGTATATCCTGACCTACTGGCACAGTCATACATAAATATACACACATTCATACAGTTAGCACTTGAAAGGTATTTTAATATGATAGGTAGTTTTTTTATATTTTAGTGTGATCAGCACTTGTTATGTGCTGGATAAACTGGATTATGGCAAACGGTATAGGCTCCTGCGGTGAGCGATCTCGAATGCCAACTCTGCATAATCGTAAAATATAACAAGCCCCCCCCCCAGCATGTACACAGGCCAAACTCCATGTTTTATCATCATTAGGGTAGACAGACTTTTTTCAGATGAATAAAAAGTCAGTCTCGCATTTAGTACATACGTTTGGAGGTAGTTTGTCTGTGGTACATTTTTTTTTCGCAACATGACCTTCAGATTGTTTATATTAGCCGGTCCTGTGAACGTCAAAGTACAGATTAGCATTTTGCAAGACTAACCTATTGTACCCTTGGACAACTGCACAAAAAGGGAGCCACTCGTGTTATTATTAACTATATCAGCTGAAGGGCCCTTTTCTAGCCAAGCCATTAGCCCCACGAACTGAACACGTAATGCACTCGTCTTGTTCCAGCCAAGCTACAAACATCTCTCAAGCAGTTCCCAGTCTTTTTAAGCCAGCCCCATGCAATCCCATGAAAAAGTATATACTCTCTCATACAGGGCTCGCTCAAGCCTCCATGGTGTCTAGAGGACAGCAGGAGAGGTGACCAGCAGTGGTGCCACTGCTGGTATCACTTAACGACTCCCAAATATTACGAGCTAAGCCTCTATTACATATACGTTTACCAGTTGAGCCGTGAAAGGCCCAAAGATGGGTATCTGGAGAAACGTCCCTTTCGTTTTCTTAATCCTCAAAATACAACAGTCCATGTTACAGATTTGAAATCCCTCTCGATGTGACCTGGTGTATTTATCATGCTACTTCCAGCTTTTACTTGAATGACTGGATTTAGGTGAAAATGTTGGCTGAAGACATGCAGAGGATAATGGAACTTAAGGAGAGTTACACGAACCGGCTGTGGCACCATCAAATACAATATTGGATATTTATGTTCAGAGAAGACATGAAAAAGTGTAGTTATGTATTTTTTTGTTTAATATTTATCCTCTGTGCAATTAGAAATTTCAAAAACAATGGTAGAAGTGATGTTTCCTTTTTACCCTCCAATCTATGGGAAACAATGTGAGGTTTAATAAAGCATGTGGTCAACAAGAACTGACTTCCTCCTGTGCTGCAGGAACATCGGAACAAAATGTAGTGCCTTTCTGTGATGAACGATTAATGATAGAAGGCCACTGGCAGATCCAGGGAGAGGGGAATTACTGCCAGTAGTGCCAACACCTGTTCTCCGTGCTCTCATAGACTTGTTTTTATTCTCCAGGAGTGTAGAGGGATTCCAGAGTGGACCTCGTCCTGGAAGTACATAGAGAGGTATCAGCCATTCCCTCCAGACAAGGCGTAACAAGGCCAAAACTATCTTTAGGGGTTGCTAAATCTTGAGCAGAGAAAGCTTTCTTGGCTTTGCAGTTCCTGCTGCCCTTTTGTGTGAGATCAGTCTGATTTGCATATGGTGATATATTCTCGTTTATGGCACCATTGGGCTAAACCCTTATGTACACACAGAAAGGCAGGCCACTGATGCTGGTGCCCTTTCTAACATGGTTATTCAGAGAAAGATGAAAACCAGGTGAAGAGAACAATCTAGACCAAATAGCCAATTTGAAAAGTGAGATAAATGGAAAAAAAATTCTGGTTTGGTTATTTTGACCTAGAATTTTCACTTCTCCAGTCATTCTCCTGAGGTTCACCTTTCTTTGAATAGACCTGATTTGTGTTTTTAATCTAAAATCACTATTTTACTTTGGAGTAATTTATAAACAAGCAGGGTTATTCAGAGAGCGTAAAAAGCAGGAGAATGACTGGAGAATGAAAAATTCTAGGTCAAAATATCCAAACCAGAAAAATTCTCCCTTTCATCTCACTTTCCAAATCGGCTATTTTGACCTAGAATTTTTCATTCTCCTGTCATTCTCCAGTCATTTTCCTGCTTTTCACGCACTCTGAATAACCCTGAAAGTATTTTCAATAAAAATGCTTTTCAAATTGCGATACAAAGATACATCACGTACAACAAGTCACAGCCCAGCAGAGCATTGGCACACAAGGTGTAATCCTAGGCTGCATTTGAACAAAACATGAATCAATGTTTAAACTGTGTGCCTCAGGAACAGCTCAACCTTTTAAAAAACAAAAAGCCAATCGCGAGGTAGCTGATCCCTAAAATAAATAAACCATTTGCTAAGTAACACAGACAGAAGAAGGCTTTTTGATGGAAGGTTCACTGGCAACAAAAGAAAAAAAATCCAATGCTTCCTATGAAGTGAATATGTTTTCAGTGACAGGACTGTTTTTTTGGATAGTTTGGGGTGGATTAATCATTCTGCTGGTTTTCGTTTTTAGAAAATGTGCACTCAGAAGCCAGACAGAAGCCAACAATGAGGAAGAGGAGGATTGTTGTGGAGATGCTTTCAGAGGCTCTCTGGAATCTCTCCCTGAAGGCTTCCAACTGATTTGTAAGCCTTCGGCTCTTGCCAAATGGCTACTGAAGGCCTTCCAGCAGTCCCAACTGGAATCCAGGGACTATTGGTTGAGTAATTGGCCACATCTTCAGACAATCATTCAGCACTTGCTACCGGCTGACAGGACGTTAGAGTTGGCAAGAGACCATCTCCAGTTGACGGATGGTGGATTAGTTGCCTTGGATTGGGTGGTGGGACCCAGACCAGTTGCAAAGCCTAGACGAGGCACAAATGCAATAAACAATCCATCTTTACTCCTGATTATTCCCAATTCCTTCGGGAAGTTGACTAGAAACATTCAGCAACTTTGTTTACTGGCTTTAGAACAAGGGAATTACCCAGTCATATTTAACCGGAGAGGGCAAAATGATTGTCCACTAACCAACCTAACATTCCAACCTTTTGGAGAACCTGCAGACCTAAAAGAAGCAGTAAACTATGTGCTTTTTAGGCATCCGTCATCCAGAATCTTTGCCGTGAGTGAAGGACTAGGGTCAGAGTTGTTACTCTCTTACCTGGGAGAATGTGGATCCTCCAGTTACATCACAGCTGCATGCTGCATATCTCCAGTCTTTCGTTTCCAGGAATGGTTTGAGACAGGTTTGTCCTGGCCATATGAACGGATTCTGCTTTTATATCAGAAAATGATCCTAAGCAGGTAAGCATGACTATTAGTGGATCTGTCAATGTGCAGAAGTACCTACCCAACATCTCCTACCCACCAATTGTTTGTGTTCTTTAAGGTTAACAGTTAAAGCAGGATGCAATAAAAGTGAGACAGAGGTCATTTGCATGTACTACTCAGAGTTCCTTGCTGCATATGGGGAATGAGGCACAGGAGCTCTGGGATGCAGTTCTTTGAATTGCTGTGATGTGCAGATGGCTTCTGCAATAATAAATATAACCATTATAGCGTGGAGGCTTTTTATCTCACTTTTTGTCCTCCACCACAACCGTTGTAAGTACTGATTTGCCCTACGGCTCCAAGCATCCACTGCAACTGGTCATGCCTAGCTCCTAGCTGATGAGGGTCCAATAAACCTGAAACAGTGCTGTCCTAGTATTGACAGCTTTGGCAGGCGAAGACGACCAGACAACGACAATGAAGAGGAGTAAGTTTGGACTGTATTTTCAGGTCTGTATTTCCATGTACCCTTTTACCCCTCCGTAGGTTCAGTGTTAATCTGCCACCAGGATTTCCATGATTGATCACTCTAACCCATGATGCCTCCTTATCTCACCCCTTTATCTTCCTTATTTGAAAGTAAAGGGTGAGAATGTTTGTCTTTTTCAGTGCTGAGGTGTCAGGGTTCTGACACTACTGACCTGTGGGCCATTTTACGACCTGCTAACCAGTTCCATGTGACAGACTGACCAGTTGAGGCAATCATATATGGCACATGGCTTGAGAGTGTCCCCTGGTTTATTGGTAATATATTAAATAAAACCAGTTTTTTTGAGGGTGTTCCCTGGTGACCTGTGTAACAGATCTCCATACCCGGACTGGGTCACATCTGTTAATGTGGTCCCTTGCTGGACTCCTGGTGTCTGGGACATTAGATAGGGACAGATAATTGAATTAACTATGGAGACCAAGACGCCTGCACAACATACCAACAAAACAGAACAGTAGTAGATTGTGGGGATAACCAGGGGATTCAGACTTACAGTATCTGCTAATAGGGAAATGTTTGCCAAACAAGGCAGACAAAGATCACTCAAACCTTTAAGAGATGTAAACATATTCTAGATAGGGGGGTTGGAAAAGGCCACAGTGAACCACACAGTAATCATATTTTCTATAGTAACAGACAAGCATAGACAATAACAGTATTCATACATAAAACTGACAACGCAAACAACAGGTATCCAGTTCCCTCTATGCAAATATAGGTAAGCAGGAGAGGGGATAGCATTTTAACTTATTAATCAGATATTAATAGAAGTTAAAAACCAACCACTAACAATTTATTTATTTGCAAAGTATTCTACCAGGAAGGATACATTGAGATTTCACTCGTTGTCAAGTATGTCCTGGGTACAACACACACACACAATATCAGAGAGGTCCACTGAAATCCAGTCATAAACATAATCAACACAAGTGTTTCATAAATCTGGAGCTCTGTGATACAGTAATGTTCAGTGTGTATATAGTGCGGCTTATTGAGTTAGAGCCCTGATACACCAACACTGCAGATTGCTCAGTTCTGTGTTTGTATGATTACTGTGAAGCTATGTGATTCACTAAATTGTACGAAACAGAGTTTGATGCGGTTTTTGACATTTGGAATTTCACAACATATCCAGTAACTCCCACATATTTTGAGTGTCAGAGCTCTACGTTAGGCCATTTATCAAGAATACGCAAAACATGAAGAACCAAATTGTGATGGGTACTGTCGTGTTTGGTAATGTCTACTCATCCAAGCAGCGGTACAATCTTCTTTAGACTCAGTATAAATTTTTGGTATACTTGTGAGTGATTTTATCTCGTTACCCGTGCTCTATTTGCTGTAGTTAGCAAGAATGCTAAATTCTGCATATGGTAATGTATTAAACATGATTTCTGACTATTCTATCGTTTTATATATTTCTTAGATATTCTACAGCCATAGCAGAGGTCATGCCAGCTGAGAAAATATTCGCTAGTCGCTCACTGCGAGAACTTCACGAAAATCTGTTTTGCCAGTGCAAGACTGAAACCAGCTGGGATTGTTACTGGGAGAGTAATGACCCCCTGCGAGATGTGGATGAGGTCGCCATTCCAGTATTATGCATTTGTAGCAAGGATGATCCCATTC
Source organism: Leptobrachium leishanense (assembly GCA_009667805.1). Lineage (NCBI taxonomy): Eukaryota > Metazoa > Chordata > Amphibia > Anura > Megophryidae > Leptobrachium > Leptobrachium leishanense. The sequence goes on along the minus strand of CM019064.1, from coordinate 88,489,582 downwards.
GAGGACGACCTGAAACCACACTGCCCATGGAGCTTTTTCGAACAAACCCATACTTTTTTCTGCTGCTTACACACCAAGGAGGACACTGTGGTTTCCTTACAGGGTCACAGGTAGCATGGAGTCACGAAGTTACCTTAAACTACTTTAGATCCATTACTGAATTTTTTGTAGCAGAAGAAAAATCAAGGCTTCTTGTGAGACGTCGAGGCTCCAATATGATTAACAGGCGAAGAAGAGGAACACTACAAAAACGTGAAAGGCCCTCCTATGCAGACCTTGAAGAGATATTTAGCTGGAAAAGATCATACACTAGATGACTTTGGGTATATTGTGTCAGGAATTACCATCTAAGGCAGTGTTTCCCCAAACCTGTTCTCAGGACCCACTAACAGGCCAGGTTTTAAGGATTACCTGAGCAGCAAATCATATCACCTGTGCTGTGCTTCAGATATCTGGAAAACCTGGTGAGGCAGAGGGTCCTGAGGGCAGTTTTGGGAAACACTGATCTAAAGACTCCAACCCTGGTGTAAGCTTAAAGGGACAATAAAACTTCCATAAACTATAACTAGATTACTGCATTACAAACAAAATCACTGTATAAAACACATGCTTTTTTTTCTTTCTGTGAAGTAATTGCATGTAAAAAGGAAAAATAAAATGAGTTTTTTTTTTATCTCCTGTTTGTTTCCAATTTTTTGGACTTTTCCCATGATGCCACATTTAGCAAAATCTTATGGTGAGTTTTACTTTGTGGCTGTGCTTTTTCTTTTACAGTATTTAATAGTTAATGAGTTGGAAGAGGGAATGTTTAGATAATGCAGCAGGGGCTGTATTGTGATCATGGCTACTCAAGATAAGAGATGGCAGCTGAATGAGATATGACAGGAAGCTTAAAAGACTTCTACTCTACCCCCTGGTGATGTCCTTTGAATACATCGCACACAATACAATGATTTGAGTCAGGGATCGACCCATAAACTCCATTCTAGGCCATTGCCACAAAGTGAGGGGCAAATGATGTAAACTGCCCTCGTCCCCACAGTATCTTTACAACACGAAAGAACACACAATGGATGCGCCCAGTGTCACACATAGTGACACACCTGTGCATCATGGGAGATATAGTTACAAAACTTAGGGTCCAAGGTTGCTGACCTCTGCTATAGTACAACTGCGTGAGAAGATAAATAAAATACTGTGTAACAGCACGTGAGAAAACATTTCTATAAAGAATGCTTAAAAGAAAAATAAACAGAAATGTTAATAGTTGTTTTTTGTTAACCCATTTAAAAAAGTGAGACTACAGAAGAAAAATCTAAATCCAAATTTGGTGTGACACCCTTTCCCTTGAGAAGTGCGGAAGCTTATCTAGGTACATGTGCATGTATATATTTTTTTGTAACTTCTGTTTTTATTCAGAGAATAGCATGCGGTTGTACACAAAATTAAATTTTTTTACAATTTTATCAGCAGTGTGGTGTTTGTTTTTTTTTATTATTATTTTAGCCTAGGGACCTGCAAACCTTCGATATTAGATTTGAATCTCCAGATTTGGAAGTGAGCAGATCAAATTCAAAAACTTTTAGAATCAGATGATTTCTTAATCCGAAGCTCCGGTATCGGACTCTCTGCTCGTCTGGCCGTGATCCGAGTCCCCAGTGGTGCAGCGTGTCTCCCAGACGCACAACACGTGGCTGGGAATGGCACGTTGCTAGTTGCTGCCTCCTCCAGCAAGACTGACATGTGAGACGTCACATGATGCACAGAGGAGGCCGACGACAGGCGCAGTTGAAGCTGCGAAGAGGTGCTCGGCCAGGACAGAGGAGCAAGCAGCAGGCAGGCCTGAGCCAAGTTGGTGATGGTGACGTGTAACTACCCTGTCACTCCTTTATTGTGCTTCTTTTGCAGGATGGTGAAGGTGTGGAATGGATCATTCATCATCACCAGAAGATGAGATGGTCGCCGTCCTGCTGCGTGGTGGTAGAATGAGAGCGACCGGGGTGGGGGGGCTTAGAACTGGCCATATTAATTATATGGGGGGTCTGCTCTGTGTGGGGAGATGATAAATTATATGGGGGTCTGCTCTGTGTGGGAGATAATAAATTATATTTAACGTCAGCTGAACCGGCATAAACAAACCTATCCAGACTGCATCCTACAGGAAAGCGGCACTCACCAATTTGATTCAATATCCAATTTTAATTCGAACCTTAACAGCCGATTCAAGTGAAAATTTGTGATTCGCAGGGCCCTAACCCCATCACTGCTGAGCCATTTCACCCATGTGCTGAGCTCTTTTTGACGATTTTGTACGCACCATGTGTACACGTGATTTGAAGTCATATTTTAGTATAGGACCCAGACAAATTATACATATATCCCTTTTCCCAGTGACCTCAAGCGATTCACAATATATCATTATGTGCAGGGCTCAAAATTTCAAGTCCAAAGCTACGAACCAGGCCATAAGAGTTACTTGCCCCCAGTTGCTCCACCTAACCCCTAAACACACACCCTTAAATTATCTTATGAAATTACACTGTAAAAAGGTTTTATTTAGAATAAAGTTACAAAAATAACATTAATACCCAGACATCAGACCCCAGATACATGGATACCCAGTCATCAGACCCCAGATACATGGATACCCAGTCATCAGACCCCAGTGTGAGCAGAGCGAGGAGGCAGGGAAGCTCCTCTCCACCCCCTGCCAGTGACGGAGACAAGCTGGATCAGGTTAGGCAGCTGATCCCTGCCACCATGCAGCTTGGGGAAGGGGGGGGCTGCATGGTGGCACCGTTGGAATACGGAGCACAAAATAATATATTGTGCTGCCTGCATGTGCATTTCCACTCGCCCTCACTTAATTTCAACTCGCCAAATGCTAGTAGGCGAGTGGAAATTTTGAGCCCTAATTAGGTGTATACATCATGTCCTGTCAGAATGCTATACCAAAGTGTAAACTTCCAGATTTCATTCATTTATATTCTATGGGGCACTCTTTATAAATAAATGTAGACATGGAGGCCTGTTACAGTGTTATTCTGAGAAAATATGCAATTTTAACCAAAACTGAACCCCCCACCCCCCCATTTTCACTTGTGTTTTGGAAGTCTGGGTTTTATGAAGAATACAACGAGGTTTAAAACACTGAACTTGCTCCCAGCGTGGGAAAATGAGAAGATTAGTAATGGCAGTGGTATTGCTAATCTTATACGTGACAAATGGACAATGCCTTGGAACAAAATATATAAATAATTTTGTTTACCTTTTACATGATAAGGTTTGGTTTCAATGGAAAGATCAGACTCTGACCTGTCCAATGACACCTAACTTGACTTTGTGAGGTGCAAAGAATGTAGATAGAGGCGTCTAAAGGACCCAATGCAGTGGTGAGACAGCTTGTGTTTTAGGCTTGAGTCAGACGAGCGGTAGTAAGAGCGGACTGAACGTCCGTGAGAGTGGACATTCCTTCCACTCGACGCCCGTCTGGCCGCCTCGATGAGTGCAGTTAGTGCGCTCAGCGCTGCAAGGCTCGATCTTCCTATGAAGGATAGCGCTTTGCAGCCCCGTCAACGCATGTCCTAGCAGCTGAAGGAAGGGTGCACTAACCATTTGTTGAATAAAGGCCCCCAAATTTTTGGATTGCAAACCTGTTTTGGACCAGTCACATGCTTCCCTGATAGCATTGCAAAATGGATAAAGGTTTGCCTTTACTGCTCTGCACTAAGCCATAAATTCTGGCCGAATCCTCAGCTCCATTTGCAGAAATGCAGACCCAAAACTACAAGGAAAGTCCACCAGGCTTCTCGTTTCCTACACTCGTACTGCTCTCAGTCCTACAACAAACAAGCAGTCTTATGATATAGGCAGATCTCAGATTTTTTACTGCTGACGTTTTCTGCTTTAATTCTGCATCACAGAGGCAAGACCTTTATTTGTTCTGTAGGTTTTCCATCTAACCACACTTCTCTATGCAGTAGATGGGTGTACCAGGGACACATTAGTTTCTATGAATTCTGAGCTGATCGCAGTGCTGGACATACTTTGATTAAAGGGACGAAAGCAAAAATGGGGGTTGATCATCTGCTCCACTAAACTTTGAGGTGACCACTGCTTCTATGGACACAGCATCACCGGTTTCATGGTGCTTCTTCTTGGACAGTACATCTGGAAACCGACCTGGTGCAGTATTTGAGTCACGGCCGGCCCGACCATGGTGCAGGGTGGAGCACCCGCGCCAGGCGGCAAAGTCCGTAGCACTTTTTTTTATCTGGCGCACTACTTTTTTTATCTGCGCCAGCAGTGGCATCACTTGTGCGCCGACCCGCCCACATACGTAATGCAGCCAGCCAATTGCCGATGAGCGGGATTTAGATGCGGCTGGCGCATGGGTGAGTGGATCCTCCTCAGGTGGCGGCCAGCAGCTGAGATCGCTGGAGGTCTCCTCCTGAGTCCCGCCAGCACTACTTTCAACCAGGGCCAGACTGGAGGAATCCTGGTAGGCTAGTTTTTTTTAATGTACCTAAAAAGCGTGGGGTGGGTGTGTGGGGGCGCGCCACCCGCCAATCAGAGAGGGGGGTTGTATGGCCGCCGCGTGTCTCAGCGCTGATACAAACAACCAGGCAGCCGCTGGTGCCGCCTGCTCGCACGCCAGCCGGCACGTGGCAGGCTGCCTGCAAGACATTAGTTCCAGCTAAGGATGACCAGGGCTGCCGTGTGGTGTGTGTGTGCCTGAGTTACGTGTCCCGCAGTGTGTGTGCCCGTGTTATGCGTCCCACAGTGTGTACCCCTGATGTGTGCCCACACCCAACATGGGCACACACACACTGAGGGACACATACGTAATAATTTTCAACGTTAAACTAGTTTTCCAGAGTCTTGTTGCCGTGGCCTCTGTGATACTCTCATACACATACACACACACAGCATTTTTTTGGGGGGGGGGGCAGCAATTCATCCTTTGCTCCAGGCAGCACAATGGCTTGGGCCGGCCCTGATTTGAGTATACAGTACTATTATTAAAGTGTTAAGCAACAAAAGAACACTGTACACATTCCAACCATTTTATAGAGACCAGTTTGTGTAGAGTCCCATCCCCCCCCCCTCCAGCAACAACCTGCTTTAGACGAGGTGTGAAGCAGGAGTTTCCTCCGCTTACAGTGTCCCTACCAAAGTGCAATTTGAGTATGTGCACAAATTGCGTGGCAGAGCGGCAAGGAGTTCCACGTTCGAAAGCACCCGAGTTGGAGGGAGGGAGCATAGTTCACCTAGGGAGAAAATGTAAGTATTATTTGAGAAAATGAGAAAATGCCACTGACGGCATCTGCCTAATTATTTGCGAGGGCGAGGTGTGTGTGTGTGTGTGAAATCTTTTATTAGAGTATCCCTTTAAAGTCAATCACCATGGTAAGACTTGGCACAGTAAACAGCAAATTGTTAAGAGTTTAGCTGCTCACCTAGTTTTATTCCCACTATGCAGCGGTATGCGTTTCAATTAATGATTGTGTTTCAGTCTACATCTAAAGTTAATGATCATTAGCAGCAGTTTTAGATAATTGCTCAACCACGTACTGAACAGTCTACAAAATCCCTGACTTTGTGCAAGTGTTACAAGTGCAATGTAGGGAATGCTTAGAATGTAAAATAAAACCTAACTTTTATTGGAGTGTAAGAAAATATAGCAGCGGAGTGGTACTTAAACATATAAATTCAATATAGTGTAATCCTGTCACTCCAGTTACACCATTAAAGCCCCCTATAAGAAGCACTCACTAGATATAAATTCAAAAGCACATCATAACACAAAGTGTTACCCTCCTCCAGCCAGTCATGGATTTGTAATGAGATCTCGGGTTCTGTACACTTCTCAGTGGGGATTCGTGGATACAGCCAAATCCTCCATTTAAGGGTAGGTGCGGCAAATAATCGCCAAGTACTCGTGAAAATAAAAATAAATGAAAAATGTATTGTTAAAATTAGCGTGTCATTTAACACGTTTCGTGGTTAGCACCACTTCATCAGGAATATACAAGCTAATATCTAGTGAGTGCTTCTTATAGGGGGCTTTAATGGTGTAACTGGAGTGACAGGATTACACTATATTGAATTTATGTTTAGGTACCACTCCGCTGCTGTATTTTCATACATTTTTACTTGACGTTTAAGGAGTACCTAACAGGTATTATTTCATTGGTGCAGGGATCTCACACAAACTTTGTTTTTATTGGAGAGTATAAGTAAAATAATAGAAAATTAAGTTAGATTATCTTCAAATAAAATCTTGCAGAGGGTTTCCGCAGCCTCTGAGGAAAAAAAAAATGCCACTAAAAGGCAGAGGCAAAACATGAGTAATTCATGTGCCAAGTCCTTGTATTAACCCCTTAACGATGGGTGTCGCCCACCAGGGGTGGCTTAACGCCGGTACGGCGTATAGGTATGCCTCACCAACAGGTGCCGCATATTGCAGCCTGCCCTGCAGCTGGTGTGTCATTGGCTCCAGGGGGACGGCCTGAGGCTGTGAGGAGGGGCCGAGGCGGCCCATTGAAGACAGCAGGGCGTACCTGTATGCCCTGCGTCTTCAAATCCCTCCCGCCACCTGGACAGCATAGTATGGTCCAGGGACAGCAAAGGGTCAAGATTAGATACCATCTGATTTTTTATCTTCTAGTTGTACTCTCCCTACATCATTGTGCAAGTGTACCTAGTGGAATAGAGGCTGTTTTGAAGGCACAGAGTGGTGACACGAAATTCTGATTTAAATTTCGATTTTCAGATGATCCACTCACATTTTGTAAAAATAAACTAATCTATTAACAATTCTATGTTTGGCATCATTCTTGCTATACAGTGTGGATTTTTAAACATTGGCTCCTCTGCTGCTGAACGTCTTCCAATACCCAGAATTCATTTCTTTATAAAGCTATGGCTTCATACAATGAACAGAAATGTAAGATAAAAGATTTCACAACATACAGCCAAATAACTTCAGGGTAACATCTACCGCAGGCCTCAAAATTTCCACTCGCCTACTCGCATTTTGCGAGTGTAAACTAAGTAAGGGAGAGTGGAAATGCACACAGGCAGCACAATTAATTATTTCATGCTACCTGCGCTGCGTATTCCGCCGGCGGTTGTGGTTTTGTTTTTAGGTCTGGCCGGAGAATCCACGATGGCGGCCGGCAGCCCTTTCTTATGACTATCTAAAATAAACAGCAATCCCATCCCATGCGGATTAACAGAGGATGAGGGCATCGGGCAAAAATACAAGGCTCGGCTGCTCGACAGAATATGCCCCCTCGGGCTCAGACGTGGATCATCTTGCTGACCTGCCACTGAGCATCGCAGGGCCACAACTCAGCCTTTCTCTGCTTCTGGACGCGCCACTCATTATGTCAATCTCAGTCACGCTCCCGCCTGTGTGAGATGATGCGTAAGTGTGGCCGAGAGAGAGCCCACCTCTCTGGCTCCCAGCATATCAAAACAGGGTATGCCCTGTCAGTGGCACACTGGTCACACACGGTGCCAGCTGGTGTTGGATTCAGATTGTCCAGGCCCCAGAAACAGGTTGAGGAATATGATATATATATATATATATTTGAAATGCACAGATAATATGGATTGTGACTGTGTAGCCTCTCCTCCAGGGGCTGACTGACCTATTCCACGGGGGCAGGGCTCCCTCCACTATTTGCTATGCTAAAAATGAAAAAAAAAAATAGTAACTTTTTTCTTCTTTTCTTTTTCCTACCTTCCTCTTCCCCTAGTAACTCTCTAATTAACGGGTGTGGTGGGGGCCTTTGGTGAATGAAAACCCAGTGCTGCGATGCTGTAATTACTCTAAATTAGTAAAACAATTTTTAAAAACCCAATAGTACATGAAAATGTATAGATTGTATCTGCAAGTTGTACAGTGCTACTCTATAATCTTCCTTGTCCATGAGCTAATGGATGACCTGCAACTCCAGACAAGATTTTTAAACTCATGTTTTATGTATCTGGGGTTGGGTGTCAAGGTATACATGTATCTGGGGGCCTGATGTCAGGGTTTACGTGCATCTGGGGTCTGATGTCAGGGTATACATGTATCTCGTGTCTGGGTATACATGTATCTGGGGTCTGATGTCTGGATATTAATGTTTATTTTTGTAACAGTATTCTGACTAAAACATTTAAGTGTCATTTCACAAGATAATTTAGGAGGGTATGTTTAGGGGCAGAGTTAATGGCATGGTAGGTGTTAGGCGGGGCAACTGGTGGCAAGTAACTCTTAAAAGGCCTGGCTAGTAAGCTCGGGACTTGAAACTTTGAGCCCTGATCTACCGCATAACGCGACAGTGATGAAGAAAAAAAAAAGCAATATTTTGAATGCAACAAATGGACAGAGGATTATGGGAGCTGTAGTTGAAACACCATGGGGGCCCAGAGTTTGAGATCTCTGCTTTACAGCATTTTTCCCACCCCAGCCTAAACACAGACAGGCACACACACTCACTCACTATGCCCTTCTTTGGGTTAATGTAGTGACACAAAACTGAAAACATTACATCATGAAAAATCTTCAATTACAGTTTCAGTATTTAAGTGAATTTTAATAGTGTTAAAAAGCAGCAAAAGAAACACACCCCATGTGTACTAAAATTACTTTATTACAGTTGATTTTTTTTAAACATTTCCTTTGCTATGATACAAAGGAGAATTACAAACAAAATATTACATGGGATTTTATTTTCTCGCCTTTCTGACAACTTGGTAACAGCTTTAAATGCACAATCTATACAATTAATACAGGTTATAGAATATATTGTGAAACCAGAGGAATACCAGAATACTGACATCACACTGTACAAGAGACCTCCACTGTACAAGACCTCAAACAGCAGTGCTGTGTACATACGCAACACCGCAGCTAAATGCACACCCGCAGCTCAATGCGATGGGAAACGCGATATATACTGTCTGAAACAGATAAAATTTCATTTAATAAAAAAAAAAAAAAGGAAGTTCTTCATTTTGCATTCACAAATAATGCAATGTTACTAGAATATATTCTAACATGTAGGGCATTGTGTAAAAAAATTAAAAGTAATATGGCTGTAGCAAAGCTATTTTAACTCTTTAGGTACCAGAGAGGCAAATGACTCTGTACACCATGTCAATCCTCAAAGAGTTAAAAATTAAAGATTGGAGTTACATTTAATGCATTATTTTCCCTATTTTGATCACACTGGCTAAAGAAAACAAATATATAGAAAGAAAGCAGTGTGCGCATTAATGACGGCAGCAAACAAACTCATGGGGGGAGTGGTGGTGAAAATGTCTGGGGAGGGGTGGGGGCTATTGTCATATAGCCATTATTACCATAATGCACAGGTGCCTATGTTGGTAAAACTCCAGGCTGCATGACAATCATAACCCAGAATCTGTTTGACTCTGACCTGCAATAATTATTTAAAAAAAAAATATATAGAACATTTTTTTTCCCACACGTATTTTACATAGATACATATGTGCCGTTAACATTGGTACAATCATGACCTTAGTTGTGTTTTTTTTTTGCTAAGCGCAGAGGTTATAAGGCACGGCAGTGGGGCCGAGTATCAAATGACAGCTGCAATATTGTAATCTGAAAAATACAGAATTGATCATATTGTGCCCCAGTAGAATAAAAACACTTTACAAATAATCACTAGTTAAAACCGAAAGAGAAAACCTGGGGCTGTAGAATTAGTTTGGTTTTAAGGTTTCCTATCCTGTTACACATCACGCAATGTCTCCATCGCTAGAGACACAATGGGGTGAGTTATTCAGTAACTACAGTGTTCGACGAAGATACAAATACTGGTACAAATCGCCAGTGTTGCATCTCTGATAAACGCCAATGTTTTTCAAAAGTGCAATCCTTAGAGCCAAAGGAGGAAGCTTCTCCTGACGCGCTTTAGATGTAACTTTTGAGAAACGGCAATGTGATTTGTGCCGGTGTTTGCAACTTCGAACACTGGTATTAACTGCATAAACCCCAGTGTAATATCACTGTGGAGATTAAACAGACAGAAAGGTCCACCAAGCATATAGACTTGCACCTCTTGTTAACTCGCCAATCGGGATACCTCTGGCTCTGCAAAGCCTCTGGAAACAAAGCTGCTAAACATTAAAGGTCTTTCTCAATTATACTTTATATACCAACCAGGCGTCAAATGTCAATCAAAGACATATCAATTTTTAATGGCGCAAAATGCAGAAAAAACTAGCAGCATACGCAATAGAAAAAACAAAAACATAAATAAGTATTTAAAAAAAATGCATTATCTAGATACACATACATATGTATATGTACACACACATGCACCCTTTTTTTTCTTCTTTACTCCAAACACACAATAGCATTTTCTATTAAACAGACGGCCCTGAGCATTAACTGGCACAATCCCAGCTCGTTACAGCTTGTGTCTTTAGTCAATGTCGGACACGGAGGAGGAGGCAGCTTCACGGGCACAAACGTGCACATGTATGCAAGGGAATGCATTGAGGGTTAGATTACATCCGGCTCTCAAATCGTGGGGCTCCCCTAGCAACATCTGCGGGTGTGCATTCAAAAAGTCTCCCTACTGCATTCTTAAACACATTTCTTTCCACTAATAGGGGGAAGACAACGGTTTAGAAGCTGGTGACTTTAGGCTTTACATTATTCATTTTGTCTCGGCGTGGCAAACAGTGGGAGAGTACAGAATAAAAAGGTATGAAAAACAAGTGAAGAAAAATTTTTTTTTTTGCTTCTATAAATGTGCAAATAAAATTCTTAAACGTTTCTGGGGCAGGAAACAAACCTCCAGTGAAATAACATTAGATATATATTAAAAAATATATTAAAAAAAGGGGCCATATAGATGTCCTCAGTGTTCTAATGTAGGCTGCCAGGGTAACAGGAATGCACTGACGAAAAAAAGCAACTTCCATTGATGTGAAAGAATTCTAAATGCAGGGATTACATTGATTCACTAAACTGAATTTTCAGTCAAGGTTTCAACAGAGTCTGCTATTCCAAAACTGAATGGTGCTCTTTTAGATTGAGCGCAACAAGCTTTTGCGTTCTACCAGGCTGCTATCCAGGCCAGGCATCCTTTGTATTAAATGCTTATGGTTGCCTGTATTCCAATAGCTGATTCTATTGCGACAGTTTTTGACGCATGGAGAAAGAAATTTTTTTTTTTTGCTACAATGAAATTTTATTTTTTGACGTGAAAACCACACGCAACAGACTTTTTTGGTGGAACTTGGCACCATGCTCACATCAGTTTTCGGATGCAACTACAGTAGTGTGGGGGGGGGGAACCCTGCACTCATACTAGGTTTATCTGTTATGCTAGTGTCAGACGAGCATCTTTCGAGAGCGGAAGGAACCTCCGTGAGAGTGGAAGTTCCTTCCACTCGATGCCCGTCTGGCCGAGTGCGCTCAGCGCTGCAAGGCACGATCCTCCTATGGAGAATCGCGCTTTGCAGCTCCGTCAACGCTCGTCCTAGCGCTTTGCCGGAGAGGCTTGGATAACGGACGCTTGTTGCGCGTTCATGCGCGCGCACAAGCGTGTGACTGGCCCCGTTGCAGCATCACAACGCTGCGACGGACGCCGGTAAGCACGTCAGTACGGGTGCACATAGCGCGCTCGTCTGACGCCAGCCTTCGATTTAACCAAAACCAAAAAATTCTGCTCCATTTTTGCTGCATCTTCAGCATCGAATTCTGATCCTTGTTTCGACTCTAGCATTAAAGTAAGGAGCATGATCTTTTGCCTAAAAACTCGAAGAGAAAAAAAAAGGGAGATGAATCTGTTAGGTCTGGGTTAACCCTAACCCTGCTTGCATCGCAATGACTGCACAAGCATGGTGCAGTTTCACTAACAAACCTGTGCAAATTGTTGGATAGGATACCTCCATGACACATGCATTTTACAGACAATACAGCAAACGCTAAAAGAGCACCAGTTGGAAAACAATTGAGTTTAGTGAATAAATCATCCAGGTTCCCCTAGCAATACTAACCAAATTAAAATGCATTCCTAACCCCACCCCCTTAAAAAAAAAAAATAGGAAATTTGGGTATGTCTGCTAACATGAGGAGGGACGAAAGAAACGGCAAAAGGGTGGGGAGGCATTATTTGGTGACAAAATTGTTAGAATTTGTGTTAATCGGTCTGATCTTCACATGGTTTTCTTCTCTTCTGGTCTTTTTCAGATTTTATTTTTCTTCACAATATAAGCAAGCATATTTTTTTTATTTTAAATGTACAATATACACAATTCAACCCACTGCCCAGCGCAGCTTCGAATTATGAGCTTACGAAATCAGGCAGTTACGTTAGTCCTGTAATCTATATCTCTCTTAATTGATTCGCTGTAATGGGCAAAGGGTACACTTATAAATAGATTTGTTTTATGTTTAGCAACTTAAGTGTTAATAAAAAAAAAAAAAAGACTCTAGCATTTACAGTTTAAGTCAATATATCTTTATGTAATATGCACTAAATATTTTTTTCTCTTAAAGTTGATTATTTACACCAGTGTCTTTGCTGCCATTTCACCATCCTCCTTATTTCGACAGGTTAAAAAAAAAAAAAAAATCCTCGCTGAGAACTGGTGATAGACAATAATGTGATACATAAAAATAACATAAGTTGGCAACACCTGCCCTTTATGCATTTACCCCCCCCCCCCATCTTTTTCATTTCTTCTATTGATCAGTCAACATTCTAAAATTTTTAAATTCTTCTGACCTTAGATGTAATTTGTGATTTAATAACACAGGAGTGTGACTAAAAAAAGAAGTGCCGACAAAGACCGCAAAACCATGCAATAAAATCCAAAGCAGGTTTTGAACACAGCTTATTTTTTTTTTAAATTACTTTATAAAAACCAAGGTTTCCAGAATCGACAAACCACTTAGGCAGGTAAATGCCTCAAAACTGCCGATCCGGTCAGGGCAGAGTGAAATGTATCGCGAGGTATTATTTAAGAATTACTGCAACATGTTGCATTCCACTCAGTCACTGAAACTGATCGATAATGATTCGTTGTGGCAGCTGAAAGAGCAGGATGCCAAGTTAAGCGCCAAAACAAAAACCATAATAGAGCCTGCTCTAGTCAGCAGAATCCCTGAAAAATGGCCACGGAGAGGGAGGTTTAATCAGTGGTGGGGTTAACAGTGGCTGAAAGAAAAAAGCCCCATTGCGACCTGCTGATAGATTTTATAACGGATTATGGGCAATTTGTCCACAACATGGATCAACGTAGGGACGTCTTAATGAACTAAAAAAGGATAGTTTTTGTGCGGTTTGTATCAGTGCACTCAATAGCACAATTTGCAGGTGTGTTGCTTTAACCTGAAACTCTCACTGCTAGTGAGATCAAGATTTAAGTTGGAGCAGATGGACTTTTTGACCATCTCTAAATTAAAACCTAGACTGATGTTCACTGGCAAAAGGGACTCCTTTCTTCGCTGTGGGCCGTAGGCTTCAGGAGTGGCTTTCAACTCTGTGGGCCGTAGGCTTCAGGAGTGGGCGGGCTTCCCGGCAGCCGACCTGCTCTGCCAATTAACTCCTGTCCTGCTGCTAGCACGCCCAATGAAATCCAGACAATCCCAAGCGACCGTACTTTTTCTGATCAACAAAGTTGCAAGACAAATGTTTCCCCATGCACATTTCTAAAAATAAGTGTAGTGGTTAACAATATTGGCAGACTAGGAATGTTTCGTTCCTTGTCCCTATGCATAGGAGCACTTGCATACAAGTAAAATAATCCTATATAAATGAAGGAGGTGAAAGTGCACTCTTATAAACACCAAAGTAACCTTTAACTGTTTTTAGGATTAATTATTTAAAGTAATATGGATTAAAATACGAAAATATGTACAGTAGGTCAAATTTGTTTTCCTAATAAGTACATGAGATGTTCCACCTGTTTCTCATGTTGGGGGGGGGGGGCTTACCTACTTAAAAGTGCAATATCTTACTAAAAATCCTGCAAAACTATATAAGACTCAATGGCAACCAAAAACTGTCTATATTCTTCTTAAAAAACTGAATTGGCACGGCTATATGTGTGAATTGTTTTTAGCCAGGTAATTATTAAGAAGCAGTCAAATAAAAAAAAACAATTATCTATAAACACACCACCCGAAACATTTTTTGCAGATGGCAAGAACTTGCTAGTAAACATGTAGCATATAAAATCACTTTGGCCCATAGTTAGTGTCTCTCCAAGTAAAGAGAAATAAATAAACGTCTGTGCATTGTAACAGCTAGAAGGTTGTACAACACTCAAATAAACTGAACTGTAACACTTCCAAGAGTGCCAACTTTTCACAGAGATGAATGCAAGCTAGATTTAACCACTGTAATGTAACATGAAGCTCACCTTGACAGCAAAAAAAAATAAAAAAATAGCAAAAACAGTATATAATTTGACCTTACATAGTGGGATGCATGCCATTGCGACCAAGAAAAATCAGATTTTCTGCAGAGTGGCTGAGGGTGTTCTACTTTTGTCAAGAATTCTGGATGTTCCTGTGATGGGGCATGTTTAAAGAACATTATAATGGCAAAAGCATAATGAAAACATTAAAAGAAAGTGTATAAAAGTGCAGGGTTGGAAAATATTTTTTTTTTATCTCCCAATAACTCTTTAATAATACTGTTCGGTGGATTTAAAATGCCATAGCTGAACGCTGAGCACAGTGCTAACAAGGACAGGAGAGGAAGTTCTAATTCAACGGATAAATTTAAGTACACATCTAGATCTAGTATAACCTACATAACCGTGCTCGCGCAAATAGAAGATTAGTGGGGCGTCTTAAAATTCCCAGTTGATAAATAAAATCTAGATTTTAAGCATAATTTAGATACAGAAACTACTTTTCCCAGTGATGCACAGCCTAAAGATTCATTATCACAAGTCTAAAATGGGTCGTCAGGAAGGGACATGAAGGTCAAACATATTTAGTGTAAAGTAGTTCATTGTTAAGATATGGCTTGTACATTTTTAAAAATGTATACAAAATTTTTTTTACGTTGGCTAGCACAAAGGGAAAAAGATTCCACTTATTCACCGGTCATTGAGTCTTCAGTGCCTAGACTGAATTACAGGACAATCCGCAGGTTGCTCTCCAGCTCCCCCTGTTGACCAATTAGTGCAGGCAACGAAGCCTCATTCCAGTCCAGCATATGGATGGGGAGGCTTTTAAAAGATTCATTTATTCTACTTTAAAAAGTGAGCTTCAGTTTATACAGCATAAAAAAAAACTATAAAGGACTATGGAGGAGTTTATATGTGGAAAAGAACACATTTTGCTTTTCCAAGGAAACAAAGCAGAAAAGAATGAGCGTTTTTAAGAATTTCATATTTACATCCAAACGCCACTGACTCGTAATGCATTTAATCTCTCCGCTCCAAATACACGGTGCATACCCATTTCCACAGACATACTGTAATCCCCATTTAATCTCAAGGCACATTTGCTCTGCCATGTTAATATAGACAGGCATGGAGTATTAAAAGTGAAATGCAAACTATAGGAAAGGCAGGCGTCAACATACAGACCTGGGGGATTTACTGCTGCCAGAATGAATGTTTTCAATGGACAATAAAATCCAGGTAACAAGTCATAACTATTTGAGCAGGGTCCTCTTTTCCCGTTGTTCCCCGTGTGCCATGCTTTATAGGATAATTTTATTTTGTCCTACCATTGTACAACGCTGTGGAACAGGTCAGCCTCTATAAATCATTGTAATTTAAAAAAAAGGCAAATTACGGAATTGCTCTGGGTGATATTAAATAGTAAAAAAAAAAAAAACGAAAATAGTGCAATAATATAGCACTCCACATGGCTTAACCCAAACAGATCCTGTATTGAAAAACCATAAACAGCTTGTTGATAGGGTTTTGGTGGAAAGTCGGGTTTTAGCAAAGTATGATTATCAACTGTGTTACGGGAAAGTTTCCAAGCAGGTAGATATATGGTGGTGGGGAGGGGAGTCCATTTCTAACAATGACAAATCAAGTTAAACAGATACCCTAGGTGACACAATGCAAATTGAGTGGTCAAATGGACCTGAGTATTCTCACCCTTCTGCCCCCTTCAGAGGGCTAATTCAGCACTCCAAGTGCAAGAGCATAGCTCGTCCCAGAAGCTCAGATCAGCAAACACTCGCCTACATTTCAGTCATCAGGACCAGGATGTGGGAATCCGCTTGGAACGCACCTCCCTCCCAGCTATTGGATTGACTGGACACTTGCTGCAGCATTCAGTCAATCCATCGGCCATGTGATATGCTCCCAGTTTCCAGGTGGCATGTCACATTCGGAGGACTGATGAGCCAGCTTTGTGCTGGAAAGAATGTAGGTTTTAAAAGGATACCAGCTTCTTTTAACCCTAGAGCATCTTCTTAATGCATTTTTAGTATAGGGTTTAAGTCATAGTTTTTGATTTCACTAGGATTACAAGATTCAATTGCTTTGAAATGTGAAAAAGAGGATTTTTTTACAGATTCTGTCAGAAATTGGCCTTGAATAAAGCAGCTTTCTAAGGGGCTAATTCACCACACTATATCTGACCTGGATTAAATATCTGGGGGCACAGTCCATGGTGGTTCTGTTTATGGGTGTGTTCTGGTTTGACTGAATACTTTTGATTTGCTGAAGACAAAATAAAAATGCTCTATATATTATTTGCCACCTCCAATGATTATTTCATTACAAGAAAACACAGGCTGAATATCACCCTCACAATAGACTACCAAGTAAAAGCATTGAAGCTGGAGCTGGGGATGACCCATCGACCCCATCATAGATTCAACAATTTTAAATTTCCAGAAAATTTTATCCTGCATTGAGGCTTTCTAATCATTTAATGTAGCAAACTTTACGGAGCTTACATTTTTTTTTTTTTTTAAATACCAAAGCTAGACGATGATATATTTAACTTAATTGACAAACCATTAATGACAGACTTTTCTGGTGGACTTCTTGGGTTATGCACATTGAATTTTGTGGCAAGTATGAGGAGTGGGGGTTCATATAGAGTAAAACATAAATGCTCAGCTACTTTATCAACATTTATAGTCTAGTAGTCTTTTAGCTTAAGCCGAATGACATAAAATCTATTTGTGGCCCCTGCTCGAATGGGCTGCAGTGGTCACGTTGGTTGGAGTGTCCCCATAAGAAAAATCAGCAAATAGATATAAAAAAAGTCTAATCTGCCCATGTCCAGTGGTCTCTTACAATGTGGGATACAAAACAAAAACAAGATAAATAAATCACAGGGCAAGAAAAGAAAACCAAAAACAGCCATGTAGAGGATTAAAACATTGTTGCCAATGATAAACTAGCCTTAATAATAAACTTTACACAAGCCGGGACACAGCATATCTACACTGCCATGCCCATAGTAACTAACATTGTGGTGCTGATCTCAAAAGATTTCTGCCGCAGATGGAACAAACCATGTTGTGGTGATTTTATGGCTACAGAATAAAATTTTTATGCAGGGAAGGGAGATATTGGCATATAAATTTTTGCTGAGATATGGCAAATGTAACCGCACGAGAAACTTTTTCCCCCTACTATCCATGCCGGGTTTTGAATGGAAAACACAAAGGCCTTGGTCTGTGCACATACGCACCTCACCCATGGCAGCCTTCTAGCAAGAAAAAAATAAATTAAGAAACCAGAGAGTTCTCATCTGTCACGGTATAGCTACCAACATTCAACACTATGAACATAACTGCATTGATTGGATTATTTTCCTTTTCGTAAAGATTGTTGGCCATGTCATTAATTCACTGTGTCACTATCTGCACAGTGCTGCAATCTTGCATAGTATCTGCTCATTGAAACAAAGTCTCAAAAAAGTCCACTTATCCTGTAGCCATCCTGAGCTTTGTTAGGACGAAACTCCCAGCACGGACACCAGTATCTTATAAAAAAATACAACAGAACAATCAAAGCAAATAAGCCATCGTTAATTGTCAGCATCAATTTATGCCCGATTCGAATAGCAAGACATGCGTGTGATACTATTTCGCTGTTATTTCACATAACATGCCATAACAAAAGGTCAGCCCAGAAGAGTACTGGGTGTACAAGTCCTCTGATATTTACTTGCAAAACGGAATGGATCATCACTGACAACTTTCCAGCACACGCGACTGCAAATCGCACAGCGAAGGCTGCATTATAGAGTCTTTGATAATGTGGCACAAATGACTGACCTAAGTGATATTTATAAGTGGGAAAGAAACCAATAAATACTTGGCATTGTCCATCTGGACAGTACACAATGGTAAATGTATATAGTTTACCTGAATGGCAAAAGAATGGATTCGTTTTATGGCAAACAGAAAACTACAGCAACTTGTCGACGTGTCGTAAACATGAGTTAGAAGCACCGCCAGACTTAGAATATCAAGGTGGAAAATAGAAAGCATCAAAGAAAGGAAAAATTAGTAAAACGCAATATCAACAGATCCAGAATGTATAAAACAATATGTAGGATGAACGGCGGGCACGACAGTCACCAGCCAGGCTGTCTGGACATATGGAAGGATTGCATCTACAGATCAATAAACATGTGCATTTTAGATGTTGCAAAGTGCATGGACAGGTTTGCAGTGAGCACAGAATAGATGGATAAGAGCATGGCAAAATTAACATTAAAAATGTTACTGATGATACGGACGCAGGCAGAATGCAAATGAGAAAGAACATTATCCTTTGGTGCTGGAGAGATCAATTAAAGGAGTTGATTATTTGGCAGGGGTTTAGTAAACCTTTGGCCCTCTAGTGGTTTATTCTTAGTACGCAGACAACGCTGCTCTCTAGGAAGGCTAAGGGACAAAATGAAAAGCTGCCCAACAAGAGAGAAATAGGTTGCCCACTTCTGGCATTAAGTGAATACCTTGATAAATCCATTTGCTGGTTACAGCAGCAATATGATCTAAAGACCTGAACCTGATCAAACATTTTTGGCCCATTTTAAAGCTAAATAAAAAATTAAAAAGGAACCTCGCAAAAATTTACAAGTGTTTGTGTTACCTTCAATAGCCTTTAAGAGATTCTGAACTACAGAATGCATAGGAGATCACAGACACAAAAGCAACATATTAATACTCAATAAAGAGCAATAACCAGTCCACTCTGTAATTGTAGTGAAGCAACAGATGAACGAGGGAATGTACCTAGCTCTTACTGTGCCAAGGTTTTTCTTTACTAAAGCTGAATCTGCACCGAATTGTAGCTTTCAGATCATTTGAAATACCATTTGAAAGGAACTTTGCCCATAACCAACTCTCAGCATAAAAATCACCTGCTTTACTTTCTTTCCCAATACCACACCTTCCCCACCAGAAATCCAGCGCCATACATCAGATAACACATGGACACATAACCCTGTACAAACTGATTAAAATACAGCATGGGTAGGAAGCCTTATTTTGCAGCTGCTCAGTACCGTTGAGGAAGCTGCTGTGAGGACATCTGTAGGCAGTTTGTGTTGAATGATCAAACGGAATGGCCAAAAGTTTTTTTTCCTTGCAGTTATGTGTAAGACATATGTGAACCATTGGATATCTGTGAAGTAACACTTGTGCTCCTGCTCATTCCCTGCTCTGTCCGTCCCCCTGAAGCTGTCCGCCTCAGAGCCTGGGGGCTGTTGCGGACCCCCATTGTACTACCACGAGGGACACCTTGTACAGACCCTGAAGGATGACCCCATGGTTGGGGCCCACCTTGCATTGGGTGACCCCAGGCTTGAGGTGGGCCTCCCATGGGATGACCCCAATGAGGTCCAGGGCCTCCAGTGGGATTATGGGACCAGCCAGAAGCTCCCGGGTAGCTGTGGCTGAACGCCTCGGGGGAGAGATTAGAAAGTATCATATTGCTAAACCCTAGCCTCATGCTTTCAGAATCAAAAGCTTCGATTTCCCGTGCTTGGCGCTCCAATAAACTTCGTATTCGTTCTGTGCGCTCATTCTGGAGAGCCAGCATTTCTTCCTCAATCTAGAAGGAGAGTAAAAGACACATTAGAAAGTCAATGTCCATCTTCAAACGGAGAGACAACGAAACGGGAATACATAGATATGGTACAGACTAGAAAAACATTTAAAATGATCTATGCTTAATAGAATTAAAATTTCACACCAGTTTAGTCTAGGATTTCCAATATCCACAATTAATAGTTTAGCTAATAGAAAACACTACACAGGAAATAAGAGGAGGAAGTATCTAAGTGGAAATTTCATTGAGAGTGCCGTCATATCACAGTAACTTGTATATTTCCCGCATGCCCCCATTCCATTTGCTTACTCCTCCTGGTTTTAATACTGCAGTCATCTCTTTTCCTTACTTCCTTCTCTTTTAGGTCTTTTAGGTTTAACTTCTTTTACTAAGCATTAAGTTTTTCCTGGGTTGTTTTGTTTGTTATTCAGGCTCTGTAGCAGTTGTGGTTCCTTTTTAATGCCATAGATATATGCCTCCTTAACCGTGCAGTCCTTACCTGATTTATATCATCATGCCCCTTGAGGTCCAACTTGTACTTTTATTTTTAGGATTGTGGATCGACTTATATTGTTATTTTGCCTGGCTGACATACGAATGACCTTCCATGCTTCCCTCTGTACCTGTTCGTTACTTTTTATTAGAAAATACATATTTTTGCAAATCAAATTGTGCTGTCATTAAAAAGAGCATTCCAAAGCCAAGTCCTACAACACGTCATCAAGGTCCTGGCTGCATTTAAATAAGAGTCAAGGTACGCATGAAGAACTTGGGCATGCAGACATTTTTAAGCATTCCTAAAGAGAAGCTGAAATCAATCTCATGTTTGGAGCACACTTGGACCTTGGCTTCACTGTCAGAATATTTGCAAAACTGAGTTTAGACAAATACTAAAAGTGTTCTCATGAATTCTACAATTTGTATAAACTTTGTCCCAAACCGGCGTTTCAAAGGATAATGACTGGAATAAAAAGGATCAATATGGCTAATGGAATGAACAAATATTTACAAAACATAATAGGCGCGACCCCGCTCCTCCTGTACCATGTATGTTTGTTTGTACCTGCAGCCAGGTCATCATTGCAGGATGTTCTGTGTCTTTGTGTTTTGATCCGAAGGTGAATTTGTTTCTGGCTGGGCATAAAGGCCTACCAGCCTACCTCATGACTGAAAAGCAGCATGAGCAGTGATGGTTTGCTGCACAGCAGCCTGTGGTTTCATTTTTGGATAGGACTCCCCTACACTAGAGGTGCCTTGATGTCGGCAGGTGAGCTTACACTGTTAATGGCGATTTAAAAAAACAAAGCCTCTAATTGTGTTTTGTTTCATAAGGTGTAATAGGAATAAGCGCAGATGACACCTTTTTTTCTTGTTATGTTTTATACATGTTGCTGGGCTGGATACATTTGGTGGTTGCAGCCGCCCCATCGGGGAATAGGCGCGACCCCGCTCCTCCTGTACTAAATATTTACAAAAGTAGTAGGTGATTGTTTTTTTGTAAAACAGCCAAGAGAGAGAAAATCTGACCCTTCCAGATATCATCAGGGATGGGGTTATCGATTACAACCATTCAAGCCAGAACATGGAAGACCCAATGTAATGGCAGAGTAGGCAGGAGGGGTTTGGACTTCCTAGCAAACATTTTTATAGTTCATGATTTATAGCATCTGCTGAGACTAGCAAGAGCAAATTTAATGTCAAATAATAAAAAAAGATAAGGGGATTTGTCACCACAAATTTACCATCACAGCCCTTTAACCCTTTCAATGCCATGACTGAGTTAACACAACCTTCAAAAAGGCCCCTGCAGGTGCCAGATGTCACGTTAAGTCGATCTGGTCATATTCTGGAGCAAGGCAAAGAAATTTATTTTATTGCAAACATAATTGGTTTGAAAATCTAAACACCAACGTGTAACAAATAGTGGAAAGTTACGTACCTTCTGCTCAAGAAGTGCCCTCCGGAGAGACACCCTCTGTTCCAGTTCACGCAGCTCTCGCTCGTGTTGGGCCTCTGCCTGCATCTTAATTTTACTTTGATACGCATTAAGTAACTCCAGTTCTTGTTGCAGCTGCATCTTCAGAACCTGGCACTCCGCTTCCTGTGCCTCATCCAGGCGCAACTGCAACACAAAGACAACGGTGTGTCAAAAAGAGAATATTTCTGACAAAATAAGAAAACAAGTCATGCAATTTTACGCAACAGTTTTCACGTTCACAGCTTAGATTTCATTAACTGTAGCATTGCATGCGATATATGAATTGGGAAAAGGACATCTTCCACTATCCCTGTCCTTTGGTTTCATAACACTATTATCCTTTATATAGCACCACAAGCGCAGGGCTTTACAGGATCGGTGTACAAGGGGTTGACAGTTACATTAGAATACCACATATGGATGATATGGCCTGATTCAGGCGTAGTTTAGTTTCTAACATGTTATCTTTGGGAAAGCAAAACAATCATGTCTGTATAAAACAAGCAAACTATCGAGGAGCACTAGAGGAATAGTATAACAAATACATAGTTTTTTGAGCTTCTAGTTCAATTTACATAGGCTCTTAAAATTACCAAGTACACTTACATTAGATTCTAAACCAAGGCTACATAAAATATCCCTAAACCCTACAAACTATACAACAGCTCTGAAAGTAGATTGAGTGAGCTTCCAGTCCTATGCTTGTTAAACAAGGGCTACCAGCTCAGAGCAAAGCGAAGGAACACGATTTATTTGGGCAAGCCATGAAACCAGCGCTGTCTTGAGTGGTGAAGTCCAGCTCCACTCCCCCACATGAAACTTCACCAGCTGCCACGGATTTACATCATGAGATCATTCTTAATATATGCAACATATAGATGTCTGAATAAGTTAGGAAACTCACTGCTTGCGTGGACAGCATCTCATTAATGCTGTGATCATATTGCTCAGCCAGTATTGCGAGCTTTCGGGTCTGCTCCTCTTTCAGCCGTTTGAGGACAGCTTTGTGTTCATTCTTTGGTGTGGTCTCCAATAGGTGGTTTCTTAGAGCTTTGTACTGCCGTGTTTGGATTTTGCACGTGTCCTGGAACTGCTTCTTTATCTGTAATTCTTTAGACTGTATAAAGGATGAAGATGTGATTTAGTTATGAACATTTCAAAGTTCCCCAAAATTGTCATCAAAAGCTCACACTAGTTAAAATCATTGCCACAAAATCCCCCAACCAACCAAATCAGAGTTTCTCCCCACACTTCGCACACGTTATAGCAAGCTTTCACCAATGCAGGGGCAAGCTAGTCAACGGCTTTTAGAATCCTATCACTGCCCTCAAATCTGGTAATTATTTTACCTAGACTATGTAGTTTGTACTCCTGCTGCTTCACTGTGAGGCTTCTCCTGCTGCAGTTTGAATTTCCCTTTTGTTAAATGCTGGCATTCGCCACCATTGCAACAACAGTGAATTTTGACGGTGTTTGCACTTTGGTAAGCACAGGTACTCTTTGAGTAACACCTAGTTTTCCAAATGTCTGCCATAAACTTAAACATCGCTTAGAAATTGCCATTTATTATATATGATAAATTTGAGTCGTGCTGTTCTATTGCATCAATAAAATACCCACAAACCCCAAGAATCATGACAGGCCTCTAAATATTGGATTGTATTCCCCCCCCCCCCTCAGGCTATTGTTTAATTGCAAATCACAATTACAAATGTGAACTAGGAGAGAGACCGCACGTAAATGGCAGTACTTGTTAACTTTTAAAATGAGAGTGAAAACTTCAACAAATACAATTCACAATATATTCCTATATGAAGTAAGGAGCGATTAGAGGTTAGAAAGAGAAAAAAAATAAAATATGGGAGACTGTACCATGGTCGATGCATAGCAGTTACAACTAGTCTTTTAAATCACAAAAATCAGGTGTAAAAGAGAAAAGTAAAGGGATACATAACTTGGGAAATTCTAGAATTGGTATATAATCCTATACACAAATTGCAGGTGTAACCCAAATGAAGTAGTTTAAAAAAAAAAAAAAAGAAGGTGTTCAGTATTAACAGTCTCATAGATACTAGATGAATGGTTCCTAGTACCTTGTTATGGACAAAAAGTATTGTTAGATTAATGATTAAAGGTTAATGTATCTAGCGATACTTTTTGTCCGTAACAAGGTACTAGGAACCATTCATCTAGTATCTATGAGACTGGTAATCCTGAACACCTTATTTTGAACAACTAGTCTTTTACCCGGAAAAAAACAGGATGAAGCAAAACGCAACACATATTGGCGAATAAAATTTCATGTCATAAAAACCGTTAGAAAAGGCACTGCAAGTAATAGAAATCAAAGACGTTGAGTGCTTCAGATAAATGACAAAGCCTTTGAATGCACCTATGATAGAGGATACTCTATTGACTAATCAGAATGTGCGAAAATCTAGACCAATTGAGGTCTCACAACCAAGACATCTGCCATGATACAGAGGGAAAGTGAGAGTGTTCTTTATTATGGCTTCTCATGAACAAGTTGTGAAGCCTGCATATAGATATATTGATTTATGGATGCAGCATTGCTTAGGCAGCATAAGGGAGTAGAGAAATGGCAAAGGAACTATAGAACGCCAATATAGAACTGACCGACAGCAAAGTAACACCTTGCAGTTCATGAATCACCAGGCATATGATTGTTAGAATGAATATGTAAACATATGTGAAGGACCTCAGAATAACCCAAAATATACAAATGAAAATGTTGTGCCTTGTAATACCTTGAGGCTTTTGGGTTGCTGTCGGACCTCCATGACGTGTTTACGTCTTAATTCTCGTTCCCGTCTCTTGTTGTACTCCATTTGGTTTGTGAGCTCTGTTTGGTGCTGTAATTTTATGAGCTCACAGCGCATCCTTTGTATGGTGTTGAGGTGACGAAACTCCAACTCCTGCATGGACTCATGCTGCCGCAGAAGCATCGCATGCTCCAAGTCCTTCTGGGTTTGCCTTTTGTTCAGCTCCTTAAAAAAAGGGAAAAAAATAATTTAAAAATAATCTGCAATCTTCCTAAAATAAGTAATCACCAACAGGGCTATTCAGAGAGAGGTGAAAACCAGGAGAATGAACAATCTAGAACAAATAGCCAATTTGGACAGTGAGATACATGGGAGAATTTTTCTGGTTTGGCTATTTTGACCTAGAATTTTCAATTCTCTAGTCATTGTCCTGGTTTTCACCTCTCTCTGAATAACCCTGTAAGTGTGAAACTAAATGCAGTTGTGACTTCTCAAGCATTAAGCAAGCCTCGTGTACACAAGAGAAAGAAGGGGGAAGCTGGCATATTTTTTAATTTGTACAAAATATAACCTCTACAACAAGTCATCAAATCTTCACAGATCTAACTCCTAATATACATAATAATGGGAACCATTTTATTTATATCCTAAAGAGAGGGGAAAAGAAGTTTTAACCCCTAGATGTGGACGAACAAAGTTGACAACATTCTATCTGTATGAGACGCTCTTGTGATCAGAGAACTTTTGAGTAAGAAATGAGTGAGATCTACTAGACCTAGAATTATCACTTCTGCCAATTCTCCCAAGTTTCGCCTTTAGTGAATAGACCTAAATGTCCCCCTTAGTGAATAGGAGAAGACGGCAGGGAGCGTAAAAGCAATGTGTTTTGGTTTGCGTGTTTTTTGTAGCTTTAAATAAAGTTTCAGTTTGAACAAGTATGCAAGGCAATTAGGCTTTATCGACATAATCAGGCTTTCATTGCACAAGATGTGGCAATCTAGGAAATACACAGGATTCATGGGTGATGAACTTGGGAAAAATGCAGGAAAGACAGGGTTTATAGAGTAGAGGTGGAGTCCTTTTGGTGATGCTGAATGGGTGTATATTTGCTGAAGAGGTGGGTTTCAGGAAGCAGAACTGATTCATAACTGTATTGCGCCTTATTCCGCTGTTACTTTATACCTCTCTGACTAGATCTTGCTCCAGGTTGTGTCGACCAAGCAGCATCCGCCTCTTGAACCTGCGGCATTCCAACTCCAAATATTGCCTTTGACGCCGTAGAAGATTAGCTTCTTCTTCGGCTTGGTAATGCTGGAAATTTTCTTTCTGTTTGGACAGCCATTCCTGTTTCTCCTTCTTTGGGGTGCTCTGGTTTTCATTTAGCTCCTTGAAAAGTAGGGGGAAAATAAAAATAAGTATTTGTGATTAAATCCAAGAAAGTATACTCATACGTGAATGTGTACTAGAACATAACACCATTGTCGAATATCAAATCTATACAAAAAAACACACCAATATTTTAACAAAAAGTATAATTTAACCAATCTAGTAGAGCTGAAAACAGGAGTCAAGTTGAATGGGAAAGCATGGATATGGATCACCCCCCAACTACTTTAGACCGAGGACCTCCTTTTTTCCGGATATAAACAATAAGATGCATTACCTTTCTATTCATGGTCTTAAATCGGAGATACGCCAGAGTCATACCATACCCAGAATGGTGAGACAAACATCTAAACTTTTCATCTGTAATTGTCATTTTATTAGTGTGGATGGAATTCTGCTTCAAGTGGGAACTTACAATAGGCAATATAGGTCTTAGCAAAAATGTAGCTAAATCCATCTTTGATTTCGACCGGCAAATAGCTTTAAGCCAACATCATCATCTATATACTAGGACAGTCTATTCAAGAGTTTTGTCTTGTGACATTATAGGTGGTTAGTAACTGCATTATATCGTTTAATCCCCTATACATCCGAATAAAATCTAGATCTGTAGTAGACAAATGTGACATTCTTTAGTACCTGTACCAATTCGGATTTATTTTTCTCTGTACTGATGCACTTACCAATCAGTTGTGATTTGCCAGTTCTATTGCTATTGTATCTTATTAATCAATGGTTAGACGGCACTCTGAATATGCCGTGCAATTTTGGGCACCTGGTTTACTAAAGGATATTATGGGATAGAAAAAGTGCAGAGACGGGCATTGAAATCAATAAAGGGGAAAGGAAGGTTTAAGTTATGAGGAAAGGCTAACAAGCTTAAATGTTTAGTTTGGAGAAACGGTGCCTTAGAGGGATCTGATAACTTTATATAAAGATATACTGGGCCATTATAAACCATGGTCTGGAAACCTATTCATTAACAGGACTAGACACAGGAAACGGGGTCACCCATTTAGACTGGACGAAAGGAAATTCAGCTTAAAGCAAAGGGTTATTTTACAGTGAGATCAATAAAGCTGTGGAATTCTCTGCCTGTTGAGGTGGTTGGGTCAGAGACTGTACAGACTTTTAAACAATGGCTGGATGTCTTCCTGCAAAAACATAATATTAAGGGTTATAATATTTAGTATGTGGGTAAAAGCTGCTTGATCCAAGGAGAAATCTGACTGCCATTCTGGGGTCAAGAAGGAATTTTTCCCCAGTATGGTACATATTGGCGAGCGTTTCAGACTGGGATTTTCGCCTTCTTTTGGAACAACAGCAGTAGGTGATGGGGGAAAGGCTGAACTTGATGGACACAGGTCTATTTTCAGCCTCTGTAACTACGTAAGGAATATACTAGATCAATGTTGGATATGTATAGCCGCTCTTTTACCCAGTGACTGCTTGGACTATTATTAATAACAACCCATGCAAATAAAATGACAGTATGTATGGCATGGAAATTTCTAATACAGATTGTGTTTCAGTTAATCTACTGCATTTATATCTGAGCCAATACAAGCATGTTTTATGTGGCAGTCTCTGCAATTCCTGTTAATTGCAGGAGAATTGGAAGAGTTAGTGATACTTTGATGCTTTATCGTTCCAGAGCACAGAACTATTTGAAAAAAAATAACGCACCTCTTTCAGTTGTTCCTTGCGCAATTTATATTCTCGCTTTTGTGATTCCAAGAAGCTGTTCAGTTCTTTCTTTTGTTGAGCTTGGATATGTTGCTGGAATTTCTTTTCTTCATTTGCCATTATCTTTAACTATAAAAATAGATGACACAAAACTATAAGTCAGTCATGTTGCAAAATAAAGGAGACTAGCGATCTTTAAGCATGGCCTGCTGCAAATAAGATTAACACAAAACTTTGGTAAATCCATCAAAAGTCTAATAAATCTAAAGTCAAAGAACACTACCAACCCTTCGTAAACTACACTTGCGTTAAAAGGGACACATTTATAAAGAGATCACATTTATAACTTTTTTTCTGTACCAGATAATTCCAGTACAAATTGCATCAGTTGGCTTCATAGACAGAACTGCCTGATCTATGCATAATAGGCTGAGTCAATGCAGTTTCAAAGTTCCTCCGGAGTTGCCATGTTTCAGTCTTTTGCGAATGTGAGGTTTTCCTGCTTTTATGTAAAAGACCACCATTTAATATGTAAAACCAAAAACAACCATATAGTAATCCAATATAAAAATTGCATGGATTGCTAATAGAGGGGACGTGGGTCCCCAATAATACACAATTTATTGTGGGTGTAAATGATCAAACCCATAAATACACATGCTAAAACAAAAACCACATAAATTGAAGTATGTTGTATGTGGAGAGAATATAACACACAGCGTGTAATGATAGGTGGAGACTCTTAGAAACCAAAGTAATGGTGCTGAAGTTCATACAAAGCAGAAATGGTTTTAAAAAAAAAAAAAAATGCTCATGCGGCTATATCAAAAGCCAACAATATTAGCTATCCCCCTACTGCAAGGTCATTATAATTGCATATGTGTCAGATGAACTTGGCATACACACACCATACAGTAATTACACCATATAGGAGAGGGAACCATAAGAAAAAAATAAAATTCAACACCAATTGATGGTACCACACCAAACATACATCAAAGTATCAAATTTTATATCAAGTCAGGAGGCTTCATATTTTGCAATCTCTTTACTAAACAAACAGCAGCAAAGGAAAGTTTACTTAGCAACAGCAGTAACCAATAGATAACAAGAGAGTAGTAAGTCCTTAGCCACCCCCTCTTTTCTTTGCTGCTGGCGACCAGGTGAGACGTTTCATTAACTGCTCCTGGTTGCCAGGCTTATTTTGTACTTATTTCGTTTTATATTGTGTTTATCTTTATTTAAATATGACTTCCTAATGTGTATATCGTCATTTTGAACGTTAACTGAGTTTTCTCCCACAGGTACCCTGCTGTGCGGGCACTTTCCCGCCTGCAGGGCGCGCTCTGCGATCCGCTCGGTCCACTGGAACATTTGGGCCCTTGCCCTTTGGTGCCCGGGCGACCGCTTGCAGCGGCAGTCTTTTTCCCGAGTTGGGACTGTTTATTATAATTTTAACCACTATTATCGGAGCTATGGCTCCCTCGAGGCGGCGCATGCGCGGTAAATTTTCACCTCATGATTCCTTGAAGCTTGTTGCGCCTGCGCGCGCTGGCGGCCATTTTAAGTTTTAACTGTAACTTTTGCCGCCAGTACTAACTCGCGCTTCAGCCTGTTCAGACCACAGAGACACGCGCTTCCAACGGAGAACGCTTGCTACCCCGCAGGACCCCTCCGCTATTTCGGGTGAGCCCCGATATTACTGTTTTCTATTAAAACACATTTTATTCTGCCGGCAACTACAAAATTGTACCGCAGATACCCGCGGGTGAGCCCCGAGGTTAAGCATATTTTTTGCAATACTTAAGCGTATATCCCGATTCAATTACAACGGGTGAGCCCCGTTTCTTATATAAAGTTATTTTGATGGATCCCCCACAGCTAAGTGCCATCCATCAGGAGGAGCTCAAGGCCTGGCTCCTTACAGCCATCTCAGAAACCTTGCCTATTGCCCTTGCGGCTTTACCTCCACCTGCTCAGCAGGAGCCCCCAGTGCTCTCCAGAGCTCAGTCCCCAGCCCACTCTGTGGACTCCCAATCGGATCAATCCGAGGCAGCCGCCCCGTCTCGTAAAAGGCCCTGGAAGGGCCGGTCTGAAACGGCCGGAAAGGGAAAAGGTCCAGCTAAAAAATCCTCGCGTATGTCTCCCGAACCATACGAGGATGCCTCTTGTGATATGGAGGGATACCGGGCTGATTACCCGGAGGATGAAGGAGCGGACGCCGCCGGTGACCCGCCGGCTACTCCTAGCTCGACGGGTGAGCCCCGTCCCGATGCTTTGGCCGTTGTACCTCACTCGGCCGTGTCAGCCCCCCGCTCACTAGTGTCCTCGGACACTCTGACTCCAATACTGGACGCCAGGGGCATCCCCTTTTTCGACCCTCGCACCACCACGCATCCCAGATCTCCGGCCTGGATTCCCCCAGACCACATCGCAGACTTCCTGCGTTTCTGGCTGCGCTGCCCCCTGGAGAAAGCCGACAGGGCACGCTTACGGGCAGAATGCCCTCGCCCGACCCTTCCAGATAAGGTATCCCTTACCCCAGAATTTGATGAGGACTTTATCACCTTCATGGGGAAGGCTGGTAGGGATCCCCGTCGGGGCCTAGAAGAGGGTCTCCGCGGCGCCCAGGACAAGTTGCTGGACGTGTCGGGCCCTCTTTCACTGATTTTTGTTATGGCAGATGAGGCATTAAATAATAATACCCCACTAGATCCGGCCCTGGTTCGTGAATGGGCACAGCGCGCCCTTTGCCTTCTGGGGAATGCCAATGTTGGCATTTCTTCCGAACGCCGCAAAGCTGCGCTTTTTCGTTTTGATACCAAATTAACTTCTATGGCTACCAAGGAGTTGGGTCCTGCGGCAAAGGGGTTGCTGTTCGGTGACCTTTTCCTAAAGGAACTGAACCGCAAGGTCAACGTCTTCACTAACATGCAAAAACTGCAGTCGAATATGAAAAGGGTTTTCCACCCGAACAATCGTTTTTCCTCCAGGGCTGGCGCACCAAGGGGTCGGATCGCCAGCCGGTACCACACCTCGTACAGACCTCGCCTTCCCTCATACCAAGGCACAGACGTGCAGTATCGACCAAGCCCAATACTGGCACGGGGGGTTCCCGTCGGTCGTGGCTTCGGCAGGCCTAGACGCCGCTACTCCGCGGGTAAGTACCCCAGCACTGCCGCTACCACACATACCGGTCGCGGGTCGATTACGCTTTTTTCTTCCAAAGTGGCGTAAGCTCACCTCAGACTCATGGGTATTACGAACCGTGTCCGGGTTTTTAATAGACTTCGCCCAGGTCCCCGTCCAGTCTGCTTCCCCGACCCCGGCCCGCTACTCCTCCCGGGAGTCAACATTGATAGACAAGGAACTTCGCTCCCTGCAGTCGAAAGGGGCCATCCTCCCGGCGCTAGGACCTCCGTGTTTCGTCAGCAATATATTCCTGGTCCACAAAAAATCCGGGGACCTCCGACCGGTGATAAACCTAAAGGCGCTCAATGCTTTCGTGTCCTACCGTCACTTCAAGATGGAGGGCATACACCTCCTCAGAGACCTCCTTCAGGACGGAGACTGGTTCACGAGACTAGACCTAACGGGCCTTAGGCATCAGGACGATCATATACCTGGACGACATCCTGGTGATGGCTCAGACCCCTGTCCAAACCTCACATCACACCGCCTTGGTAGTAACACTCCTGCAGGACTTGGGGTTCATCATCAACAGGGAAAAATCAGAGCTGCGGGCCACGCGTACAATCACCTTCTTAGGCTTCGACATCGACTCAACGTCTTGTCAACTCCGCCTTCCACCGCAAAAGCTTCGGGCCATCAAGAAGACTCTAAAGGGAGTCTTGTCTTCGGACACAGTCAGTCTTCGAGACCTCGCGAGAGTTGTGGGCCTTCTCTCCTCTTCCATTCAGGCCATTTTCCCTGGTCCACTACATTATGGCACAATGCAGCGCCTGAAGACCACGTACCTCCGCCGGCATCCATCCTACGATCAACTGGTTCCTATCACCTCAGAGGTTCGGGTGGAACTCCTATGGTGGCTGCGCCACATGGAGGCCTGGAACGGTCGCGCCATCTTCGGCTCCCTACCAGACTTTGTCCTGGACTCGGACGCCAGTCAGACGGGTTGGGGAGTGACCTGCGGATCCGCATCTACGGGCGGGACGTGGAACCCCGAAGAACGGGAACTTCATATCAACTGCCTGGAACTCATCGCCGGCTCCTTCGCCGTCCGCAGTTTTACCCAGGACCTCAGGGACTGCTCTCTCCTCCTCCGCATGGACAACATTTCCGCAGTCCAGTACGTCAACCGGCTGGGGGCTCCCGTTTCAAGATCCTATCGGACCTTACCCTCTCCCTCTTCAACTACTGCCTGGAACGGAACATCTCCATCACGGCGGAATACCTGCCCGGCTCTTCCAATTATGTGGCGGATTGGTTTTCAAGATACTGGAGGGACTCCAGCGACTGGCAATTGGACGTCGCTACGTTCCAACACCTGTCCACTCTGAGGGGACCTTTCTGTCTCGATCTGTTCGCTTCCCGCTTGAATCATCAAACGCAGGCCTACTTCAGTTGGCTCCCGGACCCTCAGGCGACGGCGGTGGATGCTTTCCTCCAGTCCTGGCCCCCGTCAGGTGCCTATGCCTTCCCGCCGTTCTCAATGATCACGCGTACGCTCCAGGAAGTTCGCAGACGAGGGGTTCGACTTCTCCTGATCACGCCCCTGTGGCACGCTCAACCCTGGTTCCCACTGGCGTTGGAACTGTCCTGCCTTCACCCGCTTCGGCTCCCTTTCTTCCATTCGATTCTGACGGATCCTCAAGGCGAACCACACCCGCTGGTCTTGGACGGCACCCTCTGCCTGGTGGCATGGACGATTTCCGGGGACCCAGCATGCTGCCGGGCCTATCGGAAGCAGCTCGCACCTTATTATGGGAATCCTGGGCTCCTGGTACACGCCGGAGCTACTGTTACGCATGGAGATCTTGGTGTGATTGGTGTGTGCGACGCGAGGCTGATCCCGCTACAGCTCCTTTGCCCCTAGTCCTTAATTTTCTGGCGGACCTTTCCACTTCCGGCAAGTCGTATCGGACTGTTAATTTATTCCGTTCAGCTATCTCGGCTGCGCATATACCAGTGGGGGGCGTTCCTGTAGGTCGGGACCCTTCCGTGTGTCGCCTCCTCCGCGGCGTTCGTCTCGCTCACCCGCCGGCGCCGAAATACGCACAGTTTTGGGATGTTGCGCTGGTACTAGATTTCTTGCGTAGTTGGCCGGACAACGACGCGCTTTCACTCCGTCAGCTTTCGGCGAAACTAACAGTCCTGTTATGTCTGGTGTCCTTTCGACGCGTCTCCGACGTCAAGGCTTTCGATGCGCATGCGGTGGCCTTCTCCCCCGAGGGTGTAGTCTTCACACTTACCAGGCGAACTAAAACACTTTCTTCAGAGGTTTTCTATCCTTACTTTCCTTCCGATCCTCTACTGTGTGTGGCTCGTTGTGTTTCTACTTACCTTTCTCGTGTGCGTCCCTTGCGCTCCTCTCCGACTGGCCAACTTTTGGTCTCCTATGTCACTCCTTACAAACCTGTCTCTTCTCCTACCCTCTCTAGATGGGTGCGCTGGGTGCTCTCGCTCGCGGGCGTTGCTCCTCATTTTGGCGCGCATTCCGTACGGGGCGCTGCGGCTTCCTCTGCTGTCCATGCCGGGGGTTCTCTGTCCGATATCCTGACGGCTGCTGATTGGTCTAGGGTGGTTACTTTTCGTACATTCTATTTCCGTCCTCGTTCTCATGCTTCTGGGGCTTTAGTGCAGCTTTAAAACTGCAAAATATGAAGCCTCCTGACTTGATATAAAATTGTGGATTATTCCAGCCTTGGTGTTAGAATAATCTTAATTTTAATAAAGACAGGAGGCGAATATTTTTCCCACCGCCCGGGCCCTTGTTCTTTGCGTTGTTCTGGTTTTTTCTGTTATATATAAAAAAAAAAAAAAATAATAATAATAATAAATTTCAATAAATGATTCATTCTTATACCTAATGGTTCTCGAGTAAGATTTTATTACCATACTTTATCATTAATGTATGTTTCATGTATGACCTTTTCCTTCCCCTTAGTAGGGTCTGAGTTTTTCACATGCCTAGTTAGCTTAGCCTAGGGCTACTCTCGTATGCCTTTAATTGCCTATTGCTTATGCTCAATTTAGCGCAAGTCAGTTGGATTACGGTTGTGTGACACGCCTCTATTGCATGGTACTTTCATGTATCCTCTGTTTCCTCCTTAGCGTGAATGCTTCTTCCGGTTCCATTGGAATTTCAGCTTTTCGGCCGCCTGCGGTTCTCCGGCCATACGACAGTCCGTCCTACTGTTCCTGCCTCGTTTTGGTTTCATCTTCCTCAGTTCTGGGTTGTTTTCCTAACTTCTGGGATCTCCGGATTTCCACGTCACGGCTCTCCTGATCGTTCCGCATCCAAGAAAAGAGGGCGTGGCTAAGGACTTACTACTCTCTTGTTATCTATTGGTTACTGCTGTTGCTAAGTAAACTTTCCTTTGCTGCTGTTTGTTTAGTAAAGAAAAGAGATTGCAAAATATTCGCCTCCTGTCTTTATTAAAATTAAGATTATTCTAACACCAAGGCTGGAATAATCCACAATTATCCATGCCATCTTGTGCATAGACTCATTATTCCCCAAAGGGAACCACAACAACCAGAAAAAGACCGGGGATTTGAAGGCACCCCAAACAGTTAATGTGTTTTGCCTGTGTGGCAGGCTTTTTTCGCAATAAATTGTGTATTATTGGGGACCCACTTCCCCTCTATCAGCAATCCATGCAATTTTTGTATTGGATTACTATATGGTTGTTTTTGGTTTCTTGTATCTAGAAGGGATAGGCCCTTAGAGAGTGTGGGTTTGGCACCAACGAGTGGTCCCAGGTGGGATGACGTTTGTGGTTTTCTCACCATTTAATATGTGCATGACAGACACTCGTTAAACCAATGCTTGAGTAACATAACTGAGTGAAATGAAAACAACCCTGGATTATTATATGTACTTCCAGCCAGGTCATCACTGCAGCATGATTCCGCTCCGTGTCTTTGTTCTTGATCCCAAGGCGGATTTTGTTTCTGGGGGAGCTTAAATAAAAGCCCACCAGTCTACCTCATGACTGACAAGCAGCATGAGCAAGTTATGGTTGGCTACACAGCAGCCTGTGGCTTCATTTTTTGGATAGGACTCACCCTCACTAGAGGTGCCTTGACATTCGGCGGGTGAGCTTAATCTTTTACTGGCCATTAACAGAAACCAAAGCCTCTAATTGTGTTTTGTTTCACACAGTATAACGGGAATAAGCGCAGATGACATTTTTTTCTTTGTTATGTTTTATACATGTTGCTGGGCTGGATGCATTTGGTGGTTGCAGCCGCCCCACTGGGGAATAGGCGCGACCCCACCCCTCCTGTACTGGATTATTATATGTTTCACATCATCTACAACAGGGGTCAAAATTTCCACTCGCCTGCTCGCATTTGGCGTGTGGAAATTAAGGGTGGGCGAGTGGAAATTAAGGGTGGGCGAGTGGAAATTAAGGGTGGGCGAGTGGAGATGCACACGCAGGCAGCACGATAAAGTATATCGTTCTGCCTGCGCTGCGTATTCCAGTGGCAGACGTTTTTTTTTCGGCCGGCAGAAGCCACTTCCGATAAAGGGGGGGCAGGAGAGTGAATTTGCACCTCCCTGTTGTGGCACTCTAAGGACCAACTGATTCCTCGCGCCGGATGTTTCCCATCTCTGGTTTTCATGCTGTACCCGGCATGCCCTCTGTCTCTCTATGCTTCGCTCTCACTGTTCGCTGCTTCGGGGAGACCGGCTGAACCTCTTACTGATCTCAGAGATTTGCTCGGCACAATTGCCCGTTTGCTGTACCATGTGAACGGATCACGGGAAACTGCGCTGAGCAAACATTTTGAATCAGTAAGAGGTTCATCCCGTCTCCCCAAAGCAGCATCAGTGAGTGTAGCATGGAGAGACAGAGGGCATGCCGGGTACAGCATGACCAGAGATGGAAAATATCCGGCGTGAGGAATCAATTAGTCCTCAAAGTGTCACAACAGGGGGGGGTGAAAATTCCCTCTCCCACCCCCCTTTTACCTGTTACACGCTGGATGTCCCTTCATGCTGCGCTCCTCCTCTTCCGGGCACAGCGTGAAGGAGGACTCCGCATGCCTCAGCGAGTGAGGGAAGCGGGGATTATCCCCGCCCCCTCACTCTACTACTCGCAAGGACAGGTAAAAGGGAGGGGGGGTGAATTGCAGGGGAGTGGGAGGTGGGTGAAAATTGCAGTGGGGGGTGAAAATTGCAGGGGAGGGGTAGGGGGTGAATTGCAGGGGAGTGGGAGTGAATTGCAGGGGAGTGGGAGGGGGGGTGAATTGCAGGGGAGTGGGAGGGGGGGTGAAATGCAGGGGAGTGGGAGGGGGGTGAAATGCAGGGGAGTGGGAGGGGGGGTGAATTGCAAGGGAGTGGGAGGGGGGTGAATTGCAAGGAGTGGGAGGGGGGGTGAATTGCAAGGGAGTGGGAGGGGGGGTGAATTGCAAGGGAGTGGGAGGGGGGGTGAATTGCAAGGGAGTGGGAGGGGGGTGAATTGCAAGGGAGTGGAGGGGGGGTGAATTGCAAGGGAGTGGGAGGGGGGTAAATTGCAAGGGAGTGGGAGGGGGGTGAATTGCAAGGGAGTGGGGGGGTGAAAATTGCAGTGGGGGGTGAAAATTGCAGGGGAGTGGGAGTGGGGGGTGAATTGCAGGGGAGTGGGAGGGGGGTGAATTGCAGGGGAGGGGGGTGAATTGCAGGGGAGTCGGAGGGGGGGTGAATTGCAGGGGAGGGGGGGTGAATTGCAGGGGAGGGGGGTGAATTGCAGGGGAGGGGGGTGAATTGCAGGGGAGTGGGAGGGGGGTGAAAATTGCAGGGGAGTGGGAGGGGGGTGAATTGCAGGGGAGTGGGGGGATGAAAATTGCAGGGGAGGGGGAGAAATGAATTGCAGGGGAGGGGGGAGAAATTAATTGCAGGGGAGGGGGGAGAAATGAATTACAGGGGGAGAGAGAAATGAATTAAAGGGGGCCCTTGGCAGAACTAACCTCTCCCGTGAGGGGTCATAATTGGTGAAATGGTGGCGTAGGCGTTTGAGGTTCAGCAAAATTAAATATAGCTATTTATAAAGAAAGATGAGTGATACGGAAGGGGCAAAAAAAAGGAAATTGGGATGGAAGTATCGCACATGAATTTTAATGGATTCATCTGTATTAGCATCCAAGGGGGAAAACTGACTATGGGGTCTTCTAACTTCTTATGATAATCTGGCATACAAACAATTAACCCCTTAAGGACGTAGGGGTGGCGCCCTTAAGGCGTTTAAATTTGCTGGCGAGGCGTACAGGTACGCCTCGCCGACAGGTGCCGTCGCGCAGCACTAATTTTGGGCCCTCCCCGCAGCCGGCGTGCAGTTCGCGTCATTGGCTGCAGGGGACGGCTTGATTTCAGGCCGTCCCTGTGAGCCAATGACGCGCACCGCGAATCCGCACGCGCAGGCTGCGGGGAGGGGCCGAGGCGGCCCCATTGAAGACAGCGGGGCGTACCTGTACGCCCTACGTCTTCAAAGCCCGCCCGCCGCCAGGACGTCATGGAATGTCCTGCGGTGTTAAAGGGTTAAAAGAGAGTATTCGGTTCCACTTGATATATCGGATGCATAAACCCCAAATTAATTTGGTCCTAAAAACTGTTGGCGAGGAGTCTGTACTTAATGGATGATATTACTTGGATCTGATGTCTGGGTAATATATGTACCTGGCGTCTGATGTCTCGATATACAGTTGTGTTCAAAATTATTTAACCCCCAATGAAATTGAGTGTTTTGGCCAGTTTGACATTGATTTTGATCATTCGTCATCTTGCTTACAATTAAATCAAAGAGGCACGTGTAGGTCAGACAAATAGAACATAACATTTATAATGAAATAACCACAAAGGTCTTTTCTGTGCTTACATCATTATCAGTTTTATTCAACCCCCAAGTGACATTCAATCTTAGTACTTATAACTGTAAAAGGATGTTGTACTAACAGCTTTTAAACGTGAAGCATAGCTTGACACAAGTGTCTTGCAGCGATCTACGGGTATCTTCGCCCATTCGTCATGGGCAAAAGCCTCCAGTTCAGTCACATTCTTAGGCTTGCGCACTGCAACGGCTTTCTTTAAGTCCCACCAGAGGTTCTCAATCGGATTTAAGTCAGGTGACTGCGATGGCCACTCCAATGTTCCAGCCTTTACTCTGCAACCATGCTCTAGTGGACTTGGAGGTATGCTTGGGATCATTGTCCTGTTGAAAGGTCCAACGTCTCCCAAGCCTCAGGTTTGTGACGGACTGCATCACATTGTCATCCAATATCTCCTGGTACTGAAGAGAATTCATGGTACCTTGCACACGCTGAAGCTTCCCTGTACCTGCAGAAGCAAAACAGCCCCAAAGCATGATTGGCCCCCCCGCCATGCTTCACAGTAGGCAAGGTGTTCTTTTCGTCATAGGCCTTGTTCTTCCTCCTCCAAACATAGCGTTGATCCATGGGCCCAAACAGTTCTAATTTTGTTTCATCAGTCCACAGAACACTATCCCAAAACTTCTGTGGTTTGTCCACATGACTTTTGGCATACTGCAGTCGACTCTTCTTATTCTTTGGAGACAGCAAGGGGGTGCGCCTGGAAGTTCTGGCATGGCGGCCTTCATTACGCAGTGTGCGCCGTATTGTCTGAGCTGAAACTTCAGAACCCACATCTGACAAATCTTTTCTCAGTTCCTCAGCAGTCACACGGGGACTTTTCTCCACTCTACGCTTCAGGTAGCACACAGCAGTCGAAGTCAGCATCTTCTTTCTGCCATGACCAGGTAGCGTTTCAACAGTGCCCTTTGCCTTGAATTTGCGAATGATGCTTCCTATGGTCTCTCTTGGTAGGTTTAACATCTTTGCAATCTTCTTATAGCCATTGCCCTTCCTGTGAAGAGTAATCACCTCTTCTCTTGTCTTCCTGGACCATTCTCTTGACTTCACCATGTTTGTAACCACACCAGTAAATGTCTAGAAGGAGCTGAGTATCACAGTCATTTTAAAGCTGCCTAATTGGTGCTTATTATGCTTTATTGCTGCTCCGTGACATCCACAGGTGTTTTCAATACCTGATTGAAAACACTTGAATGAACCTCTGTTCTTCAGAGTGGCAGTCTTTAAGGGGTTGAATAATTGTGTCAATGAAGAATTCACAAAAGAAACATTTACTACTGTATTACAAAACCAATTGATGTCATTTTAGTTGCATATGGTTCTTTAAAAAGTCCTTGCAGGATTTCATTCTCAATACAATTACAAATGTACACTAAATTCCCTAAAACCCTTTACAGCATTGGGGGTTGAATAATTTTGAACACAACTGTACATGTATCTGGAGTCTCGGTCTGGTTAAAGTTATTTATTTTTGTAACTTTATTCTGAATAAAACCTTTAATAGTGTAATTTCATGAGATAATTTAAGAGGGTGTGTTTAGGGGCGGAGTTCAGAGCAGGGTAGGTGGGGCAACTGGTGGCGAGTAACTTTTAAGGTCTGGCTAG
This sequence comes from Leptobrachium leishanense, assembly GCA_009667805.1. NCBI lineage: Eukaryota > Metazoa > Chordata > Amphibia > Anura > Megophryidae > Leptobrachium > Leptobrachium leishanense. Next base: position 88,450,051 of record CM019064.1, on the reverse strand, counting down.
TAGCTTGGGACTTGAAATTTTGAGCCCTGATCTACAATATTTGGAAACTGCAGAACACAAATTAGACTGAATGATGATGTATCACTGCTTTGACTATTTGCTTGTGAAATAAAACGATTTTAATACCTGAGAGGGAACTATACTTGGTGGGCTGCAAGCATTTGTGTGTGAATCACAGAATCTACAGTTTTTCTTTTATCTAAAGAACAGTTGCAAGCAAATACAGTCACATCACCTCTTTATCCATGGCTGCCTGGTGTTTCTTAACAAGTTTCTCCATTTCTGCAGCAAAGGTGTTTCTCTGGGTCTCTAGATCTTTGTCAAGTCGAAGACGATGCTCATCCATCTCCGCCTTCAGTTTGTTCTCCAATGCCATCAGCTGTTTCTGATGTTGCCGCCTCATACGCTTGTAACCAGACATCTGTTCCCGCAGCTCTGAATCTTGCTCATGTTCTTGAATTTGCCTCGTCACCTAAATAATCATCATACAAAGGAATAATTTAGCCTTAAGATGATAAACTACATCAAGTGTTCAAGGTTAAAACTATCCATGGGAAGCATTTTTAAGAAGCAGCATTTTTTCAAATTGAAGTCTCCTGATAACAGTGACCCGTTGCAGACGGTTTCACAAATTTGCTCAAGGTTTATTTAAATCGGTAGTAAATCCGTCCAACATACATGTATATGCTAGGAATGGTAGCACAGAACATTGATGTCAGATGTTTTTATTCAAAGTAACGTCTTTAAGGTTAGGTCAACTTCAGAAAAGCACCAAATGAACAGTTCGCTTAAGCAAAAACAAGCTTCCGAGTGATTCTAAATCATATTTTCATGCTATTCATTGTTTTAACCATCAGCTGGGTCACCTTTACTATTATTAAAATGTATTCACCAGCTCCTGTGAGTGTTCATACAATAAGCTTCAGCATCTCGTATCCATTTTCTGTAGCTGTGTAACTAATCTTTTAAATGGGATGGAATACATACCAGCGAGGCAGTACGTATAGTTGCAAAGTGTTCCCGATTTCGATAGTGAGACTTGTGACGAGAAACCTGGGGAGGGGACTGTGGCTCAGAGGGACGCATCCTTGGCTCAGGCTCTTCTTGGTAGCTTTCTTCCTCCTTCAAAAGAGATACACAAAGTTTACAAGCCACGCTACTGAATAATGACAAATTGAAACGTTTTGAAACATTAATAAGATATTCTATTGGTCTTCAACTGTATCCCAAATATATTCCATTAAATACCATTTTCATAATGACTCTTTCCACTTTGGGAAAAGGCCTGCCGAATCACATTTTAGCTCACTAACGTGAAATTTAAGCTACTTTCTGCATCCTTCACTTATATGGTTTGAAGGCCCTTGAAGCCTTTTGAAGCATTGCAATTTTAGGTAGAAAGTAATTACAGTAGCTAAAATTCTTACTTTACCAGGAAGGATTTACTAGCGCTCAAAGACTAGTGACATTTTTTAAAATATATATATATAATTTTTTTATAAAGTCTTTTTACCAGGAAGGATACATTGAGATTTCTCTCGTTTTCAAGTATGTCCTGGGTGGAGAGTATGTACCATTAGGTGTCTTGCCCAAGGACAAGGAGCTCTTGCCGGGACTCAAAGCTGTGTCTCCACAGTCCTAGAGCAGTGATGTTACCTCTACTCCACCCAGCCAGAAATGCCCCATTTAACATTCAGATTACACAGATTCTAACTACTTTTCAGATTAGAAGGGTGAAAGAAGATTTTATAGTTAACATTTTTTACGCCACAACAGCTTGATTATCAGTGAATTAGGAGGAGCCAATTAAAATATGGATGATGTGAACGAACGAATAAAGTGGGAAGGTAAGAGTGCTTGAAGGCATGCTAAATAAGGATTAATATGTTGAATACACTAACAGTCAAATGCACTACCTGTATTACATAAAATAAAAAGGGACATCTTCCAAGACATTATCAGTTCTGGCAAGTTACAGTGTTATTCAGAGAAAGTGAAAATCGGGAGAACTGGCAGGAGAAGAGAACAATCTAGACCAACTAGCCAATTTGGAAAGTGAGATAAATGGGAGCATTCTTCTGATTTGGCTATTGACCGAGAATTTTCACTTCTGTCATTCTCATGAGGTTCACATTACTTTGAATAGACCTGTTAGTTTTAAAAGACCTAGATGTACAGACTGTTCAACCACACTGACAAAAGAACATTTCAGTGTGTTCATGAAACATAGATGTATTAGATTGTTGGTACTTACTGGTTTTAAATGGATGACAGAGCTATTCGACATTACGGTGTGATCTCCTTCCATCATTTCCAGCTCACTCTTATCATCTGAGGCATCAGGAAGACTGTTCACACTACTGCTTTGGCTACTGGCACTGATCGACATACTGGGAATGGACTGGTTACTACCAATGCTATTCACAGTCCCAGTCCGGCCAACGCCATGCTCCTGTTCCTACAAACCAAAGAAAACCCCCCCCCGCAAATTAAAATATATATTTAAGTGTAGCTTCAGGCATCTTTGAAGATGGCAAATTTATAATTTTATGTAGACGTGTATAACAACTCTTTCGTGAAGAGATGACTTAATTGCATTCCCACAGAAACAAAAATAAGCTGCATTGCATGAAGTATGCCTTTAATATTCAAAAGGCTTTTAAACTGAAGTTAAAATAATTTAATAAATATTTCTACTAATATCCCCTCAATATTTTGAATGATTTACCCACTAATAAACATGTTTGACACATACACAAAGAGTTATATAAACTCAAACACTGTCTTAATTAGTAGTGGTTAATGAACAGCTGCAAATTTATATTTAAATCTTCTGATGGGTTAAATAATTTTCAGCATAGCAAACCAGTGTTTGTTGCTATATAGACCAGTTTGTATATGCAGACACTGCAGATAAAGATCACCGAGAATCAACTCGAATAAAACATACAAGGTTCATGAAGCCTGTTGATGAAAATCTTCCAGTTTGTTTATTTTGCTTAAAACTCACGTGTTCTGGAAGTGCAGTGTCTACATTTAACTTTAGTTGTGATTGCTAGAATATTTCTTGAATATCCACTTTTTCAAACAATAGATTATGCTTAGAGTTTGCTAGGCAGTCAAGAAATTGCACCAACATTCTGCAAGTTATAATTCATGGAGGTTTAAATTCTGCTAAGCTTAACAAGTTAATTTGGCCCTGGTGGGGAGAGCGTCCACTTAATATAACTCATTAAACTCCAAGCAGAAATTTAGACTCTCTGGATTGTACCATGCAAAGCTTCCTGAAACCAGCAACTGGACAGTGACAGCCAAGCTCGTTGTCCAGAAACCTATGCTCAGCATCACAGGCAATTAACATCTGGGATGTGAAGGGTAGCCACAAACTGATAATGTACCTCTTCCTCCTCTTGTGTTTCTGCAGCAGGTCCATTGAGAGCCTCTTGGAAAAGAAGCTTCTTCATTTTGCGGTACTGTAGATTGTCCAGTTCTCGTACAGCATCCTTTGTCCTCTGGATCAGGTCGATTAACACTGTTTCAGGTCGATCAAGAATGACAAACATGTGCTGTAGAAAACAATGTTTTTATAGTAAGCTGCATCATAGAAAACACATTAGGTGTAACGATAACATCAAGTCTCTTAATAAACACAAATTTGTCTTGTACTGCTGACGATTGTAGAAAACAAGGCTAAGGCATTCAAAGGGACTTTTAAAAAGATTCCATTGGGATGAAGTAAAATTTTATGTCCCTCTAGAACATTTCCAAAGTTACAGATATACTTATTCCTAAATATTTTTCCTACATTTCCTAAAACAACAACTTTAGCCACTAGGTGGCATATTGTTCATGAGCATCAACAAACATTACTCTTAAATATTTCTACTACAGCTTTTCCCCGAAAAGAAGACCTAGTATAATTTTTAAATAATTGCTAAAGTGTAAGACCTACCCCAAAAATAAGACCTAGTTGTGATCATTCCCAGGGCAACTTGAGGAGCGGCGGGAGAGAATCAGCGATGCCGGCGCCAGAGGAAACAGGGCGGCAGCGGAGGGAGCAGAGCTGCATAAGCCAATGCTTCCTCTAGCGCCAGCTCCTGTCACAAGTGGTGTGATACCAGATGTACAACGTCTGTGAGGAATTGATAGTGAAAGCACATTTCGCTCATTCTGGCCAGCGATTGGTTACCTAATTACTCTTGAAAAAAAGGTACAGCAGCCCTGATTGCTCTGATCACTCTATTCTTAACTTAACTGACTCCTGTCATGTAAGTCTTATACTGGTATTATAGTACCGGTATTGTTTTAGGTACAGTATTATTGTATGGTGTTATAGTGTGGTATTATGGTATGTATTTGAATAAATGTATGGTATATTTTTGTACATGAACAACATGGATTGTTGTACATAAAATTATTTTATTTTTTTTTTAAAAAAAAAAAAGGACCTACCTCAAAAATAAGACCAAGTGTGTTTTTGGGCCAAAAAAATAAGACTGTCTTATTTTTGGAGAAACCTAGTATGTAAATACAGGCAGGTATTCCATTCTAAGCACAGCATCGCTGTAAATTCAAAGGTTTTGAAGCCCATGCACCAATACAGCTGTTTGTCCTTAAAATGCAAAAACGAATTTATGCAAAAATGGAAGCCATTACAAGACGCTAAAGACACTTCTAAAAAAAGGTTACATTTTTCCAATGGTGCAATTTATTTATTTATAAAGGATTTTATAGAAAGGTTTTAAAAAAGGGGCCCCTTTTTGCCCCGATTCTGGACTGATGAAGGCACGTGAGCTGCTGAAACGCGTATCCACCATTTCCCTTCGACTCTTCCCCCTCCCCCCCTTTAGATATTCTGTATTACCTTTTAATATTAAATTACATTTTTTAATTCCACTCATCTCGTGGTTTGTTTTTATGGTCTGTATTGTATCAGACACTTTTTCTCCTTTTACACAAAATCTGACAAGGGGAGAAAACAATATTCAAACTCCGGATGAAAGGGGTGAAAAGCATGAGGAAATGAATATAAAGGATTTAGTTAATAGCTTAATATGCATCCTGCCCTTAAAAAAGGTGCATAAGCTGTTTGATTTGGGCCAAAGAGCATTTTCTATTGAATTTTTCGCAAGCCATGAAAACGATCATAGTAATCATATGGGCACGAGAAAGTGTAACACATCCAGCTATGACCAAGTAAGGAATCAAACTGGTAGATGTAATGTTTATATGCTGGTTTATTTTAATATTAATGTACGCAAGAAGCACATATTATGCTTGGAGTGTCCATTTATCAGTCACCCAGCAGCAGAATCAATTATTAAACATTTTCCTGATTTTATTATCAAAGTATTATGTGGAGGCCACAAGATGATGAAAATAAAATGCTAGTAAGAATGGTCTCAGGATAAAAAGCCTTTTTACAAAATTTTCAAGAAATGGCCTTTTCAGGATGACTCTGCAAAAATTAGCAACTAGCTAGGTTAAAGTAAGCATGCGTGTCTTTTTCCACCATCCTGTAACTAGAATATAAATGTATTATCTAATATTACAATCCAGCACACAGCGCAAGGTGCTGTAAGAAAGTATCACTATATTATAAAATGTAAATATCAAGTAAATTAAATGAATGTGTATTGTGAAGCTATAGAAAATCAGAGATAAATTCTATAGTTTCAAGTATACAAGCATGAAGCGGTGTGTAAAATGCAAAATTCCTCCTCTTTATTTTCATTGGAGGTTGAGGACTGTACAGTGCTTCTGTTCCAAACCAAGCTAGGTTGGACAGCCACATTTACAAAGAGGAGAGGGTTTCAGCAGACAGGACAAGTTACTATGGGAGACAAAATACCGGTAGCTCTAGGTGTAGACAGGTCCACAGAACACAGCAGCTTACACTCAAAAACTGCTAACTGCTGAACAGAAATCTGGAAACACTGACCTTCAGCAGCTCGTCTGATGTTGGCCTGTCTTGAGGAATTTTCTGAAGACACGAATCTATAAAGTTCCGAAAGTAGTCAGACCTATAGAAAAAGAAGGTTAAAAAGAAAACAAAGGGAAAATAAATATACCAACACACTAACTGAAGGTCTAAAGCTATATATTTAAAGTACAGTAAATTTTCGCCAGCTGATACACCAGCAAAATATCTTGCAGTAAAATTTAAGTATTTCATCCGATTAAAAAAAAAAAAAAAATTATTTTTTTTTCCCCCCAGGAAGGGCTACTCTAGGCCAAGGTTAAAATCGAAGAGGGGATGGAGAGCTTAAACATTAACTCCTCCTAACCCCCCTCTATAAATCTTTTTCATTTTACCACTAAAGTAAAAGGATACTTTATTGAAAAACAAACAATAATTTATAGAAAAACAGAGTTCCTTTTTGTCCCTAAATAATTGGGCAGATGCTGCTGACGGCCTATTCCCAATGATTTTTTTTGTTATTGTAGGCGATTTTAATCCCCATTTCAGCTCAGGGACTCCTGAACCCAGATGTTCCTGCAGCTAACGAACGTAATTTGCGCTCCTATGCAACCTGTGTAGCGTAGGAACTGCAAATTGCACAGACTATGGGACTTGTGCACTTTACATACACATGTTCAGTAACACCTACGCAGAGCAATGGATCAGAACTGAGAATGCATGTGCAGACCCAATCCATCGCTGCCTCTCTGAGACGGCTTGCCAATTTGCTGCTCTCAGAAAGGGTAACGGACAGCATGCAATCTACGGGGGTAAAAACCTAAGAGTCAGATTTCTCCCGCTCCTGGATTTGCCAGGCTCAATAAAGCATGTTTTCAGTAAAGTTTCCCGAATTAAAACTTGTTCACAAACACAAAATGATTTACCGTATATACTCGCGTATAAACCGAGTTTTTTTACTCCGATTTTGAGTCAAAAAAACACGATTCGGCTTATACGCGAGTCAACAGCGTGCGTCCGTCCGTGTTGAAGGGGATGCGGCTGCGTGCAGGCGCAGCCGGTCACGTGGTCCGGCTAATCAGGTGGTACTGAGTCTCTGTACCACCTGACTGGCCGGACCGCATGACCTGCGCACGCACGCAGCCGCATCCCCTTCAACACGGACGGACTCACGCTGCTCAGGACCGGGCAGGCACTCCCGCTGCCCGGCATCTGGGCCCCCTCAACCCCTGCTGGATCCGGAGCTGGGGCAAGTATCCATGTGAGAGCTGGCTGCCGCTGGGGCAATATCCAGGTGAGAGCTGGGGCAAATCCATGAGCTGGGGCAAATCCATGTGTGAGCTGGGGCATATCCATGTGTGAGCTGGGGCATATCCATGTGTGAGCTGGGGCATATCCATGTGTGAGCTGGGGCATATCCATGTGTGAGCTGGGGCATATCCATGTGTGAGCTGGGGCATATCCATGTGTGAGCTGGGGCATATCCATGTGTGAGCTGGGGCATATCCATGTGTGAGCTGGGGCAAATCCATGAGCTGGGGCAAATCCATGAGCTGGGGCAAATCCATGTGTGAGCTGGGGCAAATCCATGTGTGTGCTGGGGCAATATCCATGTGTGAGCTGGGGCAATATCCATGTGTGAGCTGGGGCAATATCCATGTGTGAGCTGGGGCAATATCCATGTGTGAGCTGGGGCAATATCCATGTGTGAGCTGGGGCAATATCCATGTGTGAGCTGGGGCAATATCCATGTGTGAGCTGGGGCAATATCCATGTGTGAGCTGGGGCAATATCCATGTGTGAGCTGGGGCAATATCCATGTGTGAGCTGGGGCAATATCCATGTGTGAGCTGGGGCAATATCCATGTGTGAGCTGGGGCATATCCATGTGTGAGCTGGGGCATATCCATGTGTGAGCTGGGGCATATCCATGTGTGAGCTGGGGCAATATCCATGTGTGAGCTGGGGCAATATCCATGTGTGAGCTGGGGCAATATCCATGAGCTGGGGCAATATCCATGTGAGAGCAAGGGCAATATCCATGTGAGAGCAAGGGCAATATCCATGTGAGAGCAAGGGCAATATCCATGTGAGAGCAAGGGCAATATCCATGTGAGAGCAAGGGCAATATCCATGTGAGAGCAAGGGCAATATCCATGTGAGAGCAAGGGCAATATCCCAGTTTTTTACAGTTTACTGCTTTTATTTGAAATAAATATTGAAAAACATTTAACCTACTGCTGCCTCATTGGTATTTTTTTTTGGTATCTATTTTTATTTTTGAAATTTACCAGTGGCTGCTGCATTTCCCACTTAGGCTTATACGCGAGTCAATAAGTTTTCACAGGTTTTTTGGGGAAAAAGTAGGGGGGTTGCCTTATACACGGGTCGGCTTATACCCGAGTATATACGGTAACTGGATGACAAGGATTCAGATTCTGATAAAAACTGTCTAGTGTTACGGGTTTTTTGAAGGTTTACGTATTATGTTCTATAAGTCTTATCTAGACCAGAGGCTTAAATAAATATATAATAATAGGCCCAATAAGAAACCACATGAATCAAGCAGCATTTTCTATTCAGATTTTTATTGAATAGTCCAGAAACTTTGCAGTCAGTGGACAAATGACCCCAGTTAACACATGCTCTGATCCGGACAGAAAACTTGCAGACTAGAAATTATTAAATATATTCTAATAAAATATGCATTTAACTGAAGTACAAAAAAAGGCCTGGAAAAAGAAAATTCATTTTGCAGTTATATGACAAATGAGTGAAACTATACAGAGCTATTCAGAAAGAGGTGAAAACCTTGAGAATGACTGGAGAAATTAAAATTCTAGGTCAAAATAGTCAAACCAGAAAAATTCTCCCATATATCTCACTTTCCAAATTGTTCATTCTCCTGGCAATTCTCAAGGTTTTCACCGCTCTCTGAATAGCCCCGATAGTATTTTTGTGCACTGGAGAAAAGAAGGAACAGCATTACTTTTTAGGAAAGGAATGTTACTTCGAATGTCTATGCTGCGTACACCTTGTAATTTTCCAGCAGGTCACAATGAGGATGTGTGTCCATGTTGTCCATATTTCCAGGAAAAGGATGGGCTGAGCAACAGCGGCAACAGAATAATTGCAGCTCAAAGACCACCCACTAGAACATTACTAACCCAGTAGTGGCTTGATACTAAACAAAAGAAAATAAAAGACTACACATTTCCTCTCAATTCATGCGTCCACAATGCAGGACAGGAGAAGAATTAGGATAGTGCTGGTTTCTTTTCGTTGTGGTAGTTTTCAAACAAAGCTACAGGATATTAACTCAAATACATGGGTTTAAAAACAGTAGGATTTCAAATACTAGGTTTGTGCGGTAACCAGTGTTATACGTGTATTCTCATCTGCCAACAAAAAAATCATCCATTGCTTTATAGTTGTATGTCTTGTGGAAAACTCTACAAATCTAATATCTTAGAATGGAGGCAGAACAGAGAGGACCATGGGATGTTATGGGAAAACAGAAGAGCCAAATAAGTTTAATTTAAAACCGGGTGGGAAAAAAAGGGTAATGGATTACTTTAAGAAAAACACTAGTAAAAGATTGACATCACTAGGAGAAGTTAACCTCAGAGTTACGGCTTCACAAAGAATGAACACTAAGGGCAGTATTACAAAACTGGTGCTAACGTAACCAGAGCTGTTGTAAACTTAGCAACTCCATAGACTATAATGTCTCTGGTAAGTTTACAACAGCTCTGGTTAAGTTAGCACCAGCTTTGTAACACTGCCCTACATAGGTTATTCAGAAACCGAGGCCGTTTGCTCATGTTGCATATTGCTGTTGTTGCAATTAAGACAAACACCATCATTTCACAAAAGTAACATCCAAACAGCTGAAGGGGAAGCCTCATAATGATGTTTTTCCATAGCTGTATGGATTAATCTTTTCTGAAGCTCCGGCATTTATTTCTGCTGACTGCCTCTACCCAGTTATTTTTTAATGCGCCCCATTTTATTCACTTTTCTCCCTCGCTGGGGCAAGCTCCTACACTTTGGCTCAAGGACTCCCGAGCCTGAAAGACGTGAGGTGTTTCGCTGCAATTTGCAGTACTTGCTTAGCGTAGGGAATGCAATTCGTGCACCGAAACAGGACTTGCGAACTTTCCGTACGCAAGTCCCATAGCACCTGCAGAGAAAAATGGAACGGAGCTGCACGTCTGCGCATAAGCAATCCATTGTGGCCTGAGTCCAATCGCTAGCGCAATTGGTCTTCGGTTAATGACGTTGGCACACTCCCTGCGTGCCAACTGTACTAGTAACCAGCAGCTGGGAAATTCAAATTCCCTCGCTGCTGGTGATACTGGATGGGGTGGAGCAAACACCTACAATTCACCCAGCAGGTTAGGCAAAACTGGGGCACTCCTCACATTATGACTATTTTAAAAATATAAAAGCGGTCAGAATGTGTAGAGTGTTCTTGAAAATTACGGGAATATCTCTTTAAGACCAGTATGCTTACAAATTCCAAAAACTCTTGAAATTATTTGTCCATATTAACCAGGAACCCCAATTAACAGGCTTTTTTTCTGCATAATAGTATACTCACCATTCATTAGACTGAAGTGAAGGAGAGTCATTCTGCGCTATGTGATATAAGGCACTCATTGCATTCATGTTAAACAAAGGAGGTTTCCTTTCAGCTGAGAGAAAAATCAGAGACACACGTTTACAAATTTTCATTGCACATTTAATCAACTACTAAGAGCATCAATCATTAAAACCAGTATTTGTTTTGTATGGCATGGTCTCATACCAAACAACGTATTTCAGAAATATTTCCACTTTATTTCCATTTTAATTTGTAAGTAACAAATGCAGACATGTGAGCTGGGGACCCTTACAAAAAAGAGAGAAATCTTAAAATAAAAAGGAACGGTCAGCTAAGTCCCTGCACTCAGAGGGCTGATTCCGGGAAATAGGGGTTAGGATACTCAGGGCAATGTGTCACCCCTCAATTTACACTGAGAGGGCATAATACCTAGAGAGTCCTTCTAAGTTAGCAATCTATCGTTTCTTGAATTAATTGTAGTTTTAGACTTTTCCAACCAAAATTTTGCAGTTATCAAACAGCCTGCGATTTTAAGGCAGGCCTCGGAGGCTTCATATTTGCAATCTCTTTCTTTATTACTCCTATAGCAGTAAAGAAGAGTGATAACAAGAACCAGAAAAAAACATGTCAAACCCCCAACGTGGGGTAACCCTCCTCTTAGTAAGTCCAGCCCCCTAGCCTATAAACAGTCTGAGCTGGAGCAGTAACGCCCTCTTTCTTTACTGCTCCTGTTCAGGACAAGATAAGTATAATTTCTCTCCTCTATTTGTTGTAATTCATTTCAGATTTCTGGTTTGTTTGATTTTTTGAATTTATTATTGCGGGTGCTAGCGCCCGCCCGACGAGAAAATTCCGGCATCACGCCGTGTGTACTTGCGTTTTTTCCTCCAATTGTGCATAATCTTTATGCTGCGGGCGCTTGGCTCCCCGAATTTCCTGGTACCCACTAGTTGCATGCACCCACACCCCTGACTCTCCTCGTCCTCATTGGGTGCACTCGCGAACGCCGGGAATCTCGCGGGAGACGCGCACGAGATCCCGGCGGCCATCTTGGGACACCACCTGACCGCGTGTAATCCCCGCACACGCACAACTCCCTGTTCCCTTCACGCTGACTGGATCCATGGCGCTCCTTACCACATCGGGGGGTGATCGATCTCCCCATGCAGGGGAATCTGATTCAGCGGGCAGCTCCCGGCAGTCAGATCTGTCTGAGGCTTTTGCCTCTCCCCCACCTCCAAAGAAGCGCTCGAAATCGGCGGCACGTTTTGCCGCCATGGAAGCGGCTCTGCAGGCTTCTATCACTCGCTCACTGTCCTCTGCTGTCACCACGCTTTCCCAATCCTTCAGAAGGACCATGGATGAGGCAGTGGCCTCTATTACCTCCGTACCCCCAGCTCCAGGGGTAGATCCTACCCCACCTCCAAAAGACCCTGAATTACCCTCTGGCTCTACACCTACTAGCCTTAAGAAACGTGCTAAGACTAAACACATTGATATTCCTCCAAGAGGGGCTGGCATCCCCGATACTCTGCTTTCTGACGATGGCGAGGTGTCCTCGCACAAGAGAGCCCCTGACCGCGGGGCACTAGTTGCGGTCTCAAAAGATAGGCCTTTACCTACGGGTACTGGCCGACTCCCCAGAAACACTGACTCGGAGAGTGAGGAACCCGAGCATGGGGAGGATGATGGAGCTATTGAGTTATACGCTCCACATGATGTTGGCCTGTTGGCCGAGGAGGAAAGGCCCCCACCGCCTTTACTGTCTGCAAAGGAGGTTGCTTGTGATCCTCAGGGCCGCCCAATGTTTTCTCAGGCAGGGGTCTTACATCCACGTTCCACTGCTTGGTCCCCGATGCCTCATGTAGAGATGTGGGTGGATGCCCACATGCGGCTCCCCATGGATAAAGAGACCAGGGTGAATATGAGGGCAGAATGTCCTCGCCCTACCACCACGGGCAAAACTTGCCTCACCCCGGTGGTGGATGAGGATTTTGTGAAATTCATGACCAACAAGGGATGGTCCCCCAAGAAAGGGGTGGATATGGCCTTCAGGGTCTGTGAAGACAAGGTACTAGATGTCGCACCACCACTGATTTACCTCCTTGACATGGTGGAGGATGCCCGTCTACAAGGTACCCCCTTGGATTTGGAAGACGTCACAGGCTGGATCCAACGATCCTTGTGCCTGTTGGGCGGTGCTAATGCGGCTTTGGCCGCTGAGAGACGCAAGTCTATGATCCTAAGAATGGATCCTCAGCTTACCTCTATGGCCAATAAGGATAAAGGGGCCAAGGCGCAAGGCCTTCTCTTCGGAGATGGCTTTATCAAAAATATGGGCACGTACACCAGCGCTTTCACCGCTCTGGATAAGGTCGAGACGGCCATTAAGAAAGTTTTTCCCAAAAAGGTTTTCGACAGGGCCGGTAGAGGAAGGGGCCGCTCTACCGGCCGCGCCGGATCTATGGGCATTACTAGGGGATCCTTCCGGGCCTCTAATGCCACCGACTCTGGCCCTCCCGCTTACGGATCCTCGGCCCGGGCTCAAGCCTGGAGAGGCCGCGGATTCCGTGGCGGCAGAACTCAATTTCGTGCTCGACGACAGACTGGTAAGTCTACCTTTTATTGTTCCTCATTCATCTGTTCGGGTGGGGGGCCGTATTCGACATTTTCTTCCAAAATGGGAAATGATCACTACGGACCAGTGGGTTCTCACCGCGGTCAGAGGATTCGAAATAGACTTCGAATCTGTCCCTCCATGCCAATCCACGCCACCCCGTCCACTAAGTTTTTCCGCGGAACAGGAACTTGTAGTTCACACCGAGATTCTGGCTCTAGCATCGAAGGGTGCCATAGAAGAAGTCCCTTGGGATTCCCCCAAATTTGTGAGCAATCTGTTCCTCGTGGCGAAGAAAGGGGGCGGGACACGCCCTGTAATAAATCTCAAGGAACTCAACTTATGGGTGTCAATACCGCCATTTTCAAATGGAAGGGTTTCATACCCTCAGGGATTTGCTCAACGAGCAAGATTGGCTAGTAAAACTAGACTTGAAAGACGCGTACCTCACCGTCCCTAAGGGGCCGGCTTCCAGAGATTACCTGTGCTTCCCTTGGCGCGGCCGCATGTGGCGCTTCTCGTGCCTGCCTTTCGGCCTTTCATCCGCTCCGTGGTGCTTCACGAAGCTTATGAAACCGGTTGTAGAATCCCTCCGGGTGAGGGGCGTCCGACTCGTGATTTACCTGGACGACATCCTACTGATGTCGGATTCCTCAGTTTCCCTTCAACTACACTTGTCGTGGACACTATCCCTATTGCAGGACCTGGGTTTCCTGATCAATGTGGAAAAGTCTCTGTTGATACCCACGCGTTGTCTGGAATTTCTGGGTTTCCTCCTGGACTCACACACTATGACTCTGAGCGTTCCACAGCCCAAGATCAGGTCCATTCGCAAGGAAGTCCGCTCCCTCCTCAGGGATCACTCACCCTCCTTGAGAGAGCTAGCGAGGGTGATTTGTCTCCTGGCGGCGACTCGCCTGGCGGTTCTGCCGGCTCCCCTACATTACAGGGTCCTCCAGAGATTGAAGGCCCGTTCTCTCCGATCGGTGACGGATTATGCCCGCAGGGTTCCCCTCTCGGACGATGCGAGGGCGGACCTGTCATGGTGGCTAACGGACTGGTCCCGGTGGAATGCTCGCCCAGTGCGATTCCCCGTACCGTCGTTGACCATAGAATCCGACGCGAGCCGTTCGGGTTGGGGGGCGCGGTGCGCCGAGATGGAAACGGGAGGTGGTTGGTCGACCCAGGAGTTACGTCTCCACATCAACGTTCTGGAACTTATGGCGGCGTTTTTCGCCCTGAAATGTTTCTCCAGGGGGACCGCCCACCGCTGTATCCTCCTGAAACTGGACAACCTGTCGGCTGTCAGGTATATCAATGCCCTAGGGGGAGCTCGTTCAGTGGCTCTGACGTCGGCGGCTGCCGAACTGTGGGATTTCTGTCTTCCCCGCGGTCTGTTTGTGGTGGCTCAGTATCTTCCAGGTCTCGCCAATACAGTGGCGGACTGGAATTCACGCCATCTGACGGACTCGGGGGATTGGCGTCTAGCGCCATCGGTATTTGCCATCGTCAACGAGTTGTGGGGTCCTCTCCAGATGGATCTGTTCGCTTCCAGACTGAATCGGCAGTTACCGAAGTTCTACAGTTGGAGGCCGGACCCGGAGGCGGAAGGCACGGACGCCTTCGTCCAGGTGTGGCCGGAGGGCCGTCTTTACGCCTTCCCTCCGTTTCAGCTGTTACGCGTTTTGAGGCGTCTCTGCGACGTAGAGGCGGAATTGGTTTTGGTGACACCGTGCTGGCGGTCCCAACCATGGTTCCCCCTTCTATTGAAGTATTCCCTGACCCCGCCCAGGCGGATCCCGATCTCGCCGTCACTGTTGACGGGTCCGGACGGCCTCCCTCACCCATTATTGCGGGACGGTCGACTGTCCCTTGTGGTCTGGTTGATTTCCGGTTCTCATGGCGGGCCACAGGCATTTCGCCAAGAACTGAGGAATTGCTCCAACACGCTTGGGCTCCAGGCACGAGAGGAGCCTACCGCTCGGCCTGGACAGCTTGGCACGGCTGGTGTTTGCGAAGGGGTGAGGATTCCACTTCTGCCCCTCTGAATTCGGTTCTGGATTTTTTATCCTCGTTGTTTGACTCGGGATTAGCCTTTCGTACTATAAATGTGTACCGGTCGGCTTTATCGGCGGGACATCTCGGTTTTGATAACTCTCCCTTGGGTAGACATCCTCTGGTTTGTCGTCTTCTTAAAGGAGTTCGACTGTCTCGTCCTCCGACTCCCCGCTACTCTTCTACGTGGGATGTGACTCTGGTAGTGAATTTCCTTCGCGCATGGCCATGTAATGCCTCGTTGTCACTGCGCCAGTTGTCGGCAAAATTACTAGTTTTGTTTTGTCTCATTTCCTGCAAGCGGGTCGGGGATGTCAGAGCGTTGGACTTTGGCGCCCGCTCTTTTTCACCGGATGGCGTTTGTTTCGATGTCTCGCGACGTACTAAGACTGCGATTCGTACGGTGTTTTTTCCAGCGTTTCCGTTGATGCCCGAGTTGTGTCCTGTTCTGTGTCTACAGGAATATGAAAGCCGTACATTGGCTCTGCGTCCCCTTCCTGGGTCCCCGTTGTTTGTTTCATTCCGGGTCCCTCACGGCCCTGTTAGTTCCCCAACTCTGGCTCGATGGGCTCGTTGGCTGTTGGACCTTGCTGGGGTTGATATTTCACGCTTCGGCGCTCATTCCATCCGTAGTGCTGCGGCTTCTAATGCTTTTATGGCGGGTTGTCGCCTAGAGGACATTATGAAGTCGGCGGATTGGTCACGTGAATCTACTTTTCGTACATTTTACTTTAAGCCGGTCTCTCATTGGTCACAGGCACTGATGCGTTGAACGTGCAAATATGAAGCCTCCGAGGCCTGCCTTAAAATTCCCAAATTTTCCTAGTCCCGGTGACGGAAAGTTTGGATTTTAATAAGGACTCGGAGGCGAGTATTTCCCACCTCTCCCGCCCTGAGGGGGGTGTGTTCTAGACCGGCCAGGATGTTGTACCTACGCGCAGCGCATGGTTTTGATATAGATGGTCCTCCTGTGGCTTGGGAGGAGGGAAACCGAGGGTTCGGTGTGGTGCTTTTCCTAATGCCTGCCTTCGTGTTTCTGTTCTTCTTACAGCGAATTGATGACCTGTGGATTATGACTACTCACGGGATTGTCGTGTTCTCCGGATGGATTTACCGTTACCTGTTCCCTGATCTTGTGGCTCCAGTCGCATGAAGAAAGAGGGCGTTACTGCTCCAGCTCAGACTGTTTATAGGCTAGGGGGCTGGACTTACTAAGAGGAGGGTTACCCCACGTTGGGGGTTTGACATGTTTTTTTCTGGTTCTTGTTATCACTCTTCTTTACTGCTATAGGAGTAATAAAGAAAGATTGCAAATACTCGCCTCCGAGTCCTTATTAAAATCCAAACTTTCCGTCACCGGGACTAGGAAAATTTGGGAATTCTATATACTAATACAATGAACTGCTGAAAAAAATTATCCTTTACACAAAGAGTGCCAAGGGAACATGGAACAAAGATGAGCAGCTTAAAAGATCTGCAGCATAGGTACGGTAGTTATATTTTCTACCAGTTATGTCTCCCGCACCAACAATAGGGGGGCTGTTCTTCTGACTGAGGGCTTACAAAATTAGAGGTGTACTTTTGTCACTATAAAGATTATGACACTATGATGTACTATATTATGACAGTTTTAAAGGAATCTGTAGGAGTAAATTAACACTTTAATATTGACTATACACAAAGACTACTGTACAGAATCAGTTAAAAAATTGTGTGCGTGTCACAAGAAATTGTTTATATAGATTTGATGAGGTCATAATTTTCATTACCTAGCTCAATACATGTGATCCCAAGAGACCACACGTCCACTTTCCCATCATATTGTCCTTCATCCATGGCTAAGATTACTTCAGGGGCCATCCTACAAGATAGAAGGTACACACACTTAATATCCCTGTTGAGGTGAAATTTAAGGCAGGCCTTGACATTTTTATTATGTGAAAGTTTACAGTGCGTGAACTATTATTATATGTAAGCATTTAAATAAAATGTCTCTAATTCAACAAGAGCTCTTGATCAAGTCTAGTCATAATCATTGCTTGTAATCCATTCTTGCCTATTGCCATTTGAGAATCCTATTGAAAACAATTAAGCCACGTTTCCCAACAGCACACATCCTAGAGAAAAGAACCTTCATTTTTCAACTAAATTTATTAGTATTTTATTTCCCTTTCTCTCACATTGTAAGAAGCCCATTTCCCATCCTATCTTATGCATATTTCCCTCCCGTGCCTAGTGCTAGTAGTTTTGGTCCTTGAACAAGAAACCAGACGCCGGTATGCTTAGAAAACACACACCAGGAGTGGTGATGTGGAAATGGGGTACTATGTGTCAGGCTTACCACAACATGGCCCTGTGGTGTGACCAAATCCCCACAATATGCTCTGTAGTTAGGCATGTTTATATTTTTAAATGTATGTTACTTTGCGCACACTTATGCAATTCCATAATAGCAGGTAGCCATGCTAGAATATTAAGGAAGCGTGAATGTGAAAGATACTCAGCCATGCAATATCTTGTCAAAAGTAAAAAGAACGATGACCGTTGAAAATATATACTGAGAACAAGTGCTTACCAATATGGTGTCCCCACGAATGAATTAGCGGGAGAGGCTATTGAAGCAGATCCAAAGTCAGCAAGTTTCACCTGGCCTGGCTCTGTTAGAAGGATATTACCTGCCTTGATATCTCTAAAGGGGAACATTTTTGTTATAGTGATTAATAGCCTTTTTTGTGGTTTTGCTACAGCTTAGAAATAGATTTGCTAGTCAAAACATTAACAAAACAAAAGATGTATCCCAGAAGATATCCAGGTTTTGGAATGGTTTGGCTCTGAATAAAGCCGAATAATCTTGGTGCCAAATTTCAGCTTTTTTTCGTTTTAGGTGAAACATTTATTCTGGCAGTGATGACATTCATCCATTTGATGAAATGCAAAACGCTTCTAGAAAATATGACAATCAGGACTGGGGGAAGTTAAAAAAATTTGCATATGAAACAACATAAAACATTGTCTAATGCAGCTTTGAACTCGCTACACACTTTCTAAATGAAGTCTGGTTTCTGAGGATAAGAACATGCACATCTTTACTGATAAACAGCTGCAATAGGCAAGGCAGCACAGAATATTAAGGAACAGAAATGTAAAAAAAATCTTGAGACTTATTTCCTAGTACAAAGCTTGACAAAACAACGATCTAAAATAATGTGCTTTTTAAAGTTTGTCTTTTAAGCTAAAAAAAAAAAACATAGCCAATAATCACCATAGTTATAAACTAAAGTAGTACATAAGAACGCTGAGGTGTGCTTTCTGAATAACTTCATAAGGCAGGGCTGTCAAACTCCAGCTGCCCCAGATGTTTTTAAACTACAACTCCCATGAATCTCTGGCCATCAATTACATTCAAAGAATTCTGGGAATTGTAGGCAATAAACATCTGGTGGCCAGAGATTCACACTCCTGCCCTAAGGTACTTAAACTGCATAAGATATTAATGACATTTTTACTTTTAGTTTGAAAGGGCTTTATGACTAGCCCCCTTTAAAGTAGCACCTCCCCCAGGTTTTCCAGGAGGCCAATTCAGCCCTCCGAGACGGTGGGATTCCCCCAGCGCAGAAAGTGGTCAGTTTTTGCCAATCAGCCTTTTGTCATTAGGTGAGGGAATCTGAAGTTTAGTACATTCCTGACCAGCAAATGGCTTTCAATGGGTTTAAATTGAGATACATAGGGTTGGCTGGATGCTCGAGTGTCCAGGCCCCTCACAGCTAGCTTCAATGTAAACCTCAGCTGTAGAAAAGAAGGAGCACAAGACGACCCGTTGCTGGGGAGACGGTTATTGTTAATTGGATCATACTTAAAGGGACACTCTAGGACTTCTGACCACTCAATGTATATTGAGTGGTCTCCGTGCCCTGAGCATCCACAGCCTTCCCCCTCCCCATTATGGGGAGGGGGGGTGGGCCTGGTTTAGGCTGACTCCGTAAGCGGGGAACTCAGATTCCTGGCCATTGGGATCTTTGGGAACCAGCCCCACCCAAAGTTTGTCTGTTCTCTCAGAATTGACAGCCACTGGATTAGACGCCTCATCGCGGTCACGTGACATGTAGCACCTTATAAGAAACTACAGCATTTCACGTCCAAGGAGATGTTTAACCCCTCCTTACCACTCTTCCTTTCTTTAATCCTAGAGTGATCCTTTAAGGGAACAGGGGCTCTGTTATTACAGTTTACCTTTTATGTTCAAATGCTGGGGGGGGGGGGGGAGAGAGATTTTAGAAGTATCACAGCTTCATTTTTATTGCTTTTATTCGCATCTAATACTTCCAAGGGTTCAGAAAGCATTCCTGCATCATATTGCACCAATCATCATCTCAGACTTCAAATTGTGAAGAACTGTGCTTCAGGAGGTCATATGCTCTCTATCTGCTCAATCGGTCAATGAAATGTGCAAATACGATCATGTCGAGCCAGATTTATGGGATACACTTTGCCCCAGAAATCAATTTGCTGTGTAAAGATTCCCAACACAACCAAAACCCTTTCATGTTTACCAAAGAGCAATAAGGTGATCTGTAGCCTTCATCTAAGGGTTTATAACTTCCTCTCAGACTAAGAAACTGCAGAGCTAGTTCTAGAAGGCAAGAAAGGAGGGCATATGAAGTTGTAGATCAGGCCTTAAGTAGAAGTTTGGACATAACTTATCCGTCACTGTTAAAGGAGGTCTTGTTGGTTACTTGTCATCTAAAAAATTTGAAGAATTCATGGTCCCCCGGCATCTGAAACACTTGCTTATTTAAGCTCGGAATGTGTATTTAGTAATTAAAATAACATTTCCTTCTTAAACATGAGTGAGCAGTAACCACATTTGTGCTCCAAAGGTTAGAAACGAGCTACACAATTAATGGGAGTAACGTGCACATTTATGTACTTACCTATGGATCAAGTTATGAGAATGCAAATATGCTAAACCCTGCAGTGCCCCGTGTGTGATAGCGGCTATCTCAACTTCTTGCAATGGCTTTTTGTGTACTGAAAAACAAAAAGTACTGAAGATGAAAAGACTTTGAAATGCATTAGTTTGGCAGATTAGCCCTCTCCTGATATAGGTTTATTATACAGGGTATAGAAAGAGCTTGAGGGGGGAGGGGGAACGAATACCTTCTAGTAAGTCTGATGCAGATCCTAAGCAGTATTCCATGACCAGCTGAAAGGAGGAGGGGAAAAAAAAAAAATCAATCTACTAATTTAGCCAGGATAAATGTGCGAAATTATACTCTGCATCAAATATTTGTTGGAATAAAAGGAGTTTCTTACCCATGCTGTATGCTCCCTCAGATAACAACCTTTGTACTCTATACTGTTCGGATGTTGTATCCTTTGAAGGAATTTCACTTCTTTTATGATGTCCTGCCACTTCTATAAACGAGATACAAAGGACACATAAAATGTATTATTGTAATCTTTCAGTTCCCAGGA
Source organism: Leptobrachium leishanense (assembly GCA_009667805.1). Classification (NCBI taxonomy): domain Eukaryota; kingdom Metazoa; phylum Chordata; class Amphibia; order Anura; family Megophryidae; genus Leptobrachium; species Leptobrachium leishanense. The sequence continues at coordinate 88,429,378 of CM019064.1, read as the reverse complement.
GTCATTGCTGTTGCTAAAATGAAAGTTGTCATTACCAGACAAAAATAAGGTCAACCAGATGGATCCTACACCCAGAGGGTGAATACTTGGTGAATCTGCTGTGGCCACATTTGTGCTATGTTCCGGACAAGGTCAGCTTTCTTAAATGGATACTAGGCTAAACTAGTATGAGGAAGCTCATGGGCACCGTTTCCAGCTCCCCCTCCATCTCTCCCTTTTCCCTGTCTATGCCCAGCCCTCCCACTCAGCAGTGTTACGAAATCTTATTGTTGCCCCGGGGGTGGGTTTGATGCTTGTTGAGATGTCTCTCTGGGCCCCTTTGCCCTTTCTGCTGTCTTTATTATCTTTAATGTCTGTATGCATCTTCTTTCCTAAAATAAAGAACTGGAAAAAAAAATAGTATGGAGAAGAACAGGAGGATTAAAATTTGCCTGACCTCCACACTTTACCTCTAATATTAACGCTTTAGTCTTTTCTGAAACCTAACCTTATATCGAGCCTTGGGCACTCTCAGAGCTTCTGCAGATGTGACATGCTGCCAGTTTCCTGCAAGTTGCAGCATGTCATATGACTGCAGAGAGGCTGAATGCTCAAGTGAGTGTCCAGTCAATCCAGTGGCTCTTCGTGTGGGTGCATTGAGAGTCAATGGAGGGAACTGGTTCCTGCTTCTGAAAACTTATCCGAAAGCTTAGAACAGCTCTCACTGGCCTGAATTTCTGGGTGGGACTAAACTCCACACTCAAAGGGTTGAATCATAGTGGAAGACAGGTGAGGGCACTGGGACCACTCTTTACACTGACTGTTCACAGTGCCAAAAGTGTCCTTTAAATGCAGCTAGGGACATTTCCATAAACCTAATTAGATCTTCAGTGCTGGAGGATCCCAAACATTACAGATCATGAGATCAGAGACATTGCATATACAGGTGCGCCTGCAGAAAACTAGTATTACTCCTTGCATGCTGTACAAGAACATTTACTCCTACACAACGCAATAGTCACCAATATGACAAGAAAGTAAATATTTTGAGGCTACAGTTTGACAACATACTATGCAAACACAGGGGAGATATTATTTATAAAACAGATGTAGTGTTGATAGACGATACGTTATCATTTATAGTTCTCTTAGGAATATGGCCCAAGGGAACTGAACTGGACAATTTAGTGACATTAAACCCTCATATTTTTTAACATAAAACAATACTGTAAACCTGGAGTCGTTGGGAAGAAACTAATTAAAGCCAGATTAACACCTAATGGGAGTCAGATGCGGGAGGTTCTTCCTTTCTTTCCTTCTTTCTTTCTCCTTTTTTCTCTGTCCTTACCTTTCCTTCTCTTTTCCTTCTCCTGTCATACGTGGGTTATTGTTAGTCTTGTCCGGTCGGCTACGTGGCATGCCAAACGCTGGGCATAAGGGCTGATTTACTACATTTCTTCCGATCTCAACCAGTTTGCTTTTCTATGTTCACCATGATTTTATGAGTTGAGCCAAACCATGTTTTATGAGGCCTGCCCTCCCTGCCCTGCGAGGCGATGTCACAGGTGGCTGTTTACCTGTCTTTGTGTGTTTAAAACTTTTTCAAAATAAAGAATTATAAAAAAAAAACAATACTGTAATGTGTGATTTACTGTAATCCATGGTAGTTTTCCTTCTCTTTGCTGCTCTTCCTTTTAAATCCTTATCTCTTCTCATGCTAGGGGAGAACTTCCTGTTTCAGCAGACTGCCTCGTCTCTGGAATGGATACATGGTGTCTGCGTATAGGTTCGCAACCTGAGCCAGTATTACAGGAAGTGGCAGCCAGCTACAAAAGGAAGTTCTCCCCCAGTATGAGAAGAGATACGGATTTAAAAGGAAGAACAGCAAAGAGAAGGAAAACAACCATAGATTACAGTAAAGCACACATTACAGTATTGGTTTAGGTTAAAAAATCTGAGTATTTGTTACTTTTAAGTCTGAACACACTCCTGAGAAAACCTATCTAAATCTTCTACAAAGAGAGAGGACAGTCATATCAAACTCATTTGCTGCAAATTATCATATTTGCATATGGAAGTACAAAAGGTGCGCTGAATCTCTAAGGTTTCTTTGATTTTGGATATGATCCGAAATACTGTGGGCCATCAGAGTGTGGATCAGTCTTGATAGATTTAGTGGAAGAAAGGAGTCATACTCCCCCCTCTCCTCTCAAAAGGTTATGTTTACCAATTGAGTGGCTGAGTATCATGGGAGATGTAGTTCTGAAACATATGGAAGGCTTTAGACCGTCCTAACATTAAATTAAAGCGGTCCCGATGTTCGCACTTTCTGAACATATTTTAATTCTGCAGTTGTGTTAGTAAAAAGAGGATTGCTTGCTTATCTGGGAAAAGCTTGCAGTACATTTAAGTGCCTTCATACAATGGTATTTATTTTAACTGGATATTCTATGCAAGAATAAGGAAAGTTTGCTTTTACATCTTCGTTTTACACCAGAGATTCTAGTTGGGTTTTTTATTTAACATTCAACAGATAAGTGGTTACTTCTAGTTAAGGCTACTCCTTTATGAAAGAATACATACCTCATTGGACTGCTTTCCACTATAGGACATTTTCTTGATGGCCACCACTTCATTGGTACGCACATCATGTGCCTAAAAAAACCACAACAGTTTAAATGCATTGCACAGGCTAGGAGTTGTAAATTGTTTGCATCAAGACAAATCCATAATACATCTTTTTTTGCAGATCAAACTTTAGTCAAGTCACTATTAAGACCGCTTAATACCAACTATAACTTGTTTAAGTTCAATAGTCCAAGCTGCTGATATCCATGAAGACTCAAGTTCTTTTTAGTATCTTTCGCCATCTTTTACTTAGTCACTAGAAAGCATAGTCATTACATGGTATATGAAATATAATGGTTTAGAGATTGTAAGGCACAGTCAAGTATACAGTTTATATATTTGACAAGGTAGTTTATAGCTGGGAGTATTTAAGCAACTTGCCAAGTAGCATCATTCATACACGGGTTTAAATGAAAAGCCCTGTGTATATGCATGTGACCTTTTCTAGGAAAGCAGGTTGCATGCATTGCATGGTTTGTGGAAAAATACCAAGAGAAATCTACATAGTTCTAGTATATGTTCAAATTTTTGCAGTATGGATGAGATTTCACAAACTTGTTATGAGCGCAGCCATGAGAAAATGTTCTTTTAAAAGGTTACCATCAACAGTCACAAGCACATAAAATTTACAATCTCAGTATGTATTTAAGTCTCTGTCTACATTAAAATCCAATCTGAACCTGTAAAGATTGCAAAATAATTCTGTATCTTTTTTCAGCAATCACAAGACTCATTTAAGGATGTGGATATAAATGGTATGTGCAAAGAGGGAGCAGCATACAACATGTATAATAGACTGAGTAAACTGAATTAGATCAGTGAAATGCGTATCAGCCTTTACCCTTACTGATATTTTATTCAAGCTAGCATTTTAAGCAGTTGTATTTATTTTGTATTCTTAATAAACATTTATCATATTTTAATTGACGACTCCTTACCCTTTTCACCCACCAACCTGGGAAGACCCAGGGGACCATGAAGAGAGACCATAAAGGAGTCAGGCCCCTTGTTCCCCCACCAGATGATCCCAGGAAAACCCAGGAGCACTCAGGAGACGACTACACAGATCAGGCCACACCCAAGAGTGTGTCAAGGCGATAAACACCAGAGCCGGTTTATAAAGGCTCAGGATCAGGTGAGAGTATAAGCTTTCGATTAACTTTTTACTGTTTACTGAAAACAACTAATCGATAATGAAAATAGTTGTCAACTATTCTCATCAATTAATCAGTCTGTTCTACCTTTACTTGAAGTTGGTCTCCTGTGCCACCAACACAACCTGCCTACGACCCACTTTTTGGTCTGGAGCTGCCATTCTCTCCGTTTGGTCTGGTCCCATCCCACAAACTTCCTTTCACACTTGGGTCAAGTCCCTTGCCAAAACCCACTCCCACCTCTGGGCTCTCGTCCTACTCAGTTTGTTCATTTTATTATTGTAAAGGGACACTCTAATAAGCTAAAGTGGTACGGGTGCGTAAAATGGTCAGGCTACGTGGAGTGACCCACCTTCTCACCCATCTTTTGTGCTGACATTATCATGTCTGAGCAATCGAAGCAGCGTTCATTTGGAGAGAAAGCTGACATGGGCTTAAGCTGTGCATGCATCATCAAGCCATTACATAGACTAGGCGTCTTGCACCTTGTGTGTAAAAAGTATGCAATTTGCAAGTACAAAATTTGTGTACACTATGCAAATTGCTTCTGAAAAAAGGAGGGGGGAATGCATGAGTTGATCATTTCTTTTTTAATGTTCCTTTTAAGTAAAGATTTTTTTTTTAGCTGATTGAGATGAGGAAAATCGACCAACTAATCGATTATGAAAATAATTGTTAGTTGCAGCCCTACTTTTACTTCCACCTGCAACCAGCTACTGTACCATTAAGATGTCTGAGATTTTGTTTTTGAGTTTTAAAACTGGAGCAGAAGGTCTCACTCCCATTTAAGTTGGCACACAATACAGAGAGCCATACTAGGGCTATTAAATCCGTGAGATACCTTTATTTTTATTCTAAAAATTTCAAACGACTGAATGATGCATTCAATATATGTAAAGTTGTTTTCTGATCTGCTCAGAAAACAACTTTACATATATTGAATGCATCATTCAGTCGTTGAAATTTGTTAAATTATGAAGTATTACTAACTATTGATTAATGAGTGGTAACAATTGTTTAATATAAACGGTATTACTGTCGCTCTACTACTTTAGATCACTTTACAAATTCGGCTGAGGGTGTAGTAAATCATTTATAATTACTAGCCATTATTGCTCTGATCAATTCATTGACTACTGTATGTTTTTAAAGCGTATGTCCATAATGAATGGTTTTATTCGTAAGGAATAAAAGTTAAGGTTTACCCTAAGGGTTTCAAGAGAATTTTCTCCTCATTCTGGTGAGATACTTTTTGTTAAAGCAGTTGTGTTCAATCACTGATCTCTCTTTTTGATAAGTTCTTATTGTGTTGGGTATTTTACCCTGCACGTCATCTTCTTTGTTTAATTGACTGTAATATATACCCTTTATTCCTTGCTCCTTTCATGCACATTATATGCATATATAGCACCTTAATTGGCTTTTGGTAGCCAATTTTCGTTTTTGCATATTGTATGTACATAGGTAGCATTGTATTATATGGCATTTGATCCATGCTAAGCGGCTATATATTGTGTTTATAACGTTTTTACAAGATTATCCACAATTACGCACTTTATACCTGATAGATATGTGATACATTGTTTATGTGACATTTTCTGTGTGGTTGTGCAGAGTTTTGCACTTTATACTAGAGCAATAGCTTTATAGATGATTAAGTTTAGATAAGAATAAGTTATACATTCTTTTAATGGGGTGTATACATTTATTTGCTATATTCTTCATCTGTTTGCTTTCTATATCAAAATGATATTGTATGGTCGACGTCACTGCCCGCAGCATTTAGCATTGCAGTGTGACTACTTGTGGGTATACTCATCACCACACCCCAAAATAGAGGACCATAACCTACATTCTCACTTGCAAGCAATGGTTTGTGCTATTGGGTGATAGATATAATACATTTGTAGAGAACTACTTACAAAATAAACCGCTCCAAAGCTTCCATGGCCAATTTCACGCAAGTCGGTAAAAAGCTTTTCGGGATCATCTCTGAAGAAGAGCTCTGCTATATCCGGGTCCTTCAGACTCCCAGCTCGAATCGTCGACGGCATCCTGCTTGAGCAGTCTGCCGTCTATCTGGGGGTGCACTTCTGCCACAAATCTTGTTTCATCTGTGTGAACTGCGCTCCTGCAGCATGGATCACTAGAAAAGGAAATTCTAAGTCAATTAAATGCATTATTTTAAATGTATATTACATTTATTATTTTGTAGTTCTACAACAACAGAGGACACTTCAGCCATTGCAATGCAAACGTTACGTATGTATCCCATAATGTTCAGCCAGCGGGCACAGTGGAAACATTAGTGGCAATGCCATCCTCTGATCAACATATCTCATGCCACTCCCCTCTTGCTGGCCTATCAGTGGAGCCTAATGTTAAAGCAATTAACAAGTTAGCCTTGTTGCTTCTTAAAAGAGACTCTAGCCAGCAAGAGCATTTACTGCATTTTAAACGGTCATGGGAAGCCAAGTCTTCTGAAAACTGTTGGGCTTTCCCTTGGCCAAAAACAATCCACCCGAGCTGAACAGCGGCGTTTAGGTTCGAAATGCTCAGCTCTGTAAAGTACATGAAACTTTTATTCCATTTCACGTCACTTTAAAACAGGGCTTGAAATATCCAGCAGCAGCAAATATCCACAGGCTCCTACAATTTTACCTCTAGTTCTTAAAATGTTTCGATTATCTGACAAAGCCATATTAAAAAAAGTTTGCTTGTGATCTTGGCTTCTATGGTTTATATACATTTTGTCAAGCACTGCTTTAAAAGCACGTGCAAAATAGACTAAATGTTGTACAGCGCTTCGGAATTTATTAGCACTTTATAAATACTTGTAACTGATGATACCTTTGCCGCCTCTACACTCCTGCAACGTTTCCAATCTTTTTTTTCCCTCTTTGGTTTTCCAAGGAAACTAGCAAACGTTAAATGCCAGAGACCGCACAGCCTCCCACATCTTCCCAATAATAAATAGGGAGGCAGGGCGAGTGAAGATCCCCATATGCATTGCATCATATGAACAGATGCTTGCCAGCACTTTATATATAGAATATAACTTAAAGGGGTTATTCAGAAAGGACTGAACTTGTTAACGAATGGCACTGAACGGTGAATTTCAACGTACAGTGCAACTTCGGGGCAGTTAGTCTATTCAGAAAGCTGTCAATTCACCAAATACTGGTGCATTAACAGCAAAATCGCTGCAGATTGGCATTCGACAGCAGCGAAATTGTCTCAGAGAATGGTTAATCTATTAAGAGAATGCCAAACTGCACTGAAGGGTCAGTGAAATGTACTGATTTTTTTGGTGCTTCAGTTCGACAAGTTTAAACAGGCAAATCCCATAGGAGTCAATGTTAAAAATATTTTATTTTAGCCCTTTATTCTTTTAAATTTTCAGCAAAATTTATTTTTTTTGAACACCTTTGTGTAGTTTTTGAATACTGATTTTTAAAAAAATGTGTTTATTCTGTAACTGACCTTTTTATTATTTTTTTGAAGGATTTATTATTTAGATACATTTTAATGGTTTAAACACCTATAAGAATTGCAGAGTTCCGAATTATTTTTTTATGCAGTGTTTGGCGGTCACTTTGGAGATTACATCTTCGACGCACTACAGTGACCCTGCGGTGAATTGGGAATTCACCAAAGGGCCGGCGAAATTGAATCACTGAAGAGCACCAAAGTACAAAGCACCTAAATTTTGCGGCTTTCTGAATAACCCCCTGTACCGCTTCTGGACTACGGGTAACCCAAAAAGGAGGGAACCGTTTTCAAAATACATGTAATGATATTTCCATGCATTAAGATCACTCAAATTATTATTAGTGCTCTGAAAACTGCAAAGCTACAAAAGCTGTTTTTAAGGCTAAAGTTTAAACTTTATAAAGTGGGCATGTATTCTCAAGATTGTATCAGAAGAAGAGTTCTTTGCTTCCATTTGATCATTGTGTACACTGTATATCCAAATTCGCCTTACTGACTAGCATAAAAAATAAAAGCAAAATTGACAATGAACAATGGACAATAAAACTAGAAAGAAAAGAAGAAAAAAAGAAGCTAAGCAAGGGTCACTGAAAAGTCTGTCAGTGAAAGAATGTTCTCCGGCTGAACAGCGATTATGTCATGCTGTTCTATCTTTTAAGAAACATGAGATTCTTACAAAAAGGACTTTGTTACAAAGCAAAGTGTAAAAAAAGAAAAATGTCCCACGATGCATCACACCCTACATCTGTTAATCTGAGCTCGCAATGCAAAGCCCAGTGAGTCAAAGTAGCTTGGTTGCAGGTTTAGAATTTACATACAGTAAGCAAACAGCACAGTATGGCAAATAAATCCAGAACAAAATCTCAAATATCTGAGAGGGCAGGCCAACAGAAAGAATATGACAATATGCAGCCCCCCCCCCCCCATCTTCCGGGTGGCTTGCACAATATTATCTGGGCTCCCGTTTTAGCACAGACACTGCTACATAGACTTCTTGAAATAAATGTCACATTGCACTTTATTACATATCCTGACAGAGACTGAACAACAGGTACTACTTTTGGAAGATCACTGAAGAACAGAAACACTGACACCAGGGTTGACACAACTTATCGATAAGACAAAAGTTGTCAACTCTACTCATTAAAATCGATTGTGTACAGCACACACCGTTTAGAATCAGACTGAGTTAACATTAACCTCAGACACTACTTTTGGAGTAGACATGCCGCTACTTTACTCTTTATGATTTAGTGCTAGGGTTATACAAGCAGTAACACAAGAAACCGTGAGCTCGCTGGTTTAGAATGCTGAACATAAAACATAACATCTCCTTTTTGTTTTTAATGTTGCAATAAAACAAAAGCTGTTTGTTTAGCATCTTGTCTTTGATATACAAAAGAGGTAACTCATAGGTGATGATTCTGTCTAACCTTGGGAGGTTATAGTAGACTACCTAAAATGATAGGAGGATGAGCTGACGAGTGTTTGCAGGTATAGGAAAGCTGAAAATAACCAATACGGTCTTCCCCGAGGTTTGTAGAGACGTACTTTTACAAAATAATCCCAGGTCTCACTCGTGAGCATTCAGTATGAACTGGATGGAATGATGGAATCCCAGAGTTACATTACTAAAGACTTACGCTTACATGTTTCAACATATGCCTGTGTTTTATACTTACTTGAAGCTGGAGCCTGTGCCGCCACCCCAACCTCCCTGTCTCCAGTTTGGAGCGGCCATCTCTCACTTTGGTCTGGTTCCTTGTCCCAAACTCCATCCTGCACTCAGGTCTGGCCTCTTGTCCAATGTCACTTACACCTCCAATCCAGCCTCCTCAGTTTCTTCATGAAATTATTTTAAAAGGGACACTCTACGCACCCTGACGTTATTTTATTAATCCCGTTAATGCTGTCCCACATGGCATGTATATAACTTGTGATCATTATCGCAGGGTAGCCTTTGAAGTGAAGAAATTAAGCTAATTACACTTGTTTCCACACATATGCAGAAAAGGCAATTTTGCACCTAATCCCTATGTGTGTATTTTGTTGCATCCCCAGCCAGGTCATTGTTGTAGCTGCCCCTTCCCGTGTTTTCTTTTTGATTTTGGAAAATCACTTGGTAGTGAAGGGGTTAAACCGGTCGAACTGAAACACTGAAAATCAGGGCATTTCACTGACCCTTCAGTGCAAACAAATTTCATTTGCTTTTGGGCTGCAGAACAACAAATCAAAGTATCTCGATATCGGAGCACCAGATGGTGCCTTTGAAGCCAGAGATATCTTGATCTCAGTAGTAAAGGGGGTTAAACAGTTGAATCCCATTGGGTTTCAATGTAAAAAATACAAAAAGAAAAGTTCATTTTATTTTTTTAGCAAAAAAAAAAAAAACAACTTTACTTCTTAGAACACCTGTTTGTATTTATTTTTATTAAATTTGTGTTTCCAAATTTTTTTTAAAAGATTTTTTTTATTCTGTAACAGACCTTTTCTATTATTTTTAAAAGGTCTTTTTAATTGTTTACGAACATTTTAATACAAATTTAATTTGGTGGATTTTGCCAATATCACTTCAGCACTCTTTGGCAACGTTCTCCAACTTTTTCATGAGGCTTCGGTGACTTAATCTTCGGCACACTACAGTGACCATCCAGTGCATTCACAGCACTGTCAGCGAAATGGAATCGCCGAAGTGCAATGAAGTGAAAAGCCCTGAAATTTCAGTGCTTAGTGAATAATCCCTTAACTATTAAAATATGACTGGAAAACACTCGTGCTAAAGCCCAGTGAACAACCCCTCCAAGACTTAGGGATGCCTCACTTCCTTTATTTTCGCAACATCTGGTAGCAGTAAAAATATAGTCTGGTTTACTAAAAAGAGCAAGGAGGAAGGACAAAAGGTGCGAGATGGACAGAAGAACTGTGGTCTCAACGTAATCTACTGGGAAATGCTAATAAATCAGATATGAAAACCATTCAGGGTCCAAAGTGGATCAGCATTCTGATAAAGAATATTCTTACAAAGCAACGTCCATTCCCTGATAGGGATGCACAGATACCACTTTTTAAAGAACGAGTACAAGTACCAATACAGAGTACCGATACTTTAATGTCATGTGACCACTTTCCAATAAGAACAGATAGAGATATACAGTTGTGTTCAAAATTATTCAACCCCCACTGAAATTGAGTGTTTTGGCCAGTTTGACATTGATTTTGATCATTCAGTCATCTTGCTTACAATTAAATCAAAGAGGCACGTGTAGGTCAGAAAAATATAACATAACATTTATAATGAAATAACCACAAATGTCTTTTCTGTGCTCACATCATTATCAGTTTTATTCAACCCCCAAGTGACATTCAATCTTAGTACTTCGTACAACATCCTTTTACAGTTATGCTTCACGTTTAAAAGCTGTTATATTTTGACACAAGTGTCTTGCAGCGATCTACGGGTATCTTCGCCCATTCGTCATGGGCAAAAGCCTCCAGTTCAGTCACATTCTTAGGCTTGCGCACTGCAACTGCTTTCTTTAAGTCCCACCAGAGGTTCTCAATCGGATTTAAATCAGGTGACTGCGATGGCCACTCCAAAATGTTCCAGCCTTTAATCTGCAACCATGCTCTAGTGGACTTGGAGGTATGCTTGGGATCATTGTCCTGTTGAAAGGTCCAACGTCTCCCAAGCCTCAGGTTTGTGACGGACTGCATCACATTGTCATCCAATATCTCCCGGTACTGAAGAGAATTCATGGTACCTTGCACACGCTGAAGCTTCCCTGTACCTGCAGAAGCAAAACAGCCCCAAAGCATGATTGACCCCCCGCTATGCTTCACAGTAGGCAAGGTGTTCTTTTCTTCATAGGCCTTGTTCTTCCTCCTCCAAACATAGCGTTGATCCATGGGCCCAAACAGTTCTGATTTTGTTTCATCAGTCCACAGAACACTATCCCAAAACTTCTGTGGTTTGTCCACATGACTTTTGGCATACTGCAGTCGACTCTTATTCTTTGGAGACAGCAAGGGGGTGCGCCTGGGAGTTCTGGCATGGAGGCCTTCATTACGCAGTGTGCGCCGTATTGTCTGAGCTGAAACTTCAGAACCCACATCTGACAAATCTTTTCTCAGTTCCTCAGCAGTCACACGGGGACTTTTATCCACTCTACGCTTCATGTAACGCACAGCAGTCGAAGTCAGCATCTTCTTTCTGCCACGACCAGGTAGCGTTTCAACAGTGCCCTTTGCCTTGAATTTGCGAACGATGCTTCCTATGGTCTCTCTTGGTATGTTTAACATCTTTGCAATCTTCTTATAGCCATTGCCCTTCCTGTGAAGAGTAATCCCCTCTTCTCTTGTCTTCCTGGACCATTCTCTTGACTTCACCATGTTTGTAACCACACCAGTAAATGTCTAGAAGGAGCTGAGTATCACAGTCATTTTAAAGCTGCCTAATTGGTGCTTATTATGCTTTATTGCTGCTCCGTGACATCCACGGGTGTTTTCAATACCTGATTGAAAACACTTGAATGAACCTCTGTTCTTCAGAGTGGTAGTCTTTAAGGGGTTGAATAATTGTGTCAATGAAGAATTCACAAAAGAAACATTTACTACTGTATTACAAAACCAATTGATGTCATTTTAGTTGCATATGGTTCTTTGAAATCCTACAAGGACTTTTTATTCTGAATACAATTACAAATGTACACTAAATTCCCTAAAACCCTTTACAGCATTGGGGGTTGAATAATTTTGAACACAACTGTATATCTATATCTCTAGCTATATACACACACACGTCTGTGGGGATAGGTGTACATGTATGTATATATGTCTGTGGGGGTATGTATATATACACAGGTCTGTGTATACATACCCCCACAGACCTGTATGTGTATACCCAGAGTTCGAGTCCTGCGGGAACGGCGTTCCCGTACTTCTACCGCAGCAGGAACGCTGTAGGCCGATTTAGTTTTATCGCTGGGGCTGCTAGCGGAATGCATTAACTGGCCCAGGTTCCCCGAGCGCTTCCGGTCTGCTCCTTCGCGCAGCCGCCGTCCTCAGCCTTGTGAAGGCTGTGACGCGGCCTACTGCCGAGATCTAGCAAATTCATGTCACAGCTTTCAGATTAGAAGAAGCCGGCGGCAGCGTGCAGGAGCTCGGAGGAACACGCTGGAGGTGGTCTGTCTGGGCAAGTATAATTCTGGGCTCTGCTGGGTACATCAAATTCTGGGCTCTGCTGGGTACATCAAATTCTGGGCTCTGCTGGGTACATCAAATTCTGGGCTCTGCTGGGTACATCAAATTCTGGGGTCTGCTGGGTACATCAAATTCTGGGGTCTGCTGGATACATACAATTCTGGGGGTCTGTGCAGTATATATAATTCGGGGGTCTGTGCTGTATATACAATTCTGGGGTCTGTGATGGAAGGATAGATATATATATATATATATATATATAATTCTGAGGGGTCTATGCTTGGTTACAGATGATTCGAGGGGGGGCGAGTGTATATATACATCCAATTTTTTTCTTCTTCAGGTAATGGGGGGGGGGGATTCTTGGGCGAGTTCCCTCACTTTTTCCCCCAGGACTTGACCCCCGTCTATACATATCCCCACAGACCTGTATACACACACACACACACACACACATATCCCTACAGACGTGTGTTGTGTGTGTGTATTACACACACGTCTGTGGGGATATGTGTGGGTGTATACAGTATATAGGTCAGTGGGGGTATGTATATATTTATGCCTGTGGGGTTATGTATATATTTATGCCTGTGGGGTATGTATATGTCTGTGGGGGCATGTATATATTTATGCCTGTGGGGGTATGCATATCTGCCTGAGACGATGTGTGTGTATGCATACCCCCCCCCCCCAGACATACATATACATATCCCCCCACAGGCCTCAGAGCACTCTGGGCAGCCTCCACATCTAACGGGTGGATTAATTGCTTGAACGGCCACCGCCCCGATACCAAAAGCCAGCGCTGGCTTACCAGCCTGTGTCTGAGGGGCAGGCGCGGTTGCCAGAGTGCTCTAACGGCACTCTGCCAGGCCCCATCTGGGTGGATTAGTTGCTTCGAGCAAACGGCCGCCGGTAAACGGTTTCGGCCCGGCCGCTCGCTTGGGAACTGCCAGCCGCGATATCCTGGAAGTTCACGACATCTTGTGAACTTCCAGGAACTCGCGAGATCGCGGCTGGTGGTTCCCAAGTGAAGCGAGTGGCCGGGCTGTAACCGTTTGCCGGTGGCCTCTCGCTCGAAGTAACTAATCCACCCAGATGGGGCCTGGCACAGCGCCGTTAGAGCACTCTGGGAGCCACGCCTGCCCCTCGGACACAGGCCGGAAAGCCAGCGCTGGCTTTCGGTATCGGTTGAGGTATCTGCAGGAGTAACAAGTACTGGAGCAGAACCCGGTATCAGCACGAATACTAATATCGATGCATCCCCAATGTGTATATACATGTGTTTACATCTCACTCCTGCCACCCCATATGACTGGAAGGAAGGAGTCTGCCCCCTCAAAAATCAGCAAACTTTGCTGCTAAATTACACACACACACTCGTATCTGAGGTCTGGTGCATGTGTGGTCTGGTGCTGGGTGGAGTAGTGGTAACATCACTGCTCTGCATGGAGAGAGCCTGTGGAGTCATGGGTTCGATACCAGCGAGCAACCTCTCCAGTAAGTGTCCTTGGGCAAGACACCTAATGGTACATACTCGCCACCCAGGACATACTTGAAAACGAGAGAAATCTCAATGTATCCTTCCTGGTAAAATACCCTCAAAAAGAAAAAAAAATGTATCGGAGGTCTGGTGTGTTTGTGGGTATATATGTATCTGAGGTCTGTGGCGCGTGTGGGTATATATATTGTGGGAGTATAGCTCAAATGGAGATAACGTTTGCTGCCTGGACTACCTTTTTTCCAGGGAAGGTTATTTTTTAATAAGTGCAGCAGTCAGCTAATTTATTTAAAAGGTTGCAATAAAACAAAATAAGACATAATAAATCCTTGCCATCCAGGCTCTAATGAAACAGGCAGTTTTCCTATCTAGCAAGTGGTGAGGTTATCTCAGCCACCTCAAACAAAAATACTTTAAGCAACCTTTTACTCACACCTTTCAGCTTGTAGCTCTCTCAGAACGCAGTCCGAGTCCCAGGCCAGAGCAACTTCCTGTTTCAGTCTTCCCTTTTTATCTCCCCTGGATAAGCAACAATTAACTATCCAGGGGAGAGACACAACACCCAGACTTTTCAGACTCAAAGTCAGCACGAAAACCCGGTCTGGGTTCCACTAGTCCTGTACATATGACAGAAACCGAGGTGAAATGTATCGGAGGTCTGGTGCATGTGTGGTTACATGTATTGAAGGTCTGAGATATATATATATTATTGTGCGTGCGTTCATATCTAAAGGTCTGGGGTCCTTTATACCCGTGGTATCTTCGGAAACGCTGAAATAATAAATATTAAGGTCTACAGGTATATCTTCCTTTATAGCCTTAGATCATGGAAAGTGCATGTGCAAATAGGTGCTTCGGAGGTTAAAATGTACCGTGTAAGCAGATGTTAATTAAATACAAATACACTTATACATAAAGTGATGGTCACTTTATAAGTGTATTAGTTTTTAATTTATTACTATCAGGGTTATAAAAAGAGATTCGAAAAGTCACCGCACGTTCGGTGACCTTTCGTTCTCTTCAATTCGGTTCCTGTTGCCGATCCCATTTCGGTGACCCTGCGGTGTATTCAGCAAGCACCACAGGGTCCCCGAATTGCAGGGAAAAGCTGCCGCAAACCTGACGAAAACTCACCGCAAAACCCAGCGAATGCACGCCAAAAACCTGCAAAAACATCTGGATTAACCCGAAGACGCCGGAAAAACCCGAGCAGGAGCCGATCACACGCAGTGAAGCCGCCGGAAAAAGCCGACACCGCAGACAGAGGGAGGTGAATAAATTAGCAAAACAGTTTGTATGAATGTGAAAAGCTGTTTGCAAAGAAACTACTGAGTGAAAATGTCTGAAATTTGCATATGAGGTCCAGGGAATGATAAGAGGGCTGTTACAGAAAAAAGAAGAAAACTTAAAAAAAAAATTCAGAAAAATGCTTAAAGTATCCTAAAAAAATCTATAAATAAAGAGACTCTTTACTGTAGAATTTTATAATGAAGGGTTTATTAGATATTGAATCAAAACGGGAATATTTTTAACATTGAAGCCTATAGGATTCTCCTGAATAAATTTGCCAAATTAAACCACCGAATGACAGGGCATTTCGGGAACCTTTCACTGCTGGTTTGTGTTCTCTGAATAGCCGAAGCAGTGCATTTTCATGGGGATTTCACTGCCCTCGAACAGGCACCGAACAGGCACCGTATGTGCAGGCAATTCTCCAGGATTTGGCGAATTGCCTGCTCTCTGGATAGCCGAATGGCCAGGAAAGGTAACCGAACGCTGAAAATCAGCGTTCGGTTACCTTTCTCAAGCAATTCGGATCTCTTTGGATAACCCTGATAATCAGCATTTGCTAAGATCACATGGGTATAAGGCAGTAGGCTATTACAAATTAGTATAAACATACACATTAACCACGGAGGTTATTATAGGTGTTGTTTGTATATGTGATGTGGAATTCATGTACGTATAACCAAAGCCAAACACACCACCGGTAATGGCCAGGTAGTGCCATATAAAAAGGGACCCACCCATTTTTCCAATAGCTTAAATACCAGTACAAGAGCAAAGCCCTGAACGTACTCCTTTTGTAGGCTGCTCTCCATAGTCACATAAAACATTGCAATCCAGGGTGCTAGTTTTGGGGGACTCCCTGTGTACACTCTGCGTGTGTGCAGGCCTGTGCAGTGGGTAAATGGGGTGTTTGGCCATACATTTCAATATTAATATAAATTGGACATGCATTCAGCAAAATATTATTTAATGGAAAGCGGTCTCATGACATTAGATAAAAGTATCGGTTAGGGCTGTGCAATTAATTGCAATCGCAATCGAATCGTGATTTCCGACCCTGTGATTTCTAAATGGCATAAGGCTGCGATTTTCGGCTGTTCACTTCCGGTGGCGGCATTGGTGCTTTGGGCGTTCGCAGGGGGAACCACGTGACGAGCCGCGTTCTCGCGGCTCGTCACATGGTTCCCCCAGGCGAGCGCCCAAGCTCCATGTGCCGCCGGAAGTTCACAGGGAGCCGAACACAGCGGCGCACAGAGGTGAGCTGGGGCAGTATTTCCACGTGCTGGGGCAGTATTTCCACGTGCTGGGGCAGTATTTCCACGTGCTGGGGCAGTATTTCCACGTGCTGGGGCAGTATTTCCACGTGCTGGGGCAGTATTTCCACGTGCTGGGGCAGTATATCCACGTGCTGGGGCAGTATATCCACGTGCTGGGGCAGTATATCCACGTGCTGGGGCAGTATATCCACGTGCTGGGGCAGTATATCCACGTGCTGGGGCAGTATATCCACGTGCTGGGGCAGTATATCCACGTGCTGGGGCAGTATATCCACGTGCTGGGGCAGTATATCCATGTGCTGGGCAGTATATCCATGTGCTGGGGCAGTACCCATGTGCTGGGGCAATATATCCATGTGCTGGGGCAGTACCCATGTGCTGAATACTGAATACATTTAGAATGTATGTAGCATGTTTGAAAAAGCAAAAACAATTGGCTAAATCGCAAATAAAATCGCAATAGTCATTCAAGAAATCGCAATATGATTATTTTGTCAATATTGCACAGCCCTAGTATCGGTAATTGGTATCAGTGAGTACCTGAAAAAAGTATTGGTACTTGTCTTAAAGAAATGGTATCTGTGCATCCTTAGACATAACTAGAATTAAATCATTACTGTGTAAAGCAGCTGTCACGTAGTCTTCAATCAGCTCGGATGTAGCATCTGAAGTTATTAACTCAGTCTGACTCGAAACAGTGTGTGTACACGGGACAGATTAAGGCTGGGGTCAGACAAACACAGTGCGAATGTGCATTTAGCCGCACTTTATTACGGCCGTGGCGGCAGCAAATGACGTCCAACGCAGGCCCACACACGAAGTACGGCCGCACGAAAGTTCGGCCGCGCAACGCAAACGACAAACGAACGCATTTTTGCAAGAATGTCGAACCACTAGTACTGACGTACAGAGTGCGCTGCGTCCGCATAGCGGCGTGTGTGCGTGATTAGGAGACGTCAGAAGCTGCTCATGTCCAGCCTACATAACGTCCAGACACCCAAAGCTTCCTGGTTTGGATCCGTAAAATATCACATCGTATGACCGCTATCGCGTCTTCCGTGAAAAAATGCTTTCGGACGCATCAATGCACTTTTTGATGGTAGACGTGAAAAATGCGTTCATCTGACCCTAGCCTAAGTAACCATCTAAATAGTTGACAACTATTTTCATTATTGATTAGTTGTTTCAGCCCCTTCTTGTATCTGTACCGTACTGGGATTTTTTCAGCAATTATAACCTGTTGAATCCTATTCTTGTAGTGTAGTAAGTGATCCCAGAGATTATCCTGCACTCTCCCAGCCTGTTCTAATGCAGCAGTAAAGTTTAATTTTTGTTACAGTGAGGGAGGGAGCTTCATTATAGCAATATAGGGTGATAGGCGCAAGATCTCACACTTTTGTTTTCTGCATGGGGAGCTTACAAAAAGGTATGTAAAGTATATTAATGTGCCAATTTCTTACATGTTTTCCCAATTTAAAATTCAGATATACACACACAAAAATAACATAAGGACATGTTTATGCCATTTAACTGTGCACTTTCTGAGATTGGGCCGATTTAAAAGCATATACAACATTTTTAGCACTGATCCAATTCTGAAAATTATTCTTCCAATTAAACCAAAAGGTTGAATAGAACCTGATGCAAGACCCTGAAAATACTTGTAAAGCAGAAAAGGGTAGACCCCCCCCCCTCCCAACATATTTAACTTAAAATAGCCCTTTTCAAACAGAGCAAAAGGAAATTATGGAAAAACACAGCCACACAGTTTCTCTTTCTAGGTGAATTCTAGGTTTAGAAACTGAGAAGCTAATCAGGAAGCCAATCACACTCCACCGGGAAAACAGAATTATCAGGGGAACACCTCTCCAAGATGTAAAAACAAACAATGAGTAATCATTATTTATTGCTCTGGGCCTCATTGAAACATCCAACACAGAGGAAGCAGCTAAGAGATATGATGGAAGGTGAAACTGTGAAAGAATAGAAGACAAACACTGCGCTACTTATTACAATAGTTGAAAAGTACACCTAAGAGGCGACTTTTAGACAAAAGGTAGTGACAAATGCAATGGTAATAAGCCTTATACAAGCCCAATGAATTTCCCCCCTCCTTGATCCCCACACTGGTGCTATTTATTATGCAGTTGTGTTCTTTAAAGTCACCTCACGTAATTTATAACTTAACAAAAATAATAAAACCTATGCTGTGAAAAATAGTTTGCAAAAATATACAGTTTACATACACATATGGAAATATTTGAGTAGGTTGGCAATACATTCACACATAAAAATATATACAGAATAGGGAACAGAACATTTTACAACTTGCAGTGGGCTACTCAAGTACAGCCTACATATCAGATACTACAGTGGTTCCCAACCGCGGTCCTCAAGTACCCCCAACAGGGCAGGTTTTCCAGATATGTGAAGCACAGGTGATATGATTTGCTGCTCAGTGATTGCAGGATTCAGTCTGCCTTCCCCAAGGTGATCCTTAAGGCCCGCGTCAGACGAGTGCACTTTTTGCGTCTGTCTGACCGCACTGTTTGCTGCCCGTTGTAGCTTTTCAAAGGAGTCAATAGTGAACGACACACGAAGCACGTGCGCACTTTTTCACACGCGCAACGCATGTTGCAACGGACACCAAAATGGCATCAATGTGAAAAGGCTAGACTGACGTAGAGAACCAACTGGATACGTTTTTTTTTTCTTTTTCTCAGCATCAGTCAAAATTAACTGATACAATGTAACCACAATCTCAGTTAAAAAGTACGTCCGTACTGTGCGCAGTCAGTGCGCTCGTCTGCCCGCAGCCTAAAACCTGGCCTGTTAGGCCCCGTTCATAAGATTTATCGCGCAGTTTTTGCTGCGATAGAGCAATATCACGCGTAAATATGTGCGCTATGTAGCTTCTCCATTGCATTTCAATGGAGCTGTTCACATCTCATCGCTCAATGTCGCCTGTAGCTTGTCGCTGGTATATGACCCTTTTTTCCACGATTTGCATTGGTGGTGTTGTGCAATATCGCGCATAACGGCGATATCACGCAATATCGCTCAATGTCGCGTATATGAAAATTGCGCGGAAAACGGGCGATTTTCATGACGCTCAGTGTGAACGCGGCCTTAGGGGTACTTGAGGATCATGGTTGGGAACCACTGCGATACTAGATCACCGAGGCTTGCCGTGTTAAAAATTAGGAGCCAGTAAGAGAACACTAAAACACTATACTTAATGCATAAATGTAAGAGCCAGAGGTTAAATTCAAATATCCAATGGCTTGCAGGCTATTTTGTCAATTCCTCCATACCCTATCCCAGGAGCCAGAAAGAACAAAAAAAAAATTAGGACACCAGCACAGTTGTGCATCTAGATATGTGTAGAATAACAACAAATAAAAAGTTGCACCTGGTTGTGACAACACATTTCTACGGCTTGTGAAACAATCGTGCCAGCTGCAGGTACAGCCTCCAGGGTATGTGCTTATTGACACCCTAGGAGTAGAAACCCCCCCCCCCCCACCCTGAGTGCTTTCCTTTACCTTAAAAGAAAGAAACCACAAACTGTGCAGCCACGTTTTCCTTTTAACTCTCCAATGTCAAGTGGAGAGTTTGAGCCTTGGAACAACTTACATTAACTGTAGCAAGAAAACACTTTCCATACAATAAATCAAAGTAGTGGAATTAGTCAAGTGAAAAATATATTTTAATTCAAATGAGCAAAAAAAACCAACACAAACATAAAAGGGGACAATTAGTAGAAACCGCTATTGAGTGACAGTGTTGGCCGATGATAAGGTTGGAGGAAGAGATAACTAGTAGCTCCAAAATAAATTAAAACGTGGAGGAAGGATTTATTTCTAAAAACTGCTCTAAAACATGCTCAGGGGGCGTGGCCGGGACGTCCAGGAAGATGGCCGCTTGATCGGTGAGCTCCGCTGAGCGCGCTGTGTTTACCCCTTCTCCGCTGCACATTCGCACCCATGGGTAAAGCCAGGAAGCCCCCACACACTCCTGGCCCCCAGAGCTTGCTGGAACACCGCAGACAGGGTCCATCAGGCCGTTTTTGACCCCCTTCCAACCGCTGAAAACGCTGACCCGGAATCCAAGATGGCCGCCGCCGCATGCTCCTCGGCCTCCAGCTCTCCAACGCACTCGGTGAGTGTCTGGGACCCCCCAAATGACCTCCGCCAGCTCCTACAATATCTCCCCAGTAAAGAGGACTTAGCCATTGCCACCACTGAACTGGGAGCTTCCCTCCTCTCAGAAATCCGCGCGCTGCGCACAGATCTTGGCGGTATTCAACCAGACTGCAGCACGTGGAGGTGACGCAGGAGCAACAGTCTGCTACGATAGTGGCCCACTCCGCTGCAATAACCACGCAGCGCTCAGCCCTACAAATGATGGCTCGCCATTTGGAAGACGTAGAGAACAGAAACCGCCGGAATAACATCAGGATTCGAGGCCTCCCGGAAATCAAACACGCAGGAGGAATTGAAATGCACCCTCATCGCTTTATTTAACGAAGTTTTGGACGGGACCGGCTACAGTTATCGAAATGGAACGCTATCACAGAGCACTGAGACCGAAGGGCCCACCTGACGCTCCCCCACGTGATGTGATTTGCTGCCTTTTACGCTACCCGCTGAAAGACTCCATACTGGCAGCGACCCGAGGTTCTCGCACCATTGATTTTGCGGGGGCTAAGATTTCGCTATTTCAGGATCTCTCACCCGCCACCCTGCAGTCCAGACGAATGCTACGTCCGCTCACGGCTGCCTTGCAGGACATGAACTTCAATATAAGTGGTTATTTCCATTTGGCCTTCAAGTCCGCACACCATCGGGACCCCTCAGCCTTCGCAGTGAGCTGGACCTCCCGCTGTTTCTGGAGGAACTCTCTCTTCCACCGGACACGCTTCCGGCTTGGCCAGACCTGGCACTGTTGTATATGCCGCCAGAACAGGCCCCAACACGCCGCGAAGATCCCGCCGCAGACGCCGTTCCTCCTCCTCGCAGGCACCGGTGAATTGAACGGGCTTCCATTGGCTCCGTTTACGTTGTCTTGGGACCTCTGGACCTCTCCTTCTGATGCGGAAACCGCCCTTAGCTGACACCGGCACCTAACCGGTTTGATGACCTGGACAACGTCAGTATCCTTTTTTTTTATATATATGCTTCTTGGCCTGAGAGGCCCTCTTACGATATGTCATCGGGCCTGAGGTGCGCCTGGTCGCCGAAGCCTCCTCCCCGGCTGACTTATGCAATACGGCTGGAGGCGAGGTTCCTTTTCACCCTTGACCCTACCCCAGCCTGCCCTTACCGTTTACGGCTACCGCACTACAAGACTCCATGCGCCTCAGGGGCGGCCTGTGCGAACTGTTATTTTTCTTTTTTCTTCTTTTCCTGAGTACACCCGTGTACGTATCCGAACGGGGGGCTGCGCGTTCAGCGCCTCCTGAGTGATTTTTGACTTTTCTTTTTGAACCTTTTGACAACACAAATTTTTACTTATTTTCTTCCGCTGCTTTCTTAATATCTGTTGCTAAATTGCACTCTCAATTTATTGTTATAATACTTGACTCTCACTGTTGACCGTCCCGCGCTGGGTAACCCCCACGAGTCAGTGCCTACACAGTGTGCTGGTGGTGTACGCACCCCCCTCTGTGACCTGGGACTCCCCCGCGCCCACTCGGCGACGTGGTGGATTGTCTCTTTAGGCACGTGCTCCTTGTGTATATAGTTGTACCATTGTAATTCGTTATTTGTCTTTGTTCCCCTGTACCTGGTCTGCCCTACTGGGCGCTCCCCCATATCCCCTCCTCGGTCCTTTCATATTGTTATCCCTCCCACGATTATACCATGGCCACCGTCCCCCGCACTCTTAAAGTTCTCTCCATTAACGCAAAAGGCCTGAACATACCCGAAAAGCGCCATGCGGCCCTCAGGGAATTTACTTCACTTCACGCGGATGTAGTATTAGTGCAGGAAACCCACTTTCCACAGGCCCGGCCTCCCTCTTTCAAAAGCCACAAATATCCTACAGGTTATTTTAGCAATGCCGCTGCTGGTAAAGTTTGCGGAACGGCGGTGTTGTTTTCTCGCTCCATTCCATTTAGCAACTCGACCTCCTTGTTAGATCCCGCTGGTCGTTACACGTTTGTGAAGGGCCAAATTGGTGCGCAGTGGTACACTTTCGTCTCCATATACCTCCCGAATCGACGGCAACACTCCGCCATTCGTGCTATACTTCGTTGCCTGCAGGATTTTCAGGAGGGTATCTTAGTGGTGGGAGGTGACCTCAACCTGCCGCTTGACGCTCGCCTGGATACCTCTAGAGGTGTCACTATTATTATTATTATTCTTTATTTATAAAGCGCCAGCATATTCCGCAGCGCTGTACAATAAGCACAGTATAGACAGGGTTACAATACATTGAACAACATTTGACAAACAGTACAGGAGGAGATGAGGGTATTCCCGTAGGAACTCACAATCTGGGAGGGTTGGGGTTGGAAACGAGGAGAGGACTGTAAGGTGAGAGTGATTGATGGTTGCGTCAGTGAGTTGGGTGGTAGGCTTCCCTAAATAGGAATGTTTTCAGGGAGCGTTTGAAGGAACCCCACACTCCGTCCTCCGCCGCACTCGACTTGCGCTACAATCCCTGAGATTGATGGACTGCTGGCGCTCGCTCTTCCCCTCCACACGGGACTACACGTATTATAGCGCTCCGCACCAGCTCTACACACGCCTTGACTATATCTTTCTTCCTTTTGGTAGTATGCACCTTTTGGAATCTGCCTCCATTGGTCCCATGACCTGGTCGGATCAATGCCCGGTCCTGATCACGCTCTCCTCCCCTCTCGCCCGCCCTAGGGAGAAACTCTGGCGCCTCAACGAATCCCTTCTCACCGACCCCCAGATTAAAGAAGGCCTTCACGACGCACTGCACAATTATTT
Source organism: Leptobrachium leishanense (assembly GCA_009667805.1). Classification (NCBI taxonomy): domain Eukaryota; kingdom Metazoa; phylum Chordata; class Amphibia; order Anura; family Megophryidae; genus Leptobrachium; species Leptobrachium leishanense. The sequence goes on along the minus strand of CM019064.1, from coordinate 88,405,896 downwards.
TACGGAGAATGATACACCCGACTGTTCCCCACAGATCATTTGGGAGACGCATAAGGCTGTCATCAGGGGTTACCTTATAGAACAGGGCGCGCGGCGTAAGAGAGAGCGCATCGAACAGCAGGAATCCCTATTGCAGCGCATTGCGGCCCTGGAACGATCCCATAAACTGCACTCTGACAATGACGTCTACGCCGAATTGCTGGACCTTAGGTCACAGCTTCGGTCACTTTTTAATAACAGGGCCCAGAAGGCCTTCCTGACAGTGCGTAAAACCTTCCATGAACATGGAAATAAATGCGGCAGACTCCTAGCTAATGCCCTCCGAACCCACCGACAGGCTCTATATGTCACCCATCTTCGCACCCCTCAGGGTAAAACTGTTACCCTCCCGAAAGATATGCTTGGCCTCTTTCGTGATTATTTTACCACGCTATATGGCCTCCCCCCGACTTCCACCCAAACGGCCCCTGACGCCACCCAGCGCTTCCTTCGCACTCACTTACGCTCAAAACTGACACCGCACATGAGGTCCTCTATTGAAGGTCCAATCACTGCGGAGGAATTGCATGAAGCGATCAAGCGAACGCCAGTGGGTAAGACCCCGGGGCCTGATGGTTTTACCCTTAAATACTATAAAGCGTGCGAAAAGCTCCTCTCTCGCGCCTGGTTGGCTGCTTTTAACGGACTGACTGAACCTGCATCCCATATTGCCCCACAAACACTTTCTGCCACCATCACATTAATCCCTAAACCTGATAAGGATCACGCCCTGTGTGCCAATTATAGACCAATCTCCCTCCTGAATCAGGATGTAAAACTTTTTGCTAAGGTACTTGCTCTGCGAATCGCAAACCATATGAGACACCTGATCCACCCAGACCAGACGGGATTTATCCCAGGGAGGGAGGGGCGAGAAAATACTACACTGGCCATTAACTTGATTCATGCTGTTCAGAGAACTGACACCGGTCCGACCCTGCTCCTCTCCACCGACGCTGAGAAGGCGTTTGATAGGGTACACTGGCCTTTTTTATTCCAGACTCTACAGCATATGGGATTTGGCCCCAACGCCCTGCGCTGGATAACCGCCTTATATGACTCACCTACCGCTCCCATTAATCTAAATGGCACCTTGTCCTCCCCCTTCACCATTAAAAACGGCACTCGACAGGGTTGCCCTCTCTCCCCTCTTTTATTTGCATTATCTCTGGAACCCCTCCTTCAAGCTGTCAGGGCCAACCCCTCTATTCATGGTATCTGTGTTGGACGCCACACATATAAGGTGGCGGCATATGCAGATGATCTGCTATTTTTTGTACAGCAGCCCCAGATTTCCTTGCCTTCCCTCGAACTATTACGCGAATATGGCTCGCTCAGTAATTACAAAATTAATATGTCAAAATCGGAAATTCTGAACATTTCAATACCTGCTCCCCTTAGCACACATATTCAATCCACATTCCCCTTTCGATGGTGTACTACCTCCCTTAAATACCTCGGAGTTCACCTCACCCCAGCGGTATCAAATCTTTATACCACAAATTTTGTCCCCCTGCTTCGGGTCCTGGAAAAAGACCTTACTCGATGGGCCATCCCACACATCACGTGGTTTGGACGCATAAATGTCCTTAAAATGAATGTTCTTCCAAGAGTCCTTTACTTATTGCAGACCCTGCCGATACATGTCCCATCTGCCTTCTTCCGCTCCTTGCAGTCTCTTCTTTATTAGATATGTGTGGGCCGGGAGTAAACCGAGGCTGAGTGTGGCGCTGCTGACAGCTCCTTGCTCTCGTGGAGGTCTAGCTCTGCCACATTTGCAGCGCTATTACCAGGCTGTTCATCTTTTGCGATTGGTGGAGTGGAGCTTGGGTACCTCAGATAAACAATGGGTGGCGTTAGAGCATGAATTGGCCGGCCGCTCGCTAACCTCCCTCCCTTGGCTTTTAGGCACCGCTGCCCCAACTGACATCCCCACACACCCGACAGTTTCGGTCACACTGGCCATCTGGCGACAGCTGCAGAGGCTCACGCAGCTAGCCCCCTGGCCCTCTCCGCTTTCCCTCTCAATCACTTACCGGCCTTCTCGCCACGACTGTTACCTCTCACTGACGCGGCTCTGCCACGAAACCCCCTGCCGGGCCTTTACATAGATGGGGACCGACCTAAAGCCCCGAAGGATGTACCGTTGACCCACCCCGACTCCTTTCTTACGACATTCCATATGCACTGCCTCATAACCTATCTCCGCTCCCTAGCTCCATTGGAAAAATACACTCGCCCACTGACCGTATTTGAACAAGTGATCACCCGTAAGACTCTTCCCCAACACGGTATATCGACTTTGTACGGTGTCCTGCAAAATCTTTCCCCCTCCACACCCCCCTACGTTGCGAAATGGGAGATGGAACTCCACCAAACATTCACAGAGGAAGAGTGGAGTCAAATGTTTGCGCTCAATACCCGGTGTTCTATTGCTACTCGCACACAAGAAACGGTTTACAAGCTGCTGTCACGATGGTATAGGGCACCCACCACTATTGCTACATATTCAGTCACGGCAGATGCCTCCTGCTGGAGGTGCGGATCACAGCGCGCTGATCTCTTGCATATATGGTGGTCCTGCCCAGTGTTGCAACCCTTCTGGACACTGGTTCATGATGCCATTAGCAACATCTCTGACACTCCACCTTCCTATACGCCAGCGGCCATGCTGCTCCACCACACACCGCTGCCTGTGGACACCTACAGAAACTCACTTGATATTCGGCTACTGAACGCCGCCAAAGCGGTAGTACCCAGGCACTGGAAATCTCCGATAGCCCCCACTTTCCGAGAATGGCTAGACGAAGTCCAACGTATAAGAGATGTAGAGGATCTGATGCACCAATCCTCCGGCACCTCTGCCAAACACCTGAGGCGTTGGTTCTATTGGTCCACACCAGCCTGCTCCCCACCTCACAACTCTGTAGATCTTTCTTGACTACAATTGAATAACAAATGATTGGCCAAACCCCCTAGCCCCCACCTTTTTCTTTTATTCCCTTGTCACAGGTTGTATCCCTACCCCCCCTCTTTTTTGCTTGAATTTGTATTATATGTATTCATATGTGATGTACACAGAGACGCTGTATCGAAAATACACACTTTATTATCTGATATTTACGTCCCAAATAATTCACAATTGATTGAATATGTGGCAATGCATTTAATGTCAAGTGATGTATGTTTTCAAATAACTTAATAAAACCTTTATTACAATAATAAAAAAATAAAAAACATGCTCAGCATTCAAATAATTTAACTTCATATGCTTAGCATGAATCTGTTATGTCTAGCGTGCCAATACAGACTCAAGAGACTTTTGCCTTGACACATTGTTAAAGAGCACTTCTGGGTAAAAGGCAGGACATAGCAGATAGAAACCAGCGTAGTTAAGGAAACAGTCTCCATCAACAATATTCTTGCTAACTTAGCAAATAGAGGAAGAATGTAAAGGATGCAAAAAGCATTTCTCCTGATGAAGGATAGGTGGGTGTATTCCGGGAAGCCTTTGAGGGCTTGATAGAGAGCCTGGCAGCCTTAAAGTGGTACTTTCACCAGCAACAAATGTCAGAATGGGGAAAAACAAAACCTTCTAAATCTGGCGACATACTAAAAACCTACTGACAAATATTGTGCAAATGTTCTTTAGATCTTAAATTCCAAAATAACCAACTTCATAAATGTAATGCCACACACACAATTCAAAATTTATGCTTTTCATGTACTCTGCAGTGTGGCCAATGTTATGGCAGTGTAGGGGACAGTGTGACATCTTAAGGAACATGTCGACCTAGGACCAATAAAGCTCTGGACAATTATTTGGAGGATTATAACATGCTATAGAAACATAGAAAAATGTCGGCAGATAAGAACCTTTCGGCCCATCTAGTCTGCCCAATTACATGGATACTTTACCTGGATTTATCTTTTGTTTAGGATAGACGTATGCCTATCCCATGCCTACTTAAATTCAATTACTGTTTTGGCCTCTACCACTTCAACTGGAAGACTGTTCCATGTATCCACCACCCTCTCAGTAAAATAATGCTTTCTGATGTTACTTTTAAACCTTTGCCCCTCTAATCTAAGACTATGTCCTCTTGTTTTGCTACTTTGTTTCCTTTTAAACATACTCCCTTCCTCTACCTTGTGGATTCCCTTTACGTATTTAAATGTTTCTATCATATCTCCTCTGTCTCGTCTTTTTTCCAAGCTGTACATGTTAAGATCATTAAGCCTTTCCTGGTAACTTTTCTCCTTCAAGCCGTACACCATTTTAGTAGCCCTTCTCTGAACTCTCTCTAAGATGTCTATATCCTTCTGGAGATACGGTCTCCAGTACTGCACACAGTACTCCAAGTGAGGTCTCACCAGTGCTCTGTACAGTGGCATGAGCACTTCCCTTTTCCTACTGCTAATACCTCTCCCTACACAACCAAGCATTCTGCTAGCATTTCCTGCTGCTCTATTACATTGACTACTTACTTTAGATCCTCTGCAATAATAACCCCTAAATCCCTTTCCTCAGATGTTGAGGTTAGGACTGTATCAAATATTCTATATTCAGCCCTTGGGTTTTTACGTCCCAGGTGCATTATCTTGCACTTATCCACGTTAAAACTCAATTGCCACAGTTCCGACCATTTTTTTAGTTTACCTAAATCATTTGTCATTTGGCTGATCCCTCCAGGAACGTCAACCCTGTTGCAAATCTTTGTGTCATCAGCAAAAAGACATACTTTTCCATTAATACCTTCTGCAATATCACTAATAAAAATATTAAATAGAATGGGTCCAAGTACTGACCCCTGAGGTACCCCACTGGTAACAAGACCTTGCGCCGAATAAACTCCATTTACCACAACCCTGTCACTCAGCCACTGCCTAATCCATTCAACAATATTGGAATCCAAACTCAAAGATTGCAATTTATTGATAAGCCTTCTATGCGGAACAGTATCAAAAGCCTTACTGAAATCTAAATAAGCAATGTCTACTGCACCACCTGTGTCTATTATTTTAATTACCCAATCAAAAAAATCAATAAGATTAGTTTGGCATGATCTCCCTGAGGTAAACTCATGTTGTTTCTGATCCTGTAAACTAAGTGTTTTTAGATGTTCAACAATCCTTTCCTTTAACATGGTTTCCATTAATTTCCCCACTACTGACGTAAGACTAACTGGCCTATAGTTCCCAGATTCCTCCCTACTACCCTTCTTGTGAATGGGCACAACATTTGTTAATTTCCAGTCTTCTGGGACGACTCCCGTTAACAGATTTATTTAACCAATCCTTGCTAACGGTTTTGCTATTACATCACTGAGCTCTTTTAATAACTTAGGGTGGATCCCATCAGGCCCCATTGACTTATTTGTCTTTACTTTAGACAGCTGCTGTAGAACCTCCTCCTCTGTAAACTGATATGTAATTGTCTCGTTAGGGTTTCCTCCTAACTGAGGTCCCTTTCCTTCCTTTTTTTCTGCAAAGACTGAACAAAAATATTCATTGAGGCAGTCAGCGAGACTTTTATCCTCTTCTACATACCTTCCTACCTTTGTTTTTAATCTAACTAATCCTTGTTTTACTTTTCTTTTCTCGTTTATGTATCTAAAAAATGTTTTGTCCCCCTTTTTTACTGACTGAGCTATTTTCTCTTCTGCGTGTACTTTGGAAGCTCTTATAAATTGCTTTGCCTCTTTCTGCCTAATCTTATAGGTTTGCCTATCTTCTTCACTCTGAGTTGTTTTATAATTATTGAATGCTGTCTTTTTGTTCTTCACTATTTTGGCCACTTCTGCAGAGTACCACAGTGGTTTCTTCCCTTTTTTGTTTTTGCTAACAAGTCGAATGCAATTGCCTGTGGCCTTCAATAATGCTTCCTTTAAATAATCCCATTTCTCATGGACTCCCTTTAAACTCCTCCAGTCTGATAATGACTCCTTCACACAAAGTCTCATTTTAGAAAAATCTGTTTTTTTAAAGTCTAAAACTTTTGTTTTTGTGTGGTGCGGCTCCATCCCTGTTCTTCTATTAAACCATACTGACTGGTGATCACTAGATCCCAAATTTTCACCTACAACAACGTCCGATACCAAACCTCCATTTGTGAGTATTAAATCCAATATGGCCTCTTTACGGGTCGGCTCCTCAACTACTTGTGTTAGAGATAATCCCAGTAGGGAGTTTAGAATATTTGTACTCCTGGTGCACCCAGCTGTTTTGGTTTTCCAGTTCACATCAGGAAGATTAAAGTCCCCCATGATAATAACTTCCCCCTTCATTGCCACTTTGGCTATTTCCTTACGCAGCAGATTATCTAGCTCGTCTACTTGTCCAGGGGGTCCATACGAGCTACTGTATGATTGCCAAATGTTAGCGTAACCCAAACTGACTATGTTCACCTCGCTCACTTTTATTTGGTTCGTTTTTATGTTGTTTTTCACATACAGGGCCACTCCTCCTCCTTTCCTACCTTCTCTGTCTTTTCTATATAAAGAGTACCCCGGTATTGTTATGTCCCAGTTATTTTTCTCACTGAACCATGTCTCAGTAACCGCCACTAAATCTACTTTTTCAGCTGCCATCATTGCCTCCAGTTCATTGATTTTATTGACTAAACTGCGAGCATTTATAGACACGACTGAGCTTGTCATTTTTTTCCCCCGCATGTTGCTTGCACCCTCCAATTTAGTTTTGAGGGACAATCAGGCAGATTGTTTTTTACTCTTTTGTCCCCCCCCCTCCTAGTTTAAATATTTCTTTGCGAAACCTTTGACTTCTCACTGAGAACATATGTTCCCCTATGAGTAAGATGCAAACCATCTTTTTTATACAGTTCCTTTCTGCTCCAATTAGAACTATCATGGGACACAAAGCCAAATCCTTGCTCTCGACACCATTCCTGAAGCCACAAATTAAATTCCCTATTGCGCATCTGCCTATCCTGAATGTTATGCACAGGCAAAACTTCAGAGAATGACGCTATGGCAATGATGACTTGCAATGAATGCATGTTTGTAGATTACATACACAGAATCAGAGGTTTATTTTTTGCCATCTCCAGGATTTCTGTACACCGAAGTTTGAACAAACTTGTACCGCTGTTATACGATAGAAAAATAAGGCGTCCAGGCCAAATATAAACACTCAAGGAGTAAAATAAATTATATATAAAATAAAATTTAAAGAAATAAGAGGAGCTTTTGTACTCGAAAATATATACTTGTCACAAACAAAACACTACTGAAATAAGTAGCAGTGAATCTTGGAATATTTCACTAGTAATGAAAAGATTTCACCAAGATTGCAGTAAAAGCGCTACATTCATCCTCTCACAAACACACAAATCAGTGCACATCAGTATACGGTTACAGCATTCTGATTGCAGGTATGCCCATGTCTGATACTAAGGAAGGTTATTTTAGGAAGAACACAGCAGGTATTGACATTTTTCCAGCACAAACTTTTAAGAGAACTAGTTCCAAAAATAGCAAACTATGCCCCAAAAAGTATTCATTAAGGCGCATCTAAAAAGGATTTAAATTTTAAAAAAATTACCACAAGCAAAAGCTACATTTAAAGGTGGATTTTGTTTTTACATTCTCCCGAGTACACTAACAAATTGCTTTCATAGTCATATACAGAGGCATTTATGTTTTAAAGAATGGCGATTATATTAAGGTTGTCCCACACCTATTACGTAATAGTCAGTATTACAGTAGCACACGCACCCCAGGTTCCCCTAAGCATGGAGTCGCATGCTTAGATGGATCTGCATATTAACCAAATGGCCCACATAAACAGGGTGACACTAGAGTAACAGATTACCATTCTCAACTTCTGTTTTACAGGTACAAGTCATTTGGAGTTTCAGTGAAATATCAGTCTGCTAATTAGGAATAGGTTCAAGTGTCAGAAGCAGATTTTGCCAATAATCACTGGAAGGGACCATTCTATAATTGCTTACTTTCTTGAATATCCCCTTCTTCCAGCATCTTAATCCACATCCAAGTTTGAAGTGCTTTTCATAAATGTTGCACCCTCGCGTTTCCTGCACTTTCCTTGCACATGCTTCGTCTTCACCCCTTTAAATCTAAGTCTAATGCCAGACTAACGCATTCTGAGCACACTGTGTCCGTGCACAATTGACGTACTTTCTGACTGATACTGTAGACACCACACGGTCTGTTTTTTTGACTGATGTAGATGGGAAATAAAATATATAAAATAAAAAATATTGATACAGGATATGAAAAACCATTTTGTCCGTCAAAAATGCAGTCCGTCTGACTACGTTCCATCACTCACACACAAAGCTACGCGGACGTGGCGCACTCTGTGCGTCCGTCCTAGCGGTTTGGCATTCTTACCTAAATTGCATCCGGTGCCACGTGCGTTGTGTGGACGTACTTCGTGTGTGGGTCTCTATTGATCATAATTTTATGCTACGACAGACATTAAAATGTGCAGCAACACTGACGTCATCACTGCATTCGTCTGACACGGGCCCAACTCTCTGGAAAGACCGTGATTTATAAAGCTTTATATAAATACACATTAGACCTTTGTTCTAGAGATTTATATTTAGCGCAGCAACAAACGATTATTTTCAAAATCGATTAAATACAAGTATAGAAGATATAAATCTGGAATAGATTTTGAAAAAACAAACAATAGTGCAGACCAAGCAAAACATTAAAAAAACGGTATCTGTAAAATCAAAAACAGGACACAAATATGCATATATCAGTGCCTAACTACACTTAAATCACCCAAAAGGTCTCTCCAGGATGTCCAGAACGCTTGAACTTTAACTTCCCTGGCGGTATTCCCGAGTGTGACTCAGGGTTAAATTTTGCTACCGCGAACGGTAACCCCGAGCCACACTCGGGCTGTATACTCATCGCATCCTGCGCTCCCTCGCTGTCCCCCACAGTGTGATCGCGGCGACTTGCTTCCTGTTAACGCTCCCTGCGAGTCACACGATGCAGGGGGCGGGACCAGGCAGCAAATTAGCAAACAGTAAAAAATATATATATATTATCCAACAGCATGACTTGCTCATGAACGGCCACTAGGTGGCACTAACAGATCAGAAACGGACCACACACATTCTAAGACTTGACTTCACTGTATATATGGTTTGAAGATCTGTTATTTGCACTGATTTCAGTGAGCTATTCCTAATTATTACAGGCTTACTATATAAAACAACACGTTTCCTTGAAGAAAAAAAAAAATTGAGATGCTTTTAGACACAAAATGTTTGAAAAAATTAGACAGCCAGGGAGGTTAACACCATGTTAAAAAAATATTTAACCCCTCCACTTTTTTCATTAAACAAAATTGCATAGGGTACTTAACCTCCCTATGTACATACGCAAGTTGCCTAACTCACGTACATTTAATTTATTTATTTATAAAGGATTTTACCAGGAAGGATACATTGAGATTTCTCTCGTTTTCAAGTATGTCCTGGGTACATAAGCGCCTTGTCAGAGTGATGTATTGCATGTGCGTGCCCAGCTCAAGCCCATGTCGGCTTTCTACCTGAATGATCAATGGTACATGGACTTAGATTTCAGCATGAAAGTGGCGTGAGAAGGAGGGGGGGGGGCGCTCCACACAGCCTAACCATCTTAATAAACTAAAGTGGTCAGGGTGCGTAGAGTGTCCCTTTCGAATTAATTTCATGAACAAACTGAGTAGGGGGGAGAAACTGGAGTTGGGAGTGAGTTTGGGCAAGAAAAAAAAGGACCCAGGTCTGGGAGGGAGTTTGGGGGGAAAGGACTAGACCAAAAGGAGGGAGGCAGGGAGGATAGTGTGGCTGCACATGACTCCAGTTTTAAGTAAAAATAAAACACCGGCAGCACTCTAGTTCTGTTACTGTTGCAAAAAAAGCAAAATTAAACTGGTTTTGTCTCCAATCAGCTCAGAAGTAGTGTCTGAAGTTATTAAGGCTTAATTCCGACAACTCGGAATCGTGTGTGTAGTACACTGATTAATCTGCAAACCGATTAATCGATAATGAGAGAGAATAGTTGAATAGTTTTCAACTATTCTCTCTCATTATCGATTAGTGGTCAGTTAATCTATTAGTTGTTTCAGCCCTAATTTATATGAATAGGAGGTTACAGATAAAACACATTAGGAATAAGGAAATATCAATCTCAATAGAATGTTAGCACCAGGTAATAGGCCAATGAATTAATAGGAAAAACTACAGAAGTGAATATTCATTGTTGCAATAAAATGCAACTAATCAAGAGTCACACTCGTCAGCAAGCTGACGCCTAAACTTTCACAATATATATTTTATTCCTATAAATAGATATGTATTAAAATAGACCCAAGACTAGGGTCAGACGAGTGCGTTTTCTACGGACTGATCGTCCGTGCAGTACGGACACACTTTTTGACAGAAGACGCAGTAGAGGCCACACAGTTTTTGTGACGACGTTATTTTTGACGGATGTAGGAGGGAAAATAAAAAAACATTTTGTCTGTCAAAAATGCTGGACGCATAAATGCAGTCCGTCTGACCACGTTCCATCACTCACACACAAAGCTATGCAGACATTGCGGGCGTGGTGCACTCCGCACATCCGTTCTAGCGGTATTACGGTCTTGCCTAACCTGCGTCCACACTTCTGTGCGGACGTACTTCGTGTGTGGGGTTCCATTTAACACAATTGTATGCTATCACGGACGTACATATGTGCGGCAACACGGACATGAACACTGCGCTCGTCTGACACGAGCCTAAAAGTAATTACATTTATTTGAAGGTCTTTGGACAGGAGCAAAGTCATGTTCATGACTGTAATACAAAAAATAAAAAAACAGTAATCTGAACAGTGCCTTCTATGCCTTGTCTGGTTCCTATGTTTGTAGTTCTGTGTTATTATTCCCCATTCTTTATTTAACCCCTTGCTGCTGGGGACCTCTCGGCAGCAAGGAGGTGCTCAAAGCTGCGGCTCTGAGGCCTTCCTTTGTCCAGCCTCCCATCTCAGCAGGCCGAGCTCATCATTGGCTGCAGCGGGAACGCCTGATTTCAGTGGCAGGACATCGGTGGGTATGGGGAGCCAGTGTAAGGAGCTATGCCAGCCTGCAGCTTTTAGGCGCACCTGACGCAAATACGTCGAAGCACGCCCCGCAGAGGGACCAAGTTAAATGCACTGCAGAAACTGCCAATGCTATATAAAATAATAAAATTAAAAACAACATGGATAAGAAAAGCCATTTTAGGTCAGGGGTCAGCAACCTTGACCTTCCAGCTGTTTTGGAACTGCATCTATGACAATATGCCAGTCATTAGCTGAGAATCATGAGAGATGTACAGTAATCTCCCAGTCGTTCGCGGACTCAGTGGTTCGCGGATTTTTTCCGCTTCCCACGTGGTAGTAGCATCCCGGCAGAGAAGCTGCTCCTGTGCGTCTCCGGGCGCACGATCGTGGCCAGGGCATTCCCTTCTCTCAGCATCGTTAGGAGAGAGGAAATGCCGAGGTTCCTGGATCCTCGGACCACGCTTGCAGGGGTGCACAGGAGTCTCGACATCTCCTCTCTCTGAATGATGCCGAGAGAAGGGAATGCCCTGGACGCGATCTTGATTCTGGAGATGCACAGGAGCAGCCATTCTGCCAGGAGGACGGCGGCTCCTGGGTCCTAACGCCACATGGCTGTGCTTTTTTATTTTAGCACAGCCACAATACGTGGGGGTTGTTGGAATTTCGGGGGATTACTGTAGTTCCAAAACATCTGGAGGGCCAAGGTTGGTGCTCAATGGTTTACGTGTTGTTTAGTAGCAAAGGATTTATTATTTACTTATTAACAACTGTGATTTTCATAAACCTATTTCAGAATTTGAATCATTACCAAAACTAGTTTACCAAGGCATTTACTCACTATACTATATTACTATAGAGGTCTATTCAGCCAGAATCAGGAGGGAGCCATTGCTGAAAATTTGCAATTGTTTACTTACAGGTGGAGGATTTGAAATGGAGACAAGCAAAAAAACCAATTACCAGCTGGATCCAAAAAAATGTTGGATTATTCCACACAAATCCACTTAACCGCATTATCTGGCACTTAAGCAATTGACAGACTACATAGAGCTCAGATAAAGGCCAGATAGAAGGAAAGGAAAACCAAGAGTGAAAACGCACCTGAGCCAGGGCTTGGGAACTAGAATCAATTTAGCCTTAGGCTCCTAAAACTTCATCCCTGGCTCTTAAAATACTAGATTATTTTAGGAAAACGTACAGATACAAATGAAGTTGGCTGCAAAGTTCTCTTACTGGCTCCTAAGTTTGATAAATATTTATAAACCTCTTAGATTGGAAGCTCTCGAGCAGGGTCCTCTCCCTACTGTTCTGAGTGTTTAACGTGTATTTATATTTGTTATTCTGCCTCACCCTTATACAGCGCTACAGAACTTGTTAGCGCTTCATAAAAACTTTAACTGTATCTGGCCTAAGCAGCCATCAAGAACAGTACTGAAGACAAGCAGGCATACCTGTGTTTCGTGAAGAATAACATTGAGGCATTGAACGGCTCTATTTATTAGCTCTTATTTAGTAGGAGGCAGATCTGAAATCATTCTGATTAAACCTATGGCCTCAGAATCAAGATCTCATTCCAAAATGAGTAAGAGCTGTGTAGCAATAGCTGCCACACCCTGTATTAATGAATATCCGTGCGTGAAATGTTTTGGCTTTTCAAATCTATTTTAGTGCAGCTGTTGACCTAGAAGAGAAATAGGTCTGCTAAAAAGATGGCAGAGGAGTTGCCGAATTCCTAACAGCAAAAGAAACGTGGCAAATGCCCTAAATGCCAGATACTAATCTGGTGTGCAGTGAACTCTATAGGGATAATTCACAAAGCGAACCGTCTACAGAAGGAAAACCTAACAACAATTCATTCATTTTCGTAACTACTGTTCATCTCTGCTGATACAGAATTGGTGAGAAGATACTGCAGACCCACCCTCTATCCTCAACTGAATTTGCTTGACGGGAGAAGAGCATTGCAGTAAGGTGGTTTACATTACTCGCACACATGACATACTAAGGCTGGCGGCACAATAGCAAACATTTTGCATCCGTCTGACCGTACTGTTTGCTGTCCGTCGTTGCTTTAGAAAGGAGTTACTGAAACCCACCACACGAAGCACCAGCGCACTTTTCACGGACGGGCAACGCATATAGCTACGGACGCGAAAACAACATGAACGTGAAAAAGCTAAACGGACGCAGAAACAACACCGCAGTGTATTTTCCTAGGGTGTGGAGACACCAGCCGTTACGGACGCACTTTATGCAGTACACACAATATCTCCCGTCAAAAAGTGCGTCCATAACGGACGCAGTACAGTATGCTCGTTTGCCGCCTCACTAAGGGAGTGTCGGGATGAAGTGGCATCTTAACAGTAGGAGAGCTTGTGAATTCAGGAATATGCTTTAGACCCCTGCGCACACAGAAACAGACCCTCCCATTCTTCCTTTCTGAGGCTGAACTCAACAAATTCTTCCGACCAAGTGCCAAGTCACCTTGTAGACCTCATTCCTGAGATTTGATGATCTATACATTCAAACACAGCAGAGTTGGACAAATCCAGGGGCCTGGGTAGCCACTGGCACCCAAATTTCCAGTTTATTTTACAGCAATCTAAAAGCAGTCTTTGACTGGCATCTAAACATCTAGTTGACTTCAGTGTTTCTTTTCCGGTCTCCTACATGTAAATATATCCAGCCCTGGTATGTATATATTTATATATATGAGGACTGTTGTGTGTCAGTGTGTGTCTGCCTTTGCAGTGGGTAAAAGGGGTGTCTGGCCATACATTTCAATACTATCATAAATTGGACAGGCTTTCAGCCAAAAGTTTATTTATTGGAAAGCTCATGGTTCCGGAGCATGACAAATGAAACCCCTGAAATCTGACCTCACTTCCTGGGATCGCTGTGACAAGATATGTCTAGGATGCTGTGGTGTTTGTGAATGAAGAAACAGAGCAACAAAGTCATTTGGCTGCAGTTTTACTAGAAAGGCACTGCCACTGCGGAGCAAAAATGAAAGAAAAAAAAAAATAGGTCTTGTGGAGAGCATTCGAGTAAGAAACAAAACACCTTGAGAATGGATGCTATTATACAAAATGGGGATGTCTGGAACACCGATTGATTTGAGGGAGCCGAGAAAGAAGGCTGTAAACTTATTTGAAACCCAAAACAGAGCGACTTCTAAACTGCAATGGATTGTTGTCTCCCCCCCCCCCGTCAAGTTCTTATAGATTAAAAAGTCACATGTCATACCCAACATCACTCTGTCTCATTTGACAGTGAAGCACCATATGTTTTAAGCATTACTTGGCCAACACATAGAAAAAGAAGAATTCCCCATTAAACAAATAGGATGTAATTCAATTCTTGTGTCCTGCGGCATGCCACCAGGAGGGAGTGACTGCATGTCATTGACATCACCACTGAGGGCCAACTGAACAATGCTACATGACTACAGTGTTACGGCTCCTCCCGCAGACCTTCATGACCTATGCGATAACCACCCGCTGATGGGATATCCCAGCAAGAGATAATTTGTTGATGAACTACAAAGTATTAATTCTGATTGAGACCAAGACAGGCTTGACAAATTTACATAAAATCATGGAGCTAAAGTCAAATATGCATTTTTTTAAGCCTGGGGATAGGTTGTATTTGTTAAATAAGAAATGTTCTACAGTGTGCGTTTATATGGATGAGAATATTTTATCACCGCCTACCACGAATTCTTAGCATCATACATCCCGTTTTAATAAAATTTAATGGCTGTCAAAATGACTTCAGAGTAAAACCATCTATACTTGCAGAGATATGGAATCACAAATTCTACAGCAAAGCCTGTAAATGAGATGCATTAATCTGAACACAAGTCACAAATTGCTGATCAAACAAGTCCTTCTTTAAAAGGTCAATGGGGTAGTAACAGTAAAAGGCCTGTTATAAGCTTACGAGTGATTTTCTAAGCACATGTCAATAGAGACATACTGGAATAGCAGTGTGTATGCTAATTAAAATAGAAAAGATTCAGGATAATTTTTATTACACACTGGTCTGATCTTATCTTGCGCAAAAAAAAAGTCACATACAGCAAAAGAAGTGGATTGTTCTTTCGGAAAGAAGCATGACCATTTCATCAGCTTCTCAGATTAGTACCAGCATAATATGTACCCCTGAATGTATCATTCGAGAGGAGCTTATATACATGTACAAAACACAATCTAATTACAGTCACTATAGCCAAAGGCACAAGAATAAAAAAAATTTATATATCTACATATTTATTTATTTATTAAGCGCCATCACATTCCGCAGCGCTGTACAAGGTGCAATGGGTAAAGACAGAACAATTGTACAATACATACAGGAGGCAGGTCCGTATCCCTGCCTGCAGATACAGGAGGACATGAGGGCCCTATTCCCGTGGTAATTTACAATCTAGATGGGTGAGGGGATTAGAAACAAGAGGGAGGGACTGCAGTGATGAGTTAATGCAGGGAGAGGTGAGGACTGTTTTTGGGTCGGTCGGATGTCTTGTTACAGAGTCAGGTGGTAGACTTCCCTAAACAGAAGCGTCTTTAGGGAGCGTTTAAAATGAAGCCAGATTTGGGGACAGTATACATATACACTAGCCGAGCATCCCTTATCCGGAATTCCAAAATATGAAATTTATTGAGTGCTGAGACGACACTGAAACTGGAAAATTCCACTCCGACAGAAACAAAAAAATATTAAAAATATTGTATGAAAATTACCTTCAGTCTATTTGTGTAAGGTGTATTTGAAACAAATTTGTTTCTTGTGTAGACCTGGGCCTCACCCATCCCCACCTCATTATATGCAAAAATTGCAAAGCAAAAATCTAAAAACCAAAACACTGTGTTCAAATGTCATTGCTCAACTTTATTATGAAAATGTACAAAACATTCCCAGGCATGAAATGCAAACATTGCAGAAATAAGATAATATGGTTGCGTTCAGCCATTGGAGACACTTCACTCAGGATGTCCCAGACAGGGGATTTTTTGGGGACTGGCTTTATGAAGTTGATCAGAGTCCCACGTACCTACCATTTCATTCTACTGGTGCCATACAGCGCCTGCAGAGATTTCGGTAGAGCGGTGCAGCACAGCTGCCTAGATTGGGATGAAGCTAGCAGTGTGTGGGGGCATAGCAGGCCCTGGGTTTCCCATTGGCGAGTATGCTGCGCCCACTCATGCACAGCCGGTGGGGACTTGCCTTTCCGGACTTTTGAAAAACGCAGATTAGTGGTACAAGCAGGCTGCTCGGGACATCCCTCCAATTCACAGTGAGGTGGCATAAGACCAAACATCAATTTCCAACCTTATTACTATTGATGTAGCACCATTCTTTTGAATGGAGCTAAACATTATAAAACAAGGAAGTAAAACAGCTAATTATTTAAGGAAAGAAAAACAAGACGTGCAGATGACCCTGCGCAGACCAGCATACAGTCTATATTTCCCATGTTCACTTTGCTTCACAGCTGTGTTAAAGCTGATTAAAACAGGGAAAAATGCCACGCAGGCGCAAAGTGCCAGCAACCAACCACTGGATGTCAATTGCATATTTCCTTCTCAGAACACAGCACTGACTAATGTCTGTACCCGCTTATTCACAAACTACAAGGGATGGGGAAGACACTCTCAATATTAGCACTGACAGAACATTTCACTCTAGACTAGTGTATTCCAACCCTGTCCTCAATACCCCCAACAGGTCAAGTTTGCCAGATATCTGAAGCACAGGTGATCTGATTTGCTGCTCAGTGATTGCAGGATTCAGTCTGCATTTCCATGGTGATCTGCAAAATCTGGCCTTGTTGAGGGTCCCGAGGACAGGTTTGGGAAACACTGCTCTAGACCCATACTGCAACAGCCCTTCATACAAAGGATATGTAGAATTATTACAAAGCCAACCGTAAAGGTTTCTTTTCACATTTACAGCACAAGCCCAGTTCACATGTGTACATGTACAAGCATACTTTTAAAGAGAAGACTTAATGTTAATTCATTATATTGTAGTTATTTCCCCCCTTTCTATGTGCACAGATCTGATTATACAAAAATGAGGTGTTGGATTTGGAAATACTACTTAGTTTCTATGAAGGCTTCTCCCTGGTTTCTAAGAAACTGGAGCCTGTTCGAAATCTGGCCTTAAAGATAAGTACTTCTTCCAAGGATGCCGTCACGAAGGCAGTCTCCAGTTGAAGTAGAATGGCAGCCAGTTTGCTTGAATAAAGACTGTTCCCAAAAAGGGACATTACTTTGACGGAAACCGCTTTCAGATTTTTCCTGTTTCTGTTATTTTTAAACAGTTCTGTTCAAAATCTCATTAAAAAGAATAAATGTATTTTTGACTGGCACATTAAAAGCACATACAGTATATATGTTATCAAAGTACCTTTACATAGATGTGAGTACTGATGTCCATATCTTACTCCATAGATTACACGCTTTAGCAGACATCAATTTTTCTTATACACTGAACAGATGAGATTTCACTACAAAATTGTATCAAGCATGAGGGTCCTTAGCTTAGAGGGATACTATTAGGCACTATGACCAGTAAATGTAATTTGAGTGGTCACAGTGAACTATAGGTCCTCAACTCTAACCCACCTTTCATGGGTAGGTGGGATTGTCACAGGTCTTTTCAATGGCTCTCCATGTTGAGTGCATTAAGGCTGGGTTCACACCTGCGTGTATTTTGACGCACGTAATACATGCGTTTTTTGACACGCATATCGCGCAAATGTAAAAAATGCGCACGACTGCGCATTGCAGCGCGTTCACGCTGCAGTCTATGGCTGTGAACGCGCTGCAATACGCCCCTGTCACGGAATGGCCCTGAGCGCTCCTTCCAGCGAGCCGCGTGACTAAAAACTCAGACAGTTTTAAAGATCATTTTTTCCTTTTATATTTCGGTTGTGCGTTTAAGTGTATGGACATTTTATTTCATGTCTAGATGTGGTTTTACTGGTGTGGTTTTTATTAGAGTGTGATGTATTAACATGTATCCTGTATTGTAGGAGGGCATTCAAGTCTGGACATGTCTGAGGGCATGACTGAGGGCATTCAAGTCTGAGGGCATGACTGAGGGCATTCAAGTCTGAGGGCATGTCTGAGGGCATTCAAGTCTGGACATGTCTGAGGGCATTCAAGTCTGGACATGTCTGAGGGCATTCAAGTCTGGACATGTCTGAGGGCATTCAAGTCTGGACATGTCTGAGGGCATTCAAGTCTGGACATGTCTGAGGGCATTCAAGTCTGGACATGTCTGAGGGCATTCAAGTCTGGACATGTCTGAGGGCATTCAAGTCTGGACATGTCTGAGGGCATTCAAGTCTGGACATGTCTGAGGGCATTCAAGTCTGGACATGTCTGAGGGCATTCAAGTCTGGACATGTCTGAGGGCATTCAAGTCTGGACATGTCTGAGGGCATTCAAGTCTGGACATGTCTGAGGGCATTCAAGTCTGGACATGTCTGAGGGCATTCAAGTCTGGACATGTCTGAGGGCATTCAAGTCTGGACATGTCTGAGGGCATTCAAGTCTGGACATGTCTGAGGGCATTCAAGTCTGGACATGTCTGAGGGCATTCAAGTCTGGACATGTCTGAGGGCATTCAAGTCTGGACATGTCTGAGGGCATTCAAGTCTGGACATGTCTTTGTGTAGGATCTGCCCAAACCCTTAATAAATCAGTTTCTGTTTTGAAGTCATAAAGCTTCGTCTGGTGAGTTCTTCCAGGGAATATCACATTGCACCTAGAAGGCACTCAGCGGCCTTCCACATCACGTCTATCCCAGGAAAAGGAGCCTCAAGTCAGCCCAGCAGCCACCTCCACACCAACAAGAGGTCGGTAGATCAGGCTGCTCGAGACGCCGAGTGCCGAGCCACTCGTTAGTCGGGCCGGATGCCATCAAGGGGGTCAGATAGGAGCAGGACCGCAGGCGGACACTCCATTCCGTCACAGCTCCAAAGAAGCTCCTGTACTTCTTTGGGCGTAGGACGTTTTACAGCGCGTTTCTGCGCGCTGTAAAACGTCCAGGTGTGAACGGGCCCCATAGGAAATCATGGGATTTCCAGGTTTAGGAGGAACGCGCTGTAAAACGCCCAGGTGTGAATGGGGCCTTAGAGTCATCGCATTGGCTGGATGCTCGCTTGGTAAACTATCAAAATTAAAAAGAAAAAAAAATATTTCCCAGGGCTGCCCAGAGAACCCAGCAAACTTTTGCACGAGGGACATGCATGTGGTTCACAGAGTCATAAAGTCCTGTTTTTGTTTTTTTAAAACAATCTAAAGAGATAAAACAGGAGGGGTATGTGGAGGGGATCAGGAGATGTTAATATTTAACCCAAGAGTATCTCTGTAAGATCATTTTAATCCTGTACTATGCATGTATATGTTGCTTCCCTTACAGTGTGAGTGTGTAGGGGGATCATCAACATAACCAGAATATTATGTAAATGTTTTTTTCAAGCACTCAAAAACCAAGACTTCCCATGTGTGTATTCCTTTGCACAACAATATTTTTTCCCATGAGAGAAAGCTTGGCTTTCAGGGGTCAAGTTCCAAATTTAACCATCAAATGCCACAGCATGGGTTGCTTGAGTTTAATAGAGTCCTCAGCCAGAACACGGATAATAAACTCGCTCAGAGTAATAGTCTAATACGCCCCATTCTGCCTCAACACAGTAAGAAATTGAGAAGCAATGTAGATTTTATACAGAAACTGCTCATTTAGGCTAGGGTCAGACTAACGCATTTTTCACGTTGTCCGTGAAAATGTGCGTTCGAAGAATGGACGTATTTTTTCACGGAATACGCAATAGCGGTCATACTATGCGCAGTTTCATCGTGATTTTGTACGGATCTTCAATAAACACTTTGTGCATCTGGACGTTATGTTGGCCGGACATTAGCAGCGTCTGACGTCTCCTAATCACGCACACACGCCGCTAGCGACGCAGCGCACTCTGTACGTCAGTACTAGTGGTTTAACGTTCTCGAAAAAATGCGTTCATTTTCCACTTGCGTTGCGCAGCCGACTTTTGTGCGACCGTACTTCGTATATTGGCGTCATTGCCCGTCATTTGCTGCTAGTGCGGCCGTGATTAAGTGCGCCTGCACGCGCGTTCGCACTGCCTCAGTCTGACCCTAGCCTTATTCGCTTGCTCGCAAATCTCCATTAAGTGACAGAACCATAAAATATAGTTTAAAAATAACAAAGTCACACTATATAAAAATGGTCATTAAAATGAAGTGTCGACTGTCTGGTGCTCCCTAGCTCCTGTCCGTGATAGTCCGAGGACTGGGACTTCCTCTGAAGTAGAAGACTTTCCTCTGCCTGTAAGGCTGTCAATCAGCTTGAGCTGGACACCCTTCTATGGTTTAGAATAGCAATGTACTGCTGCCCGTCCAGTGCCTCTCAATGAGTTTGCATTAACAGAGTGTATTTTGTTAAGCCCATTGCAACAACTACTGTAGGACCGGAGAGGAGCTGGTCACTAGCCATAGTTACAGGGGTACTCGAAAAAAGTTTTTTTTTTACTTTAAATAATTGGGCAAGTGCTGCTGACAGCTCGTCACCTTAACGCAGGGATATCTCCAGATCAAAGCTGGGGGGGGGGGGAAGTGGTCAGGATGAGTAGCTCATCCCTTTAAGTATCGGTCACAGCACTCATCACTGCATCATTGTAAAGGAATACCTCCCCCGAGTTTAAATAATAAAGCCTGCAGGGAGCGGTTTAGTATTTATCTTGCACATTTAGATTCGAGCAGCTACTCTAATAGTGGTCCGATGCAGCTACTTTAAAACCTATGTAACCACCAAACTCTGATCATTCTTTTCTACACTAATTTCAATAGAAGTTATGATTCTTCTCATGAAAGGCTTTGCAGTACTGGGACGTTCAGATTCTGTTACCGTTTGCTGGGCCGGTTATTTTGAATCCCATGCTCTGTGGCACTGCCGGCTTGTATTAAATATCCAGGCTGTTTCTGCCACTTTGAAGATGGTAACAGCATCATACATGAACATGGTCACCAGCTTCACGTGAAAGCATATTAGTAAATACTTATTTTTTTATATTCTTGCAAGCAATGTCTTTAAGCAGTTTCTGAATGATATTTTGCTACGGAATGTTAGCAAGCCCCAGCTTATGGAACAGTTGCACGGTAGAGAATAATTATATTTCTTTCTCATATCTTGCAGTGCTGAACTAAATTTCACATTTGGGGGCCAGGCAAATCTTTGACTATGGACCTGAGCCACAGAATGATCCAAAAAGAAAAAATAGAAGCTAGAGAGTACCTGGCTCCAGCATTTGTCAAGCCATAGATAAATAAGAAAAAGAAAGACAAGTCATTCTGGATTGCCCATTTAACCATTCTCTCACTACAAAGAAGGTGCAATGAAGACTCAGAAAGGACAAATAAATTACACACAGCAACAAAAAACAATGTAATTGCTGGCTGGGTGAACCACAAACAAGCATCCACTCCACCCACGACTCCCGTGCTGATAAAAATAGCCTCCAAAAAGGAGGCTGTGTGAGGAATGTTGATGGTTCCTACACTTCTAACAAAGCAATATGCTGACAATCAGCACCGTTTGTTGTCTGTCTATGCAGCATACCCCAACACCTATTCAGACAGTTACAGATTTTCGTGCGATCGGTGTCGCTAAGTGACAAAACCAGACAAGAGGATTATGGTGTTTTAGCAACCCACTCTTCCTTAAAAGCTACCTTGACGCAAGTACACAGGGGGGGGGGGGGCTTTGAAGAAATTCCAAACAACCTCCCTTAACTGAAAGAATCCTGATTTTCCTGAATACAGAGCTGAAAGTAACCCAATAGCAACATCTCCACACTCCATGAAAACCAATCTAGCCCTGCAAATTAATCCTATCCATGGAGCTGGTTTTAGCAGGAATGATCTGCTTCAGCCAGGGGCGCAAACAGCAATGCATTCATAAATAGAATTACACCAAGATTACTACACAATAGGTAACACATTATTCAGTATATTCACCAAACACACACAAAAAATTGCACACTCTGATACCGTTTGTAGCTCAAGAGATAAAGTTCATTTAGTAGAATTTCTTTCTGTTGCAAGTGTTACATGAGATAATTTTTTACATATATTTAGGTCAATAAAAAAGGTGCCGCTTTACACTTATATCCAAGTTGCATTGATGTATTCCTCCAACTTTGATTCAGGTTGAAATTCAGAAAATAGTGAATTCTGTTTAAAGGGACACTACTTACCCTGACACATTTATTGTTTTAAAATTGTCAAATGTTAAAAACACAAAAATAACCCCCAACCCCCATTTCTAAGGCTGTGGCATTATGAGCCTTTACTTCTAAAGCAATCAATACCACTGCACTAACTCAGCTTCTCATTTCCCACGCCGGGACCAAATGTGGAGGTGATGGAGCAATGCATTATTACTAGGGATGCACCGATACCACTTTTTTAAGACAGAGTACGAGTACCGATACTTTTTAAAAGTACTCACCGATATCTAGTACCGATACTTTTCTTTAATGTCATGTGACGCTTTCCAAAAAGAACAGATCATATAAAAATGCCCCCAGCTCACATGTATATATCCCCCCCCAAGATATATATATTCATACTGCCCCAGCTCATGGGATATGCTCCAGCTCATGGGATATTGCCCCCGCTCATGGGATATGCCCCCAGCTCACACATCCCCCCCCCGCACTCTCCGCGATGATACTTACCTTCCTGGGCGATGCCGGGAAAGTCTTTGCGCGTGCGCACTCTTTGGAAGGCCCTCCAGCCGCGATCACGTGGGACCATGTGATCGCGGCTGGTGGCCTTCCAACGAGCGCACGCGCGGAAACTTTCCCGGCGTCGCCCAGGAAGGTAAGTATGATCGTGGAGAGCTCCAGGTGCCTGTCCGATAACTCTATCGGCATTCGGACAGGCCCTGCAGCTGCTCAGTATTCATACTTACCTTCCTGAGCAAAGCCGGGAAAGTTTCTGCGCGTGCGCTCGTTGGAAGGCCCCCAGCCGCGATCACGTGGTCGCAGCTGGGGGCCTTCCAACGAGCGCACGCGCGGAGACTTTCCCGGCGTCGCTCAGGAAGGTAAGTATAAACAAAGTGAGCAGCTGCAGGGCCTGTCCGAATGCCGAGAGCATTCGGACAGCCGCCCCAGCCCCTCGGATGCCGGCTCAATGCCGGCTTCCGGTATCGGGGAAAATATCGGGGGGTACTGCACGAGTACCAAGTACTCCTGCAGTACCCGGTATCGGTACCAATACTAGTATCAGTGCAACCCTAATTATTACGCATTGGTTCATCTAATACAAAAGGTATCCCACAAGTGCGAGGAGAGCTGGGGTCTGCTAGTCCCCTATAATCCCATTCTTTGAATTACTAATACGCCCTGTTGACTTCTATGGGCCACCTTGGCCCCTCCCCACAGCCGGTGCCTGCGAGACGGCCTGAACTCAGGCTGTTCCCCTGCAGCCAATCACGCTCACTGCGCATCAGCTGCGTGGGTGGGCTGAAGGAAAGGCCCGCTGCAGCACCTGGCGACAGGGTATACTAGTACGCACCGTCAACGCTAACCCCGTCCTGGCGGAGGCCGCCTGGCGTTAAGGGGTTAAGGTGGCCAGGCTGTGAAAAGTGTCCCACTTACCGCAGTTTCACACCGACATCATGTCTATCCAAGTGCTTGTAGCTAGGGATGCACCGATACCGATACTAGTATCGGTATCGGGGCCGATATTGCCGTTTGCACGAGTACATCCCGCCGATACCGGAAGCCGGCGCTGGGCCGGCTTGCCGGTATCCGCGGGGCTGGGGAAGCTGGCCGCGTGCATGTAAAGCACGCGGCCAGCGTTCCCCTCCGGCGCGCCAAATACTCACCCTTCCTGAAGTTCCGGTCGCTGGGCAGTGATGCGTTCCCGCGGCCACTGGGCGCTCCTGTGACGCGGCCTCTCGGCTGGAGGCCGCGTCACAGATGCGCCGGTGGCCACGTGACCGCATCACTGCCCAGCGACCGGAACTTCAGGAAGGGTGAGTATTTGGCGCGCCGGAGGGGAACGCTGGCCGCGTGCTTTACATGCACACGGCCAGCGTTCGACCTGGGGGCCAATCCATGAGACCTGGGGGCCAATCCATGAGACCTGGGGGCCAATCCATGAGACCTGGGGGCCAATCCATGAGACCTGGGGGCCAATCCATGAGACCTGGGGGCAAATCCATGAGACCTGGGGGCAAATCCATGAGACCTGGGGGCAAATCCATGAGACCTGGGGGCAAATCCATGAGACCTGGGGGCAAATCCATGTGAGCTGGGGCAAACCCATGTGAGCTGGGGCAAACCCATGTGAGCTGGGGGCAAATCCATGAGACCTGGGGGCAAATCCATGAGACCTGGGGGCAAATCCATGAGACCTGGGGGCAAATCCATGAGACCTGGGGGCAAATCCATGAGACCTGGGGGCCAATCCATGTGAGCTGGGGCAAACCCATGAGACCTGGGGGCAAATCCATGAGACCTGGGGGCAAATCCATGAGACCTGGGGGCCAATCCATGTGAGCTGGGGCAAACCCATGAGACCTGGGGGCAAATCCATGAGACCTGGGGGCAAATCCATGAGACCTGGGGGCAAATCCATGAGACCTGGGGGCCAATCCATGAGACCTGGGGGCCAATCCATGAGACCTGGGGGCCAATCCATGAGACCTGGGGGCAAATCCATGAGACCTGGGGGCAAATCCATGAGACCTGGGGGACATATCCATCAGAGCTGGGGGCAAATCCATGAGACCTGGGGGCAAATCCATGAGACCTGGGGGCAAATCCATGAGACCTGGGGGCAAATCCATGAGACCTGGGGGCAAATCCATGAGACCTGGGGGCAAATCCATGAGACCTGGGGGCAAATCCATGAGACCTGGGGGCAAATCCATGAGACCTGGGGGCAAATCCATGAGACCTGGGGGCAAATCCATGAGACCTGGGGGCAAATCCATGAGACCTGGGGGCAAATCCATGAGACCTGGGGGCAAATCCATGAGACCTGGGGGCAAATCCATGAGACCTGGGGGCAAATCCATGAGACCTGGGGGCAAATCCATGAGACCTGGGGGCAAATCCATGAGACCTGGGGGCAAATCCATGAGACCTGGGGGCAAATCCATGAGACCTGGGGGCAAATCCATGAGACCTGGGGGCAAATCCATGAGACCTGGGGGCAAATCCATGAGACCTGGGGGCAAACCCATGTGAGCTGGGGCAAACCCATGTGAGCTGGGGCAAACCCATGTGAGCTGGGGGCAAACCCATGAGACCTGGGGGCAAATCCATGTGAGCTGCGGTCAATCTCATAAATTTTTATGAGGTCTGTTCCTATTGGAAAGCGTCACATGACATTAAATAAAAGTATCGGTACTCGGTATCGGTGAGTACTTTTAAAAAGTATCGGTACTCGTACTCGGTCTTAAAAAAGTGGTATCGGTGCATCCCTACTTGTAGCAGCTTTCATTCGAGGAGAAAGCAGAGGCGCGTTCAGTTGCTCAGCCGCTGCAAATGCTAAGTTAGCAACTTGCCACTGAATGCCGTTCTGCAGCTCAGCGCTGCTAACTTAGCACTTGTAGCCAAGTCGAGAGGTGCTGCGTGGTTAGCTGAGTGTAACGTAGGAAAGATGGCCACCTCCACGCAGCAAATAATCCAATAAGGAAATGTTCAGTTTGGCGTAGCAAAACACCAAATATTTATTGGAACACGGTAAACATTAACACTCTAAAGTGGTAATAAAATGGACACCAGTGGATTTTGCAGTAACAGCACCTTTCATTAAGCAATCTTCTGCCCTTTCACTTCCATATTAACACCCAAAGCATTCCGTGAGACGGCTGCAGCAAACCAAACTGCTGCGATGGAACAA
Source organism: Leptobrachium leishanense (assembly GCA_009667805.1). Taxonomy (NCBI): domain Eukaryota; kingdom Metazoa; phylum Chordata; class Amphibia; order Anura; family Megophryidae; genus Leptobrachium; species Leptobrachium leishanense. Next base: position 88,379,831 of record CM019064.1, on the reverse strand, counting down.
TTCAGCAGCTGCTGAGGAACTGAACTTCAGCTGCACAGGCAGCATCAATCTGGCCAGGAGGTCGTGTGCGAAAAGTACTCAAGTTAGCGGAGATACGCAATTTGTGTATGGTGGTACGAAAGTTACATATACTACGTAAATTATGTAAGAAAAAAAAAGGGGGGTAAAAGGAGGGAGTTTTTATTACATCCTTTCATGTAGACAAAACAAAAAATGAATCCGATTAAACAAAAAAATAAATCAGCTAACTAAGGCTAATGTCAGACAAACGCAGGCTGAACGCACTCTGCGTGCGTGCGTGCACAACGGACGGTCGTACTGCCGGAAGATACTGTAGACACCACACAATCAGTTTTTGTTGACGGTCATAGGAAAAAAAATAATGGAATTATGGAAAACAAAATTAATCTGAAAAATGTAAAAAAAATTGAAAAGGATATGAAAAGGCAGTTTGTGCGACAAGGTGCTGGACGTCGCAAAAGCTCTGCGTGTGACAAATCACTCACATAGAACGCTACGCGGACGTGGCGCAATCGGTGCGTCTGTCTAGCGGTTTTAAGTTCATGCCTAACTTGCGTCCGTTTGCCACGTGCGTTGTACGTGCGCACTTCGGTGCGCACGTACTTCGTGTGTGGGTCTCTACTATTGCTCATGATTCTATGCTACGACGGACATTAAACGGTGTGGCAACATGAACGTGATCACTGCGTTTGTCTGACGCCGGCCTAAATGATTATGAAAATAATTGCTAGTTGCAGCCCTACACCGCATAAACTTCCAAGAAGTGGCCCCCCCCACACTTGCTATGGCAACAAAATCTCTTAACCATATTAGGGTCCCTCCACTTATTTCACATGATTCTGACCTACAATTAAAATCGGACAGAGGGAACACTAAATTACTACAAATGTGGCACAATTTGACACGATTAAAGAATTATGTCTGAGAACGGGTTGGCCATTAAATATAGGGATAATTGTAACTAATGCTGTACGTTCAGGCTGAAGCTCCCATTCAGCAAAACACAGAAGTGCAGGACCGGAATAAATACACACAAGTATATTAATTCCTAAAAGAATCATTAGCTTGTTGTATATACTCCAACAACGAAGCATGTATTCTATTCTACCAAGTCAAAATGTGTGTAAAATTAGAGTTTAGGGAAAAAGATAGCTGCCATCCTTCTCACTATCCCCCACCCCCAGACAATGGCTGTAGGACAAACATACCCTGCCTATAGATCAAACTTTCTCACAGCCCTAAACTGTCTAGATGACAAGCAGACATACTGTATGTATGTAAAAGGATCGTGTTAGCAATATTCCAATTCTGCAATGGCTATTGTACATTATCCACATAAACTGTATCTGGATAAAAGGATTGTGTAAGCTACAAACTGTGTTGAGGAACCAGAGGGGTGATTATAAACGCTGCTCACCCCCCCCCCCATCCTATACCCCTCCCTGTTCCAGCTTATATCCTCTTTAACCCTTTCACTGCTGAGGACGTGTGGGGAATGTCCTCATTGACTCCTAAGGAAAGATAGGGGTGGAGATAAGGGTTCCTTTGAACCCAGAACTCCCGACTGTTGTCAGCTAGCAGGGTCATATTTGGCATCATTAGAAAGGCCAGAGCATGGCCTTTCCAATGATATCAAACATGACCATGTTTAAAAGTAAAGAAAAAAAATAATAATACAGAAAAGAAAAAAAGAATTTAAGACGTGAAATGGCTCAGCAGTGAAGGGGTTAAAAAAAGTCACTTAGCACTGAGGTCCCTCTCCAGATGTTCTTCAGGGATCTCTATGACTAGCACTCAAAGGTATGCCCCTCAATGAAAAGAGAGGCACGGCCAAATTCACTCCTCCCCCCCCCAGCTCCTGCAGGATGAGCACTTTTCAGTGCAAGCTAAGACAGCCGATATATGCTATTCTAAAAATACAGGTTTTGAGGGCTCTATAGGATGATTGGATAATTAAAGTGTAGGGCATTCCACAGGCCTAGAGCAGCTTTGGAGAAGTCTTGGAGGCAAGAGTGGAAACCGGGCAGAAAGAAGATTACCTGCAGGGCGATACAGAAAAGATGTACTGGTGAAGTAAAAAAGAGATATAAGGACGGTTAAAGTTACTGAGGGCTTTGAAAGTATGTGTCAGTATTAAAAAATGGGTCTTGGAAGGTACAGAGAGCCATTGTAAGGTCTGGCAATGGAGTATGAGGATCACTGGGTAAGAAAGATAAGCCAGTTCTGAGAAAGGGAGGAGCAGACATTGATTGAAAATAGGGATAGACCGATATATCGGTTTAGCCGATTATCGGTGCCGATATTCAGAAAATTACATTTTATTTGCCGATATTTGGACAAGTTGTCTCACTACAGCTGCGACACGCAAGATCCCACAGAACTGTGCGAATCTGAGGCTTCTCGCACATCAGGCTGTAAGCCCTCACTGCAGAATGACCCCTGCTCACTGACCGTATTGTGCATGAGCGTGATGGCAACAGAAATGGGGCTTCCATCCCATCTGACAGGGAATTCCCTATACAGGAGATGCAGGGTCTATTTCCTACAGCAGGGTCCAGCAACCTAGGACCTCCAGATGTTTTGGAACTGGATTTCCCATGAGGCTCCAAGAACCTAATGCGAAGATGAACATCATAGCAGATGTAATTCCAAAACAAGGGGCAATATAACAAAGTGACTGCTTAACCAGAGCTGCAATATAACTTTGTAATATAACCCTTGGAGGGCCAAGGTTGCTGAACCCCCTACATACAGGATCATATGAGGCATCTTTAAAAAAGCCAAAGACACCGTCTGATTGTAAAAAATAAAAAAGATTAAATAAAAATTCTTATTAAATTGAATAAATGAAGTGGACATGGTGCAATGTTTACATGTTAAACACATTGGTCTATATTACAATCTTTGCGTAAAAACGGTCGCGCAAAGCATGAAGTTTTGCGCCAAGCGTTAGCGTGCGCAAATCACCGCTGGAATTGCAATCCTCGCGCGTTTTTGACCCGATCAATAACAGGCGTAAACCGGACGCGCCCAGATGCTCGCGCAGTACCGTTGCGCGCAGAAATCAGTGTGCTGTCATTTTTTTTCACGCAATTCAGCCAATCAGAATTAAGAACCACAACCACAAGTCAATCTGAGCATATATGCTGCAGCAATAATACATGCACGCACAACTTCTCCATTTTATTGGTTTGGGTAGGTGTAGAATGTGTAACTATACTTTGCTGCCTTTTATTTTATTTTTTGGGCTGGTTTATTTGGTTTTGGCCAGGACGTTCAGATTTGCCGTTACCACCAGCTTTTAGGAGTTGCTAAAATTATACGCGCAAACGCTGTGCGTTACAAACTGCGCATAGATTGTAATACCATCCGCGTACCAGCGCGCAAAAGCGTTTGTGTGCACAATGTTAAGTATAGATCGTGCGACGTACAGTAAGCTCACGCAGGGTTCGCAGGTTCACCGGCGGTAGACGATTACGTGCGTTTGTTGCGCATGTAATATGGCATTCGGCGTAAAGGGTTTTGCCCCTCGCGTTAAATGTTTTTTTGCACCGGTGGAAACATTTGCACGAAGATTGTTGTTTAGGCCATTGAGTTCATGGCATAGTCAGATTTGTGCTGTTTTTTTTCAGAACTTTAAATTTACAGAATATTGGCACCAAATATCAGCTATCGGCCAGAAAAGCTGCCGATAATCTGTATCGGCCCTGAAAAAAATGATATTGGTCTATCCCTAATTGAAAAGCTTCATGACCATTTCCTGACACTAAAACGTTCAAATTGTAAAATGTTTACATGAAGCTAGGGCTGAAACAACTAATCGATTAATCGACAACTAATCGATGATTAAAATAGTTGTCAACTATTTTAATCATTGATTAATCGTCCTGTGTACTGCACACACTGTTTAGAGTCAGACTGAGTTAATCGTAAATAACCTCAGCGTCGGAGCTGATTGGAGAAGACGCGCCGCTGCTTTACTAGGTATGATTTAGTTCTAGGGTTATGTCAGACACAACCAGTTTTTTTTTTTTCCCCGTTTACAACAGTAGCAGAACTAGAACACAAACCATAGGATACTGCCACTGGGTGAAGGAGCTGTATGCCTGTGTTTTATCCTTCCTTGAAGCTGGATTCCTGTGCCACCACCCCACCCTCCCTGCCACACCCTCTTTGGTCGGGAACTGCCATTCCCTCTCTTTGGTCTGGTCCCTTTCCTCAAACTCCCTCCCACGCCGAACTTGCCCGGCAGCATCGTCTTCGCTGCTCGCTGGCCAGGCGCCAAGTGTTGAAGGGAATTGCGGCGTCACGTGAGATGCCGGTGGCGGAGTCCAGCACGATGACGCGGCGCTGCCGGGTTTAAAACCACAGGCAATCTATGTTCTCATTGCCCTGACGTGGTTTCTCATATGCTCTCAGTGCTGCTTATACTTTGTATATTCTTTGAATTACTCTCAGGCACTATTGACCCTGGCAACGACTGCCATACTCTCTGGTATACTGACCCCTGGCTACGATTGACATACTCTCTGTATCCCTGTGTATACTCCTGTATATTTGTTACTTTATACTAGCATAGGCCATAGGGTATAGGGTATTGTCGCTTACCGACCATTTCAAAGGATCGGAGGGAAAGGATTGACGTGCTGCGTACAAGGATCAGATACTGACTTCTTGGAGGAAACATGACACACACTCAGATCCGGTCTTTTGTCCATACCCACTCCCTCTCGCACTCAGGTCCAGTAACTTGAGCAAAGTCACTCCCTTCCACCTCAAGTCCCTCCTCCCACTCAATTTGTTCACAAAATTATTTAAAAAGGAACACACTACGCACCCTGACTACTTTAGCTTATTAACCCCCGACTTCATGCTGATATCATCATCTATGACCAAGTGCTTGTAGCCGCGTTCATTTGAGAAGGCAAACATGGGCTTAAGCTGCGCATGCAGCATCAACCCATCCTTCTGACCAAGCACTCGGCATACCTTGTGTGAAAAGTACGCAAGATACGCAATTTGCGTATGTACGTACGAAAGTTATGTACACTACGCAAATTGCTTATGAAAAAAGGGGGAGGGGTTGTGTTTACTTATTTTTTTACATAAAATTCCTTTAAAGTAAACAATTTTTTTTTATCCGATGAATCGAAAAAAAAAAAAAATAGACCAACTAATCGATTATGAGAATAATCGTTAGTTGCAGCCCTACATGAAACAAAAAGGTTTATCCATGAGTGCACTTGTTCAGCTTTGAAAGAGGGTCTAAGAGGGGATATGAGTGTCTTGTTCAACTACAATATAAACAGCTGTGTGGTGAGCGGCTCATGAACAGGACTTTACAAATGACACAAGCTCATCCACAAAGGAACAGAGATTTGAATAACAGCAATAGTTTTACAATAAGAAATGTATGCACATATAAAATAAATGTCTGTCTAATCATGTGGATTTATCCAATTGAAGAAAAACAAACACCTAGAAGCTTTTCTGGTAAAGTGTTATATAAATGAACAAAATTAAAATATTCTATGCATTGCTTGCGGATCCAAAGTGCAGCCAGCCGGTTCGGTTCCTCAGCTGCTGCAAGTGCGAAGTTATCAACTTCTTAGTCACAGCCAAAGCTTTCAGTGAGACTGCTGCAGAAAACTGAACTGCCGCACTGTGGCAATTTAGCAGCTGCTGAGGAACTGAACAGGCCAGATTTCCATTACAGAATCCAGATGGATCCCCCTTTCCTTCAGGTGCAGCTGGAAAACAGTCCAAGTAATTTTTTTTTGCCTCCTTTTGTATCAAATGCAGTAGTGGGATTTGTGGCAGGGAACTTGATTGGCATTAGTCTTTTCAGCATACATTGCTATATTACTAAAGGACTATAGTAGATTTGAAATCATGGTCATTGAGCATCTGTCACTCGAAAAATGAAATCGGATGGGCTGCACCTGGTCAGACCTCAAGATGGATGTTGCAACTCCTACAATAGAACTGTCTAGTTTAGGGGTGTCAAACTCATTCGTTATCAGGACCTGTAAGGGATTCCGGCAGGGCCGAATTGCCCACTGAAGCAAAAATGGAGGGACAAAAACATACAATTTATTTACCCATGCACAAACTAAGATGACCCTAACAATTTCACCGATGGCTATGGGCCCCATCATAAACATATTAGGTATGTCCCAATCTGCCTATTTGAGCCACCGATCCAAGTCGAGCAACAATTGGTATCAGCCCATACAAAGTCCTGATCCAATACTGCACGACCCCCAACTTGGACGCTAAGGAATTCCGAGGCTTCTGATTTTACAGAGCTGACAGCGGTTACTGAAAGCTGTGTAGCATGATTTCTTCACGCAGCTTTTGGCGACCACTATAATACGGCCCATACTCACACAGGCAAAGTACAACAGCCGATGGCTCTATGCGCACCCAATGAAAGCCGGCAGGGAAGGAGAAGTGGTGAATGCAGAGGCTTCACAGCATGGCATGCCACAGACTCTGATCAAATAGACTTCAAAAACTCGATCAACAAAAAATTGCATGAATCCTTAGGATAGTTTGGGATGTTGCTAAAACATAAATACACTAACCCTGAAATAATGGGAGATGATTTCAGACAGGCAAGGAGCACTTGAACGACTCCTCCGATTGGAGAGGATTCAGGCAGGAACTTGCACAGCGTCAGCAGAACGCAAACAGGCTAAAAGAAGCTTGAATTTTCAGACAGCTAATTGCATTGCAGCATGGTGGCAGCGGGACAGTATTGTGGACCCCATCAGGCCTGTGGACTGTATGTTTGACAGCCCTGGTCTAGTTCAGCCCCCCCCCCCATTTTCATTGCATATTTTCAACGGTTATCCATACAAAACCCATATTTAAAAGGGACACTACTTATGCTGTCCACTTTAAAGTGGTCAGGATATGAGACGAGCCCCGCCCCCGCTCCCATAATCTGTTGAAATCGTGGGGTGAAGTGGAGGAGTTTCCTCCAGACCGTGCCGCATCTCAGCGGTCAGGATTTTTTAATTTCTCAGAAATAGGTCTTCACGGTTCTTTGCTATTTTCTGCAAAATCTGTATGTTATGTACATTAATTCTGTAGCGAACGTTAAAAAAAAAACCTGTGACCATGATGAACTCTTGTTTACCCCAAAGTGCTGTACACAGTTTTTGATAAAAAATAAAAAAAAAAACTCAAGTGCTCATTAGTTTTTAAGTGTGGCTCAAGATAAAAAGCAGTGTATTTAACAAATATGAAGCCATCACAATCTGTGTGTGCGTGAAGACGATACAGACCAGACAATACGTGGATGTGAACAAATGAACGGAAACACCTAACATTTATATGAAAACCGGGCGGGGGGGTAATAGAACTCTTCCTTAAAAACCACTACGAGCAGTCTTGGAATGCCGTAATGCAAGTTCTGAACGGAGTCTGGCTCGACATTTCATCATGCTTCAAAAATAAAAAAAAGTCTCAGCTATTCTGATGGATGGAGGAGGACAGCCACTACGCACTCTGGCATCCAGGCACTCCCACAAGGGTTAAATAGATGCCATTATAATTACCTGCAAACAATATAGGCAAAGCACTACAATGATGACAGGATCATATGTTGTCATGGTGCTTGGACTTTCAAGTTCTGCTTTACTACTAATGAAGTCAGAGTCTGCCTACTACCCTCAAGACACCAGAAGAGAGACGCTTCGCACAATCTTCTCTAAGTTAAATGTCAGTGGGGATGGCTATTCTACTTAATGCACCACTAGCCAAGCACTCCCCTCTCTGCAGTCTCCAGGTAATCAATTCCCATATAGACTGTAACATCCCTTGGGTATAGGGTCCTCCAATCCTGTATAATATTTGTCAAATACATTTGAGCAGCACATAACTTATGTTCTAATGTATAATTTCCTAGTCTACTTTTCTTTTACTGCCCTGCAGAATCTTCTGGCACAATATAAACCATAATAATAAATAATCATAATGGCCAGTGTAAACATGCATGCGATTGTGGCTTGAGATTGTGCAAGTTTTATAAAATGATGTGTGAGAAAATGTCTAGAAGCTAGTTTGGTATGGCACTGTGAGGGAGGATGCCCATGTATGGCTGTATGTTAATTAGATTTGTGTGAATACGTATAATTAATTTTTCTGTTTGCCAAGAAAATTTGGCCTGGTCTCTTGAGTTTTAGCAAGTCCTGCAAAACAATGCAGAGTTCTTTCTGGATATGCAGAGTAGATCAACTTATAATAATGATGATGTAATACCAAGGATTCCCAGATCCAAGCGGTCTGTGGGGGAATAAAAGACTGACGTGGGAATTAAGTCTGCATTATCCAATTTTTATTTATATTTCTTTGCTGCATATCAATCAACACCACTAACAAATCACTAACACTGCATATATCCGGTTTCCAGTAATAATGGCAGTGCAGGCTCTGGGTTGACAGCATGCTACACTAGCAAAATAAAGCACTTTAATATCCAATAATCAGAATACACAGAGCTAGCATTTTAACTATAAAACTGTAGTATGCCTTAAAGGGACACTCTAGGCAACATGACCACCTAAGCTATTTTAGGTGGTCATGATGCCCGGAGTATCCTGCCCTCTGTCTCCCCTCCCTCCGCTCGGCAGTTCAGCTGAAAACAGCTGAGAGAGGCGGAGGAGTTTACTCAGCCCTCCCAGCTGTCAGTCAGCAGAGCGGGAATCATATTTCCCGCTTCTGCCGACTTTTGCCGAGTAGGAGACGTCATCGCGCTTTCAGCGCGATGACGTCTCCAACTCACCGCAGAAGCTGGCGGCTCCCTCTGAGGGTTAGTGTTGCGCGCATCCTCTTGCGCTGGCTTATGTGAGAGGCGCGCATGCGTGCTTCTCACGTAAACCAGAAGCATCAAGAAGGACGGGAGCGGAAGAGGAGGGAAGGGAGTATAAAAAAAAAAAAAAAAAAAAACCACTGGAAAGAAGTGGATTTTAGGGTAAGTATTACAGTTACAAATAAATAAATAAAAACTAAAGATTTATTAAGGGAATAGGGATAGGTTAGGATAAAAAAAACGGGGGGGGGGGTGATTTTTTGAGTAGAGTGTACCTTTAATGTTTATTATGTTACATTTTCAATATACACTGCACTCTCAGTCAAGCTCCTGCTGTGGTTGTGAAATGGGTATAGGAGAGTATCAAACAAAGCAAGGTCAGTGTGGTATACCACTTAAAAAGGGACACTTTCTGCCAGATATCTCAAACTCCAGCCCCTCAGTTGTTGATTTCCTACAATTTCCAGAATCCATAGCCAGAGACGCATAGGAGCTGTAGTTCAAAAACATCTGGGAGGTCCAGAGTTTGAAATCCCTGGTTTACACATTATGTCAATTCATTTTAAATTGTGACACCTTAGTGACCCACCGCCCAGGAGGTGCGCGCCTGGAAAGTTGTCACTCAAGTTGGGCTGATCAACCTTACAGGATTTAGGTCAGCAGTGTACCATCTTCTTGACCAGCCAATATGCTCAGAATGACCCTCGAGTGAGTATCCAGCCCCCTGCCTATTTTGGCACAGCACTGCTATAGGAAGTAACAAGAGCTGTCAGCACGGACTGTGATGAAGGTAGGCATTAACCTCCCTGGCGGTCTGACTTTTGTCAGAATTCCTAGTAACAATGCATCCCAATATTAATTTTTTTGGCCCCCTGGTGGTTATCCTGACTGTGGCTCGGGGTTAAATTCCTATGCTGGAAGCAGTAACCCCGAGACACACTCGGGATGCTGCTGGATAAATCACCTGGCCCTGCGCTTCATCGATGTCCCCCGCAGTCTCCTCCAGCGATCTCAACCTCATACTTCCTGGTTCCCTTCTCGCGAGAAGGAAACCAGGAAGCATGAGGTCGCAATCGCCGGAGGCGACTGCGGTGATCAGCGAGGGAGCGGTGATGTATGCAGCCCGAGTGTGGCTCTGGGTTAACGCTTTCAGCGGTGAAATTTAACCCCGAGACACACTCGGGATAACCGTCAGGGGGGTTAAGGGACATGCTCCGGCAGTGGTTCCCATCCTTGATCCTTAGATAGCCCTAACAAGCCAGGTTTGCCACATATCTGAAGCACAAACCAAGCAGGTGGTATGATTTGCTGCTCAGTGATTGCAGTGTTCATTCTACATTTCCGAAGGAAATTCTTAAAACCTGGCCTCTAAGGGGAACTTGAGGACCAGGCTGGGAACCACTGCTCTAGGTCAAATAAAAACGTGTTTGACAGGGGGTCCGGAAGGGATAATATCACCATCCCATAGTTTTAACCCTAGAGTGTCCCTATAAGATAAACCCACAAAGACAGGAGTGATAGAAAAGCCTCTTAGAATGCCACTTCACGACAGAATTTATGTAAATTGTGTGTGTGTCTTCTTTTAAATCCTGGCTGTGAATCCTACATCAAACTATTCACCGATTATAAACATGGACAGTAGTCTGAAGGAAAATTAAAGTGTTTGTATTCATAAATATTATGCCTGCAAACATTGCTTTGGTCATTACTGAAATATTTCATATGGAACTCTAACCCCCCCCCCCCCCCATTAAAATAAAAACATTAAATACTTAAAAACTTTTTCAGGGATGGAATTTCATTGCAATTCCAGCCAAATTAAAAACTTCTGGAAGACTTCAATTTCGGCAATTCAGTTTTCAGTTGTATATGCCATTTACCGGCAGTCAGAGCAGCTAACCGGGAAAGACATCACTTAGGCTGGGTTCATACCTGTGCGTTTTTTGACGTGTGTAATACACGCGTTTTTTTGACGCACGTATCGCGCAAATGTAAAAAACGTGCGAACTGCAGCGCGTTCAGCTGCAGTCTATAGGCTGCGAATGCGCTGCAATACGTCACAAAGAAGCTCCTGTACTTACACGCTGTAAAACGTCCAGGTGTGAACGGGCCCCATAGGAAATCATGGGATTTCCGTGTTTAGGCATTTTACAGCGCACAGGAACGTGCTGTAAAACGCCCAGGTGTGAACGGGGCCTCAGGCACAGAAAAGTGAGTCGAGGAAGCTGTGACTTTCTGCGATATTCCACAGGTCACAGACCATTGCAACTACATGTGCCAGAAGTCAAAATAATAAAAGAACGATATCTATCACCAGAGCGTTTTGCGAAAGTATTTGATGCTACCTGGTTTCATTGGAGTGCGTTCCTTTCCTCCTCAGCCTTTACTGTTTGGCTAGGGAACGCCCCGCCTATATTGGAGACCTCGGTGTAAGTGCGTCTGTTTGTTGCCTCTGTGCCCTGGGGTCCCTGACTGTTGACCTCCGACACTATCTGATGAAAGCATCTCATGTCTCTTTCCTCTAATTTACTCTTTATCTACCTTCTCATTTTTATTTTTTTTCTTCTTTCTGCTCTTATTAGTACTTCTTTTTGATGTAATAGCATACTACGAATTAGCCCAGAAGTGTTTTTATTTCACATACAGGGTTATTCAGAGAGAGTGAAAAGCAGGAGAATGAAAAATTCTGGGTCAAAATAGCCAAACCAGAAAAATTCTCCCAAATCGGCTATTTTGACCTAGAATTTTTCATTCTCCAGTCATTCTCCTGCTTTTCACGCTCTCTGAATAACCCTGATAGTGTGTCCCGCGGGACACTGCTTTCTGTATGTATACTCGCTCTACTTGACCGAGTAGGGAGTCTGCCTGAGAAGTTGAAAAGGCCTCCCTCCTCTATGCAACATCCCTCAGATGCATAAGTTACATAGAGGACCAGCGGAATCGGATGTTTTTTAACCATCCTCCATTCATTCAACACTGATTCAATTTCTCGGTTTTACTACCAAGTTTGTTTTGTTTAAGTGTTATGTGACGTGACTGATCTGAAGTGCATTTAATCTAATACTTGCTGTATTGCTATGCCTTAATCATCATGCCTTGTTTCATTTTGCCTATTACTTTAATAAAAAATTTATATTACAAAAAAAAAAAGATGGCAACACAAAGCAGAAAGCTTTTGGTTGTCTTCTACCGATATCTGAAATATTCCAAAATCTAAAATAAATCTTTACAGCCAACGCTACACCATAAGTGGAAAATTCCATACCCGACTCTCATGTGATATAGAACAAAAATATAAAAAGATTGTATAAAATAAATTACTCTCAGACTGGATGTATGAGGAATATATGAAACAAATTAAATTTGATGCTTGGATTTGGGTCCCATTTCCAAGACCTCATTTTTATATGCAAATTTACAAAAACCTGAAGAATGAAAAAAAAAAATCCAAATTCCAAGGCACTTCTGGATCCAAGCATTCCACATAAGGGATACTCAACCAGTGAATGCAAAAACAAAATACAATGAATAAAGATCCATTTGTGATCTACCCAGACCAGGCAGTGACTCAGCCAATCGAGTTATCCAATACAATTTTTTTTAAGAGCCCTCTTGAAAAAGCCGTTTAGGCGTTTTAGACTGGACGAAAGGAAATTCAGCCTAAAGCATAGGAAAGGTTATTTTACAGTGAGAACAATCAAGCTGTGGAATTCTCTGCCTGTTGAAGTGGTTGGATCAGAGTTTGCACAGACTAATAACACCTTGCCACCCCCAGACGTACTATGCCGCCCGGGCGGTGAGAGGGCCTTGAAGACGCAGGGCGTACAGGTACGCCCCGCTGTCTTCAAGGGGCCGCCTCGGCCCCTCCCCGCAGCCTGCTCGCATCCTTGGCTGCAGGGGCAGCCTGAACTCAGGCTTCCCCCCCTGCAGCCAATGAATGACGCGCATCGGCTGCAGGACAGGCTACAATCTGCGGCTCGCAACGGCACCTGCCGGTGAGGTGTGAGCCACACCCAACAGAAAACGCCCACCCATCATTAAGGGGTTATATAACAACTAGGCAACTTCCTGCTTAAACAAAATATTAAGGCCCCGTTCACACCTAGACGTTTTAAAGCGCGGTCGTGCGTGCTTTAAAACGCATGAACGGGGAAATCCCATTGTTTTCAATGGGACCCGTTCACACCTGGGCGTTTTAAAGCGCGCAGGAGCACGCTTTAAAACGTCCTGCGCCCAAAGAAGTCAGGGAGCTTCTTTTCGGGCATACAGCAGCGCGTTCGCGTCCATAGACATAGCCGTGAACTCGCTGCAATGAACGTTCATGTGGTTTTTTGTATGCGCGAACGCACGTAAAAAAAAAAACAGCGCATTGCGCGAAGCAGCGCTACGCCCAAGTGTGGACCCGGCCTAAGGGTTACAATATTTAATATGTGATAATGGCTTCTTGATCCATGAAGAATCCGACTGTTATTGGACTGGACGGAATTTTTCCCCAGTATGTTGCATATTCGGCGAGCACTTCAGACTGGGGTTTTTGCCTTCTTTTGGATAAACAGCAGTAGGTGATGTGGGAAAGCCTGAACTTGATGGACGCACGTTGTTTCTTCAGTTTATGTAACACTACTCCTTGACTTGGGATCAAGTCTCCTAAGTAGACAACCTATAACCAAACCAGGAAGAAGAAAAAATATAGTTGCAGTGCCCTAAATATATTAATTTCCATAAATGAGAATAGCTGCTTCAGTCTTTAGCAGCACTTCTAAAGTGCTAAGAAGCAATACTCTGGCTTCAAGCAGCTCTGGAACCAGGTTTCACAGCTGCTAGATGGTCATTCTCCATCCCAGTAACCACACGGAAGAAGTAGCAAGGATTTCGGAACGCAAAGCTATCTGGCGACTAGGGTTGCACCGATACTAGTATCGGTGCGACTAGGGTTGCACCGATACTAGTATCGGTACGACTAGGGTTGCACCGATACTAGTATCGGTACGACTAGGGTTGCACCGATACTAGTATCGGTATCGGTGCCGATACCGGGTACTGCAGGAGTACTTGGTACTCCTGCAGTACCCCCCGATATCGGAAGCCGGCATTGAGCCGGCATCGAGGGTCTGGGGCGGCTGTCCGAATGCTCTATCGGCATTCGGACAGGCCCTGCAGCTGCTCTCCGCGATACTTACCTTCCTGGGCGCCGCCGGGAAAGTCTTTGCGCGTTGCGCTCGTTGGAAGGCCCCCAGCCGCGATCACGTGGGACCATGTGATCGCGGCTGGGTTCCTTCCAACGAGCGCACGCGCCAAAGCTTTCCCGGCGTTGCCCAGGAAGGTAAGTATGAACGCGGTGAGCAGCTGCAGGGCCTGTCCGAATGCCGATAGAGCATTCGGACAGGCACCTGGAGCTCTCCCCGATGATACTTACCTTCCTGGGCGACCCCGGGAAAGCTTCCCCGCGTGCGTCGTTGGAAGGTCCCCAGCCGCGATCACATGGTCCCACGTGATCGCGGCTGGGGGTCTTCCAACGAGCGCAACGCACGAAGACTTTCCCAGCGGCGCCCAGGAAGGTAAGTATCGCGGAGAGTTCCAGGTGAGCTGGGGGGGGGGCAATCCACGGGCTGGGGCACTATCCCACGTGCTGGGGCACTATCCCACGTGCTGGGGCAGTATCCCACGTGCTGGGGCAGTATCCATGAGCTGGGGCAGTATCCATGAGCTGGGGGCATTTTTATAGGAGGTCTGTTTTTATTGGAAAGCGTCACATGACATAAAAAAGTATCGGTACTCGGTATCGGCGAGTACTTGAAGAAAAGTATCGGTACTCGGTCTTAAAAAAAAAGTGGTATCGGTGCATCCCTAGACCCATTCCACACTGTATATCTGCAAAGCAAAACTTCCCACCCAACTTTGTCATATGTCAGCAATACAAAAATTCCCCTTTGCACCTCTCTGCTACTACAGAGACATGGTCAGTGAGGGCGATAGCTTTTACAGCAAAGCATCAAAGTACAACAATTGCTCTATGTGCAGTCCCAGCAGTTGTAGCAATTTGCGCTCCTACGGGCCTTGCGGTGTGCCTGCGTACAGCGATGGATGAGAACTGCGCATGAATACACATTTGATCACTGTCTGAGACAGCTCACTAACATGGGTGGTCTCAGAGTGGGTGACATTAGCTCCCTCTCTGCACGCTGATGTCACTAGTGACCAGCAGTTCAATATCCCAGCTAACAGTGACACTAGAGGGGGTGTCGAGGAAACTCCTCTGCTTCACTATAACCCGGTAGCAGGGAGCACCCCTCACATCCTGGCCACTATCAAAAGATACAGCAGTCAGGATGACTAGTGTGTCTTTCATACTCTGACCAAACTCCCCCCATCCTCACAGAAAAAGATCCCTGTACCTCTCATCCTCTCGCCAGCAGCAGAGTGAGAATGGAAACAAATAGTTCCCAGTCTCCTTGTGCAATTTCTCTGTGGCGCTGTGTGATCTCACAAGAGCAAGCTCGTGGCCGGGACATGCAGCGCTCCATGAAGTCCTATGGACTGGCACACTCGGCAAGTATCAGCCAGTGCTGGACTTCGTTCGGAGGCTAGGCGCTTAAAGTGCCAACCCCAGAAAAGGCAAGCTTGTGTCAAGCTTGGGATAGGGACCTTATTCGGGTGCAAAGGCAGCCAACTTCAGTGAGACAAGAAGGTTAATGGCTAATCAAGTAAGTCACAAAGTTTGCATGATGTGTGTGCCTCAAATAGAGAAAAAGAAACAACCATGTGACCTGTAAAAGGATATATAGCCAGATTTACCAAAAAAAACTCATTACCTCCAGACTTTCCTCTCTCTGCGCTAATATTGCAACAGTGATAAACGATACAAGTGTCCTGGAACCCTGGGCATCAAAATATCAGAGCTGAAGCCTTATCCTCCCACCCTCCTTCTCACCTGGCTGATTCTGTACATCAAGTACCATAAAACTTGAACATTTCCTATGGAGGAGCTCACGATATAAAGGGTGAACCACAAGTTGCTACAATAGAAGCAACAAAAAAAACATTATCAGCTGACCAGCGGGTCAACACGACTGTGACCTCTACTCGTAAAGGGATTAACACTCAGAAAAACATGTCAAGGGGGAAGTGGGCTAGAAGATTCAATAAAATAACCCACATTAAAATCAGCAAATAGCTTTTTAACCAAGTAAACCAATCAAACTGAACTTCCAGAGTCACAAAAGAACGGATATTTTAGATTCTGATTCAAAAGCAGTCATCAGGCAAGCGTACCTCTGGAGGTAGTGTATGCTGTGGAATTTAGAAAACGCTGCCATTTAGTTTATACAGATTTCTGTCTGGCTTCCCCAGTAACATACAACATAAACAGTGTCACGCCAGTTGTGCGTAATCCTGTAGGCCTGAACATTATGATTACATTTTTAAGAAATCACCCAATCGAACAAATAGAAAATGATAACACACATCCTGGTCACCACCACACAACAAAAGCCAAGTTGTACCTTCCACTGGATGAATTAAAAAGGCAAGAATGAAACAAAAACGCTGTGACATGAAGGCAGTGGTAGAGGTCAACCCATTTTTCTTTTGCATAGGATCGCACGGTGGAAATCCCTAGCGTTGTTCCGCAACAAAAAGGACCACAAACCTGTTTACAGGAGACTTTTTGTCAGGCTTAAGGCACTGATCTCCCAACAAAAGAAACGGATCTTGTGGCTTTTATGGAAAAGCTTCTGTAGTCAAAAGATGAAATAATATATATATATATATATATAACAAATAACTGGTACACCGTACAAAACATGCAGTCTACAAGAATCTAACGATATCCTTGGCTGTCGTCAACACATCCACCTCAGCATAGGAAAAACATTTGTGTGTGCATTAGGTGGGGCTGGAAATCAAGTAAGGATAAGGACAATGAGAATGATTTTTCTTTGTTATTAAATGTAAGTATGTGCAGCCACCAACCTTTCCTCTAAAGCTCTCCTTCCGCTTGCTTTCTCAGACCCCCTCCTCTCCTCCACCCCCTCCCATTCAATAACATTTACAGTAACAAACACACATCCAGCCTGTGTTTGTCAGGGGAGGATAGTGGAAGCTCTGCAGCATTGCAGCACTCACATCCAAACACAGAAATAGATAGAAAGTGAGGGGGGGGGGGGTAGAGAACATTCCCAGGCCCATCAGAAGTATAGCTGGGCCAGGCTGAATTAGCACATACCATCATTATGGGTAAGAAAAAAAACAATCACATTTATCACCATCCGGTCAGATCAAGCACTGCCAGAAGACTTGACATAAATCATGCAGCAGTTTAATAAACAGGGCTGTTCAGGGAGATCTCCAGGCTTTTGCTGCATTGCAGACACCAAAACAGCAGAAGCTTTATATTAGATTTTAAAACCAATGTGGTTTATACAAAACGCACAGGCTGATGGCTGGGTTGAGGAATCAGCAAACTTGGCCCCCCAAATGTTTTTGAACTACTTGTCCCATGATGCTCTGTCAATCCAATAAGTTGGAGGAGCATGATGGGTAGTTCTAAAACAGTTGGAGAGCCAAGGTTGCTGACCCCTGCAACATTTAAACTTCCCCCAGGTTCATGTCAGGAGCACAGGATACACGGGGGGGGGGGGCAGGGCAGCCAGTGGCGAGAGAAGCCGCCTGGTAAGTTTGTGGGGGCTCTAGCAAAAAGTGTAGGAATTGAGGGATGGGAGGGTGACAGAAGGTGCCAAGTGCCAGCCCCATGGCATGATCAATGCTCACAACGCCCAGCCTCTGCTGCCGGGGGGGGGGGGGTATGGGAGGAGACACAGGCAGCTGGGGCACTGGCCCTTCCAGGAGTGATGGGAGCAGCTTTACAGGGAGTGACTGACACAGGAAGGGGGTGCAGCCTCTGCCCGCCCCCCCCCCGTGCCAGGGGATCCCAGCCAGTGCCATGATCCCCTCCCTTCACCGGGCACGGCAGCCTGGGTTACTCACCCCACTGTTCTGCACTGGCAGCGCGGCTCGCCCTCTCGCCTCCCCGGGCCTCTCACACGCCCAGCGCGCGCGTTACCTGACGGCCTACGGAGCGGCCTAGCAGCAGTCTCGGAGCGGAGGAGAGGCGGCCGGAGGGCGCCCCAGCACCGGAAACAAAGGCTGGCCCGAAGCGGCGTGGGCGGGGCAAGGGGGTGGCAGCAGCAGCGGCGGCCTGTAGAGGTGACCGCCGGGAGGGCGGGGGAGCAACCGAAGAATACGAGATAAACCGGCGTCCTCGTAAATTCACCTCAAACAGGAGAAAACGCAGTCCACACCCAGGAGGCCCTGTGACAAGCCCCTACCTCACGCAGGGCGAATTCACCACAGCTTCTTCCTCCTCCTCCTCTTCGCCTCCTCCTGCCTCTCCTACCGTCGCCAGGCTCGTTACCGGATAACACTCCCCGCGTGCTGCTCTCTGTGCATGCGCGTCTCACCGTGAACGTGTGTGTGTGCACGCGCCGGCCGGGTACGCCCGCCTCGTCAGCCGCGCAGCGTCTCCCCAGCGCCCAGCAACTCCCGGCCCGCCCCGCGGCAGGAAACCTCGCGAGACTTCCTGCCGCTCTCACCTGCCAAGAGGGACTCTGGCTCACATAGACCCTCTCTCCAGATCACTGACGCACTTTCCCAGGCCGCAGCATGGCGGCCTGTACCCCACAGACCCCAGCATGAAGGCCTGCACCCCACACAGACCCCTCCCCAGGCCGCAGCATGAAGGCCTGCACCCCACACAGACCCCCTCCCCAGGCCGCAGCATGAAGGCCTGCACCCCACACAGACCCCTCCCCAGGCCGCAGCATGAAGGCCTGCACCCCACACAGACCCCTCCCCAGGCCGCAGCATGAAGGCCTGCACCCCACACAGACCCCTCCCCAGGCCGCAGCATGAAGGCCTGCACCCCACACAGACCCTCCCCAGGCCGCAGCATGAAGGCCTGCACCCCACACAGACCCTCCCCAGGCCGCAGCATGAAGGCCTGCACCCCACACAGACCCCCTCCCCAGGCCGCAGCATGAAGGCCTGCACCCCAAACAGACCCCCTGCCCAGATCTCATTGATTGTTGGTCTGCAATCTACACAGACCCTCCCCAGGCTGCTGACTGCATGCTGTGTAGTGCCCCCTCCCTGCTGCCCTGTTTGCCCATTATTTTTGTATGAAGCAATGTGCCTGCACCAGGGGTTGTCAACCCATGGTATGCGTACCACAAGCAGGGAGTATGCCTACCACGCATTTGCATGAGTACCTCTACTCGTGCAAATGTCCTCGATACCGGAAGCCAGCACTGTTCTCGCTAGCTGTGCGGTATAAAAGGGCTGAGGCGGCTGGCAGAATGCTTCAACAGCATTCTGTCAGGCCCCTTCAGCTGGCTGCGATCCAGCAAGCGTCCGTCATCAAAGTTTGTTTGTTTGCTCTTGAGAGAGCGTGGCACCCAGCGGAGTAGCCTTTACCGGTGACCATTTGCTGCACTGTGTCCACCCAGAGAGGCCTGGCAAAATGCTGTTAGCTTATTTTGATAGCTGCCCTTGTGTGTCTGAGGTCTGGAATATGTGTGTGCAGTGGAGGCCCCCTCATAGGAGCACGTGAACCCCCATGAACCCAAAAACATCTAGGTCTGCATTTTATTTTTTGGGGGTGTTGTCTATTGGGAGAGGTCTTGTGGTGCCCTAGGCATCACATTGTTTAAAAAAAAAAAACTTTCCTGTTGCACGTGTGATATGTTGCAGGGTAGGCTGGAAGATCCTTGCATTTTTTTGTGCAATGATGCGCCTCCCATAAGCCAGCACATACCTGACTGAATTGCACAGCTGTCAGTGTGCGATTCAGTCAGACCCAGCCCTGTTGTTGCATCACAGATGAGGCTCCTCTTCCCACACATATGTCATGGGTGGGAGGAGTCTCAGACCCAACATCGGCACACTTGGTGTGTGTGCGCGAGAGGAGCCTCTTCGGCACCAAACGGATGAGTGACGTCAAGTGTGAGCAGTTGGTAGCTTCGCAAGGAGAAAGATAGAGTGAGAGACAGCGGGCAGAGTGGAAAGGTGAAAAAGATAGAAAAAAGGGCAGAGAGCAGATGAAATGAAATAGAAAAAGGGTTGGGAGGGAGACCTACTGTGTAATATACAGGACTGTTCTTTGTGTGTTAAGAACAAGTGTAAAGAAACGGTTAAGATGGCACTTAGTAAAATCAGTGTTTCTGCGCTAAAGCAATTCAATTTTTCAACGTTGCCCATGGAAAGAAAAATTGAAATCAAAATGCTCAGGCCATAAGGCTTATCCAGTTGACAAAATGTGAAACTAGAGCTTTCAAAAGCGTATTCAAGGCCGACGTATATGAGAAATATCAATGGATGTGAATTATCTAACAAGCTCTTTATGTTTTTACTGTCTCCTGTTTGCAAAACAAAGTGGTGAATCAAGCTGGGTGAGTTATGGTGTCTCAGATTTAATACATCTAACTCAAAAAATAGATAAACATACGAGCTCCCAATCACATTAGGGTTTAATTTACTAGGAAGGGTTGATATTCACAAACAGCTTGACATTTTGTTTTTTAATATTCAGACGATATGCAATGAGCAAGTAATCAAAATTTGTGAACCCCCACTTGAATAACCCACGAGCTGACACTGTATATATAAATGTGTGTGTGTATGTGCAGTGGGTAAATGGGGGGGGGTCTAGCCATACATTTTAATATTGACATGTATTAGACAGGCTTTTGTCAAAATCCTAAATTATTTATTTGAAAGCAGTCACATGACCTTAAATAAAAGTAACGGTGAGTTCCTGGGAAAAAAAGGATCAGTACTCCATAGGGCTGAAACAGCTGATTGATAATGCGACTATTTATTTAGAAATTTCAAAAGAAAGCATACATACAAGGGTGGGTTATTAATTAGACCATCACACGTATCTAGTTGAGCCCTTAGGGGTAACCTAAAGATTTAAAATTAGCACCTAAGGATCAAACAACGAGGGGTGTCCCACTCCTGTCCATCTAAATTGGGCTCAAACAAACTGATTATTTATTTATTGCAGATATAACATCATTATAAATACATAGTGAGAGAAAGGGGGGTTTGTGAGGGTCCTGAGGGCGAGCAACAGCACTAGTGGCCTGCTCTACGGTGGGGCCCGCTCAAGCTTCACAAGGTTTTAGCTTGTTTGTGCCATTACAGGGATGAATGCTCCATAGGCAAATCAGTCTGCTCTCACCCAATGAGGGTGGCCAGTACTGACTGCCAAGGACATCATCCCTGCACGAGAGGTGCAGCAACCCCCATCGATCGTTTCGGCCTCGTCAGGAGGGTATAGCTGACACCCCTCTAGGCACATCCAGCAAGGGGTCCACGTCTGGATGACCCTGTAAACTTAGTGAGAGAAAGGGGGGGTGAGGATCCTGAGGACGAGCAACAGCACTAGTGGCCTGCTCTACGGTGGGTGCCCACTCAGGTCTCACAAGGTTTCAGCTTGCTTGTGCCATTACAGGCAGTGGTGTATTTAGGTTTTGTGCTGCCCTAGGCCTGACTAAACTCGTGCACCCCCCAATTTAAATTTGAGGCACCCCTTCCTGTCAAGGGCACACCTCTTCCTGGTTAATCCCCACCCTTCATCTTAAAGCTCCACCTTTTCCTCTCTTTATATTTAAAAGTGGATACCAAGTGCCTACTTGTATATTTTGTATACCATTTCAAATGTATCTATTGAGATAAATAAAATTATGAAATGTTTAAATTCAAGCATTTTTACAAAGAACAGCCACGCATGTCAAGTATACTGGATCACAGCAGCTCTAATTGGTTGAACAATAAAATCCACAGAAACTTGCACTGCATATGAGCGTATCACAGAGCTGCACAGCAATAAAACCCCAAGAAATGGGCACTGTGTATGAGCATATCAGAGCTGCACAGCAATAAAACCCCAAGAAATGGGCACTGTGTAATGAGCATATCAGAGCTGCACAGCAATAAAACTCACAGTAATGTGCAGTGTGTATGAGCGTATCCCATAGCTCCAGGGTAGGGCTGTGCAATATTGACAAAATAATCATATTGCGATTTCTTGAATGAATATTGCGATTGCGATTTTATTTGCGATTTAGCCAATTGTTTTTGCTTTTTCAAACATGCTACATACATTCTAAATGTATTCACTATTCAGCACATGGATATACTGCCCCAGCACATGGATATACTGCCCCAGCACATGGATATACTGCCCCAGCACATGGATATACTGCCCCAGCACATGGAAATACTGCCCCAGCACATGGAAATACTGCCCCAGCACATGGATATACTGCCCCAGCACATGGATATACTGCCCCAGCACATGGATATACTGCCCCAGTTCATGGATATACTGCCCCAGCACATGGATATACTGCCCCAGCACATGGATATACTGCCCCAGCACATGGAAATACTGCCCCAGCACATGGAAATACTGCCCCAGCACATGGATACACTGCCCCAGCACATGGATACTGCCCCAGCTCACCTGTGCGCCACGTGTTCGGCTCCCTGTTAACTTCCGGCGGCATGGAGCTTGAGCGCTCGCCTGGGGGAACCATGTGACGAGCCGCGAGAACGCGGCTCGTCACGTGGTTCCCCCTGCGAGCGCCCAAAGCACCATGCCGCCAGAAGTTAACAGGGAGCCAAAAATTGCAGCCTTATGCGATTTAGAAATTGCAGGGTCAGAAATCGCGATTCGATTGCGATTGCAATTAATTGCACAGCCCTACTCCAGGGCAATAACACTCACAGTAATATGCAGTGTGTATCACAGAATCCACAGCAATAAAACTCCCAGCAATGCAATGTTTGGTGTCTGTCAGCGTATCAGAATCCACAGCAATAAAACTCCCAGTAATGCAATGTGTGGTGTGTATGAGTGCATCAGAATTCACAGCAATAAAACTCACAGCAATGCAATGTTTGGTGTGTGTCTGCGTATCAGAATCCACAGCAATAAAACTCCCAGCAATGCAATGTGCGGTGTGTATGAGTGCATCAGAATCCACTGCAATAAAACTCCCAGCAAACCGAGTGTATATGAGCACACAGCAATTGTGCTGTGGAGCCATCTTGTCAGCAGTGGGGTGACACTGCCAGAGGGTGCACTGTAGCTTTGATTCCCTTCCCGGTGGGTGTTCAGTCCAGAATAGAGTCTGTGTTAACGAAAGGGTGGGCAGCTGCGCGCGTGCGTTTCACGTGGATCAGCCAGTCATGTGGTACTGAGACTCAGAAATGGCAGTGAAATGCACTGATGTTCGGTGGTTTCAATCAGCAGGTTTATTCAGGCGAATCTCATAGGTTTCAATGTTAAAAATATTCCCGTTTTTATGCAATATCTAATAAATCATTTATTATTTTAATCTGCAGTAAAAAGTCTTTATTGATTTTTTTTTTAGTACCTTTTAGTCATTTTTCAGATTTTTTTGGGCAAAATTCCCCCCCCCTTTTTTTTTTAATAGCGGTTTTTCTGTAACAGAACTTTTTATTATCAATCATAGGATCTTATATGTAAATTCCAGACATTTTCGTTCAGTAGTTCTTTTGAAAACAGCAGGTCACGGGTTTGCGGTGGCAGCATTCAGCGGCCGACTCCATGCACTTTGGGGACCCTGCGATGAATGGTGAATTCACTGCAGGGTGGGGAAATTTTATTCTCCTAAGTGCAGGGAACTACAGAACACCAAAACGTTGGCGTCATTTCGGTGCTCTGTGAGTAACCCATTTAGTGGTGAGGTTTTTTGCTGCCCCCTGGAAAGTGAAAGCCTAGGCCTTGCCTACCCAGGACATACTTGAAAATTAGTGAAATCTCAATGTATCCTTCCTGGTAAAATACTTTGCAAAACTAAAAAAAATATATATATATTTTTTTTTTTTTTTAGGGGTATGTAAAAATGCGATTAGATGGGCTAAACTAGAAAATGAAAAAGAAATAGCCAAAGAGAGCAAGACCAACCCTAAAAGATTCTTTAGGTACATAAATTCTAAAAAACCCAAGAGTGAAAATGTAGGTTCACTAAAATCTGAGTTAGGGTTATTGTTAACTGAAGATCAGGATAAGGCAGAAATTTTAAATGATTATTTTTCTTCAGTATTTATCAAAGAGAAACCTATAACAGGAGACATGAAATTCATTAATAAAAACTTACTAATACAAAGTGACTGGTTGACTCAGGACAAGGTTTTACACAAATTAAACAATGTGAATGTTAATAAAGCCCCAGGGCCAGATGGAATTCACCCGCGAGTACTAAGGCCGGGTGCACACTAGACGTAAAAGTATGCGCTCTAACGTGCGTTACCGGCGTGCGTTACTGCCTACAGTTAACGCCGATAGAGCACAACACACGCTACCGCGCGCTGCGCATAACGCGCGCGGCGGGACGTGCGTATAGAGAAACACCTAGCTTGTACGCTAGGATCAACGCGACGTTCGCGCGTCAAATTCTTCGCGCATGCGCACAACACACAACGTTGGCCGCGTGGGAACGTCAAATGAACGCACCTCCGCACTGGTGACAGAGGAGAAGTGTGAAGTGTGAAGATTGTGCTGCTGTGGATATTCTATTGCGTTTTTGGCCTGTTTTCTGCTGTTGACATGGATGTTGAGCTGCTCATCTCAAGCGTGCAAGAGCACCCCGTGTTGTGGGACACCGCACACGTGGATTATAAAGACAAAAATAAAAAGGCCAACGCTTGGAATATTGTTGTAAAAGCGGCTTTTCCGGACTTCGAAACTTCGACGATCCCGGAACAAAAAGTTAAAAGTATGTAGCTTGTAAAAATTATTTATTTGTTCTAACAGTGGGGGAAAAATGTACTCATATAATCATTAAAAATTAAATTTAACCACTTGGCTGCTATTCCGGGGTCCCGGCATTAGGTGTCATCGTTTTCAGGCGCACCCTCCGGTATGTTAATGCAGCAATATTGTTCCCATTTAAATTATATTGTGAACAATGATGCTGCACTAATGATTTTTGTATGCGGTGCGTTTGTTAAAAATCGCATAATTTTCCCCAAAAAAAAAAAAGAACGAGTCCCCGTCTCTAATTTTTTTAACAAGTGCACCCCATACAAAATATAACCGCAAATGCTCGCATGTTATAATGTGAAAAAAAAACACTTTACACGTTGTGAATGTTTGAAGAATCATATTTTATTGCATTTTTTTTTAAAATATACAGACAGGTCATGACATATACATCTAACAATGACATATTACGAATCTGCTGACTCTGACGGAAAGAACGATATATACTAAAATAAGCCTTCAAAACACGTTGAAACAGGATGAGCAAAACCAGTAAAAATGACCTCAGCACAGAGGCGGGAATAGCCTCAACAGAGAAAGGGTTAAATTCTCTCAAGCTGCCATGGCACTTGTCCGCTGGCAGTACAGAAATAGTCTGCTAAGGCATCTCTGAAACGATTGAGGGTTCTATTAACAGGGCAACGATCTGTGTCATCATGGTCTTCCAAACCCAAAATACTCAGGGAGTCACCAAAATTGTACCCATCGCGGTCACGTACAAAATTATGTAGAACACAACAAGTTTTTACTATATCCACTGCAAAATCGACATTCACATCTAATGGCCTATGTAGAATTCGCCATTTGTTGGATAGAATGCCAAAGGAGCACTCCACGTACCTTCTGGCTCGTGACAG
Source organism: Leptobrachium leishanense (assembly GCA_009667805.1). Lineage (NCBI taxonomy): Eukaryota > Metazoa > Chordata > Amphibia > Anura > Megophryidae > Leptobrachium > Leptobrachium leishanense. The sequence continues at coordinate 88,354,282 of CM019064.1, read as the reverse complement.
GCGATAATTAAATATTCTTTTTTTTTCACTTAGGTGTCTCCCTCCGTATGGTCGCAATAAATTGGTTGATAAAGCAAAAGCTTCATCCCCCACGAAAGCAAAAGGGACAGCAATGTCTGTACCAGGCAAAATCTTTGGCTTTGGAATATTTAAGCAATTGCTCCGTATTTGTTGCCAAAGTGTTGAATTCTGAAATATAGTTGAATCAGAGTCTTTCCCATAGGATCCAATTTCAACATATGTGAATCGATAGTTGGCATCCGCAACTGCCAGGAGTCCGATTGAAAAAAAATGTTTATAGTTCATGTATTGAGAACCACTCAAATCTGGCTTCACAACACGGATATGTTTCCCGTCCACTGCCCCAAGACAGTTAGGGAAATTGGATCTATCTTGGAACCCCTCCGCAATATCGGCCCATGTGTTTTCATTCGGTGTAGGGATGCATTTCTCCTTCAGGGTGTCCCAAATCGTTTGGCACACTTTTTGCACCACCTTGCCCGCTGTTGTTCGTCCAATTCTAAAATTGAAGTGAAGATCTTGCAGACTGCAGCCACTGGCAAGATACCTGTAAGAAAAAAAATAGATGTTTTTGGTTATGAGTACTTCCAATTAACCTAAAATTATGTCATTATTGTTTGCTTTCTAGTACAAGAAGTCATGTCAAAATGGCGAACTGTGCGGGACAACTATGTCCGGAACCTGAAGAAAATTGAGGAATGTGGACGGTCCGGCTCAGGGGCGAAGAGGATGCGTTCGTACATATTTGCCCAGCAGCTCTCTTTTTTAAAGAAAAACTTTGTGCCTAGACAAACTGTGAGCAGCATAGATCTAACACCATCCTGCTCACATGACCCAGTGGCCACCCCACCAACAATGAACCTCTCTATAGATACAGAGGCATCGGAAGGACACTCAGAGGATCTGTTTGAAGGAGCAGAGGATCTGGGCCATGGTGCGGAGGCTGTGGTTGAAGGAGCAGAGGCTGTGGTTGAAGGAGCAGAGGCTGTGGTTGAAGGAGCAGAGGCTGTGGTTGAAGGAGCAGAGGCTGTGGTTCAAGGAGCAGAGGCTGTGGTTCAAGGAGCGGCGGCTGCTGCACCAAGGGCTGGATCTAGGCGCCAAAGGGGAACTACTTTGGAGCATGCGATACTTCGTTTCATGGAAGTTCAAATGCCTCCAGGACAAGGAAATCGGGAAGAAGACGAACATGCTAGCTTCCTCACCTCGTTACTGCCTCTGGTGCGTCGGATGACGCAGAATCAGTTTTTTTCTTTTAGGGTGGACACCTTGAACTATATATATAGAGTCTTGAACCCCCAACTCCCACCCTTGTTCTATCCTGCCGGAAATCAGCAGCAGCCGCCCATCCCATATGCTGTAGCACATCACCAGCCGCCCATCCCGTATGCTGCTGGACATCAACAGCCGCCCATCCCATATGCTGCTGGACATCAACAGCCGCCCATCCCGTATGCTGTAGGACATCACCAGCCGCCCATCCCGTATGCTGCTGGACATCAAGAGCCGCCCATCCCATATGCTGCTGGACATCAACAGCCACCACCCGTGCCATATGACGAGGATGTGGTGGAGTACAGAGATTTATAATTTTTCACATTTTTGTTGATTTTTCTGAAAATTTAAGTTATTTCTAGTTGTCTAACAAAAAAGTTCTTTTACCTTTTAAAAAAAAATAAAAAAAGTTTAAGCATCACATTTTGTTGTTGGATTCATAAGTTATTTGAGAATGAATGAAACATTTCCCACTCCTTGTTGGTGATAAAAAAATTTCCTTACCGTAAGGTGATGACCAGCATCTCTTCTGGTGATATGGCGCACCGCATTTTTGTGTCCTTCTTGGTCAGTGGCTTCTTTACACTGGCCAGCAGTTCATCAAAGGAGACTACGGACATCCGGAGATAATTAAAAAATTTCACCGGATCTCCCTCTCTCAGCGGCTTGTACAGCGTATGGAAATGTCCATCAGTGTCTCTCAAGGAGTTTATGGGATGAACCCACCACATCCTTCTCTTCTTTAATGTCTGCGAATACGCATACGCCAACAGAGTGAACAGAACTGCATCTATCCCGTCCATCTTGCAAAAAACACCTCACCACAACCCTTTTTTTTTTTTTTTTTTTTTTTTTTCAACATATAATTGTCTACAACTTTATTGAAATCTATGCCAGCCCAGCTTTTTTTTTCACAAAATTCACGTTTTTAAGACGTGCGTCAAAATTAACGCATCGTCTGATGTCTACCATCTCCTCCGTCAATTTTAACGCACTGATCCGTCATTGTTAACGCGCGTTAGTCCGTTAAAAAAAACGTCTAGTGTGCAGCCGGCCTAAGAGAGCTATGTGTGGAAATATGTAAACCTCTGTTCTTAATCTTTCAAGATTCTTTTCTTTCAGGAATAGTACCAGAGGATTGGAGAAAAGCTGACGTGGTCCCTATATTTAAGAAAGGTTTAAAATTTGTGCCTGGGAATTATAGACCTGTGAGCTTAACATCTGTGGCTGGGAAAGTATTTGAGGGGTTACTAAGGGATAGTATTCAGGAATTTATTGGGAGGTATAATGTAATTGGCAAAAATCAGCATGGTTTCATGAAACACAGATCATGTCAGACTAACCTAATTACGTTCTATGAGGAAGTAAGTAGAAGTATAGATCAGGGGGTCGCAGTGGATGTGATTTACTTAGATTTTGCCAAAGCTTTCGACACAGTTCCACACAAAAGGTTACTATTTAAATTAAGAAAAAATGGTCTAGATGAAAATACTTGTTCTTGGATAGAAAACTGGCTAAAAGATAGGGTACAGAGAGTGGTCATAAATGGTACATTTTCAAGATGGACACCAGTGGTAAGTGGTGTCCCTCAGGGGTCTGTTATAGGACCAATACTATTCAATTTATTTATAAATGACCTTGAGATAGGCATTGAAAGTCATGTATCAGTGTTTGCAGATGACACAAAGCTAGGAAAAGTAATACAATGTGAGCAGGATGTTACTTCGCTGCAGAGGGATTTAGATAGATTGGGGGACTGGGCACTTAAATGGCAGATGAAATTTAATCTAGATAAATGCAAAGTTATGCACTTTGGAGTGAAGAACACACAAGCAATTTATACCCTAAATGGTACGGAGTTAGGGAAATCCAAGCAGGAGAAGGATTTGGGAATAATCATAGACTTCAAACTAAGTAACAATGTGCAATGTCAAACAGCAGCCGCCAAGGCCAGCAAAGTACTGGCATGCATTAAAAGGGGAGTTCACTCACGGGATGAAAACATAATTTTGCCTCTGTATAAATCAATGGTCAGGCCGCACCTTGAGTATGCCGTGCAATTTTGGGCACCAGTCTTAAAAAAAGATATTATATCGCTAGAAAAAGTGCAGAGACGGGCAACTAAATTAATAAGGGGGATGGAAGGGTTAAGTTATGAGGAAAGACTAACAAGCTTAAACCTGTTTAGTTTAGAGAAAAGGCGCCTTAGAGGGGATCTGATAACCTTATATAAATATATACGGGGCCATTATCAACCATTGTCTGATAACCTATTCATTAACAGGACTATACATAGGACACGAGGTCACCCATTTAGACTGGAAGAAAGAAAATTTAGCTTAAAGCATAGGAAGGGTTATTTTACGGTGAGAACAATAAAGCTGTGGAATTCTCTGCCTGTTGAGGTGGTTGGGTCAGAGTCTGTACAGACTTTTAAAAAACGACTGGATGACTTCCTGCAGACACAGAATATTAAGGGTTATAATATTTAATATGTGGGTAAAAGCTTCTTGGTCCAAGGAGAAATCTGACTGCCATTCTGGGGTCAAGAAGGAATTTTTTCCCAGTATGTTGCATATTGGCAAGCATTTCAGACTGGGTTTTTTGCCTTCTTTTGGATCAACAGCAGTAGGTTATGTGGGAGAGGCTGAACCCGATGGACGCATGTCTTTTTTCAGCCTATATAACTATGTAACTATGTGGGTACTGAAGTTTCAGCTCAGACAATACGGCGCACACTGCGTAATGAAGGCCTCCATGCCAGAACTCACAGGCGCACCCCCTTGCTGTCTCCAAAGAATAAGAAGAGTCGACTGCAGTATGCCAAAAGTCATGTGGACAAACCACAGAAGTTTTGGGATAGTGTTCTGTGGACTGATGAAACAAAATTAGAACTGTTTGGGCCCATGGATCAACGCTATGTTTGGAGGAGGAAGAACAAGGCCTATGAAGAAAAGAACACCTTGCCTACTGTGAAGCATGGCGGGGGGTCAATCATGCTTTGGGGCTGTTTTGCTTCTGCAGGTACAGGGAAGCTTCAGCGTGTGCAAGGTACCATGAATTCTCTTCAGTACCAGGAGATATTGGATGACAATGTGATGCAGTCCGTCACAAACCTGAGGCTTGGGAGACGTTGGACCTTTCAACAGGACAATGATCCCAAGCATACCTCCAAGTCTACTAGAGCATGGTTGCAGATTAAAGGCTGGAACATTTTGGAGTGGCCATCGCAGTCACCTGACTTAAATCCGATTGAGAACCTCTGGTGGGACTTAAAGAAAGCAGTTGCAGTGCGCAAGCCTAAGAATGTGACTGAACTGCAGGCTTTTGCCCATGACGAATGGGCGAAGATACCCGTAGATCGCTGCAAGACACTTGTGTCAAGCTATGCTTCACGTTTAAAAGCTGTTATAACTGTAAAAGGATGTTGTACTAAGTACTAAGATTGAATGTCACTTGGGGGTTGAATAAAACTGATAATGATGTGAGCACAGAAAAGACATTTGTGGTTATTTCATTATAAATGTTATGTTATATTTGTCTGACCTACACGTGCCTCTTTGATTTAATTGTAAGCAAGATGACTGAATGATCAAAATCAATGTCAAACTGGCCAAAACACTCAATTTCAGTGGGGGTTGAATAATTTTGAACACAACTGTATATGAATTTTATCCATGAAATAATAGCAAAGTACAAATGATATTTCCATGAGCTGGCTATTTTCTATGAAATCCCAACCTTGTTTGGGGAATCAGAATGTTAGCCAGAGGCTTTGTGACTTTACTCGTTTTAGGACCGTGTTCTTCCCCACTATTCAACACGCTGTCAAGGGAGACTTCAAACTCAGCTGTCCTAAGGAAACAGTCTATATTTATGTTAAGCAGAGGTGGCCCTCTAATTGGCGAAATACGCTTCCATCTAAGGTCTCATTACCACGGGGGCCTAAAATGATGGACTTTCCACCAAATCAACAACAACATTAAAACCAGTGACAGGTGAAATGAATAACATTGTTTTGGTAAATGGTAACAATGGCACCTGTCAAGGGGTGGGAAATATTAGACAGCAAGTGAAGAGTCAGTTTTTGAATTTCATGTGTTCAAAAAAGGAAAAAAGGGCAGTTGAAAAGCTACTGACTTTAATAAATGCCAAATAGTGATGGCTAGATGACTTGGATAGAGCGTCTCTAAAACGGCAAATCTTGTCGGACGTTCTTGGTATGCAGTGGTTTGAAGGTTTGCAGTGGTATGCAATGAAGGACAACCAGTGAAGCGCTGTCACGGCCATGGACGCCCAGGGCTCATTGATGCACAAGGGGAGTGAAGGCTGGACTGATCACACAGAAGAACTACTGTAAGTCAAATTGCTGCAAACCCAAATGCTGGTCATGATAGAAAGGTGTCAGAACACATGTGACTCCTACCTAGAGATTGTTGCTGATTATGTATACCCTTTGTTCAGGGAGATCAGGAATGGCTTGAGGAACATGGCAAAGATTTCAAGGTGTTGCCTCGGCCTCCAAATTCCCCAGAGCTTAATCTGTTTGAGCATCTGTGGGATGCGCTGAAATAACAAATTCTATCCATGAAGGCCCCACCTCCCAACATAGAGGACGTAAAAGGATCTGCTGCTAATTTCTTGGTGCCAGATAACACAGGACACTTTCAGAGGTCTTGCGAAGTCTGTGCCTCGACACATCAGACATGTTTTAGCACCAGTGGGACCTACACAATATTAAGTAGGTGGTTTTAATTCTGTGGCTGAACAGTGTTTGTAGAATCAATGCTGTTATGCTGTCACTTCACCCAAATACTCTTGAATTCAGTACACTTTTCTATCGAAAGAGATATACAGTGGCAAGAAAAAGTATGTGAACCCTTTGGGATTACGTGGAGTTATGCATGAATTGGTCATAAAATGTGCTATGATCTTCATCTAAGTCACAACAATTTGAAAAACACAGTCTGCTTAAAATAATAAAACACAAACATTATATGTTTTCATGTGTTTATTGAACATAACATGTAAACATTCACAGAGTAGGGTGGAAAAAGTATGTGAACCCCTAGCCTAATGACTTCTCCAAGAGCTAATTGGAGCCAGGAGTGAGCCAACCTTGAGTCCAATCAGTGTGATATTATTGGATGTGGTGCTGAAAGCTGTCCTGCCCTTTAATAACACTCACCAGTTTTGGGTTTACTGGTTTCAAGAAGCACTGCCTGATGTGAACCATGCCTCGCAGAAAAGCGCTCTCAGAAGATCTGCGATCAAGAATTGTTGACTTGCATGAAGCTGGAAAGGGTTACAAAAGTATCTCCAAAAGCCTTGATGTTCATGTGTCCACGGTAAGACAGACTGTCTACAAATGGCGAAAGTTCAGCACTGTTGCTACTCTCCCTAGGCGTGGTTGTCCTGTAAAGATGACTGCAAGCACACAGCGCAGAATGCTTAATGAGTTAAAGAAGAATCCTAGAGTGTCAGCTAAAAACTTACAGAAATCTCTGGCACATGCTAACATTTTTTTGTTGACACATCTACAATAAGGAAAACATTAAAAAAGAATGGAGTACATTGGAGGACACCACGGAGGGAGTCATTGCTGTCCAAAAAGAATATTTCAGCACATTTGAAGTTTGCAAAAGAGCACCTGGATGTTCCACAGCACTACTGGCAAAATATTCTGTGGACAGATGAAACCAAAATTGAGTTGTTTGGAAAAAACACACAACACTATGTGTGGAGAAAAAAAGGCACAGCACACCAACATCAAAACCTCATCCCCACTGTAAAATATGGCAGAGGGAGCATCATGGTTTGGGGCTGCTTTGCTACCTCAGGGCCTGGACAGATTGTTGTCACTGATGGAAAAATTAATTCCAGAGTTTATCAAGACATTTTGCAGGAAAACGTAAGACCATCTGTCCGCCAACTGAAGCTCCGCAGAGGATGGGTGATGCAACAGGACAATGACCCAAAGCATACAAGTAATTCAACAAAAGAATGGCTTCAACAAAACAAAATACGCCTTCTGGAGTGGCCCAGTCAGAGTCCTGACCTCAACCCGATTGAAATGCTGTGGCATGACCTTAAGAGAGCGATTCACACCAGATATCCCAAGAATATTGCTACACTGAAATAGTTTTGTGAAGAGGAGTGGTCCAAAATTACTCGGATCGTTGTGCAGGTCTGATCTGCAACTACAGGAAACGTTTGGTTGAGGTTATTGCTGCCAAAGGAGGGTCAACCAGTTATTACGTCCAAAGGTTCACATACTTTTTCCACCCTGCACTGTGAATGTTTACATGTTATGTTCAATAAACCATGAAAACATGTTTGTGTTGTATTATTTTAAGCAGGCTTTGTTTTTCAAATTGTTGTGACTTAGATGAAGATCAGAGCACATTTTATGACCAATTCATGCAAAACTCCACGTAATCCCAAAGGGTTCACATACTTTTTCTTGCCACTGTATTGGCTTTCTTAATTTAATTTTGCTGGGTCAACTTCATTGTTTTGACAAGAGGGGCCTCATATTTGAGCATGGCCTTAGACCTCACTAAATCTAGAGTTGCCACTGATGCCAGAGCACTAACATCTCCTTAATCTACAGAAGTTAACAGAAATCTGGATCCATATAGTGATGGCGCTAATGCATAGAACCACAGCAACTTTCCTCAATTCATCAATAATAAATTCTTCTGGTTTTGTATCTAAAGTCTGTGAATTTTGTCAGGTCTTTCCAAAGAAAGGTGAAACTCAGGAGAATGACTGGAGAAGTGAAAATTGTAGGTCAAAATAGCCAAACCATAAAAATTCTCCCATGTATCTCACTTACCAAATCGTCTATTTGGTCTAGATTGTTCTCTTCTGCCAATTCTCCTGATTTTCACCTTTTTTTTGAAAGACCTGTGTGTCATTGTAAATGCTTTGACAGTGTCCTGGTTTCAGAATAGAAGTTGTTGATAGATGTCTAATGCGTTAACCTCGGCTGTGGGTATGTTTGAGATTCGTAGCCCATCACCATATATTCCTTCAGTGATTATTGCTAGGGATGAGCCGAACCCCCCCGAGTTCGGTTCGCATTCGAACTCGAACTTTTCAAAAGTTCGAACACGAACTCAATACAAGTCAATGGGACTCAAAGTTCAGTTTTTAGAGTGCCCTCTAAGAGGGCATATATGCTAGATATTTGTCATAAAAGGTGTATGGGGGTCCGGGTAGTGCCCTGGGGGACAGGAAACAAGGACAAAAAGTTAAAAAAAGTTTTTAAAGGGACAGTGAGTTTTCCAGAACCGTGGCAGCTAGGGGGTCATGGAGAGTGTCAATCGAAAGGCCTGAGCATGGCCTTTCGAATGATACCCAACATGACCAGGTATAAAGTAGAAAAATAAAAAACATGTATTTTGTTTTGTTATTTTTATTAATGCAGCAATATTGTTCACATTTCAATTATAATGTGAACAATGATGCTGCACTAATGATTTTTTTCTATGGTGTGCGTTTGCTAAAGATCACATAATTCCCCCCAAAAAATTTAATAAGTCCCCATTTCTAATTTTTGTACAAGCGCACCCCATAGAAAATATAACCGCAAATGTTTATGTGATAAAAGGTGAAAAAAAACACTTTACACTCTGCAGATGATTAAAAATTCAAGTTTTATTGCATTTTTTGTTATAATATACAGGCAGAACATGACGTATACATATAAAAATGATATATTATGAATCTGCCGAGTCTGCCGGAAAGAACGATATATATAATATGTCTGGGTCGTATAATAAAATGTGGCTTCAAATCGCGTTTAAACATGATGAGAAGAAAGCAGTAAAAATTAGCTCAGCACACAGCAGTGAAATGCCTCAGCAGGGAAAGGGTTAAAGGAACAGTGAGTATTCCATAAAATAAGGGTTAAAAATAAAAACGAAAAATTCCTTCAAGTATCGTGCCTAGGAGGTCCCCATAACCTGCCCGTGAAGTGGCGGATTTCTAGGATGTATGGAAACATCGCCATCACAGACCCACACACGACACCTGGCACTCCCAATCTGCATACAATGTATCAAATTCATGAGACCGGACTAATTAGAAGCACATGTCATTTCCAAACACTAATTAAACACCTGTTGTTTACGCCGTTTGAGAGCACAGGTCATTTAGAGGTGAGAATCTTTGCACCTAGACATTAGTTTTTAATTCAATATCTAATAAACCGTTGCTTATAATATTCTGCAGTAAAGAGTCTCTTTATTTCTAGATTTTTTTAGTATTTTTTTAAGCATTTGTTATACTTTTTTCAACAAAAAAAAATCGAACACGCCAAAAAGTTCAAAGTTCACGAACTTTCGAACTGCCGATGTTCGAATCGAACTCCGAACTGATCGAACTGAACAGCTCATCCCTAATTATTACATACTTTCAAGGAAATATCCTGAGTGTTATGGGAAAATGCAAACATACTGTTACTCTTTGCATTTTGAATGGCTGACCACGTTTTCTCTAAACGACAAAATCTCATGCGACATTAATCATTTGCTAAACTCTTTATGTTTCTGCTTCAGAGTCTTAACTCACTGGGTATAATCCACTACAGCCCGGATTTTTAGGTCCAAAGTCCAAATGTTGAAATTATTCGGAGTTCTTTGGATACAAAAATCATCAACAGTAATTCAGTAATTGGCCCAGCCTTTTCCATAGACTAAAGTATCAGCTAATGTAAAATTTAAAAAAACATTATTTGGCAATCCTTTGAAAATATTTTAAGAGACTCATGATGCAGTTGGTATTATATAGAATATATTTTAGGGTATGAGTGGATTGAACACTGCTAGAATATTCCTGTAATAATGTTGTTGGTAAAGTGTGTATTAATTAACCCAGGGCTCAAAATTTCAAGTCCTAAGCTAGTAGCAGGCCTTTAAAAGTTACTCGCCACCTAACCCCTACCCTGCCCTTAACTCCGCCACCAAACACACCCTCTTAAAGGAAAATAAGCACTTTACATCAACGGGGATGCAAACAAAATATTAAGTGTAACTGCTCAACTTTTAACCTCCCTGACGGTTTTCACAAGTGTGGCTCGGGGTTAACTTTTTGTTCCGAAAGCGGTATCCCCGAGGCACACTCGGGCTGGATACTTACATGTACTGCGCTCCCTCGCTGATCCCGCAGTCTCCTCCAGCCACTCGCAACGTCACACTGCCTGGTTTTCTTCTCGCGAGGAGTGAACCAGGAAGTGTGACATTGCGATCGGCTGCAGTGTGACTGCGGGGACAGCGAGGGAGCGCAGGACATGTAAGTATCGGCCTGAGTGTGGCTCGGGGATACCGCTTTCAGTATTGAAAGTTAACCCCCGAGCCACACTAATACCGCTATGGGGCCAGAATAAATTGGACCGATTCTGACATATAAAATATGTCAGAATCGGACCGCCAGGGAGGTTAATATACTTGGTGCATTTTTTCATCTCCACAATCACTCCAGATACATGTATACCCAGACACATCAGACCCCCAGATACATGTATACCCAGACACATCAGACCCCCAGATACATGCATACCCAGACACATCAGACCCCCAGATATATGCATATTGCATACCCAGATACATGTATACCCAGACCCATCAGATGCCAGATACATGTATACCTAGACCCCGTCAGACCACAGTGTGAGCAGAGCGAGGGACCAGATGAAAACCGTCAGGACGGGGCAGGCCTGGGCGGCAGACGTCCGGCCGCCGGCCATCATCTTGGATTCCCCAGCCGGCGGCCAGACCTAAAAATAACACGGCCGCTGCCAGAATATGCACTGCAGGCAGCACAAAATTATTTACTGTGCTGCCTGCGTCTGCATTCCCACTCGCCCTCACATAATTTCCACTCGCCAAATACTAGTAGGCGAGTGGAAATTTTGAGGTATGTATTAACCAATACTTAAAATTGTATATATTTATACTTCAACACTGAAATTAACTGCTTTCAGAGAAATACTTTAACAAGCTGTTTTATATCAGAGTCCCTGTGTTAACCCCTGCTTATGCTATGCAAATTATATAGCAGTGCACTGGAGAAGTGGGAGTCAGTGCAGGGTTTAGATCATAAGTAAAGTGCATGTGCTTATGTTAATAGGGAGAAGTCCACTGACTCTTCTTCAAAAAATAATGGGTTCCATTCTGGCAGGACCAGTAATCTAAATTCAAGCTTGCTGGATACTGCTCCCTGTAAGCAGTTTATGCGATCGGGTTACTGCAGCAATTCTTGTGTAAGTGCAATGCATTTTATTCCCCGCGTTACTACTCCGAATGGTGACAGACACTGTTTACGCTATACTTTATGGAGTCCATTGTAACGACTTTTCCTCAACCTCCTTCCAGTTCTGTGGCGAGTTAGTGGACCAGGGCGAGGACCTCACTGGAGCCTGAGAGGTGAGTAAAAGTGCCAGGGATGTATTTTACACGTTGTATAATGTGAATTGTTCACATTAAATAATGTAATATCTGCCTTTAGAACGCACAGTTGTGGTGCATTTGTTGCGCTCACAACTCGAATGACAAGAGATAGGGAATTGTCTGGCATTCTAGTGCAGGTTTGCACGTTCAAAACAAAGTATAGGACACGCCAAACTGGTATAAGCATGCAAACGAACTCCGTTTATTGGCACTTAAAACCATATAGCTGAGATCACTATATGTCCCAAAAGGTGGTACTCCCCCACACCTCAAATATACACATGCATAAATACAATACCAATGGACTGCGTTCCCTTTTCAACAGAAAGATCATGAAATACAAACAATAACAAGCTTACATTTTATTGTTTATGTAAGCATATTATTGTTTGTGTTTCACAATCTTTCTGGTGATAAGGGAGCGTTGACCTTTGGTATTTTGTATAAACATGCAAAAGTTGCTGCTAGACTATAGAATACCATGCAGCATTACAGATACAATTACATATACAGTTACAGAGCCTCACACAATTATTCCTTCACCTTATGTAATAGGGCCCAAAATCTTTCTAACATTAGGAAGTGTAATAGGAGTAAATTGAGAAAATGCGTGTTTTTGCCGCGCTGAAACTATTTATTTGCAAAGTATTTTACCAGGAAAGATACACTGAGATTTCTCTCGTTTTCAAGTATGTCCTGGGTTACTGCAGCAATTCCTGTAGAAGTGCAAGGCATTGTTACTACTCTGAGTTTTAGCTAAAGTTAAAACCCACTAGAAAAGAATGTCACTCAATGTCAGTACTCAAGTCCAGAGGTAGCTTTCAGCGTATTTGGTGGCATCTTACCTCTTCTATTTACAGTTTCCAACCTACCCTGCCATTATGTTCACATTTATTGTCTCCACGTTATTTGAAGTCTGGCCTCTACTTCCTCATCCAGTACCTTCACACTAAAGCATGCTGAGCGGTCCTCTCCTGTGACCCTTTTTTAAAAAAAAATTTTTAGAAAGGATTTTACCAGGAAGGATACTGTGACGGGTTCACTCGGGGCAGGCTATGTGAGGGCCGGTACCTGAGTAGAAGGCTGGAAGTAGCCACCTTCCCAGTTCAGGGTTAACTGAGTGATTGCTCATTCACCACAGCTGCCCCACCCTTCCCTATAAGAAGTCTCAGTTCCTTCCTTCCCTGTTAACAACCTTCCTCAGCATCCCCTTTAGGGTGCGGTTGAACCGCTCGACAAGCCCATCCGTCTGCGGGTGATACACGGAGGTCTTTAGCGCCTGTATCTTTAACAAGTGACACAGCTCTTTCATCAGACGGGAAACAAAAGGAGTACCCTGATCGGTCAGGATCTCTTTCGGGATGCCCACTCGTGCGAATACCTGAACCAACTCTCGGGCAATGTTCCTTGCATTTGCTTTGCGCAAGGGAACGGCTTCAGGATACCGAGTGGCATAATCCAGGATCACCAATATGTACTGGTGTCCACGTGCAGATTTTTCTAACGGACCCACAATGTCCATTGCGATCCTTTCAAAGGGGACATCAATGACCGGGAGGGGTATGAGAGGGGCTCTCAAGTGTGGCTTAGGAGATGCCAACTGACAATCGGGGCATGAGGCACAGTACCGTTTCACCGCCTCATAAACCCCGGCCAGAAGAACCTGCGCAGGACCCGCTCCTGGGTCTTCTCAACCCCTAAGTGCCCTCCTAGCACATGGGAATGAGCGAAGTCGAGTACCTTTCTGGTCTGAGAGGACGGAACCACCAACTGTTCAATTTCCTGACCTCCCTCCATGATGACCCGGTACAACAGATCACTCTTCAAAATAAAGTACGGATAACTCTTTATTGCCCCTTCCACCGGCACCCCGTTCACCTCAATCACCACCCTGCTTCTCGCAGTCTGTAACAAAGGATCACTAGCTTGGTCGTTCCCAAAAACAGTGTTCCCGGAAACCCCTCCCCTGAGTCATTCCCATCAGAGGTAGAGCCCCCAGAGTTAGGAGCCTCATTCACCTCCTCACTCGTATGTGTTACAGGGACCCCCAATTCTGTCTCTGTCACCTGGGTGGCCACCCCTTTTGAGATCTTTTGGCCGGGGTGTCACCAGAGACTCAGCCCGAGCTCTGGTAAAGCCGTGTTTGGCTTCTCGCCTCTCTCTGCGTGTTTTCCGGGGTTTAGGAGGTTTCTGACAAAAAGACGTATCGTGGAATGGGAACACCTCGGTGATGTCGTTAGTACCCTCATCAAGGTCGGCAGTGGCCGTACCAACAGATAACCCCTGCAATATGGTCTGAAAGTCCGGGAAATCCCTCCCTAAGACAAGGGAATAGGGTAAGTTGGGTACCACCACAGCTGGGACAGACCGTACCCTTGCCCCCACAGAGACAGCGACTAACGCCGTGGGATAACGAACGGTACTACCATGTACGCACAACACTCCCACAGTCTTATCTTTCTGTAAATTGGCCCGGCCCACCAGTTTGCCTGACACCAATGTTATGGCACTACCGGAGTCCGCAAGTGCCACTGCCTGTAGTCCGTTCAGCAGGACGGGCACTCGAAAAGTCTGAGTCCCTTCCACCAGGCCAGTCATACATATCAGTCCGCAGAAATTCCGGGGGTCCTCACCCAGCCCACACTGCATGGGCTCGGACGTGTTAGGACACCTGGCTCGAATATGTCCCAGTTCGCCACACTCAAAGCACTGTATCGAGTTCCTTTGGGGCTCATTCCCTCTTCGAAAAGTGTTGCTGTGGTCTGAGTAACGCACTGGTCCCCCAGGTGCTGGCAGGATTGCCGACCCGTACGACCTAGTTGTGGAGCCGAAGACTTTTTGAGGCTGCTCCTTTCTATGGGTGGGGATGCTCCCCACAACGACCTTTGGCGACCTCCTGGGCGAGTCCTCGAAGTCTTTTGCAGCCAGGTAGCGCTCTACTTGGGCCACCATGTCATCATAGGTACCCGGGTTCCCTTGTCCCACCCATTCACGGAGGCTGCGTGGGAGTCCGCGTAGGAACTTATCCAACACCAGTGTTTCCACTATCTGCGTGGGGCTTTGGTGCTCAGGCTGGAGCCACTTCCGAGCCAAATGCATTAGGTCGAACATCTGCGTCCGGGGTGGTGTCTTCTCCTCATACGTCCAGTTAGAGAAGCGTCGCGCTCTCACAGCTTTTGTCACTCCGAACCGGGCCAGGATTTCAGCCTTTAAGAGTTTATAGTCCGTAGCCTGGACTTCCTCCAGGTCATAGTAGGCCTTTTGGGCCTCTCCAATCAGGAAGGGTGCGATAATCCCCGCCCACTTGTCTGTAGGCCAGGCCTCCCGAGTAGCAGTGCGCTCAAAGGCACGGAGGTATGCTTCCACGTCATCCTCAGGCAACATCTTCTGAAGGTAGCAACTAGCTCGAATCCTGGTCTCCTGGCTAGGGGGTGCTTGCGTCGCCAAACCTCGTACCGTTGCTTGAAGCAGTTCGTGGTCAGCTTTCTGGGCCTCCATCACAGCCCCAATCTGTGCCTGTATTAGGCGGTTGCTCTCCTGCTGCGTTGCCGTGGCACATACCAGTGCTTTTAATAAGTCCTCCATTGTAACTGTGGGTTCTGTACCCTTGTTGCTACTGCCAGCGCACAGCAGGTACAAAATCCCACCGCTGCCACCACTTGTGGAGAAGCAGGTACTGCGGGCACAGCAACGTGGGTTTTCTAAGCGTTTTTTTATTTTTAGCAGCAAAGGGGTTTTCCACAAACAGAGAAAAAAAACAACAAAAAAAAGAAATCCTATTCCCTATTGGGAGGCTAACTGACAACAGACAAACCTGTCTACTCCTGGGCCCACTAAACGGGTTCCCCCAGTAAAACAAAACACACTTTCCAATATAACAGATTCCTTACTTTTTCACCACAGTCTCCAACTCCTTCCTCCTTCTGTCTCCAAACCCCTCAATGAACTGGAAGGAACTGAGACTTCTTATAGGGAAGGGTGGGGCAGCTGTGGTGAATGAGCAATCACTCAGTTAACCCTGAACTGGGAAGGTGGCTACTTCCAGCCTTCTACTCAGGTACCGGCCCTCACATAGCCTGCCCCGAGTGAACCCGTCACAATACATTGAGATTTCTCTCGTTTTCAAGTATGTCCTGGGTGGCGAGTATGTAGCGTTAGGTGTCTTGCCCAAGGACACTTACTGGAGAGGTTGCTCGCTGGGATTGAACCATGACTCCACAGGCTCTCTCCACGCAGAGCAATGTAACTACTATACATTTCTGATTGTATCTAAAATCAAAGCCAACTGCAATAGCTGTTAAATATTCATTTTTCTTATGTTTTCTAGATGTTGAAATATGCGACTTACGGCACATTCCTCCCTAGTGTTTATATCAAAACAAGATGACTTTACAAATAGCTACATTCCAGGTTTTTCCGTCTCCTCAAGTCTTGCTTGAACTCTACTGGTATTTAGCAAATCTTCATATGCGGTTTGAGAGGCAAGGATGCACACAGACTTTATTTCTTTTTAACCTTGGGTACATGCACCGCCTAGCCAAAAACTGTCTTTTGCCTTGTTTGTGGTATTCTGTCGCCATGGTATCTTTTCGATAAGCTGATACAATGTCACAACATATATTTATGGCCAGAGTTGCATTATTTTGTCATCAAGATCTTGTATTGATGATGTGAGAGTTGGATCGCTGCCTAAAATCTCCAGCACATCCCGAAGATTCTCAATGGGGTTAAGGTCTGGACTCTGTGGTGGCCAATGCATGTGTGAAAATAATGTCTCATGCTCCTTTAACCACTCTTGCACAATATGAGCCCGAAGAATCCCGGCATTGTCATCTTAGAATATGCCCGCACCATCAGGGAAGAAAAAAATCCACTGATGGGAAAACCTACTTGTTCGGTATATTCAGGTAGTCCGTAGAGGTGTGCACGGCTGAAAAATTTGCTTGTTTTATCATTTCATTTTGGGAATTTCGTTTCGGAATTTCATTTACGTTTGGTATCCCGGATCACTAAAACAAAACATTGTAATTTGGGATCGATTTGATATTGATTTCGAATTTTGGATCACTAATTAAAACCCCCAATAAAAAAAACAAATTTTGCTCTTAAAAGGCAAGCTAGGGTTAAATATTGAGCTGTCCATTGGCCTGTGGTGCTGACAACAGATTTAGCACCGCAGACCAATTTACAGGGATGCTTTCTGATACAGTCAAACGAATTTGATTTGTTTCATAATGTCGTTGCTTTAGCACTGACATGTATGTAAGTAAGTTGGGATCAAGTCGATATTTAATATCGATTCAAATTTCGGATCACTGGATAAAACCCCAAGCGATCAAATTCTGCTCAGGAATCATTTAACCCCTTCACTGCTGAGCTCATTTTAACCACTTTTGCTCATCATGTTTAAACGCGATTTGAAGCCACATTTTATTATATGACCCAGACATATTCTATATCGTTGTTTCCAGCAGACGGCAGATTCATAATATATCATTATTATATGTATATGTCATGTCCTGCCTGTATATTATAACATAAAATGCAATAAAATTAGAATTTTTAATCCTCTACATACAGCATGTAAAGTGTTTTTTTTTCACATGAGCATTTGCGGTTATATTTTCTATGGGGTGCGCTTGTACAAAAATTAGAAATGGGGACTCGTTACATTTTTTGGGGGGAATTACGGGATTTTTAGCAAACGCACCCCATAGAAAAAAATCATTAGTGCAGCATCATAGTTCACATTATAATTGAAATGTGAACAATATTGCTGCATTAATAAAAACAACACACAAAAAATACATGTTTTTTTTTAAATTTTTTATTTTTATATATTATGTTTACATTGAACCTGGTCATGTTTTATATCATTCGAACGGCCATGCTCAGACCTTTCGAATGTCACCATGCATGACCCCCTAGCTCCCACGGTTCTGGAGATATCGGGGTTCATTGGGAAATTCACGGGCAGCTAGGGGTTCCCTGTCTATCTGACGTCATCGCGCTATAAGCGATACGTCCGGAGTCAAGGGGGAAACCGGAGGTGGAGCCGCCATCCAAGATGGCAGCCCCCACCGGAACTAGATCGCGATCTGTGCTGAATCGCGATCTGGTATGTTAGGGGGTTTTAAAAAAAGGCACCGCTTTAAAGGGCAGACACTGCCCTTCAAAGCAGTGCCTTTTTTTTTTTCTTTAAACCCGATCGGGAGGGAGAGGGATCCAAACGGATCCCCGCTCCCTTTCAGGTGATCTCCCGGCATTGCCTGGGGGTTGCCTGGAAATTACGTCATTGCGCATGCACGACGATGTCATTTACTTCGGGGGCCAGCCTATCTTCAGCATCTGGCTTCCCTGAAGCCAGAACACCGCGGGACCCAGGACAGAGAGGTGAGTATCTCCGCCGGGGCTCCCGTTTGCTGATGATGTGTGGGGCACGTCCTCCACATATAGCGGGAGTCAATGAGGACGTGCCCCACACGTCATCCGCAGTGAAGGGGTTAATGGTTAATTAATGGTTCACTTATGAAACAGTAGAACGAATCAAATTCGTTTTATACCGTTTTTCATTTTTGGTTCAATTCGGATTAAATAAATTCGTTATTTCTGAAGTACTTTCAAAATATGAATTAACGAAATTCGTAATTAAGATTCGTTATTAAACAAATGTTACACACCTTTAGTAGTCAGCTGACCTAATTTTTTTGCAGCTGAAACATATTTATCACTGCAGTCAGGGCCGCCGTCAGGGCATTACAGCCCATGCTGGTGTAAGGGGCCCGGGGACTGGGGGGGCCCCTGCCGGCGGCAACCTTGTTAAATTTAGACCGCAGGCCTCGGAGGAGGTTCTGCGGCCTACAATATCCCAGCCGCCGGCGAGCAGGGCCTCCAAGATGGCCGCCGACGGGCCCCCTGTGATGATGTCAGAGTGGGCCCACCGAACGGCTGTAGCCTTCAGATGTTTGGCGGGCCCTCTCTGACATGACATCATCAGAGGGGGCCCGCCGGTGGCCATCTTGGAGGCCCTGCTCGCCGGCGGCAACCTTGTTAAATTTAGGCCGCAGGCATCGGAGGAGGTTCTTTGGCCTACATTAGCCCAGCCGCCGGTGAGCAGGGCCTCCAAGATGGCCGCCGGCGGGCCCCCTCTGATGATGTCATGTCAGAGAGGGCCCGCCAAACGTCTGAAGGCTACAGACGTTCGGTGGGCCCACTCTGACATCATCTGTCAGGACCCCTGGCTGTAGCCATCCTGAAACTCCCCCTGGTGGTTCACTTCCATCTTGTTCCTGCCCTGCAACCAGCAACCAGTATCCAGCATTGTATGAGTTAATGCACCAAACATACGTGACTCACAAAATAAAGGGCTCTGCCCCTCACTGACCCATGGCTGGTTCACACAGCTCAGGCTCGCCAAGAGTGAACACCTTTGCTATTGCTGCTATTCTGATTCCTGATCCTGATTCCCCATTTCTGGTTCCTGCAATCATTATCAACGTTCTCTTCAGCTATCTACCTGGTTAGTCTGCGTGTCCATCCACCCTACCTCGATCCTCTGCGTATCTGTGCAGACCACTGCACGCGGGGCTCTTACTCCCATCTTCCCCGGTGCCACCCTGGTACCATCCCGAGTCCCTGACAGAATGAACCAGCCCAATACTAATGAGCCCGCAGTGCTGCACTTAATGGTGGAGTTGCTTAAGACGACCTTCCAGGAACTTTTTAAGAACCTGGCAGATTCCCTGGTAATATTGCTGCAAAAGATTCTGGGCACCTCAACTAAGGTGTGCGCTCCTCCTAACAAACACCATGATCCCCTGTCCCCTGAAGAACGTGCCAGGAGACTGGCGGACAATCTCTGCCTGTACTGCGGGAAAGGATCGCATTGGATATCTGATTACCCAGAAAAAAAACCCAGATCTGCGGTTGTCAAACCAACACCGATACCAGTTTCAACGTTTGCTGCAACTCCCAAGCACGCTCAGGTACCTAGATCTCAGAAGCAGCCCCAGGCTTCCAGGCCTGCTATAGCCACTGTGTCTATGCCTGCTCCAGAAAGACCTGCTGTACGAATGTGTGCGCCTAAGCCTGCACCCAGAGAACCCCCAACACCTAAACCTGCACCCCGAAAAACTCATGTACCCACACCCAGACCTGTCCCCAGAAAGTCTGTGCCCGTTGTGCCCAGAAGAAGGGTGTCTCTGGAGTCCACCTCTGAAGATGATTTAGAAAGCCCTATGGAGACAGAGACCACCATGCCCGTGGAATCAGAAACTGTCCTTCCTGTGGACTTCGAAAGTACGTCGGTGGAACCAGAACCTCCAATCCCTATAGAGATTAACTACATCCAGACTTCGGGTGTAACAACCACTCCCATCACTCCTAGCCAGCAAGACCCAGCCATTTGTGAAGTGGACGGTTCTGGTTATGACTCCATGCATGATTTCTTGCCATCTGGCCGCCTCGCCTCTGATTATTTGGACCTCGAGCAGGTACCAAGGGGTACCACCTGGGACAATTATTCTACCAAGGAGGAAGGATTGGAGGCTGCCACCACCTCACCCCATATGAAGACATGGCGAGGCTCCTGTTCTTCATCCAGCGATGGACCTATATCAGAGGGGGACTATGGCAAAGCGGAAGAAGAGGAGACACCTACCACAATGCCATCTTCTTATGTGGGCACCAGATTCAACGGTGACTCTGCCTCCTATCTCTTGCCCTCTGTCGCCAACGCCAGACGGGCAAGGGACATTCCTGCTGCTCCAGAGTCCTTACCTGAGGATCCGGCTCCTTATACGGTGCAGGGCACCTACGATGTACCTACCTTGGTGCCATCCAGGTACGTGGGCAACCTCACTCCTGATATATTTGCTGGCAGTAAGAAATCTAAATCCAGAGCACGGAGACAACAAAGGAAGAACCGTCCCCAGGCTGGTGTTACAGACCTCCCCGTTGATATGACCCAGGACCTCCCACAGGCTACATCCGCCCTGATGCCATCTATCTATGTTGGCACAGAGTTCCCTGGTGACCCCGCCGCCTACCAGTGTCCCTCTGTTCCTAGGAGCCTACAAAGTCATGCCACCTGTATCCATCCGGAACCCCCACCTGAAGACCCGGGCGGTTGCATTGTGCAGGGAACTTTTCTTTTACCTGCCCTGGACCCTGCATCAGGAGAATGGACACTGCAACCTATCCACTGATGCCAGCTGATGCCAGTCTCCTGCCCACTGAGGTCCACAATCAGTTCTGGTCACCCAGAGGGTGCCCGTGAAGGGGAGGGTACTGTCAGGACCCCTGGCTGTAGCCATCCTGAAACTCCCCCTGGTGGTTCACTTCCATCTTGTTCCTGCCCTGCAACCAGCAACCAGTATCCAGCATTGTATGAGTTAATGCACCAAACACACGTGACTCACAAAATAAAGGGCTCTGCCCCTCACTGACCCATGGCTGGTTCACACAGCTCAGGCTCACCAAGAGTGAACACCTTTGCTATTGCTGCTATTCTGATTCCTGATCCTGATTCCCCATTTCTGGTTCCTGCAACTGCAATCATTATCAACGTTCTCTTCAGCTATCTACCTGGTTAGTCTGCGTGTCCATCCACCCTCCACTACCTCGATCCTCTGCTTATCTGTGCAGACCACTGCACGCGGGGCTCATACTCCCCTCTCCCCCGGTGCCACCCTGGTACCATCCCGAGTCCCTGACATCATCAGAGGGGGCCCGCTGGTGGCCATCTTGGAGGCCCTGCTCACTGGCGGCTGGGATATTGTAGGCAGCAAAACCTCCTCCGCGGCCTAAAGCAGAAGCGGATGGGGGCAAATATACCCATGTGAACTGGGGCAAATATATCCATGTGAACTGCGGGGCAAATATACCCATGTGAACTGGGGGGCAAATATACCCATGTAAATGGGGGCAAATATACCCATGTGAACTGGGGGGGCAAATATATCCATGTGAACTGGGGGGGCAAATATATCCATGTGAACTGGGGGGCAAATATACCCATGTGAACTGGTGGGCAAATATATCCATGTGAACTGGGGGCAAATATACCCATGTGAACTGGGGGGCAAATATACCCATGTGAACTTGGGGGCAAATATATCCATGTGAACTGGGGGGCAAATATATCCATGTGAACCGGGGCAAATATACCCATGGGAACTGGGGGGCAAATATATCCATGTGAACTGGGGGCAAATATACCCATGTGAACTTGGGGGGCAAATATATCCATGTGAGCTGGGGGCACTATATATATCCATGTGAGCTGGGGGCACTATATATATATCCATGTGAGCTGGGGGCAAATATATCTGCCTGTCACTGCGAACCCAACAGCAGCTCTTGGCCAAAACTGGTAGAATGCCCCCCCCTCCTCCGAAACCTGTGTCTGGATCTGCCCCTGGCCTAAAGTTAAGGTTTATTAATAAAAAAAGAAACCAACCGAAATCACTCTTTAAGAGGAAGAAGTAACGCCATGGGATGCCGAAGGAAGAGAGGTGGCTCAGGACTCAGCGGCACCCCCTGGTTCGAACGGAGGGGGGGTTTTGGGAAAGGAAAAGAGTGGGGATGGGGGTATTTAAATTAAATGAAACCCGTGTGTGTGGGGGGAGGGGGTTGGGGTGAAAGGAGGTGGGGGTGTTTAATGATATGAAACAAAAAGAGTGTGGGGATTAATGAAATGAAAACAGTGGGGGTGGGGAGATGGACATGATAAAGGAGAGACCCCTGCCTATACCGTTAAGTCTATTGCTGTGGATTCCTGTGTACGTTCATACTTACTGTCTTTACCGCTAAAGGTCTATTGCTGTGGATTCCTGTGTACATACATACTCATTGCCTTTACCATTAGAGGTCCATTGCTTTGTATTCTGTGTACGTTCATACTCTCTGCCTTTACTGTGAGAGTTCTATTGCTGTAGTGCTCTGATATGCTAAACCATTGGAATAATATAATTATACTTTTATGCTATATTGTTTGTACGAATACACATTTTGTGTGATTTTTAAGGTATTGGAAGCAACACTCTGTAATACGATCTTGATTCATATTATTTTTTAATCACAATTTGAATTTCATACTGTCTTAAATTATTTGAGCCAGATAGATACTTTTTATGTTAAATGTGCTGTTGTGCGAGCAATATGAGTGATTTTTAAGATATTGGGACTAACACTGTAATGTGACCACAATTCACAGAAAATACTGATTTCCTATGGGAAGAGGGGATCGTGGGGGGGGCATTCTGAGGGTCAGTAAAGGGCCCCAAAATTTCTGATGGCTGGCCTGTTTGTATAGCAAGTGCAAATGTAGTGGGTGCCGATGAATAACAAGTTGTTCGTTATTTATTTTAGGAGCTCTGAAAATAAAACAACTCCCATAAACTGGTTTTAAATGATTTTGCCATCGTGGAATCACATAACGCTGGAAAAAATACCATTTAAGACAGTTGTATACACCCTGGTCCCTTTGTGCGCGATCTGGTGTTTCCTCTCTTCATAAAGCAAGAGAAAAATAGTTCCCTGGTGTTCTTATGTTGAGTAAGATCTTCCATGTGTCTTATACGGGGCATCCATCAGGGGATGACAGCCCACGACATGTTCAGGGGCCCAATGGCTCAAGGGGGCCCTAGCCCTACCAAGCACAGTATAACAAGTTGAAGTGCCCCTGCATGCCACCCTGGACTGACCTATCAGGAGGATACCAAGAAATTGGGCCACAAGTTCTTGGGTCGGTAAACGCACTCTGGCTAATCACTGAGGGGGCGATAAGTATTGAGTGCACCAGGTAGAGTTACAGAGCGAATACTCCCCCCCCCCCAGGAAGCACATTCTATCCACCAGGGATTTAGCTCACTCTCTGTAAAATAAGGTAAATAGAAGACATGGAAAAATGGTTCTTTTTAATTTATGGAAATGGCCAGCAGAAGGAATATGAATCTGACCAGTGGTTCAGTAAGGGGCCCCATGATTTCTGATGGCAGCCCTGACTGCAGTAATTATGCGGTAGAAGCCTCACATCTATTTGCATAGTTAGATCCAGTTGATAACATTGTTTGGCCAAACAGTGTATATAAATATCATATATATATCATATTTATTAATATAAATATCACCAAAGCATCTCTCACAAGAATTTTTTTCTACTTTTTCTGAAATGTAGAGGTTCACCCTCTGTGGATCCCTACAGAAAATCCTTTAATGACGCTCCTAAAGTTAAGACATAAAGACAGTGTTAGAATATTCTTTTGCTTAAAAGTAAAAGAGTACACATCTACATGGTCAAAATAGGTGCAAAATGTAACACAATAAAATACTTACATAGCGGCTGCAATATGTACAAAGTAAAACATCACCGCCATGATTGGCCCATATTTAGGCTGATTTGGCGTTCGCCCACAGCGGGCTGACATTTGGATGTCAGCCCTTGCTATGGGACTGCCCCCACCCACTGACATCAGGATGATGTCAGAAACAGCAATTCCCCCTGCCCGGCAGAGAAATCCCGTAAAAGGAGATGCATTAGTCCATTTGAACGCTGTATTTCTGGATCTGTGTCTCAGAGAGGGTCAGTTGAGGTGTCACTGGAAAGGCCAAATGGTTCAAATGACAGTTTTTCTTAGAATATGATGTATACACATAATAATGATATATTTTGAATCTCTGTCTGAGTCTCCTTGAGTCCAATGAAAAAAAGATATATAACTTGCCCGGGTCCTACAATAAAACAGGACTTAAAATCACATTTAAACATGAAAATAAAATGGTCAAAATGAGCTCCGCACGCAAGGGTAAAATGGCTCAGCCGTGAAGGGGTTAAATGACGCTCCATTTCAGAGTGTTGAAGAATAGGCTGTGTTCAAGATCGTCTGCATTCGAATTGAAGCATCATTTTTAAAAGGCACGTCTATGTAAAGGCGTCTAAACTTGTCTTTTGCATAGGATACCAGCCCCTACACCTATTTGGACCTGCAGTCCTATCGAAGCTCAGCCAACCTGATAAGAGGTTGAGCATCATGGGACATGTAGTTCCATCTGGATGGCCATGGTTGCTGACCCCTGCCATAGGCAGGCACTGTTAAACTATAGGAATATCTACAGATTGTATGCTCTTCGAAGCCTAACGCTTTACACCTCCTTGTTTCGCTCTTCTAAAGATGTCATTTTGTTAATGACGGAGATTCCAAAACCCCTTTGTTCTACATAAAGTGATAATTATAATCTATATTGGGACCCTCAATTTCTCCTGTAACATTTGTCAAGTGTCATCCTGTCAACGTAACACTGTGTTGTACTCGTTCAATGCTGCGGAATATGTTGTTGTTTTTTTAGGTTTGTAAGTATGTTCTAGCAAAGCCCACTTACAAAAGGAAAAATAAATGCAGTAAAATGCTCCCATGACACCACAGATAAGCACACAAACCAATCATTAAAAGGGCCACTACCACCATAAAAAGTTCTTATTTTGCTGATCTTAAATTAACTATTTTTTTCAAAATTTTTGTAAAGAATATATTTTACTCTTTGTGCATGCATTTTGTGCTGTAAACTGCCCCCCCCCATAGTATATTTGCAGCACTTGTACCTCACTGTGTAGCTGTGGAACATAAAATAACTCTGGGTCAGAAGTTTAGAAAACTGACCTTAATCGGCTTACATCATATGGAATATATGTAAATGACAGTACAACATTGAGTGTTGTCAGCCCTCCGTCAGATCTCTTTCAACTCCCATCTCTTATCTCAGGTTGCCTAGACAACACAATAGATACCCCTGCAGCCTTGCATAAACAGTCCCTCCCCACCCCATTGCCTATGCGCTACTATAGAAGCTATACCACAGCTGTAAAATTAAAATTTTCGTAAATGTTGAATCATGGGAAAAATCCACAAAATAGAAACAGATTAAAAAAAAGATATATATTTTTCCATTTCATGTAGGGATGCACCGATACCACTTTAAGACCAAGTACCGATACTTTTTTTTTCAAGTACTCACCGATACCGAGTACCGATACTTTTATTTTATGTCATGTGAACGCTTTTCAATAAGAACAGACCTTCTATAAAAATGCCCCCAGCTCACATGGATTTCGGTTGCAAGGCTGCGGCCGCTGAGCCGTGGAGGCCTTGACTCTGCCTCCAGCCGAGATCTCGCGGGAGGCTCCTGCGAGATCTCGGCTGGAGGCAGTGTCACAGTTTCAGAGGCCCGGCGTCCATGTCACAGCTCTGCGACCGGACCCTCCGCTAGGTAAGTATGCGGCCGCCGGAGGAGGAGCTTTTCATGCATGTGGCCAGCTTCCCCAGCCCTGCGGATACCACCAAGTCGGCCCAGTGCCGGTATCTGGCCATTTGCACGAGTACTAGTATCGGTATCGGTGCATCCCTAATTTCATGTGCAATTACTCAAAAAGAAGAAAGTGGCATATGTTTTTATGTGTTTTTTTTTTGGTAATGCACAAGTAATTTAGTCGCAGCTTATGCTAGTGGTAGTGTCCCTTTAAGGGACAGTATAGTTTAATTAAGTTTTTCTTTTACATAAGCTCGAAGAAAGCAGTTTGTATAACAAATGCTTATGTCGGCTATTGAATACGGAGATGTAGTGTATGCGGCTGCCTCGCAAAAGCACCTTCATAAACTTACTACATTGTGTAACGGTCAGACTCGGCGTGTGGATGCTGGGCAGGAGCGAGTCTAGTATGCGGCGACGCAGCAGAGGCCAGACAAATTTGCAGAGCAACTGAATATTTTATTGAAATACACAGAGGTAGGTGCAACACAGATACAGAAGTGAAACTAAGAAGTGTATTAACAATACAGGTGAAGGGCTAGACGAGACGGAATCCAGAACAATAAGAAATAGAAACTAGAGAGCGTAGGGAGAAACTAAGCAGATTAGAGACGGGAAGGAGACTAATAGGAAAATCTAAGCAGAAGGACTAGACAGGAAAGGAGCTTAAGAGAAATAGAACTAAACTGCAAGAAATAGGGGTAAAGCAGAGATCGCCAAATACTAGCAAGAGAGAGGACTAGTAAAAGGAAAGATAACAGGCAGTGGGGGAAGTACCAGGGTCGCAGCGGTTGCACTTGTGACCGGGCCCTGGCATTCCGCCACTGGAGGGGGGCCCAGGCAGCCGACAGATTCCCGGAAATCAGCGCCGGAATCTGGGAGCAGCGCCACCGGACGTTTCTCTCCCTACGAGTGGCTGCCGACTTGCAGCTTGGCCGCTCGCGTGAGATGGGAACCACCTGACCAGCACACGAGATCTCGCGAGAACGCGGCTGCGCTGGTCAGGTGGTTCCCGGCGAGTGGCCAAGCAGCATGCTGGCGGCCGTTCGGGAGAAGAACAGCCACAGAGCAAGGTGAGAGCTGGGGACAAATACATCCATGTGAGCTGCTGGGGCAATATATACCCATGTGTGACCCGCTGGGGCAATATATATACCCATGTGTGAGCTGCGGGGGCAATATATACCCATGTGTGAACTGCGGTGGCAATATATATCCATGTGTGAGTTGGGGGCAATATACAGTTGTGTTCAAAATTATTCAACCCCCAATGCTGTAAAGGGTTTTAGGGAATTTAGTGTACATTTGTAATTGTATTCAGAATGAAATCCTACAAGGACTTTTTAAAGAACCATATGCAACTAAAATGACATCAATTGGTTTTGTAATACAGTAGTAAATGTTTCTTTTGTGAATTCTTCATTGACACAATTATTCAACCCCTTAAAGACTACCACTCTTAAGAACAGAGGTTCATTCAAGTGTTTTCAATCAGGTATTGAAAACACCTGTGGATGTCACGGAGCAGCAATAAAGCATAATAAGCACCAATTAGGCAGCTTTAAAATGACTGTGATACTCAGCTCCTTCTAGACATTTACTGGTGTGGTTAAAAACATGGTGAAGTCAAGAGAATGGTCCAGGAAGACAAGAGAAGAGGTGATTACTCTTCACAGGAAGGGCAATGGCTATAAGAAGATTGCAAAGATGTTAAACATACCAAGAGAGACCATAGGAAGCATCATTCGCAAATTCAAGGCAAAGGGCACTGTTGAAACGCTACCTGGTCGTGGCAGAAAGAAGATGCTGACTTCGACTGCTGTGCGCTACCTGAAGCGTAGAGTGGAGAAAACTCCCCGTGTGACTGCTGAGGAAAGATTTGTCAGATGTGGGTACTGAAGTTTCAGCTCAGACAATACGGCGCACACTGCGTAATGAAGGCCTCCATGCCAGAACTCCCAGGCGCACCCCCTTGCTGTCTCCAAAGAATAAGAAGAGTCGACTGCAGTATGCCAAAAGTCATGTGGACAAACCACAGAAGTTTTGGGATAGTGTTCTGTGGACTGATGAAACAAAATTAGAACTGTTTGGGCCCATGGATCAACGCTATGTTTGGAGGAGGAAGAACAAGGCCTATGAAGAAAAGAACACCTTGCCTACTGTGAAGCATGGTGGGGGGTCAATCATGCTTTGGGGCTGTTTTGCTTCTGCAGGTACAGGGAAGCTTCAGCGTGTGCAAGGTACCATGAATTCTCTTCAGTACCAGGAGATATTGGATGACAATGTGATGCAGTCCGTCACAAACCTGAGGCTTGGGAGACGTTGGACCTTTCAACAGGACAATGATCCAAGCATACCTCCAAGTCCACTAGAGCATGGTTGCAGATTAAAGGCTGGAACATTTTGGAGTGGCCATCGCAGTCACCTGACTTAAATCCGATTGAGAACCTCTGGTGGGACTTAAAGAAAGCAGTTGCAGTGCGCAAGCCTAAGAATGTGACTGAACTGGAGGCTTTTGCCCATGACGAATGGGCGAAGATAACCGTAGATCGCTGCAAGACACTTGTGTCAAGCTATGCTTCACGTTTAAAAGCTGTTATAACTGTAAAAGGATGTTGTACTAAGTACTAAGATTGAATGTCACTTGGGGGTTGAATAAAACTGATAATGATGTGAGCACAGAAAAGACATTTGTGGTTATTTCATTATAAATGTTATGTTATATTTGTCTGACCTACACGTTCTCTTTGATTTAATTGTAAGCAAGATGACTGAATGATCAAAATCAATGTCAAACTGGCCAAAACACTCAATTTCAGTGGGGGTTGAATAATTTTGAACACAACTGTATATTCACTATGATACATCTTTGCAGGTGCATTCTGTATCGAGGTATATTAATAGAGATCTCTCAAGTGACTTTAGACTGGGGAAAGATTTGATGGCGTCTGGGAGGTTATTCCATAACTGCGGTGCTCTGTAGGAAAATGAGGATCGAGCCACTTACTTTTTGTATTATGGTATTGTAAGTAAGGTGCAGGTCCTGGATCGGATGTTATAGGATGAGGGAACTGCTGGGGGAAGCAGTCTATTCAGGTAGGGTGGAAGCTTCCCAGAAAAGCTCTTAAACACAGGTTGGAAAGGTGAAGGGTGCGTCTAGATTCCAGCGACGGCCAGTTTAGCTCTTTTAACATGTCACAAAACATGGGCCCCGAATTTATTTTAGAGCAGCCCATGGTGCATTGCAATCACACTGTGTGGCACGTAACTTTAAAATAAATTTTAAAAATAATGAATTTACTGCAGATCTTTTTGAAGACTAAATACAAGATTGAAGGGGTTCTTGAAAGAGTACAGAATTTGCCACCGAATTGCACCAAACAGTGAATTTCACTGTACTGTGCAGTTTTGTGGCAGTTCGGGCATTCAGAAAGCTGGCAATTTGCCAAACATTGGCAAATTGCCAGCAAATTATGGTGCAATTCGCTCAGATCGTCTTACTTTGGCATTCTTCAGTAGGGATGAGCTGTTCGGTTCGATCGGTTCGGAGTTCGATTCAAACATCGCCCGGCGTTCGCATGTTCGCGAACTACGAACATTTCCGCGTGTTCGCCCACAATGCACCACAATGGACCACAATGCACTTTTCCACTGGCCTGAAGCTTGTAATTGGCTACAGCCAGTGGGGTATTTTGGCCTAGGCCAACAAGGCCTAGGCGTAGGGCGGCACTTTCCTGTATTTTGCCAGGAAGGATACATTGAGATTTCACTAATTTTCAAGTATGTCCTGGGTAGGCAAGGCCTAGGCTTTCACTTTCCAGGGGGCAGCAAAAAACGTCACCACTAAATGGGTTACTTACAGAGCACCGAAATGACGCCAACATTTTGGTGTTCTGTAGATCCCTGCACTTCGGGGAATAAAATTTCCCCACCCTGCAGTGAATTCACCATTCACCGCAGGGTCCCCAAAGTGCATGGAGTCGGCCGCTGAATGCTGCCACCGCAAACCCGTGGCCTGCTGTTTTCAAAAGAACTACTGAACGAAAATGTCTGGAATTTACATATAAGATCCTGTGATTGGATAATAAAAAGTTCTGTTACAGAAAAAAGAAAGAACGCTATAAAAAAAAAAGGGGTGAATTTTGCTGAAAAATGACTAAAAGGTAAATCAAAGACTTTTTACTGCAGATTAAAATAATAAATGGTTTATTAGATATTGCATAAAAACGGGAATATTTTTAACATTGAAACCTATGGGGTTCGCCTGAATAAACCTGCTGATTGAAACCACCGAACATCAGGGCATTTCACTGCCATTTCTCTGCTGTTTGGTGTTCTCTGAATATATTAACCATTACTTCTCTATGGGAATTTGCAATGCCTTCAAACAGCACTGTACTTGCTGGCAGTTCGCCAAACTTGTGTGTGAGCATATCACAGAGCAGTGGTGTACTTAGGGGAGTGACGGAGGGCGGGCTGCCCCAGGTACCAGTGATTATTTGAGTGTCATTAGGGGGTACTAGGAGGTGCCACTGTCACTGTGTGTCAGCTTTGAGCTGTGTTCTCAAACAACGAGCAGCGGAGCAGGGCGTTTGCATACAGAATAAAATCGAATAGAATAAAAATCCCCCTCTCCTCCCTCCATAGCTCCTCCCCTGCCCCGCAGCAGCTCTAGGAGAGGGGAGGGGGATGTGATTTGTGTGCAGAGAGAGACGATGACAGTAAATGGCATGTAAAGGGGGGGTTTATCAGCAGAATATGAAGCCCTGTCTGCTTACTGCTGTTTAAAGTGGACCTTTCCTTAACCAGCACTGCAGTGATAGAAATTTGTCATTGAGCTGCCTGGCTCCTGGTGAGGCTGCGTGCGTGCAGGTCATGCGGTCCGGCCAGTCAGGTGGTACTGAGTCTCAGTACCACCTGACTGGCTGAACCACGTGACACGCACGCAGCTGCCCGCCCTTTCATTAACAGACTCTCACTCTATTCTGGACTGAACACCCACCGGAAGGGAATCAAAGCCACGGTGCACCCTCTGGCAGTGGCACCCCACTGCTGACAAGATGGCTCCACGCACAGGCACAGCCGCGATCCTAATGTGGCCTGGGGGGGACCTCCTCCTGAGTCCGTACACTGTCCCTGCTGACTCTGCACACAGCCCTACCGCAGACGGAGGCCGGTAAATATAGAATAAATAATTGCTGTGTGCTCATATTCACTCGGTTTGCTGGGAGTCTTATTGCAGTGGATTCTGATGCACTCATACACACCGCACATTGCATTGCTGGGAGTTTTATTGCTGTGGATTCTGTGATACACACTGCATATTACTGTGAGTTTTATTGCCCTGGAGCTCTGGGATACGCTCATACACACTGCACATTACTGTGAGTTTTATTGCTGTGCAGTTCTGATATGCTCATAAACAGTTCCCATTTCTGTGGGTTTTATTGCTGTGCAGCTCTGTGATACACTCATATGCAGTGCAGGTTTCTGTGGATTTTATTGTTCAACCAATTAGAGCGGCTGTGATCCAGTATACTTGACATGCGTGGCTGTTCTTTGTAAAAATGCTTGAATTTAAACATTTCATAATTTTATTTATCGCAATAGGTACATTTGAAATGGTATACAAAATATACAAGTAGGCACTTGGTATCCACTTTTAATATAAAGAGAGGAAAAGGCGGAGCTCTAAGAGGAAAAGGTTGAGCTTAAAGAGGAAGGGTGGGGATTAACCAGGAAGAGGTGTGCCCTTGACAGGAAGGGGTGTGTCAAATTTAAATTAGGGGGTGCACGAGTTTAGTCAGGCCTAGGGCAGCACAAAACCTGAATACACCACTGGCTACAGCCTTGTACCCGTCCACAGGTCAGGTGCAAGACAGGTTCAAGACTATGCCAATCACGGCTCAGAGTCCTGATTGGGCAAATTTTACCCAATCATGGGCTCACAGAGCTAAGTCCTGCAGCACACTATATAAGGCTTCACACAGCGCTTCAGCATGTGTTTGAGAGGAGATTGTTGTTGTGTTAGTGTGTGTTCTCACTGCCAGTCTGCCACCAGCTACTGGGGAGGGGGTCTCATTTCTACAAAATATTTGGGAATTGTTCTAATCTTTGTGTTCTCACTGCCACCAAGTATTTTGGGGGTCAATAATTTCTACAAAATATCTGGGAATTGTGGTAATCTGTGTGTTCTCACTGCCACCAAGTATTTAGGGGGGTCAGTAATTTCTACAAAATATCTGGGAATTGTGGTAATCTATGTGTTCTCCCAGCAACTATTTTGGGGGTCAGTAATTTCTACAAAATATCTGGGAATTTTGGTAATCTGTGTGTTCTCTCTCCCAGCAACTATTTTGGGGGTCAGTAATTTCTACAAAATATCTAGGAATTGTGGTAATCTGTGTGTTCTCACTGCCACCAAGTATTTTGGGGGGGGTCAGTCATTTCTACAAAATATCTGGGAATTGTGGTAATCTGTGTGTTCTCACTCCCAGCAACTATTTTGGGGGTCAGTAATGTCTACAAAATATCTGGGAATTGTTCTAATCTATCAGGGTAATTCAAAGAGATTCGAAAAGTCACCGCACATTCGGTGACTTTTCGTTCTCTTCAATTCGGTTCCTTTTGCCGATCCCATTTCGGTGACCCTGCGGTGTATTCAGCAAGCACCACAGGGTCCCCGAATTCCAGGGAAAAGCTGCCGCAAACCTGACGAAAACTAACCGCAAAACCCACCGAATGCACACCGAAAACCCCCAAAAACATCTGGATTAACCCGTCGAAAAACCCGAGCAGGGGCCGATCACACGCAGCGAAGCCGCCGAGCCTGCAGACGAGGCAGTGAATAAATTAGCAAAACAGTTTGTGTGAATGATTGAAAAGTGAAACGCTGTTTGCAAAAAACTACTGAGCGGAAAGGTCTGAAATTTACATATGAGGTCCAGGGAATGATAATAAAGAGGGCTGTTACAGAAAAAATAAGTAAACTTAAAAAAAAAAAATCGGACTTTTAAAACAAAATTCTGAAAAATGCTTAAAATATCCTAAAAAATCTATAAATATAGAGACTCTTTACTGCAGAATTTTATAATGAACGGTTTATTAGATATTGAATTAAAACGGGAATATTTTTAACATTGAAGCCTATGGGATTCTCCTGAATAAACTTGCCGAATTAAACCACCGAATGGCAGGGCATTAGGGGAACCTTTCACTGCTGGTTTGTGTTCTCTGAATAGCCGAAGCAGTGCTTTTTCATGGGGATTTCACTGCCCTCGAACAGGCACCGAACAGGCACCGTATGTTCAGGCAATTCGCTAGGATTTGGCGAATTGCCTGCTCTCTGGATAGCCGAATGGCCAAGAAAGGTAACCGAATGCTGGTTTTCAGCATTCGATTACCTTTCTCAAGCAATTCGGAGCTCTTTGAATAACCCTGTATGTGTTCTCACTGCCACCAGCAATTTTGGGGGTCAGTCATTTATACAAAATATCTGGGAATTGTTCTAATCTTTATGTTCTCACTGCCACTCATCAGGGGGTCTCACGGATTTATAGGAGGTTTCTGGGAATTGTAATCTGTGTCTTCTCACTGCCAGCTATCAGGGGGTCTCACTGAGTTATACCAGAGTTCTGGAAATCTTTAATCTTTATACCAGAGTTGAATCAGAGTTCTGCAGCATATCTCCAATTTTAATAACAGAGTTGAATCAGAGTTCTGTATATCTTTAATCTATATATCACTCACCATGTCAGAAAGACCAAAAAGGACAGGCAGACGCTCCCAGACACAGATAAGAGGGAAAGCAGCCTCTGTGTCGGGAGGCTGTGCCTCTGGTCGTCGTGGACGTGGTGCATCCTCTGCAGGAGTACACTTGTCCTTTCTAACTGGTGCTTGCCGTCTTAGGCTAGGGTCAGACTAACGCATCTTTCGCGTTGTCCGTGAAAAATTGCGTTCAAATGAATGGACGCATTTTTTCACGGAATACGCGATAGCGGTCATACGATGCGCATTTGCGTTCGTGATTTTGTACGGATCATCAATAAAACACTTTTTGTGTCTGGACGTTATGTTAGCCGTACACTAGCAGCGTCTGACGTCTCCCAATCACGCAAACACGCCGCTATGCGGATGCAGCGCACTCTGTACGTCAGTACTAGCGGTTTGACGTTCTCGAAAAAATGCGTTCGTTTGCCACTTGCGTTGCGCGGCCGCACTTTTGTGCGGCCGTTCTTCATATGCAGCCCGGCATTGGACATCATTTGCTGCTAGCACGGCCGTGATTTAGTGCGGCTAAACTCAC
Source organism: Leptobrachium leishanense (assembly GCA_009667805.1). NCBI lineage: Eukaryota > Metazoa > Chordata > Amphibia > Anura > Megophryidae > Leptobrachium > Leptobrachium leishanense. The sequence goes on along the minus strand of CM019064.1, from coordinate 88,319,926 downwards.
GTTAAAACTGCTTTCGTCTGACCTTAGCCTTAAGCAGCAGCAACATACAGAGGATTTGGTGGATTGGCTAACCAGGCCATCCTCATCCTCCGAGTCCTCTGCCGGCCAGGCTTGTAGTGGTTTACAGTACACCTCAGCTGCCAAAGCATCTAATGCAGCCTCCATGTCCACAGCTACTCCTGCCGTAGCCTCACTATCACACACGGAGGAGTCAGCTGAATTGTTTGACTACAATGACAGTGACATGCTGCTTGAGGATGCGCAGCAAGTACAGTGCTCTGATGTTAACTCTGAGGTTGAGGAAGGGAGTATAATGAACCTAGAGGAAGGGGGTGCCAGTGACACAAATAACTGGCACTCATGTTGCCCCAACAGCATGAGTGCGAGTAATTCCGCTTCTGCAAAATCCGTTAACACCAAGTCCTGGCTCTGGTTAACTTTTTGTTAACTGCGGCCGGACGTTAATCAGCGCTAGGACTTTGTAATCCTAACGCTGATGGACACTTTGCGCTCCCCATGTTAAGTATAGGGAGCGCAAAGTACAGTAACCTCGCGTAGAGAAGCGGAAGGTACCAAACGCGAACGGGTTACTTAACCCGTTAGCGTTTGGATTGTAATTTGCGGTAACTACTTGGGCTAACGTTAACGCTCACGCAGGTGAACGCTAACGTTAGCACCAAGTATGTAATTTGGCCCCTGGAGGGCCAAGATCACTCACCCATGGTTTAAACTGTTTGTGTTAATTGTGTGTTGTTTCCCCCACATCAGGCCCCCCCAACGTAAATAGTACAATCCGCCAACTAATGGTCCTCATTTATTCTAATTTATGCTTGTCCATTATTTTTTTATTTTGTTGGCAATGGGTAACATAATGAGCCGTTCCAGTGGTTTTTAAATGATGCCTTCACTGGTCTATTTTAGGAAACATAGGGCAGTATTACAAAGTTGGTGCTAACTTAACCAGAGCTGTTGTACACTTTCCAGAGCCATTATAGCCTATGGAGCTGTTAAGTTAACAACAGCTCTGGTTAAATTAGCACCAACTTTGTAATACTGCCCTATAATGGCTCTGGTAAGATTACAGCAGCTCTGGTTAAGTTAGCACCAGCTTTGTAATATTGCCCATAGCATTTTACCAAGTGAATAAAGAACACTATTAACTTGCTCATAACCAGAGTGCTCACTTTACTGTTAGAGGAGGGGATGGACATACAGTTTACAGAGAAAGAAAGTGGTGGATGCAAGCTGAAGGTACAGGGCGGTCAATAAAATGCCATTAATCAAGATTTTAAAAGAATCATGTTGCAGTATGGGATTAGATAAAATATATCTAGGGCACAACTGTACATTGCTAGAATATCCTTTCAAAGAATAAATAATAGCAATTTGTCACTAATGTTTGAAAAGTGTATATTTTGTTTAAATGTTCCCAAGTATATAATTTATGTAATTCTGCCTTCCTCAAAAAGGTGTGTATACAGTTGCAAGAAAAAGTATGTGAACCCTTTGGGATTACGTGGAGTTTTGCATGAATTGGTCATAAAATGTGTTCTGATCTTCATCTAAGTCAGAACAATTTGAAAAACACAGTCTGCTTAAAATAATACAACACAAACATTATATGTTTTCATGTTTTTATTGAACAGAACATGTAAACATTCACAGTGCAGGGTGGGAAAAGTATGTGAACCTTTGGACGTAATAACTGGTTGACCCTCCTTTGGCATCAATAACCTCAACCAAACGTTTCCTATAGTTGCAGATCAGACCTGCACAACGATCTGGAGCAATTTTGGACCACTCCTCTTCACAAAACTGTTTCAGTGTAGCAATATTCTTGGGATGTCCGGTGTGAATCGCTCTCTTAAGGTCATGCCACAGAATTTCAATCGGGTTGAGGTCAGGACTCTGACTGGGCCACTCCAGAAGGCGTATTTTGTTTTGTTGTAGCCATTCTTTTGTTGAATTATTTGTATGCATTGGGTCTTTGTCCTGTTGCATCACTCATCCTCTGCGGAGCTTCAGTTGGCGGACAGATGGTCTTACGTTTTCCTGCAAAATGTCTTGATAAACTCTGGAATTCATTTTTCCATCAATGACAAACAATCCGTCCAGGCCCTGAGGCAGCAAAGCAGCCCCAAACCATGATGCTCCCTCCGCCATGTTTTACAGTGGGGATGAGGTTTTGATGTTGGTTTGCTGTGACTTTTTTTCTCCACAAATAGTGTTGTTTTTTTTCCAAACAACTCAATTTTGGTTTCATCTGTCCACAGAATATTTTTCCAGTAGTGCTGTGGAACATCCAGGTGCTCTTTTGCAAACTTCAAACGTGCTGCAATATTCTTTTTGGACAGCATTGGCTTCCTCCCATGTACTCCATTCTTGTTTAATGTTTTCCTTATTGTAGATGTGTCAACAAAAATGTTAGCATGTGCCAGAGATTTCTGTAAGTCTTTAGCTGACACTCTAGGATTCTTCTTTACCTCATTAAGCATTTTGCTCTGTGCTCTTGCAGTCATCTTTACAGGACGACCATGCCTAGGGAGAGTAGCAACAGTGCTGAACTTTCTCCATTTGTAGACAGTCTTACCGTGGACACATGAACATCAAGGCTTTTGGAGATACTTTTGTAACCCTTTCCAGCTTCATGCAAGTCAACAATTCTTGATCGTACGTCTTCTGAGAGCTCTTTTCTGCGAGGCATGGTTCACATCAGGCAGTGCTTCTTGAAACCAGTAAACCCAAAACTGGTGTGTGTTTTTAAAGGGCAGGACAGCTTTCAGCAACACACCCAATAATATCACACTGATTGGACTCAAGGTTGGCTCACTCCTGGCTCCAATTAGCTCTTGGGGAAGTCATTAGGCTAGGGGTTCACATACTTTTTCCACCCTGCACTGTGAATGTTTACATGTTATGTTCAATAAACACATGAAAACATAATGTTTGTGTTATATTATTTTAAGCAGAGTGTGTTTTTCAAATTGTTGTGACTTAGATGAAGATCTTGCAACTGTATATATATATATTTATATATACTATAAATTTGCAGCGTGGAGGCTTTTAATCTCACTTTTTTGCCCTACACCAGATTTGAAATGCTTACTAATTTACCCTAGGGGCTAAGCATCAATATCAACCAGTTACATTCCATCTCCCGCTGATGAGGGTAAAAACGCACGACAAAAACACGCGTAAAACGCACATATGAGACACGCTCAGGTGTGAACCCAGGGTTAATAATGATGTTATTCTTAGGCAACTTTTTCCCTCAAAGAAAAATGACATCATATATTTATATTTTTGTGGAATGTAGCCACTCATTGTATATTTTGTTCAGCTGACATATTATTTATCTTTATTAATCATTGGTTGTCGTACTCTAATAAGGTTTACATAAACAAAATCTCAAACAACAGGTGATCTAAGCTTTTCATAACCAGACTGTAATAATTATCTCTAATTTCGAGTAGACATCCTTTATTTTTTTTTATTACAATGACTCATTCTTTCACTCATTTAAACTAAATACCGTGGTGAACAAACTGCAAGGACTGACCATATTAACCAGCATTAGTGCTGTAGCAATGACCGCAAGTTTTGTTTCTCAATATAAATTGTAATGTGTCAGATGCTTCAAGCTTACACTTTTTACATCTTACTGACATTAAATGAATACAGTATGTTATTGGAGGAGATGACATGTTTGAATTGCAAAGCGTCAAACGTATACCATGGTTTTATATGCATGTGTATGTGTTACTAGTTAAAAAACATAGGTGTGCTAACATAACACAGAGGCCAAGCTAAAAGAGGAGCTGGGGGGTGTATGCACTCATATCCTGACCATTTTAAAACTAGAAAATGGCCAGGATGAGTAGAGTGTCCCTTTAAAAAGTCACCCTTATACCTTGCATGATACAGACCCTAGCATGGCAGAACAGAGTGGCACATTCAGGGGCGTACTTATGGGGGGCGGGTGTGGCCCGCACCGGGTGGCAACACCCCCTAGGGTGAAACTAATTTTTTTTAAAAAAAAATCCTTTTTTTACTTTTGCAAAGTATTTTACCAGGAAGGATACATTGAGATTGCACAAATTTTCAAGTATGTCCTGGGTAGGCAAGGCCCTGGGCGGGCACTTTCCAGGGGGCAGCAAAAAACCTTACCTCTAAGGCTAGGGTCAGACTAGCGCACTTTAAACGTGCGTTCTGGCGCACTTAATTACGGCCGCACTAGCAGCAAATGACGGGCAATGACGGCCAATATACGAAGTACGGTCGCACGAAAGTCCGGCTGCGCAACGCAAGTGGCAAACGAACACATTTTGTCGAACGTCAAACCGCTAGTACGGTCGTACAGAGTGCGCTGCGTCCGCTAGCGGCGTGTGTGCCTGATTTGGAGATGTCAGACACTGCTAATGTCCGGCCAACATAACGTCCAGATGCAAAAAGTGTTTTATTGATGATCGGTACAAAATCACGAACGCAAATGCGCATCGTATGACCGCTATTGCGTACTCCGTGAAAAAATGCGTCCATTCGTTCGAACGCACTTTTTCACAGACAACGCGAAAATGCGTTCGTCTGACCCTAGCCTAAAGGGATTACTCACAGAGCACCGAAATTACGCCAACATTTTGGTGTTCTGTTCTTCCCTGCACCCCGGGGAATCAAATTTCCCCACCCTGCAGTGAATTCACCATTCACCGCAGGGTCCCCAAAGTGCAGGGAGTCGGCCACCGAATGCCGCCACAGCAAACCCGTGGCCTGCTGTTTTTACAAAAAAAACACTGAACAAAAATGTCTGGAATTTACATATAAGATCCTATAATTGATAATAAAAAGTTCTGTTACAGAAAAAAGATAAACCACTATTAAAAAAAAAGGGGGGAAATTTTGCTGAAACAAATTCTGAAAAATGAATAAAAGGTACTAAAAAAAAAATAATAAATAAAGACTTTTTACTGCACATTAAAATAATAAATGGTTTATTAGATATTGCATAAAAACAGGAATATGGGGAGCAGACGCATGTTAGAGGAGCTCCGCTGTTTACCCTATACCGGGTCACAATTACAGTGTCTGAACCGTCCGATTTTGATCTGCTGAGGGCCCCCAGGACGAGTGGACTGTGTGGTGCTCACGGCGCCGCTGATTTCCGAGCGTTTTATCGCCCCCATCTGACTTCCTGGACCTTCGGGCCTGGTGCGGCCTAGTTGCGGCGGCCATCTTGTGGAGCCTGGGGTGTTTCCTGGAGGCCATATCGGACCTGATTCCCGGCTGGAGAGACTTTACTGTCGCCTGAGCATGGGGAAGAAGCTGAAAACACTTCCACAGCGCAGGTTGGTGGACACCAGACAGGCGGACATTAGAGATTCACTGAATTATAGACGCTCTGCAACAGTTATACCCCCCTCTTCCCTCCTGCCCATGGGGTATGACTCCTCTGAGGAGGAAGACTGCTCCTGGCACAACGGACGGGGGCCCGATTGGCCCGCCGAGACGACCCGGACAAGAATCCAATGACAATGAGTGCCGATGCACGCAAGAGAGCGCAGAAAAAGAGGAAAAAGGCCTTGGCAGCGGAGTTACCTGAGGCCACGGCTACGGAGCCCTCCACAGGTGGCTCAGAGGCTGATACGCTAATGTCGGATGCGGAGGACCTGACACGACGGACCGACGGCCCGCAACAAGAGGGAGACCTACAACCGCAGCGGATATCGGATACCCCAGGGGAGACTGGCTCTCTATTGGGTGCAGCAACACCTCCAAGCTCTGCCGGGACCCCTGCGGCTGCCCCAGATGACATGCGCCCCACTACGATGCAGGACTATAGAAACTTCATAGCGGAGATCAAATCAATATGGCTGACCGAATTATCTAACGTGCGCTCTGAGGTAAAGGAGGTGCGCTCACAGATGGTGGCGGTTCAGGCTCAGACTGTGGAGTTGGCAGAAGAACAGACGGTATTGTCGGCACAGGTGACTGCTCTCAGGTCTCAGGTGGAGGTTTTGACACGCTCAGTGGAGGCTCTGGAGTCCCGGCACCGTCGGCGTAATGTCCGTGTCCGGGGAGTTCCCGAGTCGGTTACTCCAGCGGACTTACTCTCGTACACTAATAGTCTGGCACGCCAGGTTTTGGAGGATCCGCCTGGCACCCCGGAGGTGTTTAGCACGGTTTACCGCATTCGCAAGGCTGCTGAGGCCCCACGGGATGCCCCGAGAGATGTGATCGCGGTCACAGCAGATGTGGCAGCCAAAACACGGATCATGACAGCGCCGGGGGCGCGAGCTGATGTCCTATTCGATGGAGTAACCCTGAAATTATTTCACGACCTGCCCTTCGCAACGCTGATGGCGCGCCGCAGATATCGCGAGGTGACAACTTTCCTCAGGCATAAAGGGGTCCGGTACCGCTGGGGTCCAGCCGGCTCATTAGTGGTTACCCATAACAAAATGTCGTATGTAATCTCGGACCCGGCCGAGGCCTGGCCTGTTTTACTGGGGGCGGGTTTTGCGCCGGATGGAGCGCTCATCTCACCGGGCTGAGAACTTAGGTGATGGGAATCTCTGACTTGTTTGCACAACACCTTTACGAGAAGCCGCCTCTTTTTCAATGCGTTCTTTTTAGTTCATGGTTTTGCATTTTGACTCATGTTTCGTTGTTTATCTGATGTCTTTTGCTGCTCGGAATGTTATAGGAAGACCCCCTCTCTTTCTCTGTTGTTTTTAATTTTTATTTTTATATAGTTTGAGGAGCTATTTAGATGGATTCGGGGATTGTGTTGTGAGCCCCTTTGATAACCCCCCCCTCCCTCATTGCCTGTATTGCTATATGGGATTTTGGAAGTGTCTTATGCTCCCCTTTTCCCTTTTTTCTTTAGGTTTCAGGCCTTTTCTCCCCCCCCCCCTTATGATGGCATTGCCTTTGGCGCCTGCAGATGTTTCAATACGCCTCTTTATTTGTTTTTTATTTCTTATCTATATAATGCTTTACGACAGTTGATATCACAGCCCTGTGTGGCTGCTTTCTTGTTGGTCGACATGTGGCCCTATTTGAAATTTCTAAATAAAGAATTAAAAAAACAGGAATATTTTTAACATTGAAACCTATGGGGTTCGCCTAAATAAACCTGCTGATTGAAACCACCGAACATCAGGGCATTTCACTGACATTTCTCTGCTGTTTGGTGTTCTCTGAATATATTAACCATTGCTTCTCTATGGGGATTTGCACTGCCTTCGAACAGTACCGTACTTGCTGGCAGTTTGCCAAAATTTGTGTGTGAGCATATCACAGAGCAGTGGTGTACTTAGGGGAGTGGCAAGGGGCGGGTCACCCCAGGTACCAGTGATTATTGGGGTGTCATTAGGGGGTACTAGGAGGTGCCACTGTCACTGTGTGTCAGCTTTGAGCTGTGTTCTCAAACAACGAGCAGTGGAGCAGGATGTTTGCATTGGAATAAAAATCCCCCTCTCCTCCCTCCATAGCTCCTCCCCTGCCCCGCAGCAGCTCCAGGAGAGGGGAGGGGGATGTGATTTGCATGCAGAGAGAGAAGATGACAGTAAATGGCAGGTAAAGGCGGGGTATCAGCAGAATATGAAGCCCTGTCTGCTTACTGTTCTTTCCTTAACCAGCACTGCAGTGACTAGAAATTTGTCATTGAGCTGCCTAGCTCTTGGTGAGGTCCTGCATAGAGTGGGCCAGGCTACATTCACTGCATCACCAGTTAATAGGCAGCCCAGGGTAAACAGGGACAGGTAAGAGGGAGTCTTAAAAAACTGGAAAAGTAAAGAAAAAATACCATAGCAACATCGTATACCTACAAAACACACACCCATTCTCTGCTCAGCAACTCCAATCAACAAAACCAGCCACCCACACACACACAACTCCCATTACACAAAACCAGCCACCCACACACACACAACTCCCATCACACAAAACCAGCCACCCACAAACAACCCAGCCACCAACACACAACTCCTATCACACAAAACAAGTCACCCCAACACACCCACAACTCCCATCAACAAAACCAGCCACATGTGTACTTTTGTTCATAGTATGAGGATGGATATGTCATGAGTTTGCAAAATCACTTAAAAATAACAATTATTCAAAAAAAATCTACACTCACCACTTATTGCACAGCACAGAGGACACATGATTCACCATCGGCAGATTCATAATATATCATTATTATATATATACGTCATGTCCTGCCAGAATGCTATAACTAAAAATATTTTTGAAAACATTAAAAAAGTGTGTGTGTAATTTTTTTAATTTATTTTTTAAACATTTTAAAGTTGGGGGGGGGTGCCAAATATAGGATCCACCCCGGGTGCCAAATGTTCTAGGTATGCCCCTGGGCACATTAGTGATTGTAGACGTCAGTTATTTTTCTTAACTCCCAGAAGCTCCGTGTAGTACATGGAAAATTATCATGTATCAGAGTACTTTGGCTCAGAATATCATAACATAAATCAAAGCCTCCTAGAATTTTACCTCCGGGTTTTCACAAACAGGCTGAGCACTTTGCAATCCTAATTTTTTTTAAAGACTTTGAAAATCAAAGATTTTGGAGCCTTTCGATCGTCGCCCTTATTCACCTTCCTCCCGCTGCATCCCTATCTTGTTTCCTCATCCTCATGGCTAGTGGCGTGACCACATGTTCTTTTTGTGCTAGTGAAGGACATTCTGTGCAGCTTGTCCTTAGCTGGTGCTGCACTTGGGTGGTGTGTCACTTGCGGCCCACTCTGCTGTGTCCCTCCACCCTTCAGGCTGTTTGAAATCCTGACAGACCATGCAGAGGGTGCGGCTGGGCTGGCCGGGGCTGGCTGGCTGGTGTCGACTGCCGCAAGGACAGATGGGACTGGGAACCGACATTGGAGGTGTAGGAACCCGGCTAGCCTAGCGAGTGGTGGACTTGCCATCGTGCACTGCCGACATCATTATGGGTGGGCTGGGCGCCGCCATCTTGGTGGAGACCAAGATAGCAGCAGACTCTGCCCCCTATAGGTCTCCACCAAGATGGCAGCACCAGGCCCGTCCCCGCCAATGATGACATTGGCATGGCGCGACCTCTGCTCGCTGGGCCAGAGGGCAGGGCGGCGCTACGCCGGCTCTACTGCGGTCCCCATAACCAGGAAACGTAAAAGCAACCAACACATATATTTTCTTTGGGAAGGATTCTTCCGCCCCCTCAAACTAGCAGGAAGCCAGACAGTAAGGCTTACTTAACGCCGGCCCTGGCCACATCCCAACGGTAATTTGCACCAGCACTTTGTAATACCTTACTTATCGAAACACTACAAATTGATTGTGCTCCCAATGTCAAGTATAGGAGACGCTTAAGTACAGTAAGCTTGAGCAAGCTGCAAAGCGCTAACTTATTTCATTCGAGTGTAGTGTCAGGATTGGAATATTGATGGCAGGTGTTAAACTTACTTCTCCTAGCCCTAACGATTAGATATCGAAACGCTACATTAGCACCAACTATGGAATAGTGCCCATCATATTTGATGGAGTTGTTAAGTTTACAACATTTGATGATGATTGATCCAGCCATCCCCATTGCTAGATGACTCTAATAACATCAGCAAAGCAAATCTTACCTCTATTTTTATAGGTGACTTTATACTCACATTTTATTGTGAAATTATAAAATATGATGCTAAGTCAATCGATTCCCCATGTTGCATGCTTAGCTGTGGTACATTGCCCAAAGACAATCAGAAGTGAGTAAGCTTGTAGAGTTTAAGTCATAAAAACCATGTCTTTTAATAAAGATGATGTAATGAGTGTTATGACAGTCAGGTCATGAAAACATTGCTGAATGTGTGCATGGATTATTGGAATGGATGAAGCATAGGCTAAACAAACAATACACACCTAGAATGTCACGTTGAGAAAGTTCAAACACGTAATTGCTGTTCAGGCAAAACTATTTTGTGACCAACCCTGCAAGAATTGAAAAACACATATCCTGTTCATTACCTTCATTCATTTAAAGAATTCAGCCTTTTCTGCTGAAAAATGTACAGGGTTATTCAAAGAGTTCCGAATTGTGGCTGAAAGGTAACCTGAACAGTGAAATTCAGCGTACGGTTACCTTTCCTGGCCATTCGGCTATTCAGAGAGCAGGCAGTTTGCCAAATGTTGGCGAATTGCCTGCACATACAGTGCCTGTTCGTTGCCTGTTCAAGGGCAGTGAAATCCCCATAGAGAAGCAATGCTTTGACTATTTAGAGAACAAAAACCAGCAGGGAAAATTTGCCGAATTGCCCTGCTGGTCGGTGGTTTCATTCGACAGGTTTATTCAGGCGAATCCCATAGGCTTCAATGTTAAAAATATTCCCGTTTTAATGCAATATCTAATAAACCGTTTAATATTATATTCTGCAGTATAAACTCTCTTTATTTATAGATATTTTTTAGGATCTTTTAGGCATTTTTCTGGATTTTTTAGCGAAACTTTTTTTTCTGTTTTCTTTTTAAATCGTTTTTCGTTTTTCTGTAACAGCCCTTTTTATTATTCATTGGATCTTATATGTATATCTCAGACATTTTCGTTCTGTAGTTTATTTGCAAACAGCGTTTCACTTTTCAAACATTCAAGCGTACTGTTTTTTTGTTTTGTTCACTCCATTCGTCTGCGGTGTCGGCCTTTTCCGGCAGCTGCTCTGCGCTGTGATCGGCTTCTGCTCGGGTTTCTCCAGCGTGTCTGGCGGGGTTAATCCAGATGTTTTTGCGGGTTTCCGTGTGCGTTCGCTGGGTTTTGCAGTGAATGTTCGCCGGGTTTGCGGTGGCTTTTCCCTGCACTACGACGGCCATGTGGTGCTTGCTGAATACACCGCAGGGTCGAATCTGCTTTCAATGTATGCAGAGACACATGGTGGTGAGGTTGAACCTGCTTCTCCACAGATGTAAGGCGGCTACCTGCTTCTCAATGGTTCTGGATGAGAGAGGTGCTGGTCAGCTTTTCTGAAAGGGACTCAAACCTGCTTCTCCACAGTTGATGTTGATCACAGACATTACCAGGACACTGTGTAACCAATATTATATGATAGGCAGGTATGTATCGTTATGTGTCTTACCCAAGGACATTTCCTGGGGAAGTGATCTGACCAGTATTCAAACCTGTGTCTCTATGGTTATAGAATGATAGTTACATTTACTCTACCATAGCTTAATAAGATGATGCTTGGCAAGTGAACATGTCAACGACAGGATCGTAGTAGTACTATATAGTGCAATATTAACCGCTTACCGCTGGGCGGGTTGTGCCTGGCAACCCTATCTACCTATGCATCTCTCTATTTATCTATCAGGGGCGGACTGACAACTAATGGGCCCCGGGCAATAGGAGGTCATGGGGCCCCCCTTGTTCCGCACCCACAGAAGGCCACACCCATAAAAAACCCCACCCTCTACAACGCAACACCCACATGTACATTATTGTGCTAAAGAATTAATTTCTGACCTAAAAATAACCTTTTTGAAAATCCACTTGGACCCAGCAGCGAATTGTGCCCCCTCTATACTTACAGATGGCCACTGCACTGCTGCAACAGCAATCACCCACTCATTGCAGCTAAGGCTACACCCCGGGAAACAGAAAGTCCCTGTGGAAAATGTGGAAAACTGCCGATCACTTTAACAGATACTGTAGAATCCTGACACACTGCACATTACAGAGCTCCACAGCAATAAATCTCCCAGTAAAGTGCAGGGTGCATGAGCGTATTACAGAGCTGCACAGCAAAAAAACCTCACAGTAATGTGCAGTGTGTATGAGCGTATCACAGAGCTCCACAACAATAAAACCCACAGTAATGTGCAACTCACACATGAATATTTATTGCCACCAGCAGCTCAACATCGATATATATTGACCCAGCAGCTCACACATGGATATATATTTCCCCCAGCAGCTCAAACATGGATATATATTGCCCCCAGTAGCTCAAATATGGATATATATTGCCCCAGTAGCTCAAACATGGATATATATTGCCCCAGTAGCTCACACATTGATATATATTGCCCCCAGTAGCTCACACATTGATATATATTGCCCCCAGTAGCTCACACATTGATATATATTGGCCCAGCTCACATATGGATATATAGTGCCCCAGCGCACACATCACACATGGATGTATATTGCCCCAGCTCACACATGGATGTATAGTGCCCAGCTCACACATGGATGTATAGTGCCCAGCTCACAAGTGGATATATAATGCCCAGCTAACACATGGATATATAATGCCCGGCTCACACATGGATATATAATGCCCAGCTCACACATGGATATATACTGACCCCAGCAGCGGTTTTGTAAGGGACCACGGTGGCGCACTAACAAACCGCCTCAGCGGCGGCGCTCCAGCATGCCTTCCTGGGCCCCACGTGCACCCTGCATTGACGCCGTCCTCCACGTGATGCACGCGCTTCATGTGAGGGGGCGGCATCAATGCAGGGTGCATGTGGGGCCCAGGAAGGCATGTTGGAGCGCTGCCGCCGTGGTCCCTTACAAAACTGGGCCCCCACTGACCCGCGGGCCCTCAGGCAGCGCCCGAGTACCCGATGGGTCAGTCCGCCCCTGCTACCTATGCATCTCTCTATCTCTACCTATGCATCTCTCTATTTATCTATCTCTACCTATGCATCTATCTCTCTATTTCTACCTATGCATCTCTCTATCTACCTATGTATCTCTCTGTTTATCTCTACCTATGCATCTATCTACCTATGCATCTCTCTATCTAACTATCTATTTATCTCTATCTATGTCCATCTGCATATAAACATATTTCACACATACAATTTAAAGGCAGAAGTTAAAAATCCAGTGTCTTGACTCATGATGAATGACTAAGTCTTGCTCACAGTATGAAAATGATTGCAGTTCCCTAATTCTAGGGTAGTGAGGTAATATCACTAAAAATAGTATCTAACAATCTTTTTAAAAGGAGCTGTTCTTTATTCCTTAGAGTCTACAGGCAAGTTCCACGCTGGGCATTATTCACAGTTTACAGAAAACAGAAAAAATAGTGTGCCATTTGTTTGTGAAAAATGAACATGACAAACATATGAAATGGCTGCGTTCCTTAATTTATACATGAGATTAGCACACGCTAACAAAAGCCGTGATTTTATTCACGTGCAATATAAGAAAGCACAGTGGGCCTTACCTCTAATTGAGAGGATAAAATGACACCTGCTCCAAATTAATAATGTTTGGCCAGTAAATACCTTTTTAAGAGACACTCCGACCAAAATGAACAGTGCAGCGTGATAGAAATTTCAGGGTGCATTTTTCGTATGTTTTGGCTGCCAGATTTAGGCAAAAAGTCAAAGATGCTAACGAATCATAAATATCATAAAAGAGCAATCGTCAAAGAACCAGGGGACAGTAACATGGCATACTAAGTCAAGGCACAGAACAACAAATGGAATAATAGTAGATAGTAGAATAGATAGATGCAATAATAGTGGTAAAGCAGGAATCTCAAACACTGGCTGCCCAGATGTTTATTGCCTACAATTCCCAGAATACTTGAATGCAATTAATGGGCTGAGAATCATGGAAGGTGTAGTTCATAAACATCTGGGAGGCCAGAGTTTGAGATCCCTGTGCTAAAGGATAGACGAAACCGCAAAAAGAGCAACTATGCAAGGCTTTGATTGGTTTATTGTATTAATAGTGTGGAGTGATATTAACTAATGATCACCGGATCCCAGTGGAAGGGCAGACAGTCGCTGGCAGAAGATGAAGCAAGTAGAAAATATTTAAATAATGGATGCCTCGAAGGTCTTCAAATCAACAACTCCTGGATCAATGGGCGATGTGAACAGCAGGGTGTCAAAAACTACATTTGCCAGTTCATATAACTCCGCTGCAATCCGCGACTGATGGAGGACTCTGCTATAAAAACAGAAAAAGAAGCAGGAGCCACCCTATTATTTAGCTAAAACAGTAAATATAATTGGCAAAATTTTCAAAGATTTTAATAGACTCTTTATACAACTGTAGAAAGAATATATTTTGTTTACAGGTGAAAACTGCTTTCCCTAAAACATTAGTGTTTACAAAGAAAAAAAAATCAGTGACCTAGAAACCATACAATTGTTTTGCCTTATATTAGTTTATTCTTTTGTTGTTTTATACCTTCATTAGTGTAATCATCTGCTCTTCAGTTATATTAACCTCTGTTCTCCTGGGACAACAGGTTAAAAAGTCTTCGGTGACACACTGGGTGCTGTGCAGTACCAACAAATATTACAAAGTAGTGGACATGTACAGAAATGATGGAGCGATATATTTATTAGGAATGGGGGAAATGTATATATAGATACAAAGTGTCATGTTCTGCAATGTAAATATGATCTTCCTTAGAGATCTATGAATATATTCAGAAATGTGATTTTGCAGAGTTGAGCTATATCCCATGCATGTCGCCCTCATGCCCTCATGACTGCATGTAGTGCTTGTTGTTAACCTTTTTCCTACCAACGATTCAAGGGACACTCTAGAAGCTGTGACCCCTCAGTGTAATTTCAGTGGTCACAAAGAGATCCCACCAATGGCTGTCAATTCTCTGGGCATTGATAGCCTTTGGATTGGCTGGATGCTCGCTTGAGGACCGACTGAGCAGCTTACATGAAGTCGCCCATTCATGTCCAGACTAGAACTGATTGGGGCTTTAAGTGGGTTTTTAAAAGGACACTAACACTTACTGTAACTACATGACCCACCATTGTGACATGTTAAAAGAGCTAAACTGGCCATCGCTGGAATCCAGACGCACCCTTCACCTTTCCAGCCTGGTGTTTAAGAGCATTTCTGGGAAGCTGCCACCCTACCTGAATAGACTGCTTCCCCCAGCAGCTCCCTCATCCTATAACCTCCGATCCAGGACCAGCACCTTACTTGCAATACCACAATACAAAAAGACAGTGGCTCGATCCTCATTTTCCTACAGAGCACCACAATTATGGAATAACCTCCCAGACACCATCAAATCTTCCCCCAGTCTTAAGTCTCTCAAGATCTCCCTATTAACATACCTCAATACAGAATGCACCTGTATACATGTAACATAATGACTATTTTTCTACATATTTATTTTCTGTTAATCTGTATATGTGTTGTTTTCTTAATATCTTGCATTGTATTACTTTGTATTTCTGTAACTGTAACACTTCAATGTTCTTGAACCCAGGACATACTTGAAAACGAGAGAAATCTCAATGTATCCTTCCTGGTAAAATCCTTTATAAATAAATAAATAAATAAATAAATAAATAAATAAAACTAGATTACGTGTGTATTACAAACATAACCACATTATAAAACACATGCTGCTGTTTTTATTCGTTGTCATTAGGGATGAGCTGTTCGAGTTCGGACGGTTCGAAGTTCGACCCGAACTTAGGCTAGGGTCAGACTGAGGCAGTGCGAACGCGCGTTCTGGCGCACATAATCACGGCCGCACTAGCAGCAGATGCCGGGCAATGACAGCCAATATACGAAGTACGGTCGCACAAAAGTCCGGCCGCGCAACGCAAGTGGAAAATGAACGCATTTTTTCGAGAACGTTAAACCGCTGGTACTGACGTACAGAGTGCGCTGCGGCCGCATAGCAGCGTGTGTGCGTGATTAGGAGACGTCAGACGCTGCTAGTGTGCGGCCAACATAACGTTCAAACAGCCGGATTTCCCTAGACTTCTTTTCACCCCATCGTCATGAAATACGTCCAGCATCGTCTGACCACTTAAGCGTATTCCGTGAAAAAATGCGTGCGCACGCATCGACGTACATTTTGACGGTGGCCGCAGAAAATGCGCTCATCTGTCCCTAGCCTTAGCCTGTTCGAGCGGATCGCGAACACCGAACATTTCCGGGTGTTCGCCGCATGTTCGACCACAATGCATTTTCCCACTGGCCTGAAGCTCGTAATTGGCTACAGCCTTGCACCTGACCATAGGTCTGGTGCAAGACTGGTTGAACACTATGCCAATCACCGCTCAGAGTCCTGATTGGGAAAATTTTGCCCAATCATGGGCTCACTGAGCTAAGTCCTGCAGCACACTATATAAGGTTTCAACGCAGCGCTTCTGCACGCATTTCAGAGGAGATTTCACAGGAGATAGTTGTGTGTGTTGTTACTGCCGGTCTGCCACGCTACCGGGGGGGTCTGGGGGGGTCTCATTTATACCAAATATCAGGGAATTTAGGGGAGGTGTGTCTTGTCACTGTGCCAGCAAGTTTTTTTGGGGTTTACAACTTTATTTAAAACATTTGTGAATTGAGGTGATCTTCTGTGTCTCGTCACACAGCCAGCAAGTTTTTTTGGGGCTCACTAATTTCTTTAAAACACTTGTGAATTAAGGTGATCTGTGTCTCGTCATACAAACAGTACCACGCTGTATTTTGGGGCTCACTAATTTCTTTAAAACACTTGTGAATTAAGGTGATCTTGTGTGTCTCGTCACACAGCCAGCAAGTTTTTTTGGGGCTCACTAATTTCTTTAAAACACTTGTGAATTAAGGTGATCTGTGTCTCGTCACACAGCCAGCAAGTTTTTTTGGGGCTCACTAATTTCTTTAAAACACTTGTGAATTAAGGTGATCTGTGTCTCGTCACACAAACAGTACCACGCTGTATTTTGGGGCTCACTAATTTATTTAAAACATTTGTGAATTAAGGTGATCTGTGTCTCGTCACACATCCAATACGCTGTATTTCAGGGCTCACTAATTTCTACAAAACATTTGTGAATTGAGGTGATCTGTCTCTTGTCACTGGCTGCCAGCTATCAGTGTGTCTCACTGAGTTATACCAGAGTTCTTTAAATCTTTATACCAGAGTTGAATCAGAGTTCTGTATATATTAATCTATATATCACTCACCATGTCTGAAAGAACAAAAAGGACAGGCAGACGCTCCCAGACACAGATAAGAGGGCAAGCAGCCCCTGTGTCGGGAGGCTGTGCCTCTGGTCGTGGTGGACGTGGTGCATTCTCTGCAGGGGCACGCTTGTCCTTTATAACTGGGGCTGGCCGTCTTCTTAACCTGCAGCAACATAGAGAGGATTTGGTGGATTGGCTAGCCAGGCCATCCTCATCCTCCGAGTCCTCTGCCAGCCAGGCTTCTAGTGCTTTACAGTCCACCTCAGCTGCCAAAGCATCTAATGCAGCCTCCATGTCCACAGCTACTCCTGCCGTAGCCTCGCTATCACACACGGAGGAGTCAGCTGAATTGTTTGACTACAATGAGAGTGACATGCTGCTTGAGGATGCGCAGCAAGTACAGTGTTCTGATTCAATCTCTGAGGTTGAGCAAGGGAGTATAATCAACCTAGAGGAAGGGGGTGCTAGTGATGACACACAAATAACTGGCACTCATGTTGCCCCAGCAGCTGCAGCATACTGCCAAGTTGGCTCCAGTGACGAGGAGATAGGGGTGAAGATGACATTGATGATGATGAGGTCACTGACTCCACCTGGGTGCCAGATCGAACTGAGGAATCAAGTGAGGAGGAGGGGGAGGAGGAGGAGGAGGAGGCACAGCAAACACGAGGCACAACATCCTCTGTGACCAACCGTAGCACTAGTCAGTCCAAGGCATCACATGTCAGAGCTGCTCCGGTGCAGAGCACTGTTGTCTCAAAGAACACATGCAGGAACTCTGCTGTCTGGGAGTTCTTTAAGAAATGTGCAGCAGACCCCACCGTTGCTATTTGTAATCTATGTCAGAGGAGGCTGAGGCGTGGGATAAACACCGGACACTTGGGTACCACGTGCTTGAGGCGACATATGAACAAGTGCCACACATCCCGTCTCTACCCACACTGTATGTCCTGCCATGCAATTGCCTACAACCTCCACCGACAGGGATGATGCTACAGTGATGGATGTACCAGCAGGTCCTTCCTCACAATGTGACATCATCCCAGTAGCTGAAGTTTTACGCAGTCAGATTACGTTGCTGCAGCTGCTGCAGCGAAAGAAAAAATATAGTCCCAACCATCCCCAAGCACAGCGTTTAAATGCCAGCTTAGCAAAATTACTCGCATTGCAGCTGCTGCCTTTCCAGCTGGTGGACTCTGCTCCCTTCCGTGAATTTGCTGAATGCGCTGTACCACAGTGGCAGGTTCCAAAACGCCATTACTTTTCACGCAAGGCCATTCCAGCACTATACCAGCACGTGGAAGACAATGTTATCCAGTCATTGGGAAAGGCAGTCCGCAGCAAGGTGCATGTCACTTTAGACACGTGGTCCAGCAAGCATGGACAGGGTCGATACATTTCCTTCACGGCACACTGGGTAACTCTGATTGCAGTTGGGAGGGATCCAAGACGGGGCTCTGCTCCTCCTCTTCCTCTTCCTCTTCCTCTTCCTCTTCCCTCCTCCCTCCTCCCTCCTTTTAATTTTTTTTTTTTTGTAGTACTCGACGCCCAAGGACGTCAAATGTAGGCACCCATTGCCAGCGTCTTCACCGTATGGTGCAGGACTACCTAGGGGCAAGGGCAGACCTGGATACCTTTCCAGCAGATGATCCACTGGCTTACTGGGTGTTGAGATTGGATCACTGGCCAGAACTTAGCCAATATGCTATGCAGCTACTAGGTTGCCCTTCATCTAGCGTGCTTTCCGAAGGACGTTCAGTGCCGCTGGAGGTTGTCACAGACAAAAGAGTGCATCTGTCCACCGACTCTGTAAACCGGCTGACATTTATAAAAATGAATCAGTCCTGGATCAGCAGCTATAAATCCCCTGATGCTGAAGTAATGGAATAGATAGGGGATGTCCTCTTCTGCATTCACAAAACTTCCAGCACTGAACTCTTCCACAATACCACAAAAGGGTTACGGTGTGAAGGCACTTGCTGCCATGAAAGGCACAATATTTGGCTGCACTGATGCCTGTGCCAGATTTATATCATTTTATTTTTTTGAACCTCAGGGTCCAACCCTGCACTCTTCCACAATACCACAGAGGTGTTACTGTATGATGATACTTGCTGACCTGGCATAAAAGGCACAATATCTGTGAGCACTGACGCCCATTAACAGATAAAAAAAAACACTTTTCAATATAGGACCACATGGTCCACCCCTGCACTCTTACACAATACCACAGAGGGGTTAAACTAGGGTCAGATGAGTGCATTTTCTACGGACTGTGGGTCCGTGCAGTACGGACGTACTTACTGACTGTGACAACAAGGTAGTGGCCAGTGCCACACAGTCCGTTTTTTTCACTGATGTAGCAGGGAAAATAAATTACAATGAAAGAACATTCTGTCCGTCAAAAATGCTGGACGTATAAATGCAGTCCGTCTGACCTTGTTGCATCACTCACACACAAAGCTATGCGGACGTTGTGGACATGGCGCACTCTGCACGTCCGTTCTAGCAGTATTATGTTCTTGCCTAACCTGCGTCCGTTTGCAGCGTCCGTCAGCCCCCGCACTTCTGTGCGGACGTACTTCGTGTGTGGGGCTCCATTTAACACAATTGTATGCTATCACGGACGTACTTATGTGCGGGCAACACGGACGTTAACACTGCGTTCATCTGACCCCAGCCTTACTGTATGATGATACTTGCTGGCCTGGTAGTCTTGCACCAAAGGCACAATATCTGGGTGCACTGACGCCCATTAACAGATAAAAAAACTTTTCAATATAGGACCACATGGTCCACCCCTGCACTCTTCCACAATACCACAGAGGGGTTACTGTATGATGATACTTGATGGCCTGGCATTAAAGGCACAATATCTGGGTGCACTGACGACCATTAACAGATAAAAAAACTTTTCAATATAGGACCACATGGTCCACTGCACTCTTCCAATACCACAGGGGGTTACTGTATGATGATACTTGATGGCCTGGCATTAAAGGCACAATATCTGGGTGCACTGACGACCATTAACAGATTAAAAAAACTTTTCAATATAGGACCACATGGTCCACCCCTGCACTCTTCCACAATACCACAGAGGGGTTACTGTATGATGATACTTGATGGCCTGGCATTAAAGGCACAATATCTGGGTGCACTGACGCCCATTAACAGATAAAAAACTTTTCTATAGGACCACATGGTCCACCCCTGCACTCTTCCACAATACCACAGAGGGGTTACTGTATGATGATACTTGATGGCCTGGCACTAAAGGCACAATATCTGGGTGCACTGACGCCCATTAACAGATAAAAAACTTTTCAATATAGAACCACATGGTCCACCCCTGCACTCTTCCACCATACCACAGAGGGGTTACTGTATGATGATACTTGCTGGCCTGGCAGTCTTGCACCAAAGGCAGAATATCTGGGTGCACTGACGCCCATTCCTAAATTCATATCTTTTTAATATAGGACCGCATGGTCCACCCCTGCACTCTTCCACAATACCACAGAGGGGTTACTGTATGATAGTACTTGCATGCCTGGCACTAAAGGCACAATATCTGGGTGCACTGCCATTGACGCCTGTATCAGATTCATATCCTCAGAGGGGTTACGGTGTGACGGCACTGTAGCCGACGCTAAAAGCCCAATTTTCAAGCACCTAATGTTACTTTCATCCAAAGCCTGCATAAGTTTCACAATAATTTAGCCCAAAAAAACACTAAACTTTTTCTGCACGTCCTAAAATGTCTTTTCATACAGGCTGCCGCCCCAAGCAGTTGTTTATGGATAGATTAAAGGAAAAGCATTTACCGTCATATGAAACGTCATTCTTTTGTTTTTAAGTGTTTCTATACATCCTAGAAATCCGCAACTTCACGGGCAGGTTATGGGGACCTCCTAGGCACAATATTTGAAGGAATTTTTCGTTTTTATTTTTAACCCTTATTTCATGGAAAACTCACTGTCCCTTTAAAAACGTTTTTTTTTAAACTTTTTGTCCTTGTTTCCTGTCCCCCAGGGCACTACCCGGACCCCCATACACCTTTTATGGCAAATATGTAGCATATATGCCCTCTTGGAGGGCACTCTAAAAAACCGAATTTTCAGCCCCATTGACCTGCATGGGGGTTCGGGTTCGGGTTCGGTCCCGAACAAATGGGAAGTTCGGGTTTGGGCTCGAACCGAACTCGAGGAGTGTTCGGCTCATCCCTAGTTGTCATAGCAAGTAATAGCATGTAATTAGCATACAATTGGAATAAATTGCGTGGTATTTGCTTCAGGTTTAGCTTGTCCACTCCTTGCTGGGGGAGATGTTCTTAGGTGGCTATATAAAGCTTGTGGAATATTAGCTTGGTCTAATTGAGCTTGGGAAGCCTTCTAAGTGAAGTCTTCAAAGTGAGCACTTACAGGAGATCTTCTGGAGATACTCTGGAGGTAGTCTGAGGTTAGACAGGAGGTAGAAAACCTACAAAAAGGTAAGATTTTCTGTTTTTAAATCCATTCTTTTATAATGGCAGGCTTGGTCCAGTGTAAGAGCTGTCATGCTTTTGTTTTTAGATCCAATTTTTGGAGGTTTGGAGTGTGCCTGATATGTAGGCAGCTCTCTTTATTGCAGCAGGAAATTGCCTGTTTGAAGTCTGAGATTTGTAAATTATCTGTTAGAGAAACTCAGGCTATGACTGTTACTAAGCCACTGCCACAGAGGCCTCCTAGGAGCGGCAGATGGACTACTGTAGGATCTGGTAGACTTAGAGTTGTGGATAGAAGGCATGTCCCACAATCTGTGGCTCTTCTTAATTCTTTTGAGGCACTTTCAGAGTGTAGTGATAAGACGGATGTAGGCTCAGACACCATAGTGGAGGAACCACCATCCACTATGCCTAAGGTATGCAGCACTGCAACCAAGGACAAAAATGAAAAGGTGGGACTTGATAGAAGGCAGTTGTTGCTGGGTGATTCTATCATAAGAGGTGTTGAGCTGGAGAGTAGTGGTTTGGTGAGATGTCTTCCTGGGGCTACTGCTCGTAGAGACAAGAGACGTATTCTCAATATTGTCAAACAAGCAAAGCAACAAGGGGAAGTGGACGTTCTAGTCCATCTAGGGACAAATGACTTGGCTAGCAATGAGGTTTCTGAGATTAAGGAAGATTTTTGTGTTCTTGGAGGTGAAATACAGCAGATTGCGTCCACTGTGTCATTCTCTGAAGTTTTGCCTGTGCATAACATTCAAGATAGGCAGATGTGCAATAGGGAATTCAATTTGTGGCTTCGGGAATGGTGTCGGGAGCAAGGATTTGGCTTTGTGTCCCATGATAGCTCTAATTGGAGCAGAAAGGAACTGTATAAAAAAGATGGTTTGCATCTTACTCATAGGGGAACATATGTTCTCAGTGAGAAGTTCAAAGGTTTCGCAAAGAAATATTTAAACTAGGAGGGGGGGACAAAAGGGTAAAAAACAATCTGCCCGATTGTCCCCCAAAACTAAATCGGAGGGTGCAAGCAACATGCGAGGTAAAAAATGACAAGCTCAGAGTCGTGTCTACAAATGCTCGCAGTTTAGTCAATAAAATCAATGAACTAGAGGCAATGATGGCAGCTGAAAAAGTAGATTTAGTGGCGGTTACTGAGACATGGTTCAGTGAGAAAAATAACTGGGACATAACAATACCGGGGTACTCTTTATATAGAAAAGACAGAGAAGGTAGGAAAGGAGGAGGAGTGGCCCTGTATGTGAAAAACAACATAAAAACGAACCAAATAAAAGTGAGCGAGGTGAACATAGAGTCAGTTTGGGTTACGCTAACATTTGGCAATCATACAGTAGCTCGTGTAGGTGTGATCTATAGACCCCCTGGACAAGCAGAAGAACTAGATAATCTGCTGGTTGAGGAAATAGCCAAAATGGCAATGAAGGGGGAAGTTATTATCATGGGGGACTTTAATCTTCCTGATGTGAACTGGAAAACCAAAACAGCTGGGTGCACCAGGAGTACAAATATTCTAAACTCCCTACTGGGATTATCTCTAACACAAGTAGTTGAGGAGCCGACCCGTAAAGAGGCCATATTGGATTTAATACTCACAAATGGAGGTTTGGTATCAGACGTTGTTGTAGGTGAAAATTTGGGATCTAGTGATCACCAGTCAGTATGGTTTAATATAACAACAGGGATGGAGCCGCACCACACAAGAACGAAAGTTTTAGACTTTAAAAAAACAGACTTTTCTAAAATGAGATTTTGTGTGAAGGAGTCATTATCAGACTGGAGGAGTTTAAAGGGAGTCCAGGAGAAATGGGATTATTTAAAGGAAGCATTATTGAAGACCACAGGAAATTGCATTCGGCTTGTTAGCAAAAACAAAAAAGGGAAGAAATCACTGTGGTACTCTGCAGAAGTGGCCAAAATAGTGAAGAACAAAAAGATAGCATTCAATAATTATAAAACAGATTCATTTAACCAATCCTTGTTAACGGGAGTCGTCCTAGAAGACTGGAAATTAGCAAATGTTGTGCCCATTTACAAGAAGGGTAGTAGGGAGGAATCAGGGAACTATAGGCCAGTTAGTCTTACGTCAGTAGTGGGGAAATTAATGGAAACCATGTTAAAGGAAAGGATTGTTGAACATCTAAAAACACATAGATTACAGGATCAGAAACAACATGGGTTTACCTCAGGGAGATCATGCCAAACTAATCTTATTGATTTTTTTGATTGGGTAACAAAAATAATAGACACAGGTGGTGCAGTAGACATTGCTTATTTAGATTTCAGTAAGGCTTTTGATACTGTTCCGCATAGAAGGCTTATCATTAAATTGCAATCTTTGAGTTTAGATTCCAATATTGTTGACTGGATTAGGCAGTGGCTGAGTGACAGACAACAGAGGGTTGTGGTAAATGGAGTTTATTCGGCACAAGGTCTTGTTAGCAGTGGGGTACCTCAGGGGTCAGTACTTGGACCCATTCTCTTTAATATTTTTATTAGTGATATTGCAGAAGGTATTAATGGAAGAGTATGTCTTTTTGCTGATGACACAAAGATTTGCAACAGGGTTGACGTTCCTGGAGGGATCAGCCAAATGACAAATGATTTAGGTAAACTAAAAAAATGGTCGGAGTTGTGGCAATTGAGTTTTAATGTGGATAAGTGCAAGATAATGCACCTGGGACGTAAAAACCCAAGGGCTGAATATAGAATATTTGATACAGTCCTAACCTCAACATCTGAGGAAAGGGATTTAGGGGTCATTATTTCAGAGGATCTAAGGGTAAGTAGTCAATGTAATAGAGCAGCAGGAAATGCTAGCAGAATGCTTGGTTGTGTAGGGAGAGGTATTAGCAGTAGGAAAAGGGAAGTGCTCATGCCACTGTACAGAGCACTGGTGAGACCTCACTTGGAGTACTGTGTGCAGTACTGGAGACCGTATCTCCAGAAGGATATAGACATCTTAGAGAGAGTTCAGAGAAGGGCTACTAAAATGGTGTACGGCTTGAAGGAGAAAAGTTACCAGGAAAGGCTTAATGATCTTAACATGTACAGCTTGGAAAAAAGACGAGACAGAGGAGATATGATAGAAACATTTAAATACGTAAAGGGAATCCACAAGGTAGAGGAAGGGAGTATATTTAAAAGGAAACAAAATAGCAAAACAAGAGGACATAGTCTTAGATTAGAGGGGCAAAGGTTTAAAAGTAACATCAGGAAGCATTATTTTACTGAGAGGGTGGTGGATACATGGAACAGTCTTCCAGTAGAAGTGGTAGAGGCCAAAACAGTAATTGAATTTAAGCAAGCATGGGATAGGCATAAGGCTATCCTAAACAAAAGATAAATCCAGGTTAAGTATCCATGTAATTGGGCAGACTAGATGGGCCGAAAGGTTCTTATCTGCCGACATTTTTTCTATGTTTCTATGTTTCTATGTTGTTTTATCTCATGTTTCCATTCTGTGAATTTTTCCCATGATGCAATATTTACCAAAATCTGTGCAAACATTTTACTTTGTGGTTGTGGTTTATCCAATCTATAGTATTAAACCGTTAATGAGGTGGAGGAGAGAATGTTAAATAAGACAGCAGGGGGTGTATTGTGTTGTCAGCAAGGGTGGAACTACCATGGGTGCAGTGGGAGCCACGGCTCCCAGGCCCTGGATTGTGGGGGCCCACAATTGGCCGACGGTGCCTCGACTGGGGCCTGGTCCTCGACTGTGGCCTCGCCTAGGCTCTTCCACTGGATCATTGGATGAAGGGAAATTCAGCCCCCTCCCTGCAAAAATGTTAGGAACCATAACAAGTATATATTTTTTAATAATATAAATTATGTTAACATAATAATTTTTTAGATTTATCTTAATTGTATTTAAATAAATATTATTTTAATATATTATTTATTTTAAAATTCTATTTTATACTTATTTGTGAGTTTTACTTTGTAGTTCTGTGATAAGCTTATACACACCGCACATTACTGTGAGTTTTATTGCTGCGGAGCTCAGTGATACACACGTACACAATGCACATTACTCAGAATTTAATTGCTGTGGAGGTCTGTGAAATATACATAGTGAACGTTACATTAACCCTTTCACTGCTGAGCCATTTCACCGCTGTGTGGCTGTGTGCTGAGCTCATTTTTACCGCTTTTGCTCATCATGTTTAAACACGATTTGAAGCCACATTTTATTAAATGACCCAGACATATTATATATCGTTCTTTCCGGCAGACTCGGCAGATTCATAATATATCATTTTTATATGTATACGTCATGTCCTGCCTGTATATTATAACAAAAAATGCAATACAATTTGAATTCTTAATCATCTAGAGTGTGTAAAGTGTTTTTTTTTCACATTTCAATCTTGTGAGTTTTTGCGTCAATATTTTCTATGGGGTGTACTTGTTAAAATTAGAAATTGGGACTCGTTACATTTTTGGGGGGGAATTACATGATTTTTAGCAAATGCACCCCATAGAAAAAAATCATTAGTGTAGCATCATTGTTCACATTATAATTGAAATGGGAACAATATTGCTGCATTAATAAAAACAACACACACAAAAAAACCACGTTTTTATTATTTGTTTTTATTTTTCTTTACTTTAAACCTGGTCATGTTTGGTATCATTCGAAAGGCCATGCTCAAGCCTTTTGAATGATACCAAACAGGATCCCCCTAGCTGCCATCGTTTGGGAGATATGGGGGTTCAAAGGAACCCCCTATCTCCACCAGGGGATTTCAGTGGGAAATCCCTGGGCAGCTAGGGTTTCCCCGGCTAACTGACATCATCGCGCTATGTGCGATGACTTCTGTTGCCGAGGGGGGACCCGGAGGTGGAGCCACCATCCAAGATGGCGGCCCCCACCGGATCTAAGCTGCGTTCTGGCATTGGATGGCGCCAGATCGCGGTCCGGCATTTAAGGAGTTAAAGCCAGGCCCCGCTTTGAAGGGCAGTCCTTCAAAGCGGTGCTGGCTTTTGCTTGTAGATCCTCCCGTTCGGGAGGGAGAGGGATCCGAACGGATCCCCCCTCCCTTCAGGCGATCTATTGGCTTTTGCCGGGGGGGGGGGTCGCCTGGAAATGGCGCCATCGCGCCAACACGATGACGTCATTAGAGCGGGAGGGTCTATAAAAGCGTTGTCTGACTTCAAGGAAGTCAGAACGCTGTGGGACCCGGACCAGAGGGGTGAGTATCTCTCTGCCCCCCCCCTGCTGAGCGGAAGACGTGTGGGGGAACGTCCTCCGCATACAACGGGGGTCAAGGAGGATGTTCCTCACACATCCTCCGTAGGGAAGGGGTTAAAATGGGATGGACTGAATTGGTCACTGATTGTCTGGAGTCAACATTGTGGACCTGAAGGGGTGCAGTGCATGGTGACGGGGGGGATATGTTTTTGCCTCTGGGTTACGGGTGCCTTCATGGATGCCCACACCGGGGCCCTTAGGTTTCCAGTTACATCTCTGATTGTCAGGGCTACTCCAGATAAGAGATGGCAGCTGAATGAGATAGGACAAGAAGCAGAAAATACTTCTAATTTACACCCTGCCGATGTCCTTTGAATACAACCCACACAACACGATGGTTTGAGTCAATGATTGACCTATTCACTCCATTCTATGGCCAATTCCACACAGAGAAGAGCAAGTGATGTAAAGATACTGTGTGGGGGGTGGGCAGTTTATAACACTAAAGATCACAGAATACATGCACCCAGTGATACATATAGAGTCAAATAATTTCTTAACTAAACATACAAGAGAAAAACAAATCACATGTAAGCTATCAGCAACATAAATTAAGACAATTAGAACATTTGATTTTTTTTGGTGGTAGTGGCCCTTTAAAAAGACTAAAAGTTTAAATTGGGAGGAGGTCGGGAGGGGTTAATGTTTAGCCACTCTGTCAAGCCTCCCTCCAGTTTTAATCCCTTTAAATAATATGTTTTTAGAATTTTTAGATTTATAGCTAAAAGAAACGGTTATATTTATTTTAGTTAATTGTGTTTCTCTCTGAAAGCTCTCTTGGATGTCATAGGAATAAAACATTAATAAAAGGTAATCACTAATATACAGTAGAACAATGTTTGTGTGAAGCAAGGAAATACTATTTTTATTGCTTTACAAAAAACAAAGAACAATCGTACAATAAGGCTAGGGTCAGACAAACGTGATTTCTACGGACTGTACGTCCGTGCGTTAGTACGGAAGACGCAGTAGTTTTTGATGGATGTAGGAGGGAAAATAAATTAAAATGCAAAACCATTTTGTCCGTGAAAAATGCTGGACGTATAAATGCAGTCCGTCTGACCACGTTCCATCACTCACACACAAAGCTATGCGGATGTTGCGGACGCAGCGCACTTTGTGTGGCCGTTCTAGGAGTTCTACGTTCTTGCCTAACTTGTGTCCGTTTGCCGCGGCCATTGTGGGTCCGCAGTTCAGTGCGGACGTACTTCGTGTGTGGGACTCCATTGGCCTTTACGTCATGCTATCACGGACGTACTTTTGTGCGCCATCACGGACGTGAATGCTGCGCTCGTCTGACCGGAGCCTTATACATATCAGGGTCTATTCGCAAATCACCGATATTGCGCGCAATTTCGGTGCTTTGCGTTTTGGCCCATTTCGGTGATTCCATTTCACCAATAATATGGTGAATTCACTATTTAGCAAATGGTCGAATTTGCCAAAATTGGAGATGGCGAATCAGTTATCGGACGTAGGCCAAAACCTCCGAAATGAACATTATTAGCCAATAAGAGTATAAATCAGTAAAATTGTAATAAAAATTTGTCCAAATAATAAAAAAGGTCTGCTAAGAAATAAAAAGAGTCCTTTTAAAAAATAAGAAACAAATATGTCGTCTAAAACATACAAAAAGGTGTTCTGAAAAACAAAAAGGGGTTTTGCTGAAAAAAATAAAGGGTCTTTAAAAAAAAAATTTAAAAATATATACCGTAGATGAGGCCTCAAAATTTCCACTCGCCTGCTCGCCTTTGGCGAGTGGAAATTACAAGAGGGCGAGTGGGAATGCAGAGGCAGAGCAGGTTAAGGTGTTAGGTGGGGCAACTAGTGGCGAGTAACTCTTAAGGCCTGGCTAGTAGCTTGGGACTTAAAATTTTGAGCCCTGGATACTCAAGTATAACGCGACCCGAATATAACGCGATGGATAGATATTTATTATGGAAATGAGAGAATACTCAAGACTCGAATATAACGCGAGGAACAAAATTATACTGTACCGGTAAACAATTAAAATCCTTCCAGGTTCTCTTAACACAGTCAGGCCCCTCCTCAGGTCAGGGTGCTCTGCTCTAGAATGATTGCAGTTGTTACTAAGTATGAAGCCACCGGCCTCCCGTCTTCTTTACTAGCGATTATATGGCTGGCGGAGGCGAGCGAGGTGAATGAATGGCTTAAACCGAGCGTGCCCTCTGGCCGTGATGGATCCCACGTCTCCCGAATCCAGGAGTTCCTGAAGTGTTTGCAAGCATCAGGGAGCCCACATTCACTTCAGCGAGACTACCGGAACTTCCAGGAGACTTGAGATCCAGAGCAAGGCAAGTTATTTTTTTAATTTTTTTACACGCGATGCAGATGTCTCGAATATAACGCGACCCCTCCAATTTTAAGGTAAGATTTTGTCTTCTTCTAAAATCTAGCGGTATACTCGAGTATCTACAGTATTATGCTTTTACATTGAATCCTATGGGATTCGCCTGTTGAAGTGAAACACTGAAACGCATGCGTTTTTGCTGGAATTTCAGTGCAGTTTGGCGTTGTAAATAGAAAACACAATAGTTTTCTATGGGGCAATTTCGTTGCAGATGAACACCACTAAACGCCGCCAAATTGTGGCAAACTGCACCATATTTTGATGTCAATTCGCCAGTATTTTCTTCAGGTGAATTGACAGATTAGTGAATAGACAAATTGGCTCGTGCTGACACACGCTGCCAACTCTCCTCTCCAAGAATTCTCAAGGGCAGCTCCGGCCCTGTGGAAAGACTTACCTCGCCTTATCAGACTCTCCCCTAATTTTCGGGCCAATTAGAAATCCCGTAAAACCCATCTCTTCAGATTAGCGTACCACATCACTGATGCCAACCCATCCCTCTCCTCACATACCTGCACATCATGATAGATGCCACTTCCATGCCCCACCATTCCCGGACCCATTGGCACTATTGATCCTTAACACCAATAAAAATCTCTCTTCTTTCTCCACCCCAATCCCTCTAGAATGTAAGCTCCTATGACCAGGGCCCTCTACACTTCTTATCCTCTCCATTCCTATGTTTGTTTATTTGTATCTTGTTTCCTTTGGTTATTGTAAAGCACTGCGGAAACTGTTGAGAATAATAACGTCAATAATAATTTATAGAAAGAGCCGTACAGACATTTTTTAAATATATGCACATTCATATTCTAACCAGCAACAGCCAGGCGAAAACCCATCCCATGCTTCCCTTTGCTTTGTTTACCCATGCCTTCGCACCTTGAGCTTTGGCCCATAAGTTCTTATAGGTTGTTATCTGTCCCTGTTTGCCTTTCTAACAAATTATATCTTGGATCATGGCGCCTGTTATCCATTGCTCTGGAAAACACCGCCATAGTATAATTGTACAGATAATAAGTATTCATGCCTGTATGCAATTTCTTCTGGGTGACGTAACCCTTTCTTTATAACATGTATTCTATTTCTCACCATTTCACCGCCCTTGTTTTAAAGGGACACTCCAGCTTCCATAATCAAATAATTTTAGTTGATTGACCATGGTGTGCCATACCCACTTCACCTCACTTGTTCCTGCTTCCCTTCATCCGGAAGGCTGTCAATCAACTCAACCTAAGGCAGCCTTCTGGGCTTACAATCTGCATTGCACAGGATGAGCTGCACTGATCATCCAATGCCTCTACATTTTGCATTGGGAGACTCCGGATTGGTTGTACAATCACAGTAAACAGGCTGCTTCAAGAAGAAGCAGATGCTGCCAAGATGGAAGAATACTGAGCGAGACTCTGACACTGAAAAAGTATTTTTTTTAACCCTTTCAGTTAAAAACTGTTAATGAGAACTGAAGGTGTGAACCAATAGAGAGTATAAAATGTAAGCCCTTGCTCACCACCCCATTTTTAAAGAGACACTCAATGTTATCGGAGTGCTCACAGCTCCCTTGTCCCTCTCCACCCATCAGGGGACTCTATGAGGGCTGATTCAGCAATCTGAATGCGATGGCTTATTCTTGCCCAGAACCTGAGCACTGAGCTCAAGTTCCAGGGTTCTGGATCTTTGCTTGATTGTCCAGCCCACCCTGTGATCTTGTGACATGCTGCAGCCTGCAGGAAGCAGCAGCATGTCAGTGGTGGACCAGCAGCGAGGCAGGCTAGCGCTGGATTTAAGGTCAA
Source organism: Leptobrachium leishanense (assembly GCA_009667805.1). NCBI lineage: Eukaryota > Metazoa > Chordata > Amphibia > Anura > Megophryidae > Leptobrachium > Leptobrachium leishanense. The sequence continues at coordinate 88,289,074 of CM019064.1, read as the reverse complement.
ATTAAAATGAAACTAAGGACTTAAATTTACAGAGGGGTCAAAAGGGGTTAATATTTAGCTGTACTGTTCCATTCTCCAATTTTAACCCTATAATATCCCTTTAAGTTAGTTTCCCTTTAAATGACACTCTACATTGTTCACATTGAGATTAAATATTTTACAATAATTTTGGACTTCCAGTTCCGAGATGAAAGCTCTCATAAAGCATCTTTCAGTTCCTTGGTTGATATAAATGCACTCATTACTTGTGGGCTATATACTGTTGTTATACTTTTTAAGAAAAAAAAACATTTTGAGTCTGAAATTCCTCTATTGTCAGTAACAGGGCGCCGCTAAGGGGAAAATTGGCATGAGCTGATAACCCTTACTGGCTCCCTATAGCCGTGGCTCATATTGTAATATTTGGGAGCCGCTGCTGGAAGTTATCGGCAGTAGGGGATGTGCACCACTGCTGGTATCGGCTCCTATAGTCCATAGCACTCTATGGAGAGAGACCTGATCCTGCATGTGCTCTCGCGGCTGCCACTGAAGGCAGGGCACTAGGAGTAGGAACCGTCTCTTCTGGTCCTCCACACCATGGGATCAGAAGTACGTTTAGCATTTTGTAATCTATTTGAATTGAAGAGTTAAGTGATTTTTGCAAAAGCAAAAATGCTGAACTTCAGGCTGTGAGAAAGCTACGTTGGAAGAGTTCAATGTTCCCGAGCGGTGCTGGTATTAATAGTAAGGTGTTTGCTAACTCCGAGGTGAGAATAGTGACTCAAGACAGTAATGGCTGGGTCATATTAGGGCCCTGGATACTTAAATTATGCAATGGCTTATTTACAAACGATGTATAAATCAATTATTAATGATACCTGAATGATACTGTCTACCTAAAGAATGTATGATATGAATCAATATTGCCCTATAAAAATACATCTCCTACTGCTCTGTGTGTTTACCCTGTATGTATATTTGTTGTTCTGTCTCACCCATTGTACAGCGTTATGGAACTTGTTTATACAGTCCTTTATAAATACTTGTAACTGTAACAGTATAACAATGTAGTAGTAGGTGTCCAAGGACAGGTTTTCTGTAGTTACACTGACCTCATCTGGTACTTTGGTAGTATTGCAGTACTGTGTTTTACTCTGGTTTAAATACAATTATCATAGATACAGCGCCAACATTCTCTGCTGAGCTTTACCCTATTAAGTGGTGGAGTAAAACTAACAAACACAAGAGATATAGTGGGTCCTACTCAGATGAGCTTACTTTATGGAGCAGTGATTTTAAACCTTTTCATCTCGCGGCATATGGATAAGAGGCAGTTACAGTTACAAGTATCTATAAAGCACTAACAAGTTCCGTAGCACTGTACAATGGGTGAGACAGAATAACAAATATACATACAAGTTAAACACACAGAACAGTAGGAGCAGTGACGTCACTAGGGTTGGGGTCACCCGGTGCGGTAACTTATGGTGTCACCCCCCCCCCCGAGTTTTACAGTGTTTTTTTTAACTACTTTTACTCATAAGTCAGTACTCCCATATAACACTGATTGCTCATAATACACGGCGCACATTACTGTGAGGTTTATTGCTGTGGAGCTCTCTCATATGTTCATACACAAATTTTGGCAAACTGACAGCAAGTACGGTGTCTGTTCGAAGGCAGTGAAAGTCCCCATAGAGAAGTAATGGTTAATCTGTTCAGAGACACCGAACAGCAAAGAAGTGTCCTGATGTCCGGTGTTTTCATTTGGCAGGTTTATTCAGGGCGAACGAACACCATAGGTTTCAATGTTAAAAATATTCCTGTTTTTATCCAATATCTAATAAATCGTTTATTCCTTTAATCCATAGTAAAAATTCTCTTTATTGATTTTTTTTTTTTTTGTATCTTTTAGGTATTTTTTTAAAAAATCCATCTTTTTTTCTAATAGCAATTTTTTTTTTCCTGTAACAGACCTTTTTATTAACATTCATAGAAACTTATATGTTAATTCCAGACATTTTCGTTCAGTAGTTCTTTTTAAAACAGCAGGCGACGGCTTTGCGGCAGCATTCGGTGGCTGATTCCCTGCACTTCAGGGACCCTGTGGTGAATTCACCGGCGAAATTTGATTCCCCAAAGGAACAACAGAACACTGAAATGTCTGCGTCATTTCGGTGCTCTGTGAATATCCTCTTTGTGGTGGGCCTTGCATACCCAGGACATACTTGAAAATTAGAGAATTCTCAATGTATCCTTCCTGGTAAAATATTTTTGAGTAAAAAAAAATATATATATATATATTTTTTTAGGGTGTACCCTAGGGGGTGGTGTCACCCTAGGGGGTGGTGTCACCCTAGGGGGTCGTGTCACCCGGTGCGGGCCACACCCCCTGCCCCCTAGCAACGCCCCTGAGTAGGAGAGAGGATCCTGCTCAAGAGCTTACAAACTAAGATGAGAGGGTGACACACAAGGTGAGGGTAAATAGAAGAGTATATGAAGTAGCAGGGTGCGTGTGGGCAGTGCGGGAAGATGGAGCAAGAAATGTACAATGGGTGATCATGGAGTGAGCTGATAGGCTTCTCTAAAGTAATGTGTTTTCAGACTTCTTGAAGGACTGGAGAGACGGGGAGAGTCTAATGTTGCGTAGAAGGGAGTTCCATAGAAAGGGGGAAACTCGGGAGAAGTCCTGAATGCAAGAGTTGGGGGTGCAGGTACGAAGAGATGATAACATCAGATCATTGGCAGAGCGAAGTGGACGTGATGGGCTATTATTATTATTATTATTCTTTATTTATAAAGCGCCAGCATATTCCGCAGCGCTGTACAATATGCACAGTATAGACAGGGTTACAATACATTGAACAACATTTGACAAACAGTAGAGGAGGAGATGAGGGCCCTATTCCCGTAGGAACTCACAATCTAGGAGGGTTGGGGTTGGAAACAGGAGGAGAGGACTGTAAGGTGAGAGTGATTGATGGTTGCGTCAGTGAGTTGGGTGGTAGGCTTCCCTAAATAGGAATGTTTTAAGGGAGCGTTTGAAGGAAGAGAAGTTAGGGGAAAGTCTGACAGTACGAGGGAGAGCGTTCCAGAGAGTGGGGGCTGCGCGTGAGAAATCCTGCAGTCTATCATGGGAAGAGGTGATGCGGGGAGAAGCTAGGTGCAGGTCACTGTTTGACCTTAGGGAGCGGGCTGGGGTGTATCTGGTGATTAGTGAGGACAGGTAGTAGGGCGCTGAGTTAGTGAGGGTTTTGTAGGTAAGGATAAGGATTTTGAACTTAATTCTGCAGTGGATGGGGAGCCAGTGAAGGGACTCGCAGAGGGGAGCGGCAGAGACAGAGCGGCGGGTGAGGTGAATTAGCCTGGCGGAGGCGTTCAGGATGGATTGTAGGGGGAAGAGGCGGGACAGAGGGAGGCCAGATAGAGATTATTGCAATAGTCGAGTCGGGAGATTGCCAGGGTGTGTATGAGTTGTTTTGTGGTGACAGCGGTAAGAAATGGCCGAATTCTGGAAATATTATGCAGTTGGTATCGGCAGGAGGAGGAAAGAGACTGGATGTGGGGGATGAAGGAAAGAGCAGAGTCAAGTGTAACTCCAAGACAGCGAACTTGGTTTGATGGGGAGATGGTGATACCCTCCACCGTGATAGAGAAGTCAGGAGGTGGGGAGGCATTGGAGGGAGGAATAAGTAGGAGCTCAGTCTTTGACATGTTGATCTTTAGGTGGTGGGAGGCCATCCAGGAGGAGATGCCAGATAAACAGTCACTGACTTTTGAAAGGACAGGGGGAGAGAGATCAGGGGTAGAGAGGTAGATCTGAGTGTCATCAGCGTAGAAGTGGTAATTAAAGCCAAAGCTGTTGATGATTTTGCCCAGGGAGGAGGTGTAGATGGAAAAGAGCAGAGGACCAAGGACAGAGCCTTGAGGTACACCAACAGATAGAGGCAATGAAGAGGAGGAGTTACCAGCAAAGGACACACAGAAGGACCTGTTGGATAAATAGGAGTCAACCCAAGCAAGTGCAGTGTCACCGAGACCCAGAGAGTTGAGGGTCTGTAGAAGGAGGGGGTGGTCAACAGTGTCAAAAGCAGCCGAGAGGTCAAGCAGGATGAGAATAGAATAGTGGCCGTGTTTTTTAGCAGTTAGGAGGTCGTTGGTGACTTTGGTGAGGGCAGTTTCAGTTGAGTGTAGGGGACGGAAGCCAGATTGCAGGGGGTCAAGTAGGGAATTGGAGGACAGGAAGAGGGAGAGGCGGTTGAAGACTAGTTTTTCTAAGAGCTTTGATGTGAAAGGAAGCAGGGATACAGGGCGGTAGTTGGATGGAGAGTTGGGGTCTAGGGATGGTTTCTTTAGTAAAGGGGTAACTAGCGCGTGTTTGAAGGCGGATGGAAAGGAGCCAGTGGAGAGAGATAGGTTGAAGATGTGTGTGAGAGCAGGGGTGAGGGAGGAGGAGAGGGGAGGAATTAGATGTGAGGGAATGGGGTCGAGCGGGCACGTGGTGAGATGTGAGGAGGACAATAAGGAATTGACTTCCTCCTCAGTGGCTGGGAGGAAGCGGCAGAGGGTGGCAGAGGGGACCTGTGGGAGTGGAGGTGGCAGATAACTATCTTGTGTTGGGATGGGTTGGGTTGGGCTATGGCTGCTGCTAATGAAGGAAATGTATCCAACCAGAAAAAACAAGTCATCAAAGGACCTGCTTTTTTCTAGTTGGTAGCTGATCGTTGGGGTTACGGTGCCCCATTACAGCGGTGACCTCTCAGTGTAGCGTGGATGTGGACTCCCACCAGATGTTGATTGCGACGCTTTCTATTGTTGGTAATGAAGGAGATGTAGACAGGGGTGCAGTTATGGAGAGCACCAATATTTTGAATTGCAAACAACAAAGAAATGATTGTTTGCGCAATATATAGACCTGCAACGCTTAAAATATCTTTTGTCTGGGGGCGTGGCTGGGCACTGAAGCGAGTGGTCGCATGTCAGAGTAGCTCCTATTGTACAGGGCTACGGAACCTGTTGGCACTTCATAAATGCTTGTAACTGTAACTCCTGCGACTTCTTGTGAAAATCATCTCTTCTCCTGCTTGTTTCGTGGCATCTGCCCTCTCTCTATGTGACAAATGTGCTGGGTCCACCCTGCTACTGATCAGACATGCCGGAGCCCTGCTGCGGCCCGTTTTTTCTGCGGGTGTTTGGTCCTTAAGCCTAGTGAGGAAAAGCGCCAGCCGCCATCTTGCCGTCTCAGGCCTACTTTCCTCTGGACATTCCCGTCTTGCTCCAGCTATTGGTAAGAGAGATAAACAATCTGGGATCGTAGAGAACTCGCACTTACACGATATCCACCTCTCCCTGGGAGGTTCGAGGGATCTGGGTCCTCCATCACGTTTCCCATTGTTTGCGAGGCCCTGCGGTGATTTGGGCCGTGCTGTGTGGGCTGCCAAACACACCGATCCCCCCAGAGGACCTCCCAGCAACAAAAAGGGACATACGGACCCTCTGACTGGCACCCGCTGATTATGTCACAGGGGTTGCCACGTGACATCTGGCGGCAAAAATCTCGTGGCACGCCCTGTGACATAATTAGTGGCGTGCCCTGTCTCGTGATTGATCATTCTGACCTCTGGCTTCCCTCCTGACTCTGTCATAAGTTTAACCCTTTTGGCACTTGACCTTGGTTCGTACGACTATCCCCTCTCTTGTTCTGGACTCTGGCTTATTTTTACGTTTCTGTCTCTTACTAGTTTTACCGGCTATTCTAAAGACCGGCAGGTTAGGGAGTGACACGTCTGCGTGTTGGGATCAAGGAGTCGTTACAGTAGTCAAGGCGGGAGATATTATGAGCTTGGATGATTTTAATAGAGTCCTGATTAAGAAAGGTGTGGCCCTGTGCATTGTCAAGCAAAATGATATTAAAAAGAAGTGCAGTTGTGCCTTGATGATATAATTTAGATTTTAAATGACTCAGATTGAAACATTTAATTGGATTTTGATCTGGGGAATTTGGAGGCCAATGCACCACCTTGAAATCATCATCTTGTTCTGCAAACCATTCTTGATCAATTTTTGCGGTGTTGCAGGGTACATTATCCTGCTGAAAGAGGCCACTGCCGTCAGGGAAAACAACTGCCATGTCGGGATGTATGTAATCAGCAACAATCTCATCTGACTGTACATGTCAAGTGTGTTCTGTGTTACGGTTGCCCTCCTCAGGAGCCAAAGTTATGTGTCTTTCTGCATTATGCAAAACCCTGGACACAGGATACAACAGAACCAGACAAAACAGGACAGTATACACACACGAGAGGAAGGCCCTGCACTGGGGTAAGGTCCTTGGATGGCCTCCTGTAAATACAGAGTACAGGGTGGGAAATATACACACTGAAATAACAGAGGTTAACCAGACTTGACAGACAGGAATATCTAGCAACAACGGAACTAGAAAGAGATCCTTGAGGTGGTCTCTATAAACCAAAACTATAAGTTGCTGCACTAGATACACACATACAGAAAAAATGAACCAGAAATGCCAGTATGCTGTACCAGGGATATATCGCAAGAAACAAATCAAGATACAATGCTAAGAGTCATGAACCAGGAAATCAATAATACAGTACCAGGGGTAATCACAAGAGTCGTCAGGATACAAGGCCAGGAGTCATGAACCAGGATATCAAAAGCAGAATACAGGAACACAGCAAGAAGAACTATACTGGATCAAGGAACTATTGCACTGTTGGCCATTTAAATAGGGCAGTGCAGGTCATGTGACCACAGGTCTGATCAGACACTGAGACTCCAGGGGCGGAGAGCCAAACAGATTAACCCTAAAAACCATGAGTGCTGAGAAGAGCTCTCAGAACCAGTGGGCCTGGCTGGGAGAACGTAACATTCTGACACCTTTCTGTCATGGCCCGCATTATGATTTTCAGCAATTTTAGCATCAGTAGTTCTTCTGTGTGAAATTGTCCCATAGAGAAGTAATGGTTAATCTATTCACAGAATGCTGTACTGCACTGAAGTGATGGAGAAATAAGATTTTCGGTAGTTCAGTTCGACAGGTTTAAGCCGGCGAATCCCATAGGTTTCAATGTAAAAAAATATATATATCATTTTTATTTTTTTTAAAAAAGTTTATTTTAATTTTCAGTCTTTTAATTTTTTTTAAACGCCTTTTTGTATTTTTTTTTAATTTTAGTTCCCCAATTTTTCTTAAAAGGTGGTTTTCTTTTATTCTGTAACAGACCTTTTTTTATCATTTTTCAAAGACCTTTTTTATTAATTAGACACATTTTAATTTCTGCAGTTCGACAGTCTTCAGTGACTCCATCTTCTGTGCACAATGGTGACCCTGCGGTGAATAATGAATTCACCGAAGGGTCGGCAAAATGGAATTGCTGAAGTGCAAAGCACCGAAATATCCAATGAACTCTCCAAGAAGTGGCATATGTCAAAGTCTAAATCCAACACCCATCTCATCTCTTGCTTATTTATTTTACTCCTTATTTTTTATATTTTTATTTAAGCCTTCCCCTCGCCAACTCTTTTTCACTTGTTGAATACCTATAAAAGTACCAGAACAGTTATGGACTTTCTTAAAATGATCGGAACTGAATGTTGTTTCTTCCCTCCATCTATGTTTTAAATTTGTTCTCTTATACCTATAAAAGGGGATGCGTAGTATGTCCTATATAATGTAAGCTAATATAATGTACTTGTTACCACACTATGTGCATTAATTTTGATGAAGATAAAAAAAAACTGAGAAATATGGAAGTAAAAGAAGCAGATGGTTTTTGTAGTCTCAGTTTCCTAAACTTGTAAAATGAGCCCTCTTCTGATCTCCTGTCCGCCTATAGAAAGCATCACGTCTATAGACATGTCTTTACATGTGTCCTAGCGTTTTGACGCCAACCAAAAATCCGTGTCTGTTCTCAGACGCGTGAGAAAGTGCGCATGTACTTTGTATATTCCCATATGAGCCATCAAAATTCCATGACGGACGTCACAATGTACATTCCAATGGACGCCTTTAGAGCGCTTGTGTGTCCACAGCCTTAGGTGACTCATCAGTTTTCAACTGAAACATGCTAAGCCTATCGCATCAACTTGTTTAGTAAATAGATCATTTTTACTCATGAAGAATACACATAAAAACATAAAAAAAATGAGAATTGAAGCTAGATTTAGAGGTGACAACTCCCATATGGTGAATTCTGAAAATAAAATTTAGCAAACGAAGCAAGTCTGAAACACAATCAAACATTGTTCTCCCACACGTATACGGACCTGAGACGTAAAAGAAATTATGGTGTTAACAGACTTGTTACGAACAATCACACTTCATATGTTGTGGTGGATCGCTCCAGGTCTGTGGGGTTAAACATATGGGTACATTATGCTTCTAGGAATGCTGATGAGTTGGCAGAGTATAAAAGAGTTTCCTCCACTAAAAATAATACAACTCAAGCTTTTTACAGTCAGTATTTCATGGTAGGTTACTCTGCAGGTCATTGGTTGATGTGGGTGTTTCCTGCTCTGTTCCTTTCTTGGGATACATCGCTTCCTGTCATATAGTGTTAAAATGTGCTTAGTGTGAGATGCATGCCTCGTCCCTTAGATTACAGAGGTAATATCCAAATATTACCATAGATGCAAGGGAAATGCATCACTCAGCAATGATAAGATTGGGCACTATTCCCTAGTTTGCACTAACATTAACGCCTTAATATGTAAGCGTTACCGCCAGAATAAGTGTGTTTAACGCATGCCCCCTATATTACATTCCTGATGCTACCCCCGTTTGTAATCACATAGCTCTTTGTTTTTTGCGCCAGCTTCCTATACTTAACATGGGGAGTGGAACCGTACATTAGCATTTCGATAAGTAAGGTATTACAAAGTGCTAGTGCTATGGACTCCAGGAGGTGATATTTGCGGTGGTGCGGGATAGTGATGAGCCGAACACCCCCGTGTTCGGTTCGCATTCGAACTCGAACAATTTCAAAAGTTCGAGTTCGAACTCGAACACGAACCGAACTCAATGCAAGTCAATGGGACGCAAAAGTTCGATATTTAGAGTGCCCTCCAAGAGGGCATATATGCAAGATATTTGCCATAAAAGGTGTATGGGGGTCCGGGTAGTGCCCTGGGGGACAGGAAACAAGGCCAAAACGTTTTTAAAAAAAACGTTTTTAAAGGAACAGTGAGTTTTCCATGAAATAAGGGTTAAAAATAAAAATGAAAAATTTCTTCAAATATCGTGCCTAGGAGGTCCCCATAACCTGCCTGTGAAGTGGCGGATTTGTAAATGACATTTCAAATGACGATAAACGGTTTTCCTTTAATCTATTCATAAACAACTGCTTGGGGCGGTAGCCTGTATGAAAAGACATTTTAGGACACACAGAACAAGTTTAGTGATTTTTTTGGCTAAATTATGGTGAAACTTATGCAGGTTTTGGATGAAAGTAACAATAGGTGTTTTAAAATTGGACCTTTAGTGTCGGCTACAGTGCCGTCACACCGTAACCCCTCTGTGGTATTGTGGAAGAGTGCAGGGATGGACCCTGCGGTCCAATATTAAAATGATATGAATCTGGTACAGGTGTCAGTGCACCCAAATATTGTGCCTTTGGTGGCAGCAAGTGCCTTCACACTGTAAGTAACCCCTCTGTGGTATTGTTGAAGAGTGCAGGGTTGGACCATGCAGTCCTATTTTAAAAAGATATGAATCTGGTAAAGGCATCAGTGCACCCAAATATTGTGCCTTTGGTGGCAGCAAGTGCCTTCACACCGTAACCCCTTTGTGGTATTGTGGAAGAGTGCAGTGGTGGAGGTTTTGTGAATGCAGAAGAGATCCCCGATCTATTCAGTTACGTCAGCATCAGGGGATTGATAGCTGCTGATCCAGGACTGATTCATTTTTATAAATGTCAGCTGGTCTACAGAGTCGGTGGACAGACGCACTCTTTTGTCTCTGACCAAACCTCCAGCGGCACTGAACGTCCTTTCAGAAAACATGCTGGATGAAGGGCAACCTAGTATCTGCATAGCATATTGGCTAAGTTCTGGCCAGTGATCCAATCTCAACACCCAGTAAGTCAGTGGATCATCAGCTGGAAAGGTATCCAGGTCTACCCTTGCCCCTAGGTAGTCCTGCACCATACGGTGAAGACGCTGGCAATGGGTGCCTACATTTGATGTCCCTGGGCATCGTGGACTAAAAAAATTGGAAAAGGCATCAGTCAAGCGGCCCCTTTCACTGCTCTTCCTCTGATCAACCGCAGCCTCAGAAGCACCTGTGTCATCACTTGGTAACCTACCAGTGCCTGTAAAGGTGTTACACAAGTGTCGCTTTAGAGCGTCCTCAAGTTTTGTCATCCTGTCCTCCCTCTGTGAGGGCAGGATGAGCTCTGCAACTTTACCCTTGTGTCGTGGATCAAGAAGGCTTGCCAACCAGTAATGATCCCTCTCCTTGATAGCACGAATCCTGGGGTCCTTTACCAGGCTTTGCAGGATAAGGGAGCCCATGCAGCGTAGGTTGGAGATGGCATTAGCTTCCGAGTCTTCCTGGTCAATGAGGAGGATGACCCCATTGTGCACTTCCTCCTCCCAGCCACATACTACTCCTTGGGTTTCTGGGCACACAAACCCCTCCATTGAGGAATCCCCACCTTCACTGCCCCCACTACTTAAATATTCCTCCTCCTCCTCATCCTCCTCCTGTCTGATCTGAGGACCTGCAGGAATGCTGTCTGCGGAAAGACTGGGGCCTTGAGAGCTAGGGAGGGCCTCCTCTTCCTCCTGCTGCTCTGCCTCTAGTGTCACATCTATAATTCCCCGCAGAGTGTGCTCCAGCAGGAACACTAAAGGAATTGAGTCACTGATGCATGCACTGTCCCTGCTCACATCCTCATTGCCTCCTCAAATGGTGACAGTACAGTGCATGCATCCTTGATCATCAGCCACTGCGGGGGGAAAAAAAACAAGTTGACCTGAACCTGTCCTTGTGCCATACAGGTACTCAGTGATGGCCCTATGCTGCTTCTGCAGACGCTGCAGCATTGCTAATGTCGAGTTCCACCTGGTGGGCATGTCACAGATCAGACGGTTTGTGGGGAGGTGGAATTCTCTTTGAATTTCTGCCAGGCAAACACTTGCTGGGAATGACCATCTGAAGTGGCTGCAGACTTTTCTGGCCTGGCTGAGCTGCTCTGCCAGCCCTGGGTACCTGGTTAGGAAACGCTGTACCACCAGATTTAGGACGTGTGCTAGGCATAGTACATGCGTCAACTTACCCAGGCGTAGGACGGAGAGAAGGTTGCTGCCATTATCACAGACGACCATTCCCAGCTGAAGCTGGCGTGGTGTTAACCATCTCTGCACCTGCCCCTGCAGAGTTGACAGAATATCTGGCCCGGTGTGGCTCCTGTCCCCTAAACAAACCAGCTCAAACACAGTATGGCATCTTTTTGCTTGAGTCATTGCGTAGCCCCTGTCACGCGTTGGTTTAACTGCCACTTCACCAGAGACAGAGAAGGAGGAGGAGGAGGAAGAGGGAGAGGTGGTGGTGGAGCAGACAGACCTCATACAAGCAGCTTTCTGGAGGCGTGGTGGATGAACAAGCTCCAGCACAGAGCCCCGTCTTGGATCCCTCCCAGCTGCAATCAGAGTTACCCAGTGTGCCGTGAAGGAAATGTAACGGCCCTGTCCATGCTTGCTGGACCACGTGTCTAAAGTCACGTGCACCTTGCTGCTGACTGCCTTTCCCAATTACTCCATAACATTTTTTCTTCCACGTGCTGGTATAGAGCTGGAATGGCCTTCCGTGAAAATAAATGGTGTTTTGGAACCTGCCACCGTGGTACAGCACATTCAGCAAATTCACGGAAGGAAGCAGAGTCCACCAGCTGGAAAGCCAGCAGCTGTAATGCGAGTAATTTTGCTAAGCTGGCATTTAGATGCTGTCACGGTTCCCGGATCCCACCACGCAGTCTTTAAAGCCCAACACTCCACAGAGCCCAAAAGCTACCAACAGGGTAGCCGTAGAAGAATCCCTAACTGGTCCTTAGAATTGGCCAGGTATACTAGCTAGACGGAAAGGGTTAATCAAAGACAATGTCGTAATACAAAACCAGGTCAGCAACACGGGGGTAGTCAGACGAGCCAGAATCAGGAATACAGAGTATAGAATAGTCAAATGGAATAGCCGGGTCGATATCAGTGCAAAAGCGTAGTACAAGGAAATAGTCTAGGGCAACCGAAGGCAGAATAGTCAGAAAACAAGCAGAGGTCAATAACAGGTTAAATCACGAGAGAATTCAGGTACAAGGAGCGCAGGTATGGATAACCACGATCTGGCACTGCTTAGAAGGAACTGTTGGTTTTTAAAAGACCTTCACCAGACCGCGCCCCCCCTCTCAAGCCGCACCTCATGCAGCCACCTCCCTGCCTGTTTCAATTTAAACCGGGTGTTGGTGAGCAAGCAGCATCAGACATGCTGCCCTCAAGCACACCAGAAAGGCTGGAAGCCCCCAACGTTACAGACGCTGTGTTTGGGGATGGTTGGGACTATATTTTTTCTTATGCTGCAGCAGCTGGGGCAACGTAATCTGACTGTGTAAATCTTCAGCTGATGGGATGCTGTCACATTGTGAGGAAGGACCTGGTACATCCATTACTGTAGCATCATCCCTGTCAGTGGAGGTTGGAGTGAATGACATGGCAGGACATATAGTGGGGGTAGAGACAGGTGAGGAGGAGGACCTACGCAAAGTGTTGCGCCAACGGGATGCATGGCAGGTGGTCATATGTCGTCTCAAGCATGTGGTACCCAATCGTCCGGTGTCTTTCCCACTCTTGATCCTCATCTGACATAGATTACAAATAGCAACGGTGCGGTCTGCTGCACATTTCTTAAAGAACTCCCAGACAGCAGAGTTCCAGGATGTGTGCTTTGAGACAACAGCGCTCTGCACCTGAGCAGCTCTGACATCTGATGCCTTGGACTGACTAGTGCTACGGTTGGTCATAGAGGACGTTGTGCCTCGTGTTTGTTGTGCCTCCTCCTCCTCACTTGACTCTTCTGTTCAATCAGGCACCCAGGTGGAGTCAGTGACCTCATCAGCATTGTCATCACCCCCTATCTCCTCGTCACTGGAGCCAACTTGGCAGTATGCTGCAGCTGCTGGGGCAACATGAGTGCCAGTTATTTGTGTGTCATCACTGGCACCCCTTCCTCTAGGTTATTTATACTCCCTTCTTCAATCTCAGAGATTGAATCAGAGCACTGTAGTTGCTGCGCATCCTCAAGCAGCATGTCACTGTCATTGTAGTCAAACAATTCAGCTGACTCAATTCAGCTGACTCCTCCGTGTGTGATAGTGAGGCTACGGCAGGAGTAGCTGTGGACATGGAGGCTGCATTAGATGCTTTGGCAGCTGAGGTGGACTTTAAAGCACTACAAGCCTGGCTAGCAGAGGACTCAGAGGATGAGGATGGCCTGGTTAGCCAATCCACCAAATCCTCTGTATGTTGCTGCTGCTTAAGACGGCCAGCACCAGTTAGAAAGGACAAGCCTGCCCCTACAGAGGATGCACCACGTCCACAATGACCAGAGGTACAGCCTCCCGACACAGAGGCTGCTTACCCTCTTATCTGTGTCTGGGAGCGTCTGCCTGTCCTTTTTGGTCTTTCTGACATGGTGAGTGATATATAGATTAAAGATATAGAGAACTCTGATTCAACTCTGTTATAAAAATTGGAGATATGCAGAACTCTGATTCAACTCTGGTATAAAGATTAAAGATTTCCAGAACTCTGGTATAACTCAGTGAGACACCCTGATAGCTGGCAGCCAGTGACAAGACACAGATTACAATTCCCAGAAACCTCCTATAAATCAGTGAGCCCCCCTGATGGGTGGCAGTGTGACAAGACACAGATTACAATTCGCAGAAATCTTCTAGAAGTATGTGGGACCCCCTGATAGCTGGCAGTGAGAAGATACAGATTACAATTCCCAGAAACCTCCTATAAATCAGTGAAAACCCCTGATGGGTGGCAGTGAGAACACACAGATTAGAACAATTCCCAGATATCTTGTAGAAATTACTGACCCCCAAAATAGTTGCTGGGAGTGAGAACACACAGATTACAACAATTCCCAGATATTTAGTATAAATGACTGACCCCCCAAAATAGTTGGTGGCAGTGAGAACACACAGATTACCACAATTCCCAGATATTTTGTAGTAATGAGACCCCCAAAATAGTTGGTGGCAGTGAGAACACACAGATTACCACAATTCCCAGATATTTTGTAGAAATTACTGACCCCCAAAATAGTTGGTGGCAGTGAGAACACACAGATTACCACAATTCCCAGATATTTTGTAGTAATGAGACCCCCAAAATAGTTGGTGGCAGTGAGAACACACAGATTACCACAATTCCCAGATAGTTTGTAGAAATGAGACCCCCAAAATAGTTGCTGGCAGTGAGAACACACAGATTAGAACAGTTCCCAAATATTTTGTAGAAGTGAGAACCCCCCCCCCCAATAGCTGGTGGCAGACTGGCAGTGAGAACACACGCTAACAGAACAATCTCCTCTCAAAAACACGTCCTGGGGCTGCAAGGGACGCCTTATATAGTGTGCTGCGGGACTTAGCTCAGTGAGCCCATGATTGGGCAAAATTTGCCCAATCAGGACTCTGAGCCGTGATTGGCATAGTCTTGCACCTGTCTTGCACCTAAACTGTGGTCAGGTGCAGGCTGTAGCCAGTTACACGCTTCAGACCAGTGGAAAAAGTGCATTGTGGTCCATTGTGGTGCATTGTGGGCGAACAAGCGGAAATGTTGGTAGTTCGCGAACATGCGAACAGGCGTTGTTCGATTCGAACTCCAAACCGATCGAACCCAACAGCTCATCCCTAGTGCGGAAGCGCTATCACGTGTTCTATGTTCTGGGGCGAGGTGCTCAGCTAGCGCCTGCCCCAGAACATTACATTACCATGGTGACTCAATGGGGAAATCTGTAGGCGATTCTTTTCCCCGATAGCGTCCCCATATTAGTGCAAACAAGGGAATAGGGCTTATTGTGTCTAGGCATGGGTCTAGGGAAGGATACATAAAAGTTTGTCTGCATTGAATGTACACAAATGCACAATGGCCTAAATAATACTTACACGAAAGAAGTTTGGAAAAAACAAGATACTTTTTAGCAATCGAGGAGAATGGTCTTAGTAAGAGAGATAATCAAGAACCTACCTAATGCTCACTCTTGGTGAGATGCAGGGATCATGTATAGAGGTCGGAGAAACTTGCAGAAGGACAATCAACACTCAAGCTTCTGCTCACCAAAAGATGCATAAAAGTGTGCTTAGAATTTGCACAAAAGTACCAAAGGACATTCAAACCGAGAAACAAGATTCTCTGATCTGATGAAATTAATACTGAACTGTTTCGCCTCATGTCAAAGTGCAATGTATGGAGGATACAAGGCAGCGTACAACACCTATGCAATACCATCTCAACAGTGAAGCATAAGGATGGTGGTGGTAGCATCATTCTTTTAGGGTGTTTTAAGGTGGTTTTCAGTGACTGAGAGTGTGAGACTGGTCAGAATTTATCAAAAATGAACATAGCAGAATACAGAGATATCTTAATGAACACTCAGGACCTCAGAGTGGGCAAAGGTTCACCTTGCAAAAGGACAATGGCCCACAGTCAAAACAATGTAAGAGTGGCTTAGGGACAATTCTGTTCTTGACTGGCCAAACCAGAGCCTAGACTTGAACCAACTCAAACATCGCCAGGGGGCAGTTTTGTGCATCATACCCAAAGACTTGGTTTCTTTCTTAACGCTAGCGCTCATAGAGGTGCCGACTGGGTGGAGTAGAGGTAACATCACTGCTTTATAACCGTGAAATATATGTACCCAGCACAGGCCCCCAGAATTATATTTACCCAGCACAGGCCCCCAGAAATATATGTATCCAACACATGCCCCCAGAAATATATGTATCCAGCACAGGCCCCCAGAAATATATGTATCCAGCACAGGCCCCCCAGAAATATATGTGGAGACACCGATTCGATCGCGGCAAGAGCACCTCTCCAGTAAGTGTCCTTGGGCAAGACACCTAATGGTACATACTCGCCACCCAGGACATAGTTGAATATGAGAGAAATCTCAATGTATCCTTCCTGGTAAAATACTTTCTCCAAAAAAATAAATAAATAGGTGAGCATTAGCACTAGGTTAAGTGCCCTTAACGTATGCCCCACATATTACATTCCGAACGCTAATGGGTTAAAAAACCCATAAGCGTATCAGTGCTTGCGCAAGCTTACTGTACTCTGCACTTCCCGTGTTAAGTATAGCGAGTGCAATCAGTAATTAGCGTTAGGATTACCAAGTCCTAACGCTAATTTACGCAACACTGCGGTTAACTAAAAAGTTAGCACCAGCTTCAAGCTGTGGTTAACTGCACAATCCACACCAGGTGAAACCCCCACCACAAAAAATCAGACACTCACCTCTCATCCCACGGCGTGAATGGCGGCCCAATCAGCCGCTTCTGGCTGCCGGGAGCAGAGTGAGACTGGGGACAAATAGTCCCCAGTTTCCCTCCGCAAATCACTCCGCGGCCCTGTATGATCTCATGAGAGCGAGATCTTGTAGATCACTCAGCCTGGCAGCACAAGCCTCATCGGAGCCCTATGGACTCCAGGACGGGATTCTAGCAGCGGTGTGCTACCGTGAGTATCCAGAAGGGTAGCGCTTGTTACAGGGTAGACTTTTGAATCAGCGCCTGCCCTGTAATATGGTGCTAAAACGGGGACGCTACAGGGAAACCTGCAGATGCAGGTTTTTCCCATTAGCGTCACCGTTTTAGCACCAGACACGGAATAGTGCCCTTGGTAAAGTATGGGAAAGTTTACACATTGTAAAATACTTGAAGATGTAATTGCAGTCAAAGGTACTTCAAGTAGGTACTGAGTATAAGTCTGAATCAAGTCTCTGAAAACACATTACTTTAGAGAAGCCTATCATCTCACTCCTGTACATTTCTTACTGCATCTTCCCACCCAGCCCACATGCACTCCGCTATTTCACATTCTCTTTTTATTTCCCCTTACCTAGTGTGTCACCCCTCTCCTCTCAGATTGTAAGCTCTCGAGTAGGGTCCTTTCTCCTACTGTTCTGTGTGTTTAATTTGTTTGTACAATATATTTGTTATTCTGTTTCACCCATTGTACAGCACTACAGAACTTGTTAGCGCTTTACAAGTACCTGTAACTATATCTGTAAATGCAACATTTCTAACAATGTCTGACAGCCAGGGCCGGTGCTAGACTATGTTGCGCCCTAGGCAAGACCAGCTACTTGCGCCCCCCCAAAAAAATTGTTAACTGTTGAAATGTGGGGGGAACACACACACACAGTGTGTGCGTGGGGGCACACACTGTGCACAGGGCTGCACATGGTCATTCGTTGCCCATCTTTCCCCTCCACTGGTCGGGCCTGGGGTCGGTCTGTGCCTCTTTCTTTCCTCTGCCCTCTGTGCCTCTTTCTTTCCTCTGCGCCTCCTTCTTTCCTCTGCCCTCTGTGCCTCTTTCTTTCTTCTGCCCTCTGTGCCTCTTTCTTTCCTCTGCCTTCTGTGCGTCCTTCTTTCATCTGCCCTCTGTGCCTCTTTCTTTCCTCTGCCCTCTGTGCCTCCTTCTTTCCTCTGCCCTCTGTGCCTCCTTCTTTCCTCTTCCCTCTGTGCCTCTTTTTTTTATTTCTTTCATTCTCTCTATGGTACATTTTTTCTGCCTCTATTTTTCTTTCATCTTCCTCTGGTGGGACCTGCACATCGTCACCATAAGACACCCACCTTCTGCGCCGCTTGCAGGGGTCCATGAGCCAACAATGTCGGCTTTGTGAGCCACCACTGCCAGCTACACGAGGTGCACAATGAGGAACGGGTACAATAATGGAACTCAGGTTGGGCCCGGCTGCGCCTCTAGACAGCAGTGCGCCCTAGGCGGTTGCCTAGCTTGCCTAGTGGGAGCACCGGCCCTGCTGACAGAAATAATCCTGTCACCTGATGATGGTGGCATTGGTCATATGAGTTGAAGATGTCTTACTATTGTCATCTACCTGATGCTTATGTCATAAATTTTGGGATATATTAAAGGTTTTTGTTACGGAGCAGCCAATTATTTTATTCATTACTTTGCATCAGAAATGTTACAGAAAGTTGCTGATTGTTTATCAGGGTTATCCAAAGAGATTCGAAAAGTCACCGTACGTTCGGTGACTTTTCGTTCTCTTCAATTCGGTTCCTTTTGCCGATCCCATTTCGGTGACCCTGCGGTGTATTCAGCAAGCATCACAGGGTCCTCGAATTGCAGGGAAAAGCTACCGCAAACCCGACGAAAACGAACCGCAAAACCCAGCGAATGCACGCCGAAAAGCCACAAAAACATCTGGATTAACCTGCCGAAAACCACGGAAAAAGCCCGAGCAGGAGCCGATCACCTGCAGCGAAGCAGCTGAGACCGCAGACGAGGCAGTGAATAAATTAGCAAAATAGTTTGTGTGAATGTGTGAAATTGAAACAATGTTTGCAAAGAAACTACTGAGCGAAAATGTCTGAAATTTACATAGGAGGTCCAGGGAATGATAATAAAGAGGGCTGTTACAGAAAAAATAAGTAAACTTAACCACTTCGCTGCTGAGGACGCGCTCAGCGCGTCCTCAGCAGTCCCGCTGGTGTGCTGAGGACGCGCTGAGCGCGTCCTCACATTGGGGTCAGCGTTCGGCCGGGTTCCGGCCGATCGCTGGCCCCTCCGGTGCGGGCTGACATCCTGGATGTCAGCCCGGCATCCGGACCAGCAGCCGCCAGAATTAGGTGTCATCGCGGGGGCGCGATGACACCTAATTCAGGCGCCCCCCCCCGCATGTGCGGAGGAGGCGCCTGAAAGGGAGGGGGGGAGGTCCTTCGGACCTCTCTCCCTCCCGATCGGCGGCGCACAGGGGGTTAACCCAGGCATCATTTGGAAGGGCACAGCCTGCCCTTCCAAATGATGCCTGGCATTAACCCCTGGGGAGCTGGATCGCGAATCGGCGCTGAAAAGCGCCGGTTCGCGATACTTTCCCGGAGCTGGCCGACATCTTGGATGTCGGCCAAGCCTCCGGGAACTCCCCCAGAGGACTGGCGTCATCGTGCGTAGCACGATGACGCCAGTCCTAGAGTTAACCCCTAACTGCCACCAACTGTGGAGATAGGGAGTTCATTGGAACTCCCTATCTCCCGATCCGTGGCAGCTAGGGGTTAAATTTTGGTATGGTTGGATCGGCCAGAGCATGGCCGTTCCAACGATACCAAACACTACAGTGAAAAATGAAAAAAAAAAAAAATGAAAAATAAAAAAAAAAAAAAATTAAAACAAAAAATTAAAAAAAAAAAATTAAACACTTTTTTTTTTTTTTTGGTTTGTTAATGCAGCAATATTGTTCCCATTTCAATTATAATGTGAACAATGATGCTGCACTAACGATTTTTGTATGCGGTGCGTTTGTTAAAAATAGTGTCATTTTCCCCCAAAAAAAATGTAATGAGACCCCATCTCTAATTTTTTTAACAAGCGCACCCCATACAAAATATAACCGCAATTGCTCGCATGTTAAAATGTGGAAAAAAACACTTTACACATTGTAAATTATTGAAAATACATATTTTATTGCATTTTTTGTTATAATATACAGACATGACATAACGTATACATATAATAATGACATATTATGAATCTACCGAGTCTGACAGAAAGAACGATATATAATATGTCTGGGTCATATACTAAAATAAGCCTTCAAAACACGTTTAAACATGATGCGCAAAACAGGTAAAAATGACCTCAGCATAGGGGCGTGAAAAGCCTCAGCAGCGAAAGGGTTAAAAAAAAAATCGGACTTTTAAAAATAAATAAATCAGAAAAATGCTTAAAATATCCTAAAAAATCTATAAATAAAGAGACTCTTTACTGCAGAATTTTATAATGAACGGTTTATTAGATATTGAATTAAAACGGGAATATTTTTAACATTGAAGTCTATGGGATTCTCCTGAATAAACTTGCTGAATTAAACCACCGAATGGCAGGGCATTAGGGGAACTGCTGGTTTGTGTTCTCTGAATAGCCGAAGCAGTGCTTTTTTTTTTGTTGTATTCAAAATTTTTTTATTTTGTAAATAAGTCCCCTTACAGATATATAGCAAAGTGAGGGTCACTCAAAACTGTCATCATAGGTACAGCGTAAGTAAAATAATAAACGTCCCCAGATAGGGGGGGTCTCCGCGGAACATAGCAATCAAGGGGGGAAGGGGTGGAAAATAATAAACGTCCCCAAATAGGGGGTTCTCAGCGGAACATAGCAATCAAAGGGGGAAGGGGAGAAAAATGATAAACGTCCCCAGATAGGGGGGTCTCAGCGGAACATATCAATCAAAGGGGGAAGGGGAGAAAAATTGGCCATTCCCCAAGCCAATCGTAAGACCAGTGCCTCGTAAATATAAGGTAAAAGCAGGGGTGGGAGGTGGAGAACAACGCTCAGTTTTCAGCAAAAAACGTCAAAAAAGATCTGTAACAAACAGTAAAAGTCCAGAGAACTCGAACAATAAGCAGAAAAATGCAGTGGAAGGGGAATGATAGGCCTCAATCTGGTTGCAACTCCAGCTGATCCGGCGACAGTCCCGCTGCCGCAAGATCAGTCCAGGCCATCGAGGGATCAGTGATCGTGTAGGATAAGTTGGCATGCGTCACAACCAGTGAACCCGCCAAGCCCCATCTGTAGCGAATCCCTTTGCGACGAAGGGTAGTTGTCATGTCCCGAAATCGTCGGCGAGCCAGCAGGGTCTGGAACGGGAGATCATGATACAGTGCCAGCGTAGAGCCCTCAAAATGCACCGGGTCCCGTGCGCCAAGAGTATTCATAAGCTTCACTTTAAAAGGCAATATCTCGGAACGCCACTACCACATCTCCAGGCGCCCCCGTGGGGGTCGCCGCTGGTCGTCGTACCCGGAATACCGACCCAACCACACCAGGAGTATCAGGAGGGAGTCCAGAATCCTGTAGGGCCATGCGGGCAACATAAGGCGACAACTCTGCTGTCGAGACCGAAGCTGGGATTCCTCTGACCCTGATATTACGGCGACGATGTCGTGTTTCTAGTATCTCCACGGAGCGGGTCAGGACCTCAACCTGGGAGCTAAGGACTGCAACTTGTTCGGTCAGGTGAGTTTGCTCCGTCTGTACTTCAATGGTCTTCGCCTGTACCTCCGTCACCTGCGCACGCACCACGTCAACCTCTGCTCAGACCGCTGCCACTTCAGGTCTCCTTATCTCCCGTATTTCCCGCAGCTCATCCAAGATCTTACGAAGGTTGCCTTTCATGGAGGGGAGGTGTTCATCCTCCTCTCGGATCCGTGTCCCAACAGAGACAGTGCATGGGTCGACAGTCCCAACTCCTTCCACTAGCGCTCGGGGCTCCAGTCTCCAACCTGGCTGTCGGTCTGAGGCTAGGCTACTATCAGCGGAGAGCCGGCGATCCTCAGCCGAATCCCCGTCTGAAATTTCCGGCGTGGCCAGCGAGGCTGCTTTGCATTTTTTCTGCGCTCGTTTTTTCGCAGCTGCTGAGAGGGGTCGCGTGTCCAGTGCCTGGGACTCCGGTGTAATCCATGTCATCCCAACAGTACCCCCACGAGGCCAGGAGAAGCCGTCATCGTCCCCAGACGAATCATAACCAGGAGGAAGGGAGAGGGAGAGTGCCGCACGCCTGGAAGCAGACCCACCTGGCATAGAGTCCCGGATGTCCCGCTGGCGTGAACCCCCCTTCTGTGTCCGGCTGCTAGGCATGGCTGGGTATGGGCTGGCTCAGAGATGCAAGGCCCCAGCGAAACAGTCACAGGCCGCACGCAGGCTTCTAAAATGGCCGCCGCCGCAAGGCCCAAACCGCTCCGGGACCCAAAATCCGTCGTGGAACTTGCGGATCGAGGTCAGGTAAGGAGCACAAGACCTCCAAAGTCTGTGGGAGCCAACCGGGTGATCGGCTAGCC
The DNA here is from genome assembly GCA_009667805.1 of Leptobrachium leishanense. Taxonomy (NCBI): domain Eukaryota; kingdom Metazoa; phylum Chordata; class Amphibia; order Anura; family Megophryidae; genus Leptobrachium; species Leptobrachium leishanense. The sequence continues at coordinate 88,266,989 of CM019064.1, read as the reverse complement.
GAGCGGGCGGGTAAAAACGACTAAAAAGCAACTGCTGCTGAGGAGTCCCTCCAAAATGCGACCGCTCGCTGCCACGTGTAGCTCCACCCCTCAGCAGTGCTTTTTTATGGGGATTTTACTGCCCTCGAACAGGCACCGAACAGGCACTGTATGTTCAGGCAATTCGCCAGGATTTGGCGAATTGCCTGCTCTGTGCTCTCTGGATAGCCAAATGGCCAGGAAAGGTAACCGAACGCTGATTTTCAGCGTTCGGTTACATTTCTCAAGCAATTCGATCTCTTTGAATAACCCTGTATATGTTTATTCTGTAAAAAATGTGTTTCATACTGAAACCATGAGTAATCTGTTCCTACAGTAACCCAATCTAATTTTACAGAGACTTCCCTTTCTGTAATTAGATCATGTCACAACATTTAGGATACTTATGAAATGTCCTAAATTGTTAGGCAAAGCAAGTTGTGTGAAACCTCTAATACAAAAATATATATTTACTGTGTGTATACAGTGCAATCAGAAAATATTCAGACATCTCCATTCTTTTGCATTTTTTATGCCGCAGCCTTATGCCAAAGTAGATCAAACACTTTTTTTTCACGCTACACGCTTCTTCAAGCTACACTCCAGACCCAATAATGACAGAACAAAAAACACATTTTTTTTTTAAAATATTGCAAATTTAATAAAAACAAAAAACTAATATATCAGCATAAGTATAGAGACGGGGAGAGTCTAATATTGTGGTACGGAAGTTCCATAGAAAGCGGGCAGCTGGAGAAGTCTTTAGGTCGGGAGTTGGGGGTGTGGGTACGAGGAACTGATAGCATCAGATCATTAGCAGAGCGGTGGCCGGGATGGGATGTATATGCTAATAAAGTAGGAGTTGTATGCAGCGGCGCAGTTATGGAGAGCTTTGTATGTGAGCACCAGTATTTTGAATTGGATTCTAGAGGAAACAGGGAGCCAGTGCAGAGATTGACAAAATGGTGAGGTGTGGGAGGTGCGAGAGAGATGCGAGAGGTGAGTTGGATGAGCCTAGCACACGCATTCATAACAGACTAAAACAGAAAAAGTGGACCAGCGCACCCGTAATACATGCAATAGACATGTGCATTCGTTTTAGTACTAAAACGATTTAGTCCGAATTTTGGGATAATTTAGTTTTAGTATGACTCAAGAGATACGAAACTGCTCAGTACAAAAAACGAAAGAAACTAAAATAAAATGCACTACATTTTAGTTTCAGTCCTTTTTGTGATATTACATTGATGAGTGAAGGAGACCAGCAATGAAGATCGCAACATCGCAACATCCGAAGTTCTGCACCCTCCACATGCCAATGCAGTAGGATGTTCTATACAGAGAGTGGCATTAATTAATGCAGGAGTATGTTCTATACATTATACAGAGAGGGGTATTAATGCAGGAGGATGTTATATACATTATACAGAGAAAGGTATAAATTGAGGAGAATGTTCTATACAGAGAGGGATGTTATCTACATTATACAAAGAGGGGTATTAATTAATGCAGGACGATGTTCTAAACATTATACAGAGAGGAGCCTTTTTTTTTAGCCCTTTAAATCCAGTGGCTGTGAGCGCTGAGATCGGCTGCTTGTTACATTATCTCTCAGTACAATGTATCAGGCTCAGTTGTTACAGTAACTGACTGTAACAGCGCTCAGAGTTTCAGTAAAACAAGGAAATAATATTGTTCTAACCTCTTATATAAAAATATTATTTACTAGTTTTACTGAAACTCTGAGCGCTGTGATGAGCAGCAGTCAGTTACTGTAACAGCTTTGCCTGACACGGGGCAGTATTACAATGTTGGTGCTAACTTAACCAGAGCTGTTGTAAACTGAAAACCTCCATAGGCTATAATGGCTCTGGGAAGGTTACAACAACTCTGGTTAAGTTAGCACCAACTATGTAACATGGCCCACATTGTGCTGAGAGTGAGAGATACTGTAACAAGCAGCGATCTCAGCCCTCTGAGGAGCCACTACAATAGTAATTGTATCCATTGGTTTTCGGACGAATGAAATTAGTTTTCATACTAAAGAACTGAAAACGAATTTCTTTAGCAACTAAATAAATTGCATTTTAGGACTAATCCATTAGTTCAAAACGAAATTTTGTGCTGTGCACATGTCTAACATGCAAAACAAAAATGTCACCTGTAGCTTGCCTGTATCTCATAGAACAGAAATAACACGTTTCTCGTTCACGTCTCAAGTATTGAAGGGTTTCACTTATAATGGCTGGTAAGAGGCTCAAGAGTCCCCATATAAAGAAAAAAATATATACAAATAGTGAAGCCAATAAACACTGTCACAAAGATCTTCTCATAGAAATTCACTCACTCTTTGTGGAGCTACAACAAGCTGTAGGTGTTACGCCTCTAGACTCTTACTGCACTCGCCCAACAGCCTCACTGAATGATATCCTCTTTCTTCGAAATAAGCAGTTCCTCAAAGAGATAGAGCTATATATATTACAGTATTGCAAGATAAATGTGAATATTGATATATCACTCACTGGGTACTCACATACTGATGAGCCACCAGCTGGCTCTACGAATTTCACTTAGGAGTTGTTTAAACCAGACCCAACCACCCAAAGCCAGTACTCCCGATCTAGAGTCGCCAGACTTCATTGACAGTGACATCACGCCTGCAGCCTACGAGGTCATTGTTGGTGACGTGTAATTTGGATACACGAAATTCTGATGTGCTTTGTCCAATATATTCAAACTGCCAGGTGATTTATATGGCCTCCTGATGGATCGCTTACACTACAAATCCTAAAATCTATCTGGAAAATCTTATAGGAGAATTCCCCCAATAGGCTCCATAGCAGTGATGTGCTGTCAAGGCAGGCAGAGCTTCACCTGTCACAGGTTGGCTCTGTCCTCCTGCTCTTTTCCTGTTTTTTTTACTCTCTCTCTCTTGACCATCATTTCTACTTTTCATTCCTTCTACTAGTTTTGCTCTTCTCCCTAACCAATTTTCTTTCCCTTGTCCCTATTACCTCTTGTTCCTCCCCAGACCATTTGTTTTCTCTCTCTCTCTCTATGTTTTGCGTTTACAGACCTTTACTTGGATAGAGGATATGTTTCTGACATACAGTATATTGTTAACAAAGAAATGTTAGAAACTCAATACAAGTCAATGGGACTCAAAGTTCGATTTTTAGAGTGCCCTCCAAGAGGGCATATATGCTAGATATTTGCCATAAAAGGTGTATGGGGGTCCGGGTAGTGCCCTGGGGGACAGGAAACAAGGACAAAAGTTAAAAAAAAAGTTTTTAAAGGGACAGTTAGTTTTCCATGCAATAAGGGTTAATAATAAAAACGAAAAATTCCTTCAAATATCGTGCCTAGGAGGTCCCCATAATCTGCCCGTGAAGTGGCGGATTTCTAGGATGTATAGAAACATTTAAAAACAATGTCCGGGTCCGGGTAGTGCCCTGGGGGAGAGGAAACAAGGACAAAAAGTTTAAAAAAAAATACGTTTTTAACTCTTCACTGCTGACGACGTGTGGGACACGTCCTCAGTTACTCCCGCTGTATGCTGAGGAGGACGTATCCTACACGTCATCAGCTTTGCTGGACCCCCGGCGGAGATACTCACCTCTCTGTCCGGGGTCCCGCGGCGTTCTGACTTCAGCGTCCTCAGACGCTGAAGTCAAGCTCCTCCCGACGTAAATGACGTCATCGCGCCATGCGCGATGATGTCATTTCCAGGCGACCCCCGGCCAGGGCCGGTGCAAGCATTTTTAACTAGTCAGGCGAAGGTGCATTTTGGTGCCCCCCCCATCCGTGTCATGTCAAGCCAATCAGGATAGAGGTGCCATGATAATCTCTATATATACACACATATATACACACACTAGGGTTGCTCATATAAGTATATTTGCCCCAGCTCATATAAGTAGATTTGCCCCCAGCGCATATGGGTATATTTGCCCCCAGATCACATGTGGATATATTTGCCCCCAGATCACATGTAGATATATTGCCCCCAGATTACATGGGTATATATTGCCCCAGCTCATTTAGAGATATTTGCCCCAGCTCACATGGAAATATTTGCCCCCAGCTCATATGGGTATATTTGCCCCCAGATCACATGTGGATATATTTGCCCCCAGATCACATGTAGATATATTGCCCCCAGATTACATGGGTATATATTGCCCCAGCTCATTTAGAGATATTTGCCCCAGCTCACATGGAAATATTTGCCCCCAGCTCATATGGGTATATTTGCCCCCAGATCACATGTGGATATATTTGCCCCCAACTCATGGATATATTTGCCCCCAGCTCATGGATATATTTTCCCTAGCTCATGGATATATATATATGCCCCAACTCATGGATATATTTGCCCCCAACTCATGGATATATTTGGCCCCAACTCATGGATATATTTGGCCCCAACTCATGGATATACAGTCATGGCCGAAATTGTTGGCACCCCAGACATTTTTCCAGAAAATCAAGTATTTCTCACAGAAAAGTATTGCAGTAAGACATGTTTTGCTATACACATGTTTATTCCCTTTGTGTGTATTGGAACAAAACAAAAAAAGGGAGGAAAAAAAGCAAATTGGACATAATGTCACACAAAACTCCAGAAATGGGCTGGACAAAATTATTGGCACCCTTAACTTAGTATTTGGTTGCACACCCTTTGGAAAAAATAACTGAAATCAGTCGCTTCCTATAACCATCAATAAGCTTCTTACACCTCTCACCTGGAGTTTTGGACCACTCTTTCTTTGCAAACTGCTCCAGGTCTCTCTTATTGGAAGGGCGCCTTTTCCCAACAGCAATTTTAAGATCTCTCCACAGGTGTTCAATGGGATTTAGATCTAGACTCATTGCTGGCCACTTCAGAACTCTCCAGCGCTTTGTTGTCATCTATTTCTGGGTGCTTTTTGACGTATGTTTGTGGTTTATTGTCCTGCTGGAAGACCCAAGATCTCGGATGCAAACCCAGCTTTCTGACACTGGGCTCTACAGTGCGACCCAAAATCCTTTGGTAATCCTCAGATTTCATGATGCCTTGCACACATTCAAGGCACCCAGTGTCAGAGACAGCAAAACAACCCCATAACATCATTGAACCTCCACCACATTTCACTGTAGGTACTGTGTTCTTTTCTTTGTAGGCCTCATTCCATTTTCGGTAAACAGTAGAATGATGTGCTTTGCCAAAAAGCTCTATCTCGGTCTCATCTGTCCACAAGACGTTTTGGCTTACTCAAGTACATTTTGGCAAACTGTCGTCTTGCTTTTTTAGGTCTCTGTGTCAGCAGTGGGGTCCTCCTGGGTCTCCTGCCATAGCGTTTCATTTAATTTACATGTCGACGGATAGTTCGCGCTGACACTGATAATCCCTGAGCCTGCAGGACAGCTTGAATTTCTTTGGAACTTGTTTGGGGGTGCTTATCCACCATCCGGACTATCCTGCGTTGCAACCTTTCATCAATTTTTCTCTTCCGTCCACCCACAGAGAGATTAGCTACAGTGCCAAGGGTTGCGAACTTCTTGATAATGTTGCGCACTGTGGACAAAGGAAAATCTAGATCTCTGGAGATGGACTTGTAACCTTGAGATTGTTGATATTTTTCCACAATTTTGGTTCTCAAGTCCTCAGATAGTTCTCTTCACCTCTTTCTGTTGTCCATGCTTAGTGTGGCACACACAGACACACAATGCAAAGACTAAGTGAACTTCTCTCCTTTTTATCTGCTTTCAGGTGTGATTTTTATATTGCCCACACCTGTTACTTGCCCCAGGTGAGTTTACAGGAGCATCACATGCTTGAAACAATCTTATTTATCCACAATTTTGAAAGGGTGCCAATAATTTTGTCCAGACCATTTTTGGAGTTTTGTGTGACATTATGTCCAATTTGCTTTTTTTCCTCCTTTTTTGTTTTGTTCCAATACACACAAAGGGAATAAACATGTGTATAGCAAAACATGTGTTACTGCATTCCTTTTCTGTGAGAAATACTTGATTTTCTGGAAAAATGTCTGGGGTGCCAACAATTTCGGCCATGACTGTATATATATATTTGCCCCTAACTCATGGATATATTTTCCCCCAACCCATGGATATATTTGCCCCAACTCATGCATATATTTGCCCCCAGCTGATGGATATATATATATTTGCCCCCAACTCATGGATATATTTGCCCCCAGATCACATGTGGATATATTTGCCCCCAACTCATGGATATATTTGCCCCCAACTCATGGATATATTTGCCCCCAACTCATGGATATATATTTGCCCCCAGCTCATGGATATATTTGCCCCAGCTCATGGATATATATATATTTGACCCCAACTCATGGATATATTTGCCCCCAGATCACATGTGGATATATTTGCCCCCAACTCATGGATATATTTGCCCCCAGCTCATTGTATATATATATATATATATATATATTTGCCCCCAACTCATGGATATATTTGCCCCCAGATCACATGTGGATATATTTGCCCCCAACTCATGGATATATTTGCCCCCAGCTCCTGGATATATATATATATATTTGCCCCCTACTCATGGATATATTTGCCCCCAACTCATGGATATATTTGCCCCCAGATCACATGTGGATATATTTGCCCCCAACTCATGGATATATTTGCCCCAACTCATGGATATATTTGCCCCCAGATTACATGGGTATATATTGCCGCAGCTGATATGGAGATATTTGCCCCCAGCTCACATATGGATATATCTGCCCCCAGCTCTCACCTGCTGCCAGGCCCCCCAGGCTCCGCCGGCGTTCCTCATGGTGGCGAGCAGCCGCTGACATGATGCAGCTTTGCCGTTCGCCGGGCGGGAACCACATTACCAGCGCAGCCGCGTTCTCGCAAGATCGCGCGCGGCGCTGGTCAGGTGGTTTGGCCCCTAGCGCTGCGCCGGGTCTCCCTGGCCAACCAAGATGACGACGCTCGGGCCGGGGAATTCCGCCCCCACAAACTGTCAGGAAGCCAGATAGTAAGGTGGCCGCCTGTGCCGCCTTACGCTAGCACTGGCCCTGCCCCCGGCAATGTCAGGAGATCGCCTGGAAGGGAGGGGGGGATCCGTTCGGATCCCTCTCCCTCCCGATCAGGATGTCCCACAAAAAAAGCCAGGCACCGCTTAAAAGGGGAGAGTCTCCCCTTTTAAGCGGTGCCTGGCTTTAACCCCTTAGGCACCGGGTCGCACTTCAGCGCCTTGTGGCGCCGAAGTGCGGCCTAGCTCCGGTGGGGGCCGCCATCTTGGATGGTGGCTCCACCCCCGGGTCCCGCATAGCGTGATGATGTCAGATAGCCGGGGAAGCCCTAGCTGCCAGGAATCCCCTGGTGGAGATATCTCCAGAACCGCAGCTAGGGGGTCATGGAGGATGTCAATCGAAAGGCCTGAGCATGGCCTTTCGAATGATACCCAACATGACCAGGTATAAAGTAGAAAAATAAAAACATGTATTTTTTGTGTGTGTTCTTTTTATTAATGCAGCAATATTGTTCACATTTCAATTATAATGTGAACAATGAAGCTGCACTAATGATTTTTTTCTATGGTGTGCGTTTGCTAAAAATCACATAATTCCCCCCAAAAAATTTAATAAGTCCCCATTTCTAATTTTTGTACAAGCGCACCCCATAGAAGATATAACTGCAAATGTTCATGTGATAAAAGGTGAAAAAAAACACTTTACACTCTGCAGATGATTAAAAATTCAAGTTTTATTGCATTTTTTGTTATAATATACAGGCAGAACATGATGTATACATATAAAAATGATATATTATGAATCTGCGGAGTCTGCCGGAAAGAACGATATATAATATGTCTGTGTCGTATAATAAAATGTGGCTTCAAATCGCGTTTAAGCATGATGAGCGAAAGCGGTAAAAATTAGCTCAGCACACAGCGGTGAAATGCCTCAGCAGTGAAAAGGTTAAAAGGAACAGTGAGTTTTCCATAAAATAAGGGTTAAAAATAAAGAAGGAAAATTCAAATATCATGCCTAGGAGGTCCCCATAACCTGCCCGTGAAGTGGCGGATTTGTAGCATGTATGGAAACATCGCCATCACAGCACAGACCCACACATGACACCTGGCACCTCCAGTCTGCATACAATGTATCAAATTCATGAGACGGACTAATTAAAGGCACATGTTATTTCCAAACACTAATTAAACACCTGTTGTTTACGCTGTTTGAGAGCACAGCTCATTTAGAGGTGAGAATCTTTGCACGTAGACATTATTTTTTAATTCAATATCTAATAAACCGTTGCTTATAATATTCTGCAGTAAAGAGTCTCTTTATTTCTCGATTTTTTTTTGGTATTTTTTAAGCATTTTTTATACTTTTTTCACAAATTTTTATTTTTTCGAACTCGAACCGAACACGCCAAAAAGTTCGAAGTTCGCGAACTTGCGAACGGCCAAAGTTCGAATCGCACTCCGAACTGATCGAATCGAACAGCTCATCCTTACTGAAGAGCATACAATCTAAAAGGAGAGAGGTGGCACAGTAGGTGGGGGTTAATAGAGAATGTGAAATAGCTGAGTGCATGTGGGCTGCGTGGGAAGATGCAGTAGGAAATGAACAGAGGGGGATTAGGGAGTGAGATGACAGGTTTCTCTGAAGTAATGTGTTTTCAGAGACTTCTTGAAGGACTGCAGAGACGGGGAGAGTCTGTTGTTGTGGGGGAGGGAATTTCAAAGAAAGGGGGCAGCTCAGGAGAAGTCTTGAAGGCAGGAGTTGGGGGGGTGCGGGTACGTGAAGCTCAAAGCATCAGATCATTGGCAGAGCGAAGTGGTCAGGATGGGATGTACCTGTTAATAAGGGAGGAGATGTAGGCAGGGGTGCGGTTATTGAGAGCTTTCTATGTAGCACCAGTAATTTGAATTGGATTCTATAGGAAACAGGAAGCCAGTGTAGAGATTGACAGAAGGGGTGAGGTGTAAGCAGGGGCGTACCTAGAACATTTGGCACCCGGGGCGGATCCTTTATTTGGCACCCCCCAACTTTAAAATGTAAAAACAAAAAAACACGCACTTTTTTTAATGTTTTCAAAAATATGTTTAGTTATAGCATTCTGGCAGGACATGACGTATACATATAATAATGATATATTATGAATCTGCCAATGGTGGATCATTCATGCGCCCTCTGTGCTGTGCAATAATGGACGATTGTAGATTCTTTTTGTGTAATTGTTATTTTTAAGTGATTTTGCAAACTCACAACAAACTGTACGTTCCACCAGCCAGACCCACTGGTGCTGAGAGCTCTTCTCAACCCTTTTGGTTTTTAGGGTTAATCTGTTTAGCTCTCCGCCCCAGGAGTCTCAGCGCCTGACCTAGGGTTGCCACCTGTCCAGTTTTCACCTGGACAGTTCGGGTTTTGAATCATGTGTTCGGGTTTCAGACCCCATCCCACCCGGACACCTGTTTCAGAGAGCTGTGTGGGAACACTGGTCTTTGGGAGGGACAGATACCTCCCAGTACTGTAAGTGGGGGGTATATATTATCAAAACCCCAAGTTTTGCACTTGCACTTTGAAGTTTTTTGGTTTTTTTTGCTGCCACTGATACCAGGTTAGCTGCAAGTGCATGTGTGTTCCCAAAAGCAGAGGTCTGTGAGGTTTAAATTGTCTGAAATCTCCCTGGCCTATACCCCCCAATCAGCAGTTGTGTAACACGGTAATAAAGTGGCAGGAAGAAGAGAGGAAGGCTGTGAATGCCTGTGTCTGCTCGCTGCTAATCTATGGCTCCATGAACCAGCAGTGAGCAGAAGAGAATTCCAAAGGACCCACTGCGAAAGGTAGGCAGGTTGTCACTGAGCTGCCTGGCACTTGGCGAGGTGCTACATGCAGAGGACCAGGCTATATTAAAACTCTGCCAACACAGTCGCGCAAGCGCCATCAGTGGGGGCCTCAGTCATCCTTCATACACGTAAAAAAATGTACCACGCCAAAGTGTTCGGGTTTGGCTTGAAGGAAGGTGGCAACCCTAGTCTGACCCGACTTGTGGTCACGTGACATGCACTATCCTATTTAATGGCCATCAGTGCACTTGTTCCCTGATCCAGTATATGGTCTTCCTTGCTGAGTTCCTGAGTCTGCATTTTTGATATCTTGATGTTTGATTCCTGGCTACGTATCTTGCCTATTCTTGTGTTTAACCCCTGGTATTGTATTTTGACTTCCTGGTTTATGACTTCTGGCATTGTATTCTGACTATTCTCTTGCTTGATCCCATTTGTGTTTTGTTTGTGTGTTATTCAGGATTCTGGTTTATGTTTGAACCACACTACAGTCTCTGTTGTTTGCTTATCTGCTGAGTCCTAATCGTAGGAATCCAGTTTTGTTGTATGTCCCTGCTGGTTGCAGCTCTATCCTCAAGTTCTATATGTGAGTCCTGCCCTGCATGTTGCTGACTATATTTCTGTCAAGTCTGTTTTTCTGGTTTATGTTTTCTGTTTTTCTAGTATATAGAGACCACCTCAAGGATCTCTTTCTTGTTCAGTTGTTGCTAGATATTCCTTCCTGTCTAGTCTAGTTGAACCCTGTTGTTTCTTTGTGTATATTCTCCCACCCTGTATTCTGTATAGTCAGAAGACCATTCAAGGACCTTTCCCCAGTGCAGGGCCTTCCTCGTTTGTGTTTACTGTCTTGTCTTGTCTGCTTCTGTTGTATCCTGTGTCCAGGGTTCTGCATAACGCAGAAAGACACATACCTGCCTAAAGGGCTTAATATACACAGCAGCAAGGACCCCCCTTTGGCTCCTGAGGGGGGCCACTGTAACATTATCCATCCAATAGGGGTTTTTCTTTTTTCTGTAAGAGACCTTTTTATTAACAATCATAGGACCTTATATGTAAATTCCAGACATTTTCGTTAAGTAGGCCGACTCTCTGCACTTCGGGGACCCTGCGGTGAATGGTGAATTCACTGCAGGGTGGGAAAATTTGATTCCCCGAAGTGCAGGGAACAACAGAACACAAAAATGTTGGCGGCATTTCGGTGCTCTGTGAGTAACCCCTGTAGTGGTGTTTTTTTGCCGCCCCCTGGAAAGTGCCAGCCTAGGCCATGCCTACCCAGGACATACTTGAAAATTAGTGAAATCTCAATGTATCCCTCCTGGTAAAATACTTTGCAAAAATAAAATAAAAAATATTATTATTATTTTTTTTTTTTAGGGTGTCATCCTAGGGGGTGGTGTCACCTGAAAATTAGTGCAATCTCCATGTATCCTTCCTGGTAAAATACTTTGCAAAAGTAAATAAAATTAAAAAAAAAATTTTTTAGGGGGTCACCCTAGGGGGTGGTGTCACCCGGTGCGGCCCACCCCCCAAGGTACGCTTCTGGGTGTAAGAGGTGCGGGAGGTGAGGTGGATGAGCCTGGCACAGGCATTCATAAAAGACTGCAGAAGAAGAATCTGGGATCTCTTAAGGCCAGAGAGGAGGAGGTTACGGTAGTCAAGGCGGGAGATAATAAGTGCTTGGACGTGTGTTTTAGCAGAGTCCTGATTAAGACCAGGGCGGATGCATGCGGTGTTTTTTAGGTGAAAGTAGCAGGATTTGGATAGTGACTGAATGTGAGGAATAAAGGAGAGCTCAGAGTCAAGGAGGACACTGAGGAATTGGGCTTGAGATGTAGAGGTAATTCACCTGATGGGAAATGGGTGCAGGAATGTTAGTTTTAGAGGGAGGGAAGATGAAAAGTTCAGTTTTAGAGAGGCTAAGCTTTAGGAAGTGGGAAGTCATCCAGTCGTCATCCATGACAAAGGCACTGGTCTATTCTAGCATGTAGTCATATTGGCAGACCAAGATAGGACAGTGGCCGAAGTTGTAGGCACCAGTGCAGTCCTTTGGTATCTCACAGTTCAACCAACGGGGATGATGATTGTTGTGAAAAAAAAGCTGTTAAGAAGTCAAAATGAGAATTGGATTTGCGTTATTGACTTTAAGTGACAAACCCATGGCAAATGTTGCAGAACAGGGAAAGGAGCAGCTACCTGTGTAAAATGGAATTATATATTTTAAGCTATATGTGACAGACCGCCTGGCACTCAAACTGTGTGCCTCTGTGTAGTGATCATGAATGATTTCTGCCATAAATTATCATATTTTAATATTAATTGATTGACATACCAAAGGACCACTAGGGGCAGAGTGTAAGTTGTTTGCCCTGTGTGGCTAGCTGTGATGTCATTAAGCCAGCCTACTTTAGAGAGGTTTTATTGGTGACTCCCACTAAAAGGGGTCTGAATCCAACAGTTAGTGCTCTTAAGCTGTGAGTACCTGAGACTGACCATGTGAATTTTACCCAGCAACCCAGCCAGAAGTTGGGGCCTGGTAAGCATGACTTCATTTCATTTCTGCATTGTTTAGTATTGTTGATTTGTTTAATGTACCGTGTGTATGTTAGTCTATTTAGATAGTTACTGTAAAACAAATATTATAAACTGTTAATATAAATTGCCAATTCTTATTTCACCGTATCCTGCGTGTTTTTCATATATATATATATATATATATATATTCGACCATAATACCCAAAAGGATAATAAATATTATTGTTGCAACTTAGGGCCTTAATTATTGCATAATAATTCAATAATTAATGTTGGATTTAATGCCCAAATGAAACAATTGGCGACGAGGATGGGATTATGCTTGAATATTTAAGAAAGACACAAATGTGATTTGTTTTTCTGTAAATATTACAGTAACTTGTACTGTATAGGAATAAATGAATGGATGATGCAATGTGCCCAGTTTTTCCATTTCTTCCTATGTATACGTATGCCTAATTGCTGAATTGACGTGATGCAGAAAATAAGTTATGATTTTTGGTGCATTTGATAAAAAAGTTTTTGGTCTTTGGTTAGTAAGATTTATAAAAAAAACCATTTTATGTTTGCCACTGACCATGCGGTGACCACATGCTGTGGGTGTATTTTTGCTGAAGGCCTAAACAGTTCATTGCTGAAACTGGCTAATCTGTTTTTTGGGGTTTTCTTGTCTTGATTGCAATGAAATAGGTTTTGTATTTAGCTAGACTCATTCTTTTTAGGATTTGTGTTTGTTTTATTAATTCATTTTCTTTCTTTTAATGAAGAAAATGCAAAGTTAAATAGTTAATAATATGCATGTTATTGTGCATATATGTGTAAATATGCATGATATAGTGAATTTTGAGATAAAAAGGGTGGCTTTTAACAGAGGATGTGAGCAAAGCCATTGTGTAACTGGCTAGCGTTAGTCTCTATTTCCATCATCATTTACCAAACTATCTTTTTCAGCTAAAGATGGGGGAAGAAGCCGTCCTTGGGAGTGGTTTTAGATAATATACTCTGCATAGTGATCGATGCCCAAACTAACCATGTTGTGAAGACTCAACAAGGGAAGTGAAAGCATTTAGTGAATAGAGCCCTAAAAATTAAAAAGGGAGGGAAGGAATACGTGTCCGGATTAAGGTAAAGATGATAAGACATGCCCATAGCTGTGCAAACATATTGGACCATAACCCTTAAAAGAGCCGGAGGAGGAAAGCTGTGTGTCGCTCCTCTATAAAATCGAATTGAGGGGAAGGCAAAAGGTTGGAGATGACCCCATTAGTCCCTAAAAAGGGTATTGGCTACGTTCTTCAACCTCGTGATCACATTTGTGGCCTAGTTGGAGGGCAGACGTAAAACATAAGTCACTATGCAAGGTAATGCCTTAAAACCTAGGGGTGGAGAGACATGCAAAGTTAAGACTGCATGTAGGGCTTCCAAAAGTGCTTGGGACCCCTTCTCTCAGCTGGTTATTTCCATGAACTAATTCTGTGTACTTTACTTTACAGGAAGTGTTAAATCCCTGGTGAATAAAATGTGTTCTCTGTGCACCTCTAGCTGGTTCAGACAATATAATCACTCCCTCGGTGTTTAGCCAGAGTGCTTTTCAGGACAGTGCAATCCAGGATGGCATTGGAGGGCCCTTACCTCTGAGGTAAGCCACTGGGCCCCTGAACACATCATGGACTGTCACCCCCAATGGCTGCCCTGACTGCATGTGCAGATAATGAGCAGAGAACAGCTACAAGCTGAATGGTTATAGATTCAAGCATTAACTTAACATATTATATTGTACATGCCATTTGTAGAGTTAAATGCTGGAAATGACTAGGAAAGGAATTATGATCTGTGTTCTTTCCGTTTAGATATAGAAGACCTCGGACGCTGAAAAGGTTTTTTTTTTTTTAAACATTTTTGAAGAAATTTATAATTTTATGAGTTTCATATATAGGGCCTTTTTAATATGTCTGTATTATGATCGGATGCATACACGTCTCTTATAAGTTCATGAAAGCGTCACAATACTTGCATAACTAAGGTTATTGGATGGGTGAGCGGTATTCTCTTTTTGGTTGGGCCTTTAGGCTAGGGTCAGGCGAGCGCAGTGCGAACGCGCGTGCAGGCGCACTTAATCACGGCCGCACTAGCAGCAAGTGCCAGGCAATGACGGCCAATATACGAAGTACGGTCGCACAAAAGTCCGGCTGCGCAACGCAAGTGGAAAACGAACGCATTTTGTCGAGAACGTAAAACCTCTAGTACGGTCGTACAGAGTGCGCTGCGTCCACTAGAGGCGTGTGTGCGTGAATTGGAGATGTCAGACACTGCTAATGTCCGGCCAACATAACGTCCAGATGCACAAAGTGTGTTATTGATGATCCGTACAAAATCACGGATGCAAATGCGCATCGTATGACCGCTATCGCGTACTCCGTGAAAAAATGCGTCCATTCGTTCGAACGCACTTTTTCACAGACAACGCGAAAATGCGTTCGTCTGACCCTAGCCTAAATTGGTTGTTTTGTGAGTGTAATGTATACCCCATCATTGCAAAGTATTGGGAATTCAGAATGTGCAGCTAAGGGGGGGCATATGGTTTACTGTTGCATGAGAAAGATTGTTGAAATGTGTGTGTCAGTGCAAATGACCTTGCTGACTGAAATGGTAGAGTTAAATACCCCAACCAATGTGTGTAAGAATGACTGAGAGGTGCCCCGCCAGCCCTGGTCCAACTCAATGAAATGACCCTATTCCGGTTATCCCAGACATGCCATACTCCTCCATATCTGCCGTACCCCACCATTATCTTCTAGGGATCCCGATTCCCATGAATGAAAGGAATGGGGGAGTAAGTGTTGATGGGAGAATGGCGGTGCTCCATGGAGATTCTATCGTTGGAAGGGGACTTGGTGGGGGTGCACAGATGGGGCCTGGTTAAAGTGAAACATGTAAAATGTTATTGTGTTTTTTGGTAACAGTTCCGTCAAGGAGCAGTACAAAGTTATTGTGTTTATTTGTGAATCGGGAGTGTGGTGGATGTATAGAGAGAAATCTCAGGAGATATGTGTCGGTTTATATCTATCTCCACAGGGTAAAAAAGTTTAGACATCACAACCAAATATTTAGTTGTGATGATTGGCACCAAGTGAGCTGTCGTTTTGGCCTGTGTAGACCATTGCCTGCGTTTTCATTCAAGAACTTTCCAGCAAAGAGATTTCATTCACCGATCAGGCTGTGTGTGTGTGTGTTATTGTCATGTGTCTTTATTGACCAGAAGAAGAGGCAGCAGCTTTGGACATTAAACTCAGCTTTCATTGAAGTTTCACTGCAGCTGAGAGTGATGAGAGTAGGTAAATAACGCCACAAAGAGTGAAGTGGAAATAGGCTGGAGGATGGCCGCCATTATAATCCTGGCGACCATCTTGTTCAGAATATTGGTTCACTTGAAAATAACTAGGCAGGTTTTTAGCTGAAACTAGAATGAGGTATACGTAGAAATTTAGGAATATGCTAGATTAGCAGAAAAGCAATTAAAACTCTGAGAAAGATCTCTGCTGTTCCTGGCACGGAGGAGAGAAGAGAAGTAGATACACCAAGGTCGTTGGGGCCCGCAGAAATACAAAGGAGTATAGAGATCAGACCAGGTGCCATCTGTAACAAATGATTGAAGACGCTAGGGAAAGGGGCGCAGCCCGGAACAGTAAGAGCAACTAATCATGATTTACTGAAACTAACACAAAGTTTGCCAATTTACGGCCAATTAATGGAATGTCTTTGTATTAACAAAGGGAGGTATTAACCCACGTGGGGTGGGATAGTGTCACCAGGAGGTGGGCTAATTGGGATGTACCTAATTATGTATTTGGGGTATAAAACCTCAGGACACTGTGTAATCGGGGCTCAGTCTTTGCGATTCAATCCTGTCTGAGCATTCTGTGACGTCACAATAAAGTTTGCCTTTCCTGAAGAGACTCGTGTTCAGACAATCCTTGCTCGTGTCCGGTCCGGCCTCGTCCCGAGTGAACCAAGTGGATTCCGGTAACATTTCTGGGGGTTCGATAGCCGAGATTCAGGCCCTTGCCGGCACGGCAACGACTGCTGAACACTGTAGCGGTTGACTGCAGGTGCGAGTGATCCCGCTGGTTGGGCGTCTGTTGAAGGTGAGCTGACATCTGCAGGCGCCAAGCAGGATTTCCTGTACAGTGGACCTCGTCTCGTCCCAAACGGACCCCCGGCCCGGGAAGCTGGGACACCCCTGAGTCCGAGGAAACAGTGAACAGCGAGGCGATAGGTAAAGTGTCTTCTATGTTTGTATGTCTAATGGAAATACCGGTATAATGGGAAACGTCCGGCCATAGTCGGATAAGGAGACCCGTGGCCACGGTCTCGTTGGCATACCAAACCCGCCGCCGAAAGCATGGGGCCAGAGTGGCTAGCGCATGTCTGGACCCAGGGGATCGGATGCTAACTATTGATTGATTGTATTGGGTCCTGAATTTGAGGGAGAGGGGAGCCGCGTGGAGTTGCATAGTCGTAGTCAGTGTTTGTAAATAGAGCTTCACCACGTGGACAAAGGAAAGGTGGAGAGATTTCTGTGACCGGGCTTAGAGCCCTGTGTCAGTGCTAGTGTGTACGTCGTGTAGTGAAGAGGGCTCATTGGGGCCAGCGGTAGCTGCAGAGATAGTGGTGCCGGGTGGGTAGAATTACTCATAGGCAAATTGGACTTGCAGATGGAAGTGTAGTTATAGAACGGGGTGCACATAGTCACAAGCAGTCAAGAGTTAGAGTTCAACCAATTGGGTACAGGGAGCCAAAAGGAGGGACGGTGTGCCCTCGGCTAGTAGAAAGAGTTGAATTGTTTATGTATTGTTTTGTGCTGAAAGTATCTGGTACAGTATGGGTTATGAATGATTGCTGAGAGTGCTGTGAGTGATCGAGCGCCTACTCGCATTGCGAGAAAGCAAACTTGAGAGTGGACTCCCAAGGTACGTTTCCGGCTCAGGCGACTGCAGTCCGGCTACTGACGGAGGAAGCGGGTCAGACACATATGAATTGTTGACTGAAGTACCAGACAGTAAATTCTAAGTGTTCTTGCTAAAGAGTAATATCTGTATTGTAAAAAGGTTACTGTTTTTAAGAGTAACAATGGGTAACGGGTCATCCAAGCCCAAAAAGGTAAAGAAGGGTGAGACACCCTTAGGGTATATGGTGCGAAATTTTGAAGCACTATATACAACACATGATTATGGTGTAAAATTAACTAGAGAGAAATTAACAGGAATGTGTACAATGGTGTGGCCACTGCTGGTTCCAGACTGGCCAGAGCAGGGGTCAATGGACCTGGAGCTAATACAGAAAGTGCATTCCCAAGTAACCGGGAAATGCGGACATCCTGAGCAGTACCCATATATAGATATATGGAAGTATTGTGTAAAGGATAAAAGTCATTTTAATAATGATGGCGGGACGTAACAAGAAGCAGGTGCCCCCCAATAGAGAAAATAATAAAAATAAAAGACCGGTGTTGGTAGAACAGCCGGAGGAGATGGATTCCCTGTCCACGCCCTATCCATCAGATTATGGGGCAGCTAGAGAAGCTTTGCGTGCCGCGGTTGCGCAGGCGGACAGGGGGAGGCGGGCGGCTGCTACTGCTCCGCCGGCTTCCTCCGCTCCAGTGGGCGGAATTGTGGAGCAAGAGGAGGGGGCAGTGGGTGGAAGAGATAGAGAGGTCCCACCAGGAAAGATCGAAATGCCCGATGGGAGCATATATAAATTGGTAGACCAAGAGGACAGTGATGATGATGATGAGAGTGAAGGTGTAAAGCAAGGCACTACCACTCGCGCAGCGAACAATATATATAAACCCCGAGATCTATATCAGCATAACCCCGGTAAAATGCAGATGCCCCTACGGGAGGTGCCAGGTCCCTTATTGGAAAACGGAGCACCTGGGCCAGTGCAATACACATATGTCCCATTTACAACGACAGATCTGTTCAATTGGAAAACACACACACCATTGTACTCCACTAATCCCGCAGCGGTGGCCAGTATGATAGAGTCAATTATGCTCACACATAACCCCACATGGGCAGATTGTCAGCAACTAATGCTGACAATGTTCACCACTGAGGAAAGAGCCCGAATAAATAGTAGTGCGCGAAAAATTCTACTTGCCCAAGCCGTAGAAGATGTTAGAGCCCAGCCAGAAGTGTGGGCAGAGGAACACTACCCCAAAACAGATCCCAAGTGGCCGTACAATACCGCTGCAGGTATTGCCCACCTGCAGACGTACCGTACAGCGGTAATAGTGGGTGTTGAAGCGGGAGGGAAGAAGCCCACAAATATGGGGAAAATAGCGGATATTGTGCAAGATTCTAAAGAAACCCCAAGTGCATTTCTAGAAAGGTTACTAGATGCATATAGGATGTATAGTCCTATTGACCCGGAGGCGGTAGAGAATCAGAGGTTAATTAATTCTTCCTTTGTGGGTCAGTCACAGAGAGACATACAGAATAAAATACAGAGACAAGATGGGTTTTTGGGTAAAGGTATTAGTGAATTGGTAGAAATCGCTAATAAAGTGTATCATAACCGAGATTTGGAAGAAAAGCGGGAGGAGATGAGGAAACAAAAAGGGCATACAGGGGTGGTCGGATATATGGGAAATGGAGGAAGAGGTGCCCCAGACAGGGGGAGAGCGAGGGGTCGTGGGGGTAGAGGTAGGGGGCCCCCTGGGTACCCCCAGGACCCAATCAGTGCGCCTGGTGCCGGGGAGCAGGTCACTGGAAAGATAATTGTCCGGCACTTTTGGCTAAACTTGGGGCACAAAGGGAAGCTGGGGAATTGGGAGGTCAGGCAACAAACGGCAAGTATGAGAGAAATGATGGTGCCAGTGCAGGGTTCGTTGGGTTAGCGGGGACGTCATTTGAAGGGCAAGGTACATATTGACACGGACCTGGGCCCATCCCGCTCGGTAATCACGAGCCCACGGTCACTATGAGAGTGGGAAATAAAGATGAAATTTTTATGATTGACACCGGTGCCGAATATTCTGTTGTAACACAGCAAATTGCTCCCCCGATGGGAACTGAGGTTGATATCGTGGGAGCAATGGGGGTGTCCGCAAAATACCCTTTTCTTGCCTCACGGAAGTGTAGTGTGGGTGGGCATAATGTTGAACATGAATTTTTGTATATGCCCGAATGTCCCATCCAGCTCCTGGGGTGGGATATCCTTTGCAAATTGCAAGCCCAAATTACATTTCTCCCCGGGGGTCACGCTAGATTAGACCTGCCTGAGAGTGGCAGCTCTGCACGGCAGCACAGCCCAGCCAGCCAGTGCATCCAACCCGCAAAAATTGCAGTAATTATGCCCAGAGAAGAAGAATGGCGTACAGCATCAACGCCGCCGGCCGACCCGGACCCGTACACACTACTTCTGGGAATCCCTGGTGTATGGGCCGAGGAAAACCCGCCCGGACTAGCTGTAAATATCCCTCCGGTATACGTTGATTTAAAACCGGGTGCAACGCCTGTGGCTCTAAGACAATATCATATCCCACAAAAAGCCAAGCAGAATATCCAGACACATTTGCAGAGACTTAAAGATCACGGCATATTGAAATTCTGCGTGTCACCGTGGAACACACCTCTGTTGCCAGTACTGAAAGAGGGCACACAAGAGTACCGCCCAGTCCAAGATTTACGAGCGGTTAACGAGGCCACAGTAACCTACACCCTGTGGTTCCCAATCCATACAATCTGTTGGCATTAATCCGGAGATACAAAATATTACACGGTGCTTGATTTAAAAGACGCTTTTCTGTATCCGCCTGGCTCCAGCAAGCCAGCCCCTTTTTGCGTTTCAATGGGAGGACTCAACCACGGGAGCGCGTCATCAAATGACCTGGACACGCCTCCCTCAAGGTTTCAAGAACTCGCCCACGATTTTTGGGTGCGCGCTCAGCCAGGATCTCCTGTCCTTCAACGCTCAGCCAGACAAAGTTGTTCTATTACAGTATGTTGACGATTTATTACTGGCTTCTCCCACAGAAAAAGACTGCCTCTCTGCCACAAAAGCCCTGTTACATCTGCTGTGCCATGCAGGTTACAGAGTGTCCAAAAAGAAAGCACAAATATGTAAACAGACTGTGAAATATCTAGGTTTTCAATTAACAGGTACCAAGCGTGCATTGGGGGCAGAGAGAAAAGAAGCAGTATGCCGAATACCCCAACCAAAGACAAGGAGACAAGTCCGTGAATTCCTGGGAGCCGCAGGCTTCTGCCGCCTGTGGATCCCCAACTTTGCAGACATTGCTAAGCCCCTCCATCAAGCCACAAGAGGAGGAGAGCATGACCCCTTTCTCTGGGAAGAAGAACAAAATGCAGCCTTTCTGCAGTTAAAGACTCTGTTAATGGAAGCTCCAGCACTGGGACTGCCAAATCACAGCAAGCCCTTCCAGCTGTACGTGCATGAACACAATCAAACAGCTACAGGAGTGCTGATTCAGAGTTTTGGCTCTTGGCTAAGGCCGGTGGCCTATCTCTCCAAGCAACTTGATCCTGTGGCCTGCGGCCTACCCCCATGCCTGAAAACTGTGGCAGCCACAGCAATGCTGATAGCAGAAGCAGACAAGCTGACACTTGGACAAGTTCTTCATGTCAAGGTGCCCCATGCTATCAAAGCCCTGCTGGATGTAAAAGGAAGCTACTGGTTCAGCAACAGCCGGATGACGAAGTACCACGCTATGATGTGTGAGAATCCACGGGTTCATTTGGACCTCATCGCTACCTTGAACCCTGCTACTTTACTACCTGACTGCGAAGAGGATCCAGATCATGAATGCCTCCAAGTCATGGAAGAAGTGTTCAGTAGCAGGCCAGATTTGAAAGACGTACCCCTAGACAAATACGATCTACAGCTATTCACTGATGGTAGCAGTTACATGGATGATGGGAAGAAAGTCTCCGGCTATGCGGTTGTCTCAACGGAGGAAATTATTGAAGCAAATCCTCTACCAGGCCATACATCTGCACAACTGGCTGAAATAACAGCCCTGACCAGGGCCCTACAACTCTTGGGAGGTAAAAGAGTAAACATCTACACAGACTCCAAATATGCCTTCATGACTGTCCATGCACATGGTGCACTCTACAAAGAAAGAGGTCTACTAACTTCCTCAGGACAGCAAATCAAATATGCAACTGAAATAACAGCCCTTCTGGGTGCCGTATGGAAACCAAGTGCTGTCAGCATCATGCACTGTCGTGGCCACCAGAAAGGTCATGATGAGATCCCGAAAGGCAACAGGCGTACTGACCAGGCCGCAAAAGCGGCCGCTAGACCATTGCTAACATCTGATCAAGCCAAAGTTTTGCTCTGCAAGCAAGAGGACCAACCTGCTATGCCAAACTACGAATTCTACATGAACTGGAGGAAATTTGAACCTGGAGGCGAATTTATTGAAATTATTTTGCACAAATGGCACAATAACTACGATCTATTAGAACTAAATCATGATTATATCCAATGGCTTTTCCCAACCCGGTCCCAAGGTCGAAATTTCTACTCCACTCCTCTGAACCCTCAAGAGACACGTCTTATGATTAACACCTCAGAAGTTCAGCACAGACTCCGCAGAGCATACAAAATGATGCTGAAATTCTTCGGCGTAAAATTAATGGGGGAGTACGGAGAAGATAATGATACAACAGTAACAGAAGTTGAACGAGCAGAAAATTTCGCCTCACGTTTTGAGAATCTAACAACCAACCCTCACAATAATTTGAGAATTACACGAATATTGTCAAGTTTGGGAGAATTGGGAGCAGAAGAATACCAAGCCCCATTGGTGAGGTTCTTCCTCAAGGAGATCCTTATCAAAAACAAACTGCCAAGAATGAAGAAAAGTGCGATGAACTTTTTCATACCAGCAGTGAGAGATTCAAAAGAGAGACAAGATCTGCTGTTCTTTGCCTGGCGATATTATTTCCCAAAAGAAGAATTCATCTGGGGGAACCATGGAGAATTGGCACAATACAAAGTAAAACCAGTGGTGGCTGCACTCCTACCGGCGCCACTGAGTGAATGGACACCTGTGTATTCAGAAAAAGAGAAGAAATGGCTATCGGAAGAACAAGGCGGATATGGAGAAGACGGATGGTTCCAGTTAGAGAATGGACAAATAGTTCTGCCAGCAACACTGGCGCCTGAGATTGTAAGGACGCTCCACGCAAGTACCCATGGAGGAAGAGAAATGATGGAACAGCAACTGGAGCCGCATTTCTACGTACCAGGACTGTCAGTAATCTGCAAAGCAATAGCCCAGCAGTGCGTGACATGCGCCAAGAATAATCCAAGAACAGGCCCGTCTCAACCTCCAGGAAAGCAGCCAATCGGGCTGTCTCCAATGGCATCGTTACAGATAGATTTCACAGTGTTGCCACCCTGCAAAGGATACAAATATTTACTGGTAATGGTGTGCACCCTAACAGGATGGGTGGAAGCTTTCCCAACGAGAACAGAAAAGACAGTGGAAGTGGTGAAAAGTCTGAAAGAAATAATACCACGCTACGGACTGCCTCTTGAAATAGGGTCGGACAATGGCCCTGCATTTCTACAGAACTGTTTACAGCAACTTGCCCGACTGTTGGGCATCACCTGGAAGTTACATACCGCCTACAGGCCCCAAAGTTCGGGAAAAGTCGAGAGAATGAACCGCACCCTAAAGACTTTAATGTCCAAACTGTGCAAAGAGACGTCACTAGGCTGGTTGGATGTGCTCCCGATAGTCTTATTACACATTAGGTGCAGGCCAACCCCCCAATTGAAGCTAAGTCCGTACGAACTTATATTTGGACGGCCTACCCCTCTGATTAATGGACTAAGGGGGGACCTTCGGGCATTAGGGGAAACTAAATTGAATGATCAGGTTGTACTGTTGGGTAAAGCAATGCAGAAATTGAATACTTGGGTGGGAGATAATATACCTCACTTTTTGTACCCTCCACTGCATAAATATTGTCCAGGTGATTCAGTATGGGTGAAAGAGTGGAAAAATGATCCACTAGGCACAAAATGGAGAGGTCCTTACTTTGTCCTGTTTTCAACCCCTACAGCAGTAAAGGTTGCCGAGGTGGTCCCGTGGATACATCACTCCAGACTGAAGGTAGCTGCAGCCAATCCTGAACCAGTATGGAAGGTCGTCACCAACGAGACCAATCCACTGAGGCTAAAGCTATCAAAGACCACAGTCATGAGCCCTTGAGAGATTCGACTGAAAGCATCCAAGATACTCAACCTATGGGTGTTCTGATGGATACAGCGAGATCTAATTATCCACTGATGGAGAATGCTGAGAGGGTTATTTTTAGGGGTCCGGCCCCGACCCGTGATCAACCGGAAATGTCTTTTGTTTTTGAAATTCCGGCGGGGAGGGATTGGGTTTATGTGACTGTGAAGAGAATTGCCCAAGGGTTTTTGACAGTTGGGGGAATTCTGGTACTGATTTTGTTTCTTGCACACCTGATTTATGGACTGTCACGTGAACATGCCCCAAGTGTCCAAGCACCACCAAAAATCGGAATGGTACACACCCGGTGATGGAGAACCGTACCATGTGGAGACAAAAGCGAGAGGCGCTATCTGGAACCCAGATAAAAGGACACCTACTTGTGCAATTTAAATATGACTATGCTAAAAAGCCTGGGCAAACCACGTGTTGGGTGTGTAGTAGACTGCACCCAGAGACAATTCATATACCATTCGCATCTGTCCCAATGAATTTGAGTATGTTTGCATCAGAAAATGTTACAGTACAGACAGTTGATATGTCAAGGGAGAAACCAGAACCCTTCAGTCCCGGGCACCCCATAATAGGACCAGTGTACCAACCAGAGTGGTGTTTTCAATTAGGCCCAGATAAGGTGATAAATAATGAGGGTGGGATATGTAACTTAAGTCAGTTCAATTGGACATTATACATTTACATATTCAGAACAGGACTGAAGGCACATTATATATACATACGATGCAGGCAATTCACTAGAGAACAAGAGGAGGAGATTGCGAATGCAACTAATGGAAAACAAGATGTGGTGGATATGATGAGACGACTGAGACAGCTTGCAATAGCAATAACAAAGGGAACACTGTATTCATCACCATTCATACTGAAAGGAGGGTACCAGGTGTGCTGTGAAGGAGTGTGTTACACATGGGTACCACCTACAGTAACAGGAATGTGTTATTTGGCTAAATTGATCCCAATCCAGAAGGTAAGGGGGGAGGACACTAATTCAGATACAATACTTCACCCTAGGTATCCACTGGTGTTTGAAAGACAGAAGAGAGAGCTATTCAAGAAAGCGGATCGAATATGGGCATGGCTTCCAGCATGGACTGGATGGGGAAGAGAGTTGATGGCAAGAATGAACAGTTATGCCAGTTTGATGGATGAGATTTTGAATAAGACTAGTTTGGATATTCAGTTGTTGAATCTGGAAGTACGAGAGATACGAAAGGTGCAAATGATACACAATATGGCACTAGAACAGATTAGTGCAGCCCTGAATGGATTGTGTGAGATGACAATGCATTATGAATGTTGCACTTTCATCAAGAACGCTACACATGACGTCCCTGACTAATACCAGGTAATTCAAGATCACCAAGAAAAGGTAGCACAGTTGCAGAACACAGCAAGGAGGATCGGTACTGAAGGCTGGAATCCACTCCGTGGGTTCGGAGCAATCGGAGATTGGTTTGGATCCATTCTGAGATTTATTTCGCAGATTGGATCTATGATTCTGATGGTGGTGGTGATCTTGATTGTTGGAGCACTACTGTATAATATAGGGCTTTGTCTCTGGCCACTATGCAAGAAGGCACTGACACCCACACAAACACAGAACATACCACTGATTATCCCCCAAGGTATGTTCCAGACAAAAATAGGCCCCCCCCAAGTATGAGGAACTTGAGAATAAAAATAGTGAGGTGTAATGGCTACAAGTCTCAGGAGAAGAGCCTGAGGCTTGAGCCAAGGGGGGAATGAAGTGGAAATAGGCTGGAGGATGGCCGCCATTATAATCCTGGCGACCATCTTGTTCAGAATATTGGTTCACTTGAAAATAACTAGGCAGGTTTTTAGCTGAAACTAGAATGAGGTATACGTAGAAATTTAGGAATGTGCTAGATTAGCAGAAAAGCAATTAAAACTCTGAGAAAGATCTCTGCTGTTCCTGGCACGGAGGCGAGAAGAGAAGTAGATACACCAAGGTCGTTGGGGCCCGCAGAAATACAAAGGAGTATAGAGATCCAGGTGCCATCTGTAACAAATGATTGAAGACGCTAGGGAAAAGGGCGCAGCCCGGAACAGTAAGAGCAACTAATCATGATTTACTGAAACTAACACAAAGTTTGCCAATTTACGGCCAATTAATGGAATGTCTTTGTATTAACAAAGGGAGGTATTAACCCACGTGGGGTGGGATAGTGTCACCAGGAGGTGGGCTAATTGGGATGTACCTAATTATGTATTTGGGGTATAAAACCTCAGGACACTGTGTAATCGGGGCTCAGTCTTTGCGATTCAATCCTGTCTGAGCATTCTGTGACGTCACAATAAAGTTTGCCTTTCCTGAAGAGACTCGTGTTCAGACAATCCTTGCTCGTGTCCGGTCCGGCCTCGTCCCGAGTGAACCAAGTGGATTCCGGTAACAAGAGCAGGAACTTGTGTTACATCAATGTGGGAAATGAAGCGACCACCAAACACATGATAGTCCCTGCACCAGTGAACTGTTGAGTTCTAATATCCTACATCTCTGCGCAAATGATTTCTTCATCAGTTGCTATTCGTCAAGTTCTTTGAAGAAGAAAGGAAAACTTTCCAGGGCTAATGTATGGTAAATGTCAGGCTCCCAGGCCTACAGTTCCAGTGACTGTCCTTCTATGCCATCAATTACAGGCGCTATGGGGGTTGTTGTGTCTAATACTTTATTAAGCTCCACCATACATCCTCACATAAATACAATATCGTTGGTTTTGATTTTTTCACTATAATAAGGCATATTCTAGGCCAGGTTTTGTAACTGGTAAGGCACATGCTCAATGGTGTACCTTTGCTGAATTATTAGTTGATAAAACACACATATTGTTGGTGGAGGCATGTATTCTTTCAAAAATGGGGAGGTTGTTTCATAGATTGATTTTATGACATACGTCAAAGGGTGGATTGTACTGATCATGAATGATTTCTGCCATAAATTTTCATATTTTAATATTAATTGATTGACATACCAAAGATGGACCACTAGGGGCAGTGTGTAGGCTGTTTGCCCTGTGTGGCTAGCTGTGATGTCATTAAGCCAGCCTACTTTAGAGAGGTTTTATTGGTGACTCCCACTAAAAGGGGTCTGAATCCAACAGTTAGCGCTCTTAAGCTGTGAGTACCTGAGACTGACCATGTGAATTTTACCCAGCAACCCAGTCAGAAGTTGGGGCCTGGTAAGCATGACTTAATTTCATTTCTGCATTGTTTAGTATTGTTGATTTGTTTAATGTACTGTGTGTATGTTAGTCTATTTTGATAGTTACTGTAAAACAAATGTTATAAACTGTTAATATAAATTGCCAATTCATATTGCACCGTTTTCTGCATGTTTTTCATATATATATATATTTTCAACCATAATACCCAAAAGGATAATAAATATTATTGTTGCAACTTAGGGCCTTAATTATTGCATATTAACTCAATAATTAATGTTGGATTTAATGCCCAAATGAAACACTCTGTGTCAGGATTCCTGGCTGTAGCCATTCTGGAACCCCCCTGGTGGTACACTTCCATGTACTGTTCCTGCCCTGTAACCAGCATTCACTATCAGCATCCAGCATTGCAACAGTTAACTCACAAAAAACACACGTGACTCACAAAATAAAGGGCTCTACCCCACAATTAACATTGCTGGTTCATTACAGCTCTTGTGCGGAGAGAGTGAGGTGCTGCTAACTCGCTGCTCTGCTATACCAATCTGTTCCTGTTTATTATTTATGTTTCCTGCAACTCCACCATCATCCTTCTGAGAATCATCCGGTCAGTTTATTTCCACATCATCCTCCCTACCCCTTCCTCCCTGCTTATCAGTGCAGGACAGTGCATCCTGGGCTCATACCCCTGCCATCCAGGTGCCACCCAGGTACCATCCCCACGTTCCTGACACTCTGTCAGCCGTCAGACTCTTGCTTTTTCCAAGCTGGAACCCGAAACTCAGGAACCTCAGACCAAAGCTCCCTAAATTACCAGGCAGAACCAGTAACATTTAGGGCAGGAACACGAACTCCCAAAATAATATTTACCCCAAATCACTAGGCAAGACCAGTGTTCAGAGTAACAGTAGAAGAAGTCTCTTTACTCATGCAGACATACAGATATCTCTGTTAAGGGACAACCCCCTTCATGAATACAACATGGATAAAATCAACAGATCCATTAATTGGACAAAGAAAGGGACATTCAAACAATGGACAGTTTACGCAGTTATTAGGCAACCTTAATCTTAATCTGGCTGTTAGAAAAATCCCCCGCCTCCTCAGTCTACATGATGGAAAACATGTTCACAATAAGTGAGGTCTTCCCAACAGGATGTCAAGACATGGTTCAAAATAAATCCTGGATTCCCTGGGCAATCCATTTGGCAAACCCCAGGTAGCATCTTGGCCCATAGTCAGTAGGAAGGAGGCTAGCCCCAGGCTCCTCCAACTGCCCCACTGACAGCTGAGTCTCTCAGCTTAATTTAAATGTAAGTTTTTCAACAATACATTAATCCATACCTTCCTTGAAGATCAAATACACAGTGGAAAAAACATCATACAAAAAACACTGTGGCTTTCAAGATGATTTTTGGATGACAGATTAATTTAAACATCTTCATACATAACTGTTACAGGGACAATGTGCTCAAAAAATTTACCCCCCCCCCCCCGTCCCGCTTTTTTCCTTTAAACAATTGGTCAGATTCCGCTGCAAGCATCTGCCCAATTATTTTTTTTTTATTTCAGGACAAAATTTTCACCTTTTCTTCTTTGGCTTGTGATGCTCCTACTCTTCAGCTCAGGACTTGCGAAATGTGGAAGTCCCTGCAGTTATATAATGCGATTTGCATATGTACACAAATTGCATAGTGATCACAACACAAATTGCATAACGCGCCAAACATGAATACTTTTGTATGCAAGTTCCTCAGCGCCTGCTCGCTGCTGTTAGCGTTCAGAGAGAGGATGATGTCAGCACACAGAGCATGCTGACATCATCGTTGACCGATTTGGTGACTGACAAGCGGTATCTTCAAGTCCTGTCCGGTACGTGGTTACGGCTGTGTGGGCAAAGGAAACTCCTCTGTGTCAGACAACAATATCCACAAAACGGGGCCGAATGCAGGGGGAGGAGGGACTCCACGGACAGGACCGGATTAACATAGGGGCAGATGGAGCAGCAGCTCCAGGCCCATGCCTCAGAATAGTCACAGAGAAAGGATAGCTATGCCTGCATTTGGACCCTTGTATCTCCAACTCCATAGCAGCTACAGGGTCACGTGAGGTATCATTGGAAAGGCCAGAGCATGGCCTTTCCATTGAAAGCAAATATGACCAGGTTTTATTTAAAATAAATGAAATAATAAATATTTTCTTTTTCTTACCAACAGTAATATTTTTCACTTTTCAATTATAAAGTAAACAATGATGCTGCACTAAATAACCATCACATTTCTCATGTCACCAACAAGTGTGGAGGTGATGGGTGATGGTACAATCCATTGTTATGAATTGTTACATCAAAAACCTAAACTGCCACACTGCAGTGAAGAGCACAGCGGGGAACTTTGGACCCCTGTGTCACTAATCTTTACACCTCACAAGGTCAAGTGAGGTGTCATTGGACAGGACAGAGTCTGGCCTTTGCATTGATACTAAACGTGACCATGTAGAATCTGAAAGAAAAACATTATTTATTTTTAGTTCCAAAGCGATAGCATTGTCCATTTGTCACGTATAAAATGAGCAATACCACTGCTATTCTGCTTCCCTAAGCAAAGCTGTGAGGCGTGGGTGCTTTAGACTAGCTGTCTGTATTCGACCAGTACTCACACGATGAAGTTCAGCAGATAGCTTCAACTCAGCAAAACTGATAAGTAGAAAGATGAATCCAGTTGAAGACTTTAATGAAACCCATGCTCTCATATGGCCGCCCCTCCCCTTCACATGTCATAAAAATACCTGCCTTATACAGCTCACACGCTCTAATTCTGCAACCTCTTTATTCAACAGCCCTGCCACAAGCTCACATCTCCCTCAGCCACAGCGCCTGCTTCTGGACCACCCAGTGCTGGTCTGAAAGTTGTAGCTTACTTTCCAGCTGCTTCCACTTTGCAAATCACCCTAATTAACCCAAGGTTCTAGCCCTTCCCATGATATGTTAATCTGTATATTTGTGTTTTGTTTTTAATAGTTTGCATTTTATTACTTTGTATTTCTGTAACAACTGTAAAAATTCAATGTTCTTGAACCCAGGACATACTTGAAAACGAGAGAAATCTCAATGCATCCTTCCTGGTAAAATCCTTTGCAAATAAATAAATAAATAAAATCAGACTGACAATCTTGAATGGTGTACAGCAATGCAGATAAAAAGACGTGAGATTTGTGAGCACAGAATGGCTGCTATGTGACCAGGAAGTAACTAACAAGACACAGAGCAGAGGGGTGGAACTAACTGGATGCAGAAAGCTAAGGATGCCCAGCAGAGACAAAATAGCTATGAAATCAATAGCAGCAGCAAAGGCAGATTCAACACAAAACAGAAAAAAAATACAATAAATCCTAATCATGGAGCATGACAACTGCCATTACTCACCTTCTCATTTCTCACGCTGGGAGCAAGGTCAGTGTTTTATACATAGTCATATTATTTGTAAAAAAAAACATGTTCCAAAAAACAAGGAAAATATTTCATTTTTTCTTTCTTCATTTTTTGGTTAAAATTGTATATTTTCTCAGAAAAATGCAGTAACAGAGTCCCATTTCACATTTTTTTTAACAACAATGCCCTATAAAATATATAACCACAAAGGTTTGGATGAAAAAAAATCTTTACACTCTTTAAATGATTGAAATCTGAATGAAAAACAGTATCTACCTGGTTAGATATACCCGTATCTGCTCTATTAAATAACCAAAAATATGTTTTCATTTCACTAAATTACAAAAAACACACCAAAATATTCAGCTCCAGGCCCATAGAGATCTTAATCCGGGCCTGTCCACGGAGCCTGATATCTTTAACCCTTTCGCTGCTGAGGCTTTGCACACCTCTGTGCTGAGGTCATTTTTACCGCTTTCGCTCAACATGTTTAACCGCGTTTTGAAGCCATATTTTGATACATGACCCAGACATATTATATAGCGTTCTTTCCGGCAGACTCGGCAGATTCATAATATGTCATTATTATATGTATTCGTCATGTCCTGTCTGTATATTATCACAAAAAATGCAATAAAATTTGAATTTTCAATAATTTATTATGTGTAAAGTGGTTTTTTTTCACATTTTAACATGCGATCGTTTGCGGTTATATTTTCTATGGGGTGCGCTTGTTAAAAAGATTAGAAATGGGGACTCGTTACATTTTTTGGGGGGGAAATTGTCGCTATTTTTAACAAACGCACCGCATACAAAAATCGTTAGTGCAGCATCATTGTTCACATTATAATTGAAATGGGAACAATATTGCTGCATTAACAAAACAAAAACAAAAAAAACTTGTTTCCTTTTTTTTTTAGAATTTCTTTTAAAAAAAAAATTATTTTTATTTTTAAAAAAAAACTTTTTTCATGGTCATGTTTAGTATCGTTGGAAAGGCCAGGCACTGGCCGATCCAACGATACCAAACATTAATCCATAGCTGCCACGGATCGGGAGATAGGGGGTTCATTGGAACCCCCTATCTCCACCATTG
Organism: Leptobrachium leishanense; assembly: GCA_009667805.1. Lineage (NCBI taxonomy): Eukaryota > Metazoa > Chordata > Amphibia > Anura > Megophryidae > Leptobrachium > Leptobrachium leishanense. The sequence goes on along the minus strand of CM019064.1, from coordinate 88,235,588 downwards.
CTGGCAGCTAGGGGTTAACTCCAGGACTGGCGTCATCGTGCTATGCACGATGACGCCAGTCCTCAGGGGGAGTTCCCGGAGGTTTGGCCGACATCCAAGATGTCGGCCAGCTCCGGGAGAGGATCACGACCCGGCGCTTTTCAGCGCTGAATCGTGATTCGGCTCCCCAGGGGTTAATGACAGCCACCATTTGGAAGGGCAGGCTGTGCCATTCCAAACGGTGCCTGGATTAACCCTGTGCACCCCGGCAATCGGGAGGGAGAGAGGTCCGAAGGACCCCCCCCTCCCTTTCAGGCGCCTCCTCCGCACACGCGGGGGGGCGCCTGAATTAGATGTCATCGCGCTACCGCGATGACATCTAATGGCCCCGCCGGTGTCCTGGAGTGCTGGGCTGACATCCAAGATGTCAGCCCGCACCGGGGGGGTGCAGCAATCCGCCGGAATCTGGCGGATTGCTGCCTCCTGTGCATGGACGCGCTCAGCGCGTCCATAGCACAGGAGAACCACTTTGTGAAGGAACCGTTCCCTTCCGTCTGTCCTGGCTCTCCAGACACCCCTTCGTTGCGGTCAGCCCGGCTACTGGGAGCGCTGTCCTCAGCGCCTCGAGCAGCTTGAATAATTCTTTACATTCTCTAGCCTTCATCTCACACAACATTTGTATATCCATTGTTCTAACACATCAGATTAAACACACACTATCAGAGATCCCTTGAATTAAACATGCAGCTAGATAATGGGAAAAGCCCTGGTGCATAAATTACACAGCAGTAAAGCTTGTTTCCTGTGTACACATAAACACATTTACCTACAGGAATATAAGTATTTTTAAAACCAAAGCTATGCCATTTTACACTAAACTAAATTAAACTAAAACCAAACGATGTAAAATATATTTAAAACCACACGATATAAATGAACATAAAGTCTTTTGGGGTTTGAAGCATGGAGCGTTACATCAGCTCCATGACACACTTGGCTGGACGCGCTGAGCGCGTCCATAGCAGCCAAGTGGTTAATAAGATAAAGTTGTCAGTGAGCATAGAATGTCATATTCATGCAGGCTGTCAGGACAGTGTAAAACACTTTATGCCAACATGAAGATTTTTTTCCCCATATCTAGGGTTTTCCCTTAATTTATGAATATCAGGTGTTAACATGCATCCCATGATAGACTGCAGGATTTCTCACGCGCAGCCCCCACTCTCTGGAACGCTCTCCCTCGTGCTGTCAGACTTTCCCCTAACTTCTCTTCCTTCAAACGCTCCCTGAAAACATTCCTATTTAGGGAAGCCTACCACCCAACTCACTGACGCAACCATCAATCACTCTCACCTTACAGTCCTCTCCTCCTGTTTCCAACCCCAACCCTCCTAGATTGTGAGTTCCTACGGGAATAGGGCCCTCATCTCCTCCTGTACTGTTTGTCAAATGTTGTTCAATGTATTGTAACCCTGTCTGTACTGTGCTTATTGTACAGCGCTGCGGAATATGCTGGCGCTTTATAAAATAATAATAATAATAATAATAATGCATAATTAAATAAATAATTACATTTCTGAAATAAGGAAAGTCAATTGGTTTACAACATCAACTGGTGAACAACGTAAAAGCTATAAATATCTGTTAACACCTACTTGAATAAGAAATATTTAGCACTGTCACATCCAGTTTCATTCCAGATGACCTACATTGTGAGTAATAATCCCTTTAACAAATGCCATTAAAAAATATCATCTTACTCAGCACATTCTGTGGAAAGTCAAAATCCCTTTCCTGTAAATTACAGATCTACCAGGAACAAAGCAAAACAAAAATAAAACCCTTTAACCTATCTGAAACATTTATTAGAATGTAGCAGTGTGCAAAGGCACAGAGCAATAGGATCTATAAATTTTATATGTGTATATATTCGACTATAATTTCTCTGAAACATTTGCATTTTCTTCCTCCCAGACACACATTTTAGAGTATTAAATCATTAAAGTATGAAGTGGAATATAGGAATACACATGTAAGTTATATGGCAAATAGTAGCAGGCACACAAGGAGGAATGTAGGGGGGTTATTAAGAGAGAGCCTATCTGGCCCTGAAATGTCACCAAACAGGGAATTTCCACATACAGTTGTGTTCAAAATTATTCAACCCCCACTGAAATTGAGTGTTTTGGCCAGTTTGACATTGATTTTGATCATTCAGTCATCTTGCTTACAATTAAATCAAAGAGGCACGTGTAGGTCAGACAAATATAACATAACATTTATAATGAAATAACCACAAATGTCTTTTCTGTGCTCACATCATTATCAGTTTTATTCAACCCCCAAGTGACATTCAATCTTAGTACTTAGTACAACATCCTTTTACAGTTATAACAGCTTTTAAACGTGAAGCATAGCTTGACACAAGTGTCTTGCAGCGATCTACGGGTATCTTCGCCCATTCGTCATGGGCAAAAGCCTCCAGTTCAGTCACATTCTTAGGCTTGCGCACTGCAACTGCTTTCTTTAAGTCCCACCAGAGGTTCTCAATCGGATTTAAGTCAGGTGACTGCGATGGCCACTCCAAAATGTTCCAGCCTTTAATCTGCAACCATGCTCTAGTGGACTTGGAGGTATGCTTGGGATCATTGTCCTGTTGAAAGGTCCAACGTCTCCCAAGCCTCAGGTTTGTGACAGACTGCATCACATTGTCATCCAATATCTCCTGGTACTGAAGAGAATTCATGGTACCTTGCACACGCTGAAGCTTCCCTGTACCTGCAGAAGCAAAACAGCCCCAAAGCATGATTGACCCCCCGCCATGCTTCACAGTAGGCAAGGTGTTCTTTTCTTCATAGGTCTTGTTCTTCCTCCTCCAAACATAGCGTTGATCCATGGGCCCAAACAGTTCTAATTTTGTTTCATCAGTACACAGAAAACTTCTGTGGTTTGTCCACATGACTTTTGGCATACTGCAGTCGACTCTTCTTATTGTTTGGAGACAGCAAGGGGGTGCGCCTGGGAGTTCTGGCATGGAGGCCTTCATTACGCAGTGTGCGCCGTATTGTCTGAGCTGAAACTTCAGTACCCACATCTGACAAACCTTTTCTCAGTTCCTCAGCAGTCACACGGGGACTTTTCTCCACTTTACGCTTCTGGTAGCGCACAGCAGTCGAAGTCAGCATCTTCTTTCTGCCACGACCAGGTAGCGTTTCAACAGTGCCCTTTGCCTTGAGTTTGCGAATGATGCTTCCTATGGTCTCTCTTGGTATATTTAACATCTTTGCAATCTTCTTATAGCCATTGCCCTTCCTGTGAAGAGTAATCACCTCTTCTCTTGTCTTCCTGGACCATTCTCTTGACTTCACCATGTTTGTAACCACACCAGTAAATGTCTAGAAGGAGCGGAGTATCACAGTCATTTTAAAGCTGCCTAATTGGTGCTTATTATGCTTTATTGCTGCTCCGTGACATCCACAGGTGTTTTCAATACCTGATTGAAAACACTTGAATGAACCTCTGTTCTTCAGAGTGGTAGTCTTTAAGGGGTTGAATAATTGTGTCAATGAAGAATTCACAAAAGAAACATTTATACTGTATTACAAAACCAATTGATGTCATTTTAGTTGCATATGGTTCTTTAAAAAGTCCTTGTAGGATTTCATTCTGAATACAATTACAAATGTACACTTAATTCCCTAAAACCCTTTACAGCATTGGGGGTTGAATAATTTTGAACACAATTGTACGTTGACATTTGCAGTTCGCTAAATTTTGGCGAATTGCCTGCAAGTATGGTGCCTGTTCGAAGGCAGTGAAATACCCCATAGAGAAGCAATGGTTGAGCTATTCAGAGAACACCGAACAACAGTGAAAGGTTGCTGAAGTGCCCTGCTGTTCGTTGGTTTCATTCAGTAGGTTTATTCAGGCGAATCCCATAGGCTTCAATGTTAAAAATATTCCCGTTTTCATCCAATATCTAATAAACCGTTTATTATTTTAATCTGCAGTAAAAAGTCTCCTTATAAATAGATTTTTTTTTTAGGCTCTTTTAGGAATTTTTCGGGAATTTTTTGTAAATGTTTTTTAAAAAAGCGTTTTTTCTTTTTTCTGTAACAGTCCTTTTTATTATAATTCATAGGACCTTTCATTTTTGTTGAGTAGTTTTGTCCAAACACGTTTCAATTTTCACACTTTCAAATCTTTTTTTTTACCCCGGTCGTCAGCTTGTCGGCTTTTTCCGGCGACTGGTCTGCGCTGTTTTCGACGGCTCGTCAGATTTTTCCGATGTGTTCAGCATATATTTTGCGGTGGTTCCGGTGGTTTTTTGGTAGGATTTTGGCAGGTGTTCAGAGGTTTTCGACAGGTTGTCCCTGCATTTCGGGGACCCTGCGGTGAATGCTGAATTCACCGCAGGGTGGGGAACTTTGATTCCACATAGTGCAGGGAAGTGCGGGAAACGAGAGATCACCGAAATGTTGGCAACATTTCGGTGCTCTCTGAATAACCCCTTGTATAACTAGGAAATCAAGGAAGACAGTCCAGCTGTAAGCAGAAGGTGTAAAGGAGACAAAGATATGGATTGTTCTTCTCATGATATTGCACAAATTGTATCCATTCAAATATTAGTTCAGGAGTAAACCTGTCATTTATTTCTGTTTTGTAGTATAAGAAGTGTGTGCTTGTGTTTCCAAAAAGTTGCCATCTTTGAGTTGTTAAACTGAAAGGACTGAGAGCAGGGGTCAGCAACCTTGCCCCTCCAGATAGTTTGGATATAAATTCTGATAATCTTCCAGTTTTCCATTTGATAAGTAATGAGAAATATCAAATATCATCAGGAACCTCAGCACGTAACACAATAGATTAAGGGCCATATTATATAGTTGGTGCTAACTTAATCAGAGCTGTTGTAAACTTCCCAGAGCCATTATAGCCTATGGAGGTTTTAAGTTTACTACAGCTCTGGTTAAGTTAGCACCAACATTGTAATACTGCCATAAACTGGGCATGATTCAGTTAAATTATACAAATACTCATTACAATAATTAAACAAAGAAAATATACAATCTGCAAGACAAAAAATAAAAAAAAAAATAGGGTAATGTTGCTACACTGTATATAAAGATCTATTCAAGTGGCCACTCACATATTGCAATAGAATAGAACGCCCATTATCTCCATAGGGATCCACGTAGAAATGATCCACACTGATGTATACGTGAGCAATCCTCAGTGGAATAACTAAGAAAAAATGGGAGAGCAAAAACAGTGGTTGCAGTCCCAGCTCAACACGTTTCATCAACAATTGACTTCTTCAGGAGAAATAGTAATCATAAAAACATGTATTGATTATACTAACCAAGCTAGAAAATGTGCTAAGTCCCATTTATAGGTACAGTCAATAAAATGCCAACCTTAGGGACTAAGGACATTTCCTGTTTGGTTAGTACAATCAATACATGTTTTTAAGATTACCATTGCTCCTGAAGAATCAATTGTTGATGAAATGCGTTGAGCTGGGACTGCAACCACTGTTGGAAATTATGCTTGCAGCAGGTTTTATATTATATGCCTACTTTTATTATATCCTTGTGAGCGCAAATTAATATATTCGTTTATATCCATATTCTGCTGGTCTGCACTATCGTTTTTGTTCACCCATTTTTTTCATGTGTATTTCACTGAGGATCGCTCACATATACATCAGTGCCAGTGGCGTCACAAGGGGGGTGCGGCCCGCACTGGGTGACATCACCCCCTAGGGTGACACCCTAAAAAAATTTAAAAAAAATTATTTTACACAAAAATATTTTACCAGGAAGTACTCATTGAGATTTCTCTAATTTTCAAGTATGTCCTGGGTAGGCAAGGCCTAGGCTGGCACTTTCCAAAGGACGGCAAAAAAACACCACTAAAGGGGATATTCACAGAGCACCGAGATGACGCAGACATATCAGTGTTCTGTTGTTCCCCACACTTGAATTCACCGCAGGGTTCCTGAAGTGCAGGGAATCAGTCACCGAATGCTGCCGCAAATACTGGCGAATTTACAGTTAAATACGGTGCAGAACTCCGCAGATCGCTGCAATTCGTCGATCTTCGGCAGCAGCAAAATTGCCCCACAGAGAAGTAATGGTTAATCTATTCAAAGAATATCAAACAGCACTGAAGTGTCAGTGAAATACCCTTATTTTTGGTGATTCAGTTCAACAGGTTTAAACAGGTGAATCCCACTGGATTCAATGTAAAACAATGTAATTTTATTTTTGTTTCATTCAACCATTTTTTCTTTTCATTTTCAGCAAACCTTTTTATTATTTTATTTTTGGGAACATTTTGTTGTATTTTTTTTTTAGGTGAAATTTGATAACCATTTTTTTTGTAAAGGCGTTATTGTTTCATTTTGTACTATATGAGTGCTTATTTGATTATGTTCATTTTGTAACAGACCATTTCATTATTTTTATAGGACCTTTTTTTAATATTTAGACACATCTTTCTACATTTTTATTGTTTTAAACACCTTTTAGAAGGATAGAAGAGTTCGCTTTTTATTTTTTATGCAGCTTGGCGGCGTTCAGCGGTCTGATCGGCAATCATTGGCGGCGTTTGGCAGTCTGAGGCGGCGTTCAGCGGTCTGATCGGCAGTCATTGGCGGCGTTTGGCAGTCTGAGGCGGCGTTCAGCGGTCTGATCGGCAGTCATTGGCGGCGTTTGGCAGTCTGAGGTGGCGTTCAGCGGTCTGATCGGCAGGTCCATGTTTGGCACACTTCGGGGACCCTATAGTAAATAGTGACTTCACCACAGGGTCAGTGAAATTGAATCGCCGAAGTGCCCTGAACGAGAAAGCACCGAAAGTTCACTGAAATTTCAGTGCTCTCCGAATAACCCCTTAAAAGATAATAGCTGATGTCATACATTATTCTTCAGCACTTTACCCCCATGCAGTCACACAGACGATAAGAAATCTTGTAGCCATGGTGAAATGTTTCATTCCATACTTCTCTTTTACAATTAAAGATTTAAAGTAAAACACACTGCATGAGTTTATTTCTTTTTCAACCGATTTTTTCATGTCATTTTACGAGAAACACGGCGATAATAGGCTACTAATAACACATTAACACCTATTAGCTTACAAAAGAATGAGTTTATTATCCAGTCTGCTGTATTGTTCCTTAAAATTAAATTAAAGGAAAATGTGCAGAATAGCCTTGCAAGACATTTTCATTAAAAATAATTATAACCTATTAGCTGTAATGTAGTGAAGTTCCCATCAACACTTACAGGTTAATTGTGTTACATGAAAACATCTCCAGTGTTTATTTGAATATGGATATGAGAATAGGTCTCGTAATATCCCATGTGCCCAGAAAGGACCTAATAGCGCTCTCTTGGAATTATTTTGGATTGATTTGTGTGGTTTTAAATGTGATTCCACACTAAAACAATTAGGTCTGCCATGAACTACTTAAATTACTATTCCATTACGGAATCCTTTTTAAGTTGGATAAATATCAATGTAATACAACAATCCACACATTCCTGTTGATGAACCAAAGGCCAAGAAATTCAAATTGAGTAAATTTTAAACTGTGCACCAAGAAGGGGAGATCACGTTCTAGATATCAATGAGTAATTCTGTCTTCCTGTAGGAAAAATCCATCTTGATTATATGATGACATTTACATTTCTCCTAGGATCAATCAACAAGCACTTTATGAAACCGGGACGAATCGAGTAAAGGCTGGGACAGAGCTGGAATGGCTATTAAACATTTCACAACGTAATGAATGTTCTAAGGTTAAGTAATCCGATTAATAGTATAGAGATACAAAACATGGCAAAGTACATTTCATTTTTTTACAACTCGAAGTTTGTTAAAGAGTCAAGCATTGACATACAAAGAAAAATGAGTAAAGTAAACACATCTTAGTATAAAGCCGAAAAATAGCTGCTATCCGCACGTAGAAGTAAATATCTGGAGAGTAAAAGCCACACCAAAGTATCCACATGTCCCCCCGAGGTTGAATGAACATCGAAAACCAAACAATATGTCTAAGACATCCAGTTCCAACCCCAACGGGAAGGGGAATTCCCCGCAGACAACGCAGCAGCAGAGGAAACAAAAATTGACAAACGAAACAGAAGAAAGGGTATGGGGAGTGAGAAGGAAAGCGAAAAAGAAAAAAGGGGGGGTTAGGGGGAGGCAGACAGTAAGGAGGGAGGGACGTGAGAGCATTATGGCCAGTAGTCTCCCGGAATGGAAAGGCAACCACACAACTCGTGCATGGCCCCCCCAGCTATTCTCAAAAGTGTAGGCAGAATTAGAGAACGAAAGTACGAATCCCACCCGGAGAAAACAGAAGTTCCCCAAAAAGGTCCAGGGTAACACAGTGTCAATGAATACTCCCTACGTCTCAGACAACCAAACAGGATCATCACTCAGGTATGTAACAGAACATGTATAACATTCCCAGTAAAACCATTTGGTGGAGAAATCTGCCATGTCTCCATGGGAAGAGGTCAAGAGACCTTCAATAGCATGTATTTCCTCCACTTTTAAGATCCATTCCCGTCGAGGAACATGGGTGCTCTTCCAGTAAAGGGGGATCAATGCCTTCGCCGCCAGAATGAGATGAACCATAACCGAACGCTTGACAGACTTGCGAGGCAATGGTAATTGAAGCAATAGGAAGTTGGTTGGGGTAAATACAATCTCAACATCTGTGACTTCCCAGATAGCCTCATACACCAAGCGCCAAAAAGGAACAATCAGAGGACATTCCCACCATAGATATAGGTAAGTGCTTGTTTCAGATGCACATCTCCAACAATCTGGAGAGAGATGAGGGAACATCCTGGACAGCAGCAATGGAGTGCGGTACCAAAATGAGAGCAACTTATAGGACGACTTCTGAACTTTTGGTAGCCCGAGTTGCTTTGTGCAACAATATGACCTTATTAGTCCATTGATCTGGACGGAAGGCAGTGTTAGTCCCCTTTTCCCGCAAACTCTGGTAGAGAGGCGGCATAGTGTTGGAGGACTGAAGCAAAGCATTTAAAGTAGAAATAGCGTGGGACAATGTAAGACCAAGGTGACAGAATTTCTCAAACAGAGTGACCGGTCTCCCAAGATTATATCCACAATTAAGAGACCTGAGGAAGTACTTCATCTGAAGCAGGATGAATTTCTCTAAAATGGACAAAACTGTCTCATCAGCTACAGATACCCCTTTCAAATTCGGGTTATGAGTCAAGTGTAAAAGAGGGGACAAGTTGAGGAGACACAAAAGGCGAGTTTAGAGAGAGTAGTTGAGACGGAGTCCGGATAGGGCAAACGATACTCCAGCCTAGTCGGGGGGGAGCCAAGGTAGAGTCCACAGTGGGCCTAATGCCAGGTTTTGTTCCAGGTCCATCCATCTTTTAGGTAGAGGAGCCAGGGCATAAAATAAATTTTGAGGACGCTAATCCTGCCCATCCAAGAAATATATTTCCCCGTCCAGTCTGCCAAATCATTTCCGAAGATACAGTATGTAATAATCCTTGGAAATTATACTCACATCGCCAACCAAGTAACAAGATAACGCATTTTGTCTTTGCACCACTTAAAGGGATATTGGGTTTTCAGGTAATGAGTCTTGCGAGGCTCTAACGAGACATTTAAAAGTTCAGATTTGTCATAGTTAATAGCAAAGCCCGAAAGGGCTCCATAGGTAGTCACTTCTTCCAATACAGCAGGGAGAGAAGTCCGCGTTACAGTGATCAAAAAAAGGAGATCATCTACATACTGGTACATCTACTGTACTGGTTTATCAAATGTTGTTCAGTCTCAATGTATTGTAAGCCTGTCTATATTGTGCCCATTCTTCAGCGCTGCGGAATATGCTGGCACTATATAAATAATAATAATAATAATTAATGTGTAAAACTCTTATTGGATGCATTCAAAAGTCCAGGAACATGATCCATTCATAACATGTAGCTTATATATTCTTCATTTATTATTTAAAGAAAACGTCCCGGCTGCAGCTATCATATAGCTTTTCAACACCGCCAAGGAGGGACATAAATAGATGTGGCTTTACAGTGATACAGCCAAGAATAGTAAGCTGGTTGGAGGAATGTGACAGGAGCAGACAAGAACTGCTACCTCTACTGGGTCAACTCCTAACTTACTGATACGAGTCACATACACTTAAGCAGAGTATGAGTGATAGAACCATATATACAACAGCAGGATAATCAACAAATAATCACTTGGTAGTGAAGGGGTGAGTCTCACTAAGTAATTTTATTGAAAAAGTTTAACTCATATTATTTATTTGAAACACGGGATGTAAACTAAGTAACAGTTAAATATAGGGTAAAATAGAAAATATTCACAGAAATTGTTCTCAAATAGTACTGGCTGGGTGGAGTAGAGGTAATGTCACCGCTCTGCATGGAGAGAGCCTGTGGAGTCATGGGTTCGATCCCAGCGAGCAACCTCTCCAGTAAGTGTCCTTGACAAGACACCTAACGGTACATACTCGCTACCCAGGACATACTTGAAAACGAGAGAAATCTCAATGTATCCTTCCTGGTAAAATCCTTTCACAAAAATGAAAATAATGTAAATTTTTTCATGTATTCGTTTTATCCATTACTGAGAATAGATATTGTTGGAATGAAAGATTCTGAACTCGAGATGGTGTCCTTTTATCTTGTATAATGTCACGCAGGGTCTGCAGTATCAGCAGACAGACATTGCCTTTGTGACAAATACCGTAACTGTGATAAAGATAATTAGTAAAAATGGTGAGATCTGCTTATGGGGGATTTGTAGTGATAGTTACATAGGCTGAAAAAAGACATGCGTCCATCGGGTTCAGCCTCTCACAAATCACGTACTGCTGTTGATCCAAAAGAAGGCAAAAAACACAGTCTGAAATGCTTGCCAATATGCAACATACTGGGAAAAAATTCCTTCTTGACCCTAGAATGGCAGATTTCTCCTTGGATCAAGAAGCTTTTACCCACATACTAAACATTATAACCCTTAATATTCTGTGTCTGCAGGAAGTCATCCAGTCGCTTTTTAAAAGTCTGTACAGTCTCTGACCCAACCACCTCAACAGGCAGAGAATTCCACAGCTTTATTGTTCTCACCGTAAAATAACCCTTCCTATGCTTTAGGCTGAATTTCCTTTCTTCCAGTCTAAATGGGTGACCTCGTGTCCTGTGTATAGTCCGGTTAATGAATAGGTTATCAGACAATGGTTGATAATGGCCCGTATATATTTATATAAGGTTATCAGATCCCCTCTAAGGCGCCGTTTCTCTAAACTAAACAGGTTTAAGCTTGTTAGTCTTTCCTCATAACTTAACCCTTCCATTCCCCTTATTAATTTAGTTGCCCGTCTCTGCACTTTTTCTAGTGCTATAATATCCTTTTTTAAGACAGGTGCCCAAAATTACACGGCATATTCAAGGTGCGGTCTGACCATTGATTTATACAGAGGCAAAATTATGTTTTCATCCCGAGAGTGAACTTCCCTTTTAATGCATGCCAATACTTTGCTGGCCTCGGCGGCTGCTGTTTGACATTGCACATTGTTACTGTAACGGTAGGCCCCCTCTTGGGCCATCGTGGTGGCTTGGAACATGGAGTGTAGCCCTTAAGGCAGGTGAGCTACTGACTGGACACTGGACAGATCAATAAAACAGACTTGCTTCTCCAAAAACAAGGAGCACAAATGTAGGACTGAATTGTAGACTTGTGCATCAATTTTTTTTTCGGTTCGGTTCGGAATTTGTAAATTTTCGTTTCGGCTCGTTTTGGCCGATTTCCGTTTCGGTTTGGTTTGTTTTGTTTTTGTATCGACTTTTTTTCGGAATTTCGGAAATTTTCGTGTTTTTCGGAACATCTGTTCTCGTTTCAAAGTGTCTATTCGTTTTGACGTAAACTAATGGTTTTTCGGATCCGATATTTCTGTCGATACGATAATTCTGTCATTGAGATTTCTCTGGTTTCCCGGGAAGGATACATTGAGATTTCTCTGGTTTTTTTCCCGGGAAGGATACATTGAGATTTCTCTGGTTTCCCGGTAAGGATACATTGAGATTTCTCTGGTTTTACAAGAAGGATACATTGAGATTTCTCTGGTTTTACAAGAAGGATACATTGAGATTTCTCTGGTTTTACAAGAAGGATACATTGAGATTTCTCATGTTTTACAAGAAGGATACATTGAGATGGGAATGATACAAAATTACAGAATCAGCGATATAACCAAAAAATACGTTGTCCGAAATTACTGAAATGGAACCGAAATCAGGAATGGAGCCGAAATTACGAATGGAACGAAAATGTTTTTCGATTTTATACATTTCTAGTCCATTCGAAAATTCCAAACAAATTTTCGTTTTGGAAATTTTTTCGGATCTGCCGTTTTCGGATCTGAAAATTTTCGGAAAATCGTCCGAAACCGAATGCACGAATCGGGAAATTTCGTGAAAATTCTGAAATTCCGAAACCCGAAATGCACATCCCTACTGAATTGCAACTAAACTCCGAAGGTTTCAAGACCAACAGATAAGCCAGGACACGCTCAGAAACACAAACAATGAATGACAATAGATGAATTATGCAGGCTGCAGGTCAGTCAACAAACTGACAGACTAGGCGAAACAGGACCTGAACTGAACACCACTTCAGGATGATACAGGAACCAGACAGTGACACATGGAACAGGAGGGCCAGGAGAAAACTAAAGGAATCCCTATGCTGGGAATACCCTCACAAAGAATTAACAGATAAATATAAATAAGAAGGGCAAGGGATAAACAAAACAGACAAAACAACCTGCACTGAGGAGGTCCTTTTAATGGCCTCAGAGACTATACTAAACTACGACAAACAAAATACATGAAACATGAAACATATAAGAATGGTCATTCAGGCAAGGTTGGCAACAGATCAGCATACAGAGTACCAGGAGTCAGCAGAAAAGGATCGTCAGGAAACACAGCCGAGGTCAAAACCAGACTAGAACTAGACTAGAACTAGAACAAGAATGCTTTGCAGCAACTCAGGGAACAACCAGGACACAACCACCATCAAACTCCACAAACCGTCAATGAGGCTCTGTGCTGCTGGGATATTTATAGGGAGTGGGTCTGTGATTGGGCCATGTAACCCCAGACCAGAAGATCACCTCAGAACCCCAGAACAGCCCCAAACAGCACGGCCAAACACACCACAGGGGAAAAACAGACATGAAGGGCCTTCACCACCAGGGGGCACAGCCAAAACCAGAGAAAATGTAACAGTTACTTAGTTTGAAGTCTATGATTATTCCCAAATACTTCTCCTGCTTGGATTTCCCTAACTCCATACCATTTAGGGTATAAATTGCTTGTGTGTTCTTCACTCCAAAGTGCATAACTTTGCATTTATCTACATTAAATTTCATCTGCCATTTAAGTGCCCATTCCCCCAATCTATCTAAATCCCTCTGCAGCGAAGTAACATCCTGCTCACATTGTATTACTTTCCTAGTTTTGTGTCATCTGCAAACACTGATACATGGCTTTCAATGCCTATCTCAAGGTCATTTATAAATAAATTGAATAGTTTTGGTCCTATAACAGACCCCTGAGGGACACCGCTTACCACTGATGTCCATCTTGAAAATGTACCATTTATGACCACTCTCTATACCCTATCTTTTAGCCAGTTTTTTATCCAAGAACAAGTATTTTCATCTAGACCAATTTTTCTTAATTTAAATAGTAACCTTTTGTGTGGAACTGTGTCGAAAGCTTTGGCAAAATCCAAGTAAATCACATCCACTGCGACCCCCTGATCTCTATATTTCTACTTACTTCCTCACAGAACGTAATTAGGTTAGTCTGACATGATCTGTGTTTCATGAAACCATGCTGATTTTTGCCAATTACATTATACCTCCCAATAAATTCCTGAATATTATCCCTTAGTAACCCCTCAAATACTTTCCCAGCCACAGCTGTTAAGCTCACAGGTCTATAATTGCCAGGCACAAATTTTAAACCTTCTTAAATATAGGGACCACATCCGCTTTTCTTCAATCCTCTGGTACGTTTCATGAAAGAAAAGAATCTTGAAAGATTAAGAACAGAGGTTTACATATTCCAACACATAGCTCCCTCAGTACTCGCCGGTGAATTCCATCTGGCCCTGGGGCTTTATTCACATTCCCATTGTTTAATTGCTGCAAAACCTTGTCCTGAGTCAACCAGTCACTTTGTATTAGTAAGTTTTTGTTAATGAATTTCATGTCTCCTGTTATAGGTTTCTCTTTGATAAATCCTGAAGAAAAATAATCATTCTAAATTTCTGCCTTATCTTGATTTTCAGTTAACAATACCCCGGACTCAGATTTTAGTGAACTTACATTTTCACTCTTGGGTTTTTTAGAATTTATGTACCTAAAGAATCTTTTAGGGTTGGTCTTGCTCTCTTTGGCTATTTCTTTTTCATTTTCTAGTTTAGCCCATCTAATCGCTTTTTTACATGCTTTATTGGCTGCCCTATATGCTTTATAGGATGCCTCAGATTTATAAAATTTGAAAGCTTTAAATGCCTTTATTATTTTTCATTTCCTTAGTTACCTTCCTACTAAGCCACATTGGTTTCAGTCTGTTTCTTTTATATATATTAAGCAGTGGAATATATTGTGACGTGTACTTTTCTAGTGTTAGTTTAAAGATATTCCACTTATCCTCAGTTTTTTTCCCATGAAAGAGTTTCTGCCAGTCAATGACATTGAGTTTCCTTTATTTTAATAAAGTTGGCCTTTTTAAAATCATATGTTTTTAGCATGCCCCCTATGAATGTGTTTGAGTTTATTTCAAAAGACACCATATTATGGTCACTGTTTCCCAACTGTTCCCTTACATTAATATTTGAGAAAAGATCCACATTATTTGTTATAACCAGGTCCAGAAAGTTATCCTCTCTAGTTGGTGTTTCTACCAGTTGTGTCATGAAGGTATCATTTAAAAGGTTCAGAAACCGGATTCCCTTCACTGAATTACTAGCCCACTATCCCAATTAATGTCCGGGTAATTAAAATCTCCAATAATTAAAGTGCTACCATGATGTGCAGCCTTCCTAATTTGCTCTAACAGTTGTTCTTCCTCATCATTAGCTATATTAGGTGGTTTATAGCAGGCCTCAAAATTTCAAGTCCTGAGCTACTAGCCAGGCCTTAAGAGTTACTCGCCACTAGTTGCCCCACCTAACCCCTATCCAGCATTGCCTCTGCATTCCCACTCGCCCTCATGTAATTTCCACTTGCCAAATGCGAGCAGGCGAGTGGAAATTTTGAGGCCTGGTTTATAGCATATGCCAACCAATAGTTGACTTCCCTGTTTATTCCCAAAGAAATATTTACCCATAAGGATTCCACATTTCCCTCATCGCTTTCCAGTTGTGTAATATTTGTCTTTAAATCCTGATTTACATATAAACATACTCCACCCCCTTTGTTATGTTTCCTATCCCTTCTAAACAATGCATAACCATTTAAGTTTACAGCCCAGTTATGCGTTTCATCCCACCACGTTTCTGTTGTTAATGAGATTATTAGCTCTGTAGCTTCCAAAAATACCAATAGAATATAAAAATAATATTCGTATGTGACACCACTGATGGATCTAGATAGGGGGAATCCCCCCCCGAGCTGCAGTCCCATTGTTGGTGATAAAGGGGTCCTTTGGATGTTTGACACCCTGTATCTCCAGTTCTACACACATTCTACATAGACCATTGAGATGTCATTGGAAATGCAAGATTCTGGCATTTTTAATGGTACCAAACATGACTATGTACAATTTATAGAGTAAAAATTAATCGTAAAAGAAAACAGTGTATTTTTTGTTAATTTGTTAAAAACTATACTGTAGAAAAATGCAGTATGGGTAAGTGAAAAGACTCAGAAGCAAAGGGGTTAACTTCTATGTATTAAACCTCTAGAATTCACTCGACAATGCTATTCCTGGATACACTCAAAATATATAACTCTCTATAGTGTCGATACTGTATGTCCAAGTCTGTGTGTTGTGGGGTACAGCTCAAATGGGGGGTACCCTTCCCAGGATAAAGGTAGTCCAAATCGCAGGATTTCTTTACAATGTACAGCCCTCTGTACTTTTATTCAAGAGCTGCATACAGGTCAAGAAACAAAACAAAACAAAACAATACCCTTGCCTGTCCGGCACTAACTAAACAGTTAAGGTTTTCCCTCACTACCGTTTCAGACAACAAAGTGTATTCCAACCTTTCCTTTTTGCAGCCTGATCTCTGGTTCAGCTTGGCTCCCTCAGTAGCTGGTCTGAGTCCCAGGGTGGAGACCTGAATGAACCTCACTTCCTGCTTTTATTTCCCTCTAGCAGCACCCATCACTCAATTAAGCCTCCCCAGGGAAAACTGCAAAACCCGGAGATTTGTGTGCCCTGAGCTGAACCCAAACTCCGGCCTGGAGTGCTAGTCCCAACAATATGACAAAACTCGAGAGGACACATACCGTCCCTCAAACACCACTCCTCTCCTCCTGTCACAGTGTGTATCTGGTGTACATAGCTTAGTATGTGTATGTGTCTTTTGAGTGTATGTTAGTGAGCGTGTGTCTATATACAGCTGTGTATGTGTGTATCTGGGTGCATATCTCCCAAATTTCCCTGTTTTTTTAGGGACAGTCCCTATGTTGGGCTCAAATCCTCCTTTCCCTCTTTTTTTCTAATGTTCCTCCTTTTATGAACTCCTCAATATTCAGTTGAGTGTAGGTGCATAACAGAGCTGCACAGCAATAAACTCCCTGAAATGAGTCTGTAAACTATAATAAAGGTAAATAAGATACTTTGCTTTGATGTTAGTGTAGCGCTCACTCCCGGAGGAGCCGCTGAATTTAAACCTCGGGTCAGTCTCCCCGCACTAGGGAATAAATATACTCCAGCACCGTTGTGGATTTTATAAATTATATAGTTTACTGAATAAACTGGCATATAAAGAGTAACACG
Organism: Leptobrachium leishanense; assembly: GCA_009667805.1. Taxonomy (NCBI): domain Eukaryota; kingdom Metazoa; phylum Chordata; class Amphibia; order Anura; family Megophryidae; genus Leptobrachium; species Leptobrachium leishanense. The sequence goes on along the minus strand of CM019064.1, from coordinate 88,218,564 downwards.
GTATACGTATATATATTTACAGTAGTTCGTAATGCGAGAAACGCGTAGCGGAAAAGGAATTTTAACCCCTTCGTGGTTGGAGTGTGAGTCCCGTACAGGTTGTATCCCAAGAAAGTGTAGGTGTATGCGTGTATTGGTACCCGGGTACAATATTCAACTGCCCAGTGAATGATTTCAGGTGTATCTTCGACTAGTCACGTTGAGGCCCTGTAGGTTTTGACAAAACCGCAGCGTGCTTTATTATTTCACGGTGGCCGGGAAGGCCTCTCACCCATCCGCCAGATACTCTGCGCTCCGCTCGACCCAGGACGTCTCTCCACTCGATTTTGACTGGGATTCTGTGCCACCGGATCCGCTGTCTTGCTTGTCTGTGTCTGCCACAAGATGTCCAGCTCACCGCCTGCACTCCCTGTTAGATCGTCTGCGGTCTCCTAACTCGGGGTCCTTCAGCTTACTCTGTATCTGTGTAGGGTTACCAGCGGTGGATCACTAGGTCTTCGACCAGTAAAAGGGAAACCGATCTCCAGCTCTGCTAGGCCGCACCTGCGCTCTGGCCTGGTCGCGATCGCTATCTCCGCCACTTGCGTCTTGTTCTTCTCACTCCTCGGCGCGCTCTGCCGGTTCTCTCCACGAGGCTGCGGATGTCAGTCTCTCTTTTTCTCCACCCACTTCCTGTTCCCGCCCGCAAAGCATGCTGGAAAAAGTAGTCCCAATGTCCAATGTCTTACATCGCGCCTGTCTCCCTCTGGTGGCCAAAAGCGAGTACTACAACGACAGTGAATTAAAACCATCGCTACACTCTCCCCCTCCTAGAACTCTTGGGTCTCTCCAAAGAGTTATAACAGTTGCATTACATTTCAACATAACCTTAAGCAACATATACAGGCTCAGCAGCAAGCATACAATGGGTTAGATACACTTCCTCAAGTTGACTCATGCTTTTGACTACCTCAGCTAACATAGCAGACACTTCGGGCAACCTTCGCACTGTGGTGACGGCCTCTTCAGTGCTATGTGCTGGTGAGTCATAGGTGAGTCTCTGGGGCGGTCGAATAGAGCGTTTTGGTTCTGGCTCAATCAGTTCCTCTTCAGGTGGAAGTACTATAGGTGCGGGTTCAGTTCTTCTTTCCACAACTGGAACAGACATTTCTTAGGAGTATGATCCTTCCAGTGAAGGCATAGAACTGTAGTCATAAGACTCAGCTTCAGGAACTACAGGGATTTCAATAGTCTCAGGGACTTCTAACTGAAATTCAGGAGCCTCAGGCCTCAAATTACTTTCCCACCGTTCAGGAACTGTAATGATCTCTTCAGGCTCTGGTGAGCGCATCCAATCCAGACAAAAACTTTCTTCCTCACTGTCCCTTTCACTCTCTTCGGTAGCCCGGGTCTGCTGAGACCGAGTAACGGGAGTCAAACGTAGAGCAGGCGGGTTCGGCAGAGAAAGTTCGTCTCCAACTGGTATCCTCACAGCCTCTCTCAAAGGTAATAGATGATTCCGGTGCCAGTTCTTAAGAGGCCCAGCCTTTCCATCCGGCCGGATTTGGTACACTGACAGACCCGGCAGTTGCTTGCAGACAACGTAGACCTGAGAACTCCATCTATCCGCTAACTTGTGCCTTGCAGCAGCACCCAAGTTCTTCAGCAAAACCCTATCACCGGGTTGTAGATCCTGTATCCGAACTTTTAAGTCATAGTTCTGCTTATTCCTTTGTTCCCTGTTTCCTGATGTCAAACGGACCTGTTCAAACGCAGAGGCCAAGTTCTTTCGAAGTCTATCCACATAATTTCTATGAGAAGCTACCGACGTCTGATCCAGAGATAGCACAAACGCCAAATCAACCGGCAGTCGAGCTTCTCTTCCGAACATAAGACGGTACGGTGAGTATCCAGTAGCGTCACTCTCCGTACTGTTATATGCATGTACTAGCGTAGCTATGTGACGACTCCAGCTCTGCTTCTCTCTGTTTGACAGTGTCCCCAGCATATTTAGCAGCGTGCGATTGAACCTTTCGGGTTGAGCATCACCTTGAGGGTGATATGGTGTAGTTCGGGTCTTTTGAATTCCCAGCAGTTCCAGTAATAGCCCAACAAGCCGGCTTTCAAAGTCTCTACCCTGATCAGAGTGTATCCTCCTTGGTAGGCCATAGTGAGCAAAAAACTTATCCATCAGAACCTTCGCCACCGTAGGAGCACGTTGGTCTCTCGTAGAAAAGGCTTGGGCGTAACGTGTGAAATGATCAGTCACTACTAGAATATTTCCCTGCCCACTAGCATCCGGCTCTAAGCACAGGAAATCAATGCACACCAAATCCATGGGTCCTTGACTTTGCAGATTGCTCATTGGAGCGGTTCAGGTCGGTAGGGTCTTCCTTTGGATACACCTCAGACAGGAATGGCAGTAGCTTTCCACTTCAGCTCTCATGCAAGGCCAATAGAATCTGTCTCGCACCAGCTTAAAAGTCCTTTCTGCGCCCAAATGTCCATGTTCATCATGTAGCGACCGCAGTACACTCTCTCTATGTTTAGTGGGAAGGAACAACTGTTGGATCTCTTCAGCATTGGTTGAGGGGCCCCTTCGGTAGACCACCCCATCCAACATCTTCAACCGTTCCCACTCTTTGTATACCAATCGGGCTCCATCTGGGGAATTGGTCAGCAGAATTTCCCGTTGGTTCGCATTTAGGGCCTTTATGGTTAACGCAATTAAAGGGTCTCTAGCCTGATCAGCTCTCAGGTCCTGTTTTGAAAAAGTAGGCAGACTTTCATCCCTCAACTGCGTAGGGTTACAGTAGAACTCTGGAACGCTGCAGCCATAACTCCTATGGCTTCCGCTTCAATCCCTCCCTTGACCCGGCGCTCTGCTCCTTGACACAAAGCTTGTACCCCGTCTGGGGTTAACTGAGTCCATTCTGTAGTGTAGGGTCTTCTCGACAAAGCATCAGCATCTCGATTATTCACCCCAGGGCGATAGAGCGGCCAACCACCGATGTCCCATTGCATCCAGCTTCGCAGTGGTAAGGACGTAGGTAAGAGGATTGTTATCCGTCTTTATCACAAACTCGGCTCCATACAGATAGTCCTTTAGCTTGTCTACCACCGCCCACTTCAAGGCTAGGAACTCCAACTTGTGGGTAGGATAGTTCTTTTCAGAAGGCGTAAGGCTCCGGCTCACATACGCTACAGGCCTCAGCAATCCACCATACTCTTGGTACAGAACTCCTCCTAGACCTGCTCTGCTGGCATCCACATGTAGTTCGTACAGCTTGTGAGGGTCCGCATAGGCCAAGACAGGAGCTCGAGCTAAACTCTCTTTCAGCTTCAAGAAAGCACCTTCGCATTGACTAGTCCATTCTCCCTGGATAGACTCTCGAGCTTTCCTTGGCCCTGGAGCCGACGGATTTCGGTCAGAGGCCTTGTGGCCTTCTTCTGTGTTTTCTTTCTGTAGGAGCTTGTTCAGTGGTTGAGCTATTTTGGCAAATCCTCCTACAAATCTTCGATAATAGATCTTTCTTGGGGTTCTGCTCCTAAGTTCAGTAACGTTTCGGGGTCTAGGCCAGGAAGCTACGGCCTCCAACTTCCGAGGATCTGTCGAAACGCCTTCTGCTGAGACCACATGTCCCAAATACGTAACAGACGGTAAACAGAATTGACATTTCTCCAGAGACAGTTTCAATCCCTCTTCATGGAGCCTCTTCAAGACCTTCTCCAACCGTTGTTCATGTTCTTCCAGTGTCTTCCCGAACACAATTATGTCATCCAGATACACTAATACTTCGATCAGGTTCATGTCCCCGACTGTCTTCTCCATTAACCGTTGGAACGTGGCTGGAGCTCCCGTAAGGCCTTGAGGCATTCTGTTGAACTCAAAGAACCCCAATGGGCAGATGAACGCAGTCTTCTCTGTCTTAAGGATGCATTGGTATCTGGTGATACCCACTTCGCAGGTCTAGTACACTAAACCATTTTGCTCCAGACAAACACTGCAAGGCATCTTCTATCCGAGGAGTAGCATATTGATCTGGGATGGTTCTCCGATTCAGCGTGCGATAATCTATGCATAGACGGACAGAACCATTCTTCTTCCGGACCATTACTATTGGAGATGCATATGGGCTCCTGGACTCTTGAATCACCTTGGTTCTTTGCAGTTCATTCAGCTGTTCTCGTAGATCATCCAAGTCTCCCAGCGGAACTCGTCTTGACCTTTCACGAAACGGCTTGTCTTCTTGTAATCGAATGCGGTGCTCAGTACTTTTAGCTAGGCCCACGTCGAACTCATCTTTCGTGAACAAGTCCCTCCACTTTAAGACCTGGGACTGAAGACGTTTCTTCCATTCAGGCGAGATGGGAGCGTCCTTGGGGTAGAACCTTTCATCTGGTATCTCTTTATCCACTCCCCCTCCTAAATCGGTAGGAGAGAGAGGCGTAGCAGACGCTACTTGCCCGATAGGCATTTGTGCTATTAGGACTACTGGAGAATCAGACACATTACATACACTGACGGAGACTCTTCCTCGTGTTCTTTTCAAAGCTTTAGTGGAGATTATTTCAGGGATTACTTCTACTCTGGCTTCACTCCCATGATTAAAATCGGTTTCCAGTACCGCATAGGGACCTGGCTGCGATCCATTCAACTTGACTGAAGCCCGGAAACTCGTTACTTCTCCTGATTGCAGAACCTTCTCTGTTCCTTCTAATCTCCACAGGCGCCCCACTTCAGCAGGTGCCTTCTGTTCTTCGACCATTCTCTGATAGACTGGACGTAACATTGGGTGTACTCCTTTTGTAGAACCTTCTTCCAGTACGATAGGTGTCAGGAGACGTCGCACCAAATCAGTATTCGTCCCCACTATCATGGAACTCCTGTTTGCCCCTGAAGGCCGAGGACACACAATGGCCAATGCATCACAACCTCCGGACTGTCCGATGACTTTGGATCCGATCTCCAACTTCACCTGTAGATACCCTTCATCGGGAGTTTCTCAGTTCCGATACCCCAGATTTCCACATCCTTCAATTTCTGTAGAGGTATGTGCTTCAAGTGTTTCTCATAGAAATCGCTGTAAATCAATGTCACTTGAGTCCCTGAGTCCAACAGAGCTTTAGTGTAGACTCCCTCCACTTGGATTGGCACACTAGGGGAAGGACCTATCAGCTGGTCAGGAAACTTGGTGGCGGCAACAGGACATTTAGACCCAGTTTGTTGTACCCTGGCCTTCTTCTTGGCCCGTGTAGGCTTTGGGTGTGCATTGCTTCCCCATGACGTAGGACCGGATGCTAAGGGAGTGACTCTTTTAGTCCTGGCAGGCTCAGCAGTTGGCCAGACTTTGGGCCCTCTCGCCCTCTTAGTCCTGGCTTGATTTTTGGAGCGGGTTTCAGCCTTTGGGCACCTAGGTTGCTCCTTCACTTGTGCCCTCTGGCGTTTCCCGCCGGTGAGGTAGATAACAGCCCTTCCAAGGCTTTCAAGAACTCTTTTACTCTATTTGCTTCAGGCTTTTGCATTGTGCGCGGAAATGGCCCATTTCCCCACAACTGAAACATCTCTTCCTTGAAGACGGAGACGCATTCACTTGCTGTGATTCGGTTGAAGGACCCTGGCCAGACGCCACAGCAACTCCAGTTGTCTGCATGTCTGTAAGGAACTTCTGCATCTCGGTCTGTGTCTCTGTCACCTTCAACAATACTCGGCACAGTTCAGCGTGCGCCTGTTGCAATTCAGCTTGAGCTTCTTGTACCTTCTTAACAGTTTTGTGCAACTCACCATGTGCAGAGAGGTTTAATTCTTTTGCAGCCTTCTCTGTGGATTTAAAAGCGATCAGATGCTCTTGTTAGTCCACTTCGGATCCATAGGTGTCTAACGAGTCACTTTCAGGCTGCAAGCGTTCGTTATGCCTCACAGGTTGCGTGTAAGCTCTTTCTCCTCTCCTGAAGGATTTTTCTTCCAGTAAAGCCTCTTCCTCTCTGACAGCTCGGATCAGTTCCAGGTACTTCAATTCTCGATTACCTTCCACGGTTCTCAGCTGTAGCATCACCGGATCTAGAGGTTGAGCGCCCCTCAGGATCTGCTGTATTCGGATCTGATCTACTTCGGCTGGTTCGGCCCCTTTCTTGAGGAGTATCTGGTGCAGAATCTTATCTAGGCGCCTCATATATTCCGTCATTCTCTCACCTTTTCGCTGGTAGGTGTGCTCATACTGATACACAAGCTCTGCAGCCTTTTCCGTTCGCCCAAAGACTTCCTCCAAAACATTTAGATAATCTAAAGCAGTGCAGTTTTGCGTACTCAATTTTAGGTTTCTTACAGCCTCTGACGCAGGTCCCTTTAAGCTCTCAGTAATCCTTTGCTTTTTCTGCGCTTCAGGGACGTCCCACTCATCCAGAGCCTGCATCGCCTGTTCTACCCATTCTTCGAAGGTTTCTTCTCCCGCCGGAGTTGGTACGTTTCCTGTAAAATTTCTCAACCGTCGATAACCAAAGTTAGTGTGCGGAGGGCTTGTTCTTTGACATTTAGCCAGCAAATCTCCAATAGCCACTATAAATTCAGGCCCGATCATGGCCAGTGGACTGGGCGCGGGAACACTCGCGGATTCGCCACGTGGCGCACTTGGCTGAATCAGTTGGACTTCCACCTCATCGGTCACCTTCACGCTCGCGCCCTGAAAACACACTGGAACACCCTTTCTCCACTCAAAAAGAACATACGTGTGAGAGGTGTCTGGGTCCTTTTTAATGTCCAGGATTAACCCCCGATGATCTGGTGTCAGCGTGGCCACGGCCTGGCGAATCTGATCTTCGGCCCAAGTGTCTGCAGGAATATCCATGACTATACACCATTCTATCTGACTACTGTGCTCCTCACACCATTTGGCAGCAGTGTCTGGATCCATATTTAACCCTTTAAATGCGTTTTTTCCAGAGACTGGATCCCGGAAACGAGCCGCCACGTGTAGTGCTCACTCCCAGAGGAGCCGCTGAATTTAAACCTCGGGTCAGTCTCCCCGCACTAGGAAATAAATATACTCCAGCACCGTTGTGGATTTTATAAATTATATAGTTTACTGAATAAACTGGCATATACAGAGTAACACGGTATACGTATATATATTTACAGTAGTTCGTAATGCGAGAAACGCGTAGCGGAAAAGGAATTTTAACCCCTTCGTGGTTGGAGTGTGAGTCCCGTACAGGTTGTGTCCCAAGAAAGTGTAGGTGTATGCGTGTATTGGTACCCGGGTACAATATTCAACTGGCCAGTGAATGATTTCAGGTGTATCTTCGACTAGTCACGTTGGGGCCCTGTAGGTTTTGACAAAACTGCAGCGTGCTTTATTATTTCACGGTGGCCGGGAAGGCCTCTCACCCATCCGCCAGATACTCTGCGCTCTGCTCGACCCAGAACGTCTCTCTGCTCGATTTTGACTGGGATTCTGTGCCACCGGATCCGCTGCCTTGCTTGTCTGTGTCTGCCACAAGATGTCCAGCTCACCGCCTGCACTCCCTGTTAGATCGTCTGCGGTCTCCTAACTCGGGGTCCTTCAGCTTACTCTGTATCTGTGTAGGGTTACCAGCGGTGGATCACTAGGTCTTCGACCAGTAAAAGGGAAACCGATCTCCAGCTCTGCTAGGCCGCACCTGCACTCTGGCCTGGTCGCGATGGCTATCTCCGTCACTTGCGTCTTGTTCTTCTCACTCCTCTGCGCGCTCTGCCGGTTCTCTCCGAGGCTGCGGATGTCAGTCTCTCTTTTTCTCCACCCACTTCCTGATCCCGCCCGCAAAGCATGCTGGAAAATGTAGTCCCAATGTCCAATGTCTTACATTGCGCCGGTCTCCCTCTGGTGGCCAAAAGCGAGTACTACAACGACAGTGAATTAAAACCAGCGCTACATTAGTTAACATTTTTAGTGACATAAATGGCCCAAAATTTTGTGATGTCGCCTATAAAGTCTGGGAATAGCTGCGTTTCTGAGACTGGCTTTAGAGGCTTCTATAAATGGTGTGTGTTTACTGTTTGTGTGTATTGCTATGTATGTGTTTGTATCTCTGAGGTATATGGCTATGTATGGGTGTCAGTGGGTGTATGGCACTGCGGCATGTTATTGCTGGTGGTGCTTGATTCTCAGTGACAGGCAGAGCATGTGACAGAATGCAGAGCACCGCTGTGCAGTGTCTATTCTGTGTCTCCTGAGCAGCATGAGGACAGCCCCTGTGAAATACTGTGGAGAGAGTGAGTGTGATGAGCACAGCCTGCGATTAGGCTCGTCACTGAACCGAAAGCCAGCACTTAGCCAAAACTGGTAGAGTCCCCCCCGAAACCTGTGCCTGGATCCACCCCTGTGGGACATAATGCCTGTGTATGGAAATTACAGTAACACCTAGTTTCTGTGCTGTACAGGGATTTTCAGTCATTACAACCCCTTGAATCTTATCCCTGTACAGCAGTGAGAGACCCCAGAACTCTCCCTGTATTATGCCCTCTCCATGGATGTTGTACTACAACAGTATTGTGTTTGAACTTTTTGCTACAGTGAGCATTGAGGCTGGTATTTACAGCTTGTTTTTATCTCTCTGCAGGGTGCCTGAATAGAGAGAAGAAAGGTAATTTTATTTCTCCACAGGAGGCACACTAATCCTGCTGTGAAAAGATGTGAAATAAGATTTGATATGCTATGGAGTGGTTTTCAATGTGTTAGAATGCAAAATTGAGTTCTCAATTTTGGAAGTGAAGGGATTAACCTCTCTGGTGGTATTCCCGAGTGTGACTCGGGGTTAAATTTCGCTACCGCGAACGTTAACCCCGAGCCACACTCGGGCTGTATACTCACCGCATCCTGCGCTCCCTCGCTGTCCCCCGCAGTCACCGCAATGTGATCGTGGTGTCCAGCGACTTGCTTCCTGGTTCCGCTCCCTGCGAGACACGCGACGCAGTGGGCGGGACCAGGCAGCAAATTTGAAAACTGTAAAAAAAATTATAATTTCGAAACTGTAAAAAAATACTGTAAAATGTAAACAGTCCCATGTTTCACTGGTGCTTGCCCAGATCCAACTGATGAAGCTGGGCAAGCACCAGCGAAGGCCCTGTTTCATTTTAGAAATGATTTTTATGTGCTTTTTATTTCTGTAAAGCTGCTTTGAGAATAAATCCTCTATTATTACAGGCTTACTGACAGGGTTATTCAAAGAGAATCAAAGTCACCGCACGTTCGGTGACTTTTCGTTCTCTTCAATTCGGTGCGATTTGGTGATCCCATTTTGGCGTGTATTCAAGCAAGCACCACAGGGCCGTCGTAAAAGGGGAAAAGCCGCCGCAAACCCAACGAACACTCACCGCAAAACCCGGCAAGCGCACACCGAAATCCGCAAAAACATCTGGAATAACCCCGCCGAACACGCCGGAGAAACCCGAGCAGCCGCCGATCACCGCGCAGAGCAGCGGCTGGAAAAACCCAACACCGCAGACGAATGGAATGAAAAAAAAACAGTACGCTTGAATGTTTGAAAAGTGAAACACTGTTTGCAAAGAAACTACAGAACGAAAATGTCTGAAATTTACATATAAGATCCAATGAATGATATTAAAAAGGACTGTTACGAAAAAAAAAAAAGAAAAGAACATGTCGCAAAAAAATCCCGAAAAATGCCTAAAAGATCCTAAAACAATCTATGAATAAAAGAGACTTTTTACAGCAGAATATTATAATCAACGGTTTATTAGATATTGCATTGAAATGGGAATATTTTTAACATTGAAGCTTATGGGATTCGCCTGAATAAACCTGTCGAATGAAACCACCGAACAGCAGGGCAATTCGGCAACTTTTCCCTGCTGGTTTTTGTTCTCTGAATAGACAAAGCATTGCTTCTCTAAGGGGATTTCACTGCCCACGAACAGGCACCGTATGTGCAGGCAATTTGCCAGGATTTGGCAAACTGCCTGCTCATTGATTAGCCGAATGGCCAGGAAAGGTAAGCATACGTTGAATTTCACTGTTCGGTTACCTTTCGGCCACAATTCGGATCTCTTTGTATAACCCTGTATATAAAACAACACCTTTCCTTTGTAAAATGTAAATGCTTTTAGGCTGGGGTCAGACGTTTTAACGCGCGTTTAGGCGCACTTAATCACGGCCGTAGTAGCAGCAAATGACGGGCAATGACGGCCAATATACGAAGTACGGCCGCACGAAAGTCCGGCCGCGCAACGCAAGCGGCAAACGAACGCATTTTTTACAAGAACTTAGAACTGCTACTACTGACGTACAGAGTGCTCTGCGTCAGCATAGCGGAGTGTGTGCGTGATTAGTAGACGTCAGACGCTGCTAATGTCCAGCCTACATAATGTCCAGAGGCAAAAAGTGTTTTATTGACGATCTGTAAAAAAAACACACACGAAAATGCGCATCGTTTGACCGCTTTCGCGTCCACCGTAAAAAAAAATACGTCAATTTGTTCGGATGCACTTTTTGACGGTCGATGTGAAAAACGCGTTCGTTTGACCCAGGGGCTGACTGGCAACTTTTGGCCCAGGGGCCAAGTATGACCCAGAGGCCCATAGTGCAGCAACTCAGGCCCTTGTGTATGAGCATTATCACAGAGCTCCGCAGCAATATAATTTACGCTCATACACACCGCACATTACTGTGCGTTTTATTGCTGTGGAGCTCTGTTACGCTCAAACACACTGCACATTACTGTATGAGAGCTCCACAGCAATAAAACTCACAGTAATGTGCGGTGTGTATGAGCATATCACAGAGCTCCAGAGCAATAAAACTCACTCATACACACCGTACATGGATATATTGCCCCCACCTCACACATGGGTGCATTGCCCCACCTCACACATGGGTATATTGGCCCCCAGCTCACATGGGTATATTGGCCCCAGCTCACACGGATATAGTGCCACAGCTCACATGGATATAGTGCTCCAGCTCACATGGATATATATTGCCCCCAGCAGCTCACACATGGATATATATTGCCCCAGCAGCTCATATATATTGCCCCAGCAGCTCAATCATGGATATATATTGCCCCAGCAGCTCACACATGGATATATATATTGCCCCTGCAGCTCAAACATGGATATATATTGCCCCTGCAGCTCACACATGGATATATATTGCCCCTGTAGCTCACACATGGATATATATATTGCCCCTGCAGCTCACACATGAAAATATATTGCCCCCAGCAGCTCACACATGGAAATATATTGCTCCCAGCAGCTCGCACATGGATATATACTGCCCACAGCAGCTCGCACATGGATATATATTGCCCCAGCTCACACAGGGTTATTTAATTGCCCCCAACTCACACAAGGATATATATTGCCCCCAGCTCACACATGGATATATATTGCCCCCAGCTCACACATGGATATATATTGCCCCCAGCGTAGCGAGATCATGTGGCCCCCAGGGGCAAGTCTTTCATTAGTGCCCCCAACCAAAAATAATCACTAAAGCATACAAATTTTAAAAATATTTAAACCCCCCAAAATATAATATTTTTTTAAATAACAATTGGAAAGATGCAACACATAAACCAGGTTAACAGGAGAGCATCGTTAACCTCTTACTGATGGGCAGGTTTTGTCAAGACTAGCCGACATGCCACTTGCCTTATTGGCTGCGTATGGTGTGTATGAGCGTATCATAGAGCTCCACAGCAATAAAATTCAGTGATGTGCGGTGTGTATGAGCGTATCACAGCTCCACAACTATTAAAGTCACACTCCTACACAACGCACATTACTGTGAGTTTTATAGTTGTGGAGCTGTGATACGCTAATACACACCGCACATTGCTGTGAGTTTTATAGTTGTGGAGCTCTGATACGCTAATACGCACCGCACTGCACATTACTGTATCACATAGCTGCAAAGCAATAAAACTCACAGCAATGTGCAGTGTGCATGAGCGTATCACAGAGCTGCACAGCAATAAAACTCACAGTAATCTGCAATGTATATGAGCGTATCACAGAGCTCCACAGTAACAAAATTCGCAGCAATGTGCGGTGTGTATGAGCGTATCACGGAATCCACAGCATATAAAACTCACGGTAATGTTCAGAGTGTATGAGCGTGAGTTCTATTGCTGTGGATTCTGTGATATCCTTATACGAACCTCACAATACTGTATCACAGAATCCACAGGAATAAAACTCAAATATATTATTAATAAAAATGTTATTTTAAAATTAAAAGTAAAAATAAATAACATTATTATAATTTTAATTATATTTAGTTTATTAAAATATATTAAAGTTATATAGTAAAATAAATAAAATCTAGATATGCACACACTGATTTAACCCCTCAAACACACACACACACAGATTTAACCCCTCAAACACACACACACACAGATTTAACCCTTTACACCCACACAGATTTAACCCTTTACACCCACACAGATTTAATCCCTCACACAGACTTAATCCCTCATACACACACAGACTTAATCCTTAACACCACACACACACTTAACCCTCCCACACACCCACAATGACTCCCCTCCACCCCCAGACACTGTTTTAACCTCCCCAGACACACAAACTCACCCCTCACACACTCAACCCCATCCCCCTCCTTACTGTTTCATGTATAGAAATGAAGACACTGCAAGCTGCTTGTGTGAGGAATCATGTTGGATCATAGAACTGCCTCCAGGTCAGAGGTCAGAACAGGAAAACAGGAAGTATAAGCATAATCAATACACAACATCTCCCTTTTTTAACATTCAATACAAACGTAGTAAACAATTAATCTAAAACAGATCCAGAACAGTCACAAACATAGCATGCTGAGTGACTGGTAGGTACACTACAGATTGAGTCTATCTGGCGGTCTTGAAACTCGACCGCTACGCAAGGCCACAGAGATTTTGCCTGGGGAAGGTCGTGCGGCTCCAGTAGGGATTGATACAGAGCCGCCCTCCCTCCTGGCTGGGGTGTTCGGCACAGACAAACTTGATGGTACATGTGGCTGTATTATGTCATTTTCAATGTATCCTTCTGAAAGGACAGCAGTATTCCCTCCGCTTTGCGGATGCGGTCCAGGAGCATTGAGTACCTCGGGAGGAGCACGTGCAGGAGGCACATAGGCTTGTATGGGGAGTCGCTCCGCTCTTCGCAAGGCCACCCGATTGCGGCGGTAGAGACTGCCGTCTACATCCACAAGATATGAGCGAGGGGCTACACGCTGAACACAGGAACCCAGTCTCCAGCGACCAGTCCTGTCACCAGGAAGCGGCTTCATACGGATTGACTCTCCAATGCTTAGTTCAGGTAAGTCCTTAGCAGACACATCATAAGACAGTTTGGCAATCTGTTTCCTCCTTCGCAGTTTCTCTAGGACACCTGTAATCACACAAGGTTCAAGTAATTTGTTGGCCACAGGCAATAAAGTTTTCAGTCTCCTTGACATTAAGCGTTGCGCAGGACTACTGTCCATGCCTTCGGATGGGGTGTTCCTCCAATGTAGAACGGCTTTCCACGGGTCAGTACCATCATACTTGGCCTTCTTACAAATATTCTTCACAATCTTGACAGCCGATTCCGCTTTGCCATTCGCTTGCGGGTGCCGAGGCGATGAGGTAACGTGCTCAAATCCCCAATCTGCAGAGAACCGTCTGAATTGCTCACATGCGAATTGAGGTCCGTTATCTGAGATAACTCTATCCGGCTGGCCATAACGTGCAAACTGTACTTTCCAACGCCTGATTGTAGTATCAGCAGACAGGTCAGGAAGTAGCTCAATCTCCCAAAAGTCAGAATAGTGATCAACAATTAGCAGAAAATCTTGCCCAGCATAATTCAATAAATCCATGCTTACAATTTGCCACGGCCGGGTGGGCAGCACATGCGACATCATGGGTTCTTTCTGTTGTGCCTGTGCATATTCATTGCATGCCGAGCAATGGCTAACAAAGTCTTTAATCTCATTCTGCATGTTGGGCCAGTATAGGGTATCTCGTGCTTGCCTATAGCATGCTTCTCCACCAATGTGACTGGCATGAATACGTGTCAGCATCTCTGATCTTAAAGATTTAGGAATGATGACCCTCGGCCCCTTGTATAGTATGCCATCCTGAATGCCGATTTCATCTCTGAAGGTCCAATATTCTCTTGCAGTTAATGGCACCTCCTCCTTGGAATCAGGCCAACCATCCAGAACAACATATTTAAGAGCTTGCAAACTCTCATCGGTTTCAGTGTGCTGTTTTATCTGAAGCAATCGTTGGTCCGTGACGTTCAAATAGTCTGAATGATTAATCTGTGACAGGACATCCAGGTCCTGTTGAACATTGCAAACTGTGTGTTGTGCATAGTCGGGTGCACCTCCAGCTGCTGTAGCTCTGCTAAGAGTGTCACTAATATACATTTCCGGGCCAGGCTTGTAGACAACATTTAGGCAATAGTTTTGTAGTGTGAGCAACATGCTCTGTAGGCGTTTGGGCGCACACAAAAGAGGTTTCTTGAAAATAGAAATCAAAGGCTTATGGTCAGTTTCCGCCGTGATCTCGTCGCGACCATAGAGGTAGTGGTGAAAGCGCTGGCAGGCAAACACTATACTCAGACATTCCTTTTCTATTTGAGCGTAGTTTTGTTCAGTAAGAGTCAGTGCTCTTGAAGCAAAAGCGATAGGCTGGCCAGCTTGCAATAGGCAACACCCAAGTCCAGTTTTGCTTGCATCACTTTGAATAGTTACAGGAGTAGTAACGTCATAGTACTTCAGGACAGGTGTATCTGTGACCAAACGTTTGATGTCCTGCACTGCATTATCATGCTTAGGAAGCCAATGCCAAACAGCATCCTTGTCCAGAAGCCTTCTCAATGGCTCGCAGACCTCTGAGAGGTGAGGTAGGAATTTTGCCAGGTAGGTAACAAACCCAATGAAGCGCTGCAGGGATTTCACATTTTCCGGCTGTGGCATATCCAGTATGGCTCTGAGTTTGTCTGGGTCAGCCTTCAAACCCTCCCAGGATAGGATGTGTCCATGGAAGCGGACCTCTTTGACCTTGAATTGCAGCTTTTTTATGCCAAGTCTTAATTTTACCTGCCTACAACGATCCATCAGTTCCAGCAGTTTGCCATCATGATCTTGCTCTGCTTCCTCATCTGTGTCCCCACAGCCAACCACAAGGATGTCATCAGCTATTGGTTCGACACCACTGAGTCCAGTCAATAGTTCATGTTGTTTACGTTGATACACCTCTGGTGCAACTGATACTCCAAAAGGCAATTTGAGCCATCTTTTCCTGCCCCAAGGAGTCCAGAAGGTTGTCATGTAACTACTTGCAGTATCCAGTTTACACTGTAAAAATGCATCCCGGGCATCAACAAGCGTGAACAGACGCGCTTTAGGCAGCTTGTACAAAACATCCTCGAGCGTTGGCATGATGTAGTGAGATCGCCTCAGTGCCAGATTCAAGAATTTGGGATCTATGCATATTCTTAGCTTATCAGGCTTCTTTACAATAACCATGTTACTTATCCAGTCAGTTGGGTCAGTCACTGGAGCCAGGTGTCCATCGGCCTCATATTGGTCAAGCTGCGCCTTGACTGCCTGTTTTAACGCCACTGGCACATTGCGTGGTGCACATTGGACTGGAGGGACACTCAAATCAAGGTCAAAATTAACTTCCCCTGGTACGGATTCTACTGGCCCAGTAAATACATCACTAAATTCTTGTAACAGCCGATGTTTTGTCAAGGGCCCTTTGGATTGATTGTCTATCACGTTGAGCTCTGCAGGGACGGAGAAATGTATCAGCCCTAGACGCTCACAGGTTGAGCCTGATAACAGTGGCTTTTGGCGGGCCTCCACAATTTCAAACTCTAGCTTGTGTCTCTGTCCACGTAAGACACATTCAGTCCTGAAGAGTCCTAGAGATTTCATAAGCTCACCAGAGTATAGCTTTAGTTTGGTGTCACTTGGCAGTAGATGTGCGTCTGGCGCTAACATCATTTTGTCTTTTAAACACATTACATCACACGTTGCTCCTGAATCGAGCTGACAGGATTGGGGTCTATTATTTAAACGTAAAGTGACGAACCATTTCTTTCCTCTGGATTGCACAGCGCCGATCACTTCACTGCTGTATAGAACTTCAGCGGAGACTGTCTCTTCCTCATATGCAGATGCGTTCTCCACGGTGTGTAATTTTCCAATCGATGGCTGTCGTCTACTTGACAGACAAACATTAGCAAAATGGTTTGTTCTTCCACAAGACCTACAAGACTTCCCATAAGCTGGACACTGCTCTTTAATTCTTTGATGCACAGTCCCACAGTATTTGCATGCTGTAAGGTTGGCAGCGTTTGCACTAATCAGGCGGCGTTGCTGCGGTTTGCTTATGTTATAACGCTGCATTGCAATGTTTATGCTGTCGGTCCTCTGTCTGTCCTGTTCCATGACTTTCAGACGTCTGTCAGTGAGCTCTGCTGTACGGCACGTTTCAATGGCTATGTTTAGAGTTAAGTCATGTTCTCTAAGGAGGCGCCTGCGTGCGCTCTCACTAGCTATGCCCAAAACAATTTTGTCTCTTATTAATTCATCTTTGAGAGCTCCATATTCACAAGTTGCTGCCTTTTCTCTCAGGCGTGTAACAAAGTTATCAAAAGATTCTCCCTCTTCTTGTTTGCAGCACCCAAACACATACCTTTCGTAAATTATGTTTTTAGCAGGTTTGAAATAAGCTTCCAGTGCTTGTAGAATGGCTGGAACATTTTCTTGCTGCTCCGCTGTGAGGTTCACATTGTGTTTATACACATGCCTGCATTCACTGCCCATCACTCTCCTCAGAGTTGCTGCCTGCACTGCTGCAGATTTCTCATTCAAGCCTGTAGCCAGGGAATAATCTTCAAATTCAGCTCTGAAAGATTCCCAGTTGCTGCTCCAATCTCCATTCATTCTCATCTCCTCTGGGGGAGGTATGCAATTCATTGCAGCCATATTGCCAGGAAGCCTCTGAGCTCTCAAAGAGAAAAAAGAAAAAAAAATCCACAACGAACAGTCTTAGTCCACAGTTCACAAACCTGTGTAGTTTCCCAAAGCTGCTGTGCTCCAGACAAGAGGCTCAGTCCTGATTTTAGTTACTTCTGACACCATGTTTCATGTATAGAAATGAAGACACTGCAAGCTGCTTGTGTGAGGAATCACTTACTTCATCCTGGAGGTGCTGGGGGTCTGGGAGGTTTCAGAGCTGCCGGGTGTGGGCGGGGCTGCTCTCCGTGCAGTGCTCTCCTGCCTTCTCTCTGAGCAGACAGTGCTCTCCATCAGGCTCTCTCAGTGCTCTCCTGACAACATTTTTCTTGAGGGTCCCCCAAATCTCGAAACATGCTAAATTACAGGGGGCCCCTCATGAGGCCAGCAGGAGGAGCAGGAAACACCCGGTCCACAGCGGAGTTGAAAGCACCTTCACAGGGCACCACGTGCAGGCAGCACATGATGACGTCAGCTCACAGTCATGTGATACGATGTCACATGTGCGCCTGCACTTCCGCGCTCAGCCATAGAGGGGTAGGCGTAGGAGCTCCTGCGGCAGTCTGCTGCTTAACGACATCTGATTGTGCAGCTGCAATTTCGGGCCGACTACCAGCAGACAAGGCCCCAGGCCCTAGGCCCAGGTCCTGGCCCGATGCGGCGCCCGGCAATATTGTACAGGAGGGGCCTGACACAGGCGGCCCGGGTGGCACTGGTCCCCCTGCCCCCCGCCCCAGTCCGCCCCTGCTTTGACCCTAGCCTTAGACACAAAGTTTTGAAAAAATTAGACCGCCAGGGAGGTTAAGAGTCTCTAAAAAATGTTTAATCTAACTAAATATTAGTAAATTTACATTACTTTAACACTTCATGGTTAAACCGCATGGCTGCTGCTGTGCTGAGGACGCGCTCAGCGCGTCCTCACTTTGGGGTCAGCGTTCGGCCGAGTTCCGGCCGATCGCTGGCCCCCCCGGTGCGGGCTGACATCCTCGATGTCAGCCCAGCATCCGGAACCGCCGCCGGTGAAATTAGGTGTCATCGCGACAGCGCGATGACACCTAATTCAGGCGCCCCCCCCGCATGTGCGGAGGAGGCGCCTGAAAGGGAGGGGGTGAGGTCCTTCGGACCCCTCTCCCTCCCGATCAGCGGCGTTGCGGGGGTTAACCCAGGCACCATTTGGAAGGGCACAGCCCAACTGAAACTGCCCTCACCAAAGTCACCAACGACCTCCTAACTGCTAAAAAACACGGCCACTATTCTATTCTCATCCTGCTTGACCTCTCGGCTGCTTTTGACACTGTTGACCACCCCCTCCTTCTACAGTCCCTCAACTCTCTGGGTCTCGGTGACACTGCACTTGCTTGGGTTGACTCCTATTTATCCAACAGGTCCTTCTGTGTGTCCTTTGCTGGTAACTCCTCCTCTTCATTGCCTCTATCTGTTGGTGTACCTCAAGGCTCTGTCCTTGGTCCTCTGCTCTTTTCCATCTACACCTCCTCCCTGGGCAAAATCATCAACAGCTTTGGCTTTAATTACCACCTCTACGCTGATGACACTCAGATCTACCTCTCTACCCCTGATCTCTCTCCCCCTGTCCTTTCAAAAGTCAGTGACTGTTTATCTGGCATCTCCTCCTGGATGGCCTCCCACCACCTAAAGATCAACATGTCAAAGACTGAGCTCCTACTTATTCCTCCCTCTAATGCCTCCCCACCTCCTGACTTCTCTATCACGGTGGAGGGTATCACCATCTCCCCATCAAACCAAGTTCGCTGTCTTGGAGTTACACTGGACTCTGCTCTTTCCTTCATCCCCCACATCAAGTCTCTTTCCTCCTCCTGCCGATACCAACTGCGTAATATTTCCAGAATTCGGCCATTTCTTACCGCTGTCACCACAAAACAACTCATACACGCCCTGGTAATCTCCCGACTCGACTATTGCAATAATCTCTTATCTGGCCTCCCTCTGTCCCGCCTCTCCCCCCTACAATCCATCCTGAACGCCTCCGCCAGGCTAATTCACCTCACCCGCCGCTCTGTCTCTGCCGCTCCCCTCTGCGAGTCCCTTCACTGGCTCCCCATCCACTGCAGAATTAAGTTCAAAATCCTTATCCTTACCTACAAAACCCTCACTAACTCAGCGCCCCACTACCTGTCCTCACTAATCACCAAATACACCCCAGCCCGCTCCCTAAGGTCAAACAGTGACCTGCGCCTAGCTTCTCCCCGCATCACCTCTTCCCATGATAGACTTCAGGATTTCTCACGCGCAGCCCCCACTCTCTGGAACGCTCTCCCTCGTGCTGTCAGACTTTCCCCTAACTTCTCTTCCTTCAAACGCTCCCTGAAAACATTCCTATTTAGGGAAGCCTACCACCCAACTCACTGACGCAACCATCAATCACTCTCACCTTACAGTCCTCTCCTCCTGTTTCCAACCCCAACCCTCCTAGATTGTGAGTTCCTACGGGAATAGGGCCCTCATCTCCTCCTGTACTGTTTGTCAAATGTTGTTCAATGTATTGTAACCCTGTCTGTACTGTGCTTATTGTACAGCGCTGCGGAATATGCTGGCGCTTTATAAAATAATAATAATAATAATAATAATACCTGGCATTAACCCCTGGGGAGCTGGATCGCGAATCGGCGCTGAAAAGCGCCGGTTCGTGATCCTTTCCCGGAGCTGGCCGACATCTTGGATGTCGGCCAAGCCTCCGAGAACTCCCCCTGAGGACTGGCGTCATCGTGCATAGCACGATGACGCCAGTCCTGGAGTTAACCCCTAACTGCCACCAAAGGTGGAGATAGGGAGTTCCAACGAACTCCCTATCTCCCGATCCGTGGCAGCTAGGGGTTAACGTTTGGTATTGTTGGATCGGCCAGAGCATGGCCGTTCCAACGATACCAAACACGAAAGTGAAAAAAGTTTGTAAAAAAAAAAAAAAATTAAATATTTAAAAAAAATATATAAAAAAAATAAACACTTTTTTTTTCTTTTTTTTGGTTTGTTAATGCAGCAATATTGTTCCCATTTCAATTATAATGTGAACAATGATGCTGCACTAACGATTTTTGTATGCGGTGCGTTTGTTAAAAACCATGTAATTTTCCCCAAAAAAAAATGTAACGAGACCCCATCTCTAATTTTTTTAACAAGCGCACCCCATACAAAATATAACCGCAATTGCTTGCATGTTAAAATGTGGAAAAAAAACACTTTACACGCTGTAAATTATTGAAAATTCATATTTTATTGCATTTTTTGTTATAATATACAGACAGGTCATGACGTATACATATAATAATGACATATTATTAATCTGCCGAGTCTGACGGAAAGAACGATATATAATATGTCTGGGTCATATACTAAAATAAGCCTTCAAAACGCATTTAAACATGATGAGCAAAACCGGTAAAAATGACCTCAGCACAGAGGCGGGAAAAGCCTCAGCAGCGAAAGGGTTAATCTTTTATGCCTCAGAAAAAATATGTGAGCAATATTGCTATTTTAACTACAGGTAAATGTTAACTATGGATCGAAGGGGTCAAATAAATAGGGGTTTTTTCTTTCTTAAATTCAAAGTGCGTGGTAATGAAAGCCCTAACAATTGCTCTTTGTTGTACCTGTGTAGTTATATCTGAGTTTAGACCTGAATCATCTTGTTGTCGCTGAATGTAACAGTAAGCATTTTAATGAAATCAAATAATAACCCTTGATCATAACTTCTTAACCACTCACATAATTGATAACGACGAGTAGTAACATCACAATGTAGGTTAAAAACCGCTCATGTCGGACTGGTACTATCGATTGAATAGGATGCACCAAAGTCATGTTGAAGCCGTTTCTGAAAATCATGGGAAGTATTATTAGTCCCAACAATATTTACTTTGATATAGTAAATTAGCTTTAACTCTTTCACTATCCAGCACTTTTTGATGAAAAAAATAAATATTATAACAGTTATTTGAAACATGGGGTGTGCAGGTAGCACTTAAATGTATAAAAAAAACAGCAATTTTGCAGAGTTTGTCAAATTATTAAAATAATATACATTTAATAATTTTTAATATTTCATGGATCCATTTAGCCTTCACAGAAATATTGCTGGGATGAAAGGCTCTGACTCTAACAGGGGTATTCAAAGAGAGCTGAACTGGCCACCAGATTGCACCAAACAGTGAATTTCCCAGTACGGTGAAATTACGCGGCCATTTGGCTATTCAAACAGCTGGCAGTTCGCCAAATATCGACGAATTGGTGATCTTTCGGCAGCAGTGAAATTGAAACTGTGATGAATGCATGATAAGTAATATTAAAAGTAGTACAGAACAAAGGGCATGGTCTTCCTGGTGCTGAAGTGGATACAGTGCTTAGAGCGTCCAATTTAGGTCTATTTGAAAGGCATTTACAGTTTTCCTGTAAAAAGTTAGTTACAAGTATTTATAAAGAGCCAATAAATTCCTTAGCGCTGTACAATAAGACAAAATAACAAATATACATACATGTACACACACTGAACAGAAGGAGGGAAGAACCTGCTTGAGAGCTTACAATCTAAAACCTCTATTCAAATCATTTTCAGTAATATGTAAACAAACAGACATTGACAATGGTCCATTGTGTCAAAAGGTTTTCCGTCTAGGTGAAAAAAGAAACTAGCCAAGAGATAATTAATAATATATATTACAAATTATTTTCTTTTATTTCACTTGCTTTTAAGAATCTTTTTGCTGCTTTAGGAACAGTAGACGCATCTTCCTATGCATTCTAATTAAATGGACGGCGGTTCTACATGTTTTATCTATTCTGTCTGTGCTAGAGTCCCATTGTGTAAAAGAGAACAAGGCGTTCAGCAGCCTGCGCCCTGCGCAAATCATTGTTACACATATCGAGTCTCAATTTGAGACTCTTTCAAGCTGTATTGGGTTACTCGTGACGTTTAAAAATCAATTGTGTCCAAACATTGCCCAGACGCCATTGTCATCCAGATTTCAGTAACATAAATCATCACAAGAAGATCCAACATAAATTAGATTCCTTGGTGCTGTCTTGTTATTGTAAAACACTTTTTTTTTTACAATACTTTGCAAGATCTATTTTCTTGGTCGCCTTCTGTTTCTGATGATATTTACTTTCAAAATAAAATAGACTATTAGCAGCTATGGAAAACTTGTCTGAAAGTTGCAACCAAGGCATTTATTCACCTCGAGGATCACTCTACGCCAGTCCAGCCAAATTCTGCCCCCAGATGTTGATTAGGGAATGGAGATGTGGAGACAGCGCTTATGTATGTGTTTTATCTTGTATGTCAGGATAAAGTATTATATTCAATGAGACTGACTTTAGAGATTACTCTGCCTCAAAAGGACCCTCACTGAGGAAGCCTATAATGGTGAAAACGCGTTCTGGTGATCCTTTTAAAGCTTTTCTAATATTTTATACCAAAAAAAAAAAAAATTTTTAGATTTATTCCTGCCATATGGCTTTTTTAATTTAAATAAAAGTCTATATTTTTTATTCTTATACATGTCTTGCTGCCTGGTCTTTTCCATCGATACACATTTTTTCCTGAGCCCACTTATTCGTCCTTCCCACCCTGGAATCTGGATTACATCGCTGGAACCAAGGAAAAGAGAAGAAATCAACTAAATATAAGTATTCCAATCTTACAGTACTTCCATCCTATGCGTGAATTATTCAGTATATATTAAATTTTTTCTTGCAAATTGCTCTTATTATATAAATACAAACATATGCTGTTTTAGTACATAACCACTAGGGTGCGCCTGGAACACTTTCTCTTGCTTTTTTCCCCAGATGTTGATGCCTACAATTCCCAGAATTCTTTCATTGTAATACAGGGTGAGCCAGTCAAACCTGCATTTTTGAAAAGGGCTGGAGAGCCGTGAAAGTGGGTGGAGCGAGTTAGCAAGGTTACCATTGTGTCCCCCACAACTAAGCATTTCGGTCGTCATGGAGCAGTGGTCTAAACAACAACGTTCATTCGCTGTGAAAGCGTTTTACCAAAGTGGTAGTTATGCAGCCGCTCAGCGTCGTTTCCGGAAGAATTTTCAAATTAATCGAAATAAGCAAGTGCCGTCTGTTAATTCAATCAAATTGTGGGTGACAAACTTTGAAGCAATTGGTGAAACGAGAAGCAGAAGGGGTGGCAGTGCAAGATCAGTGCGCACTCCCGCGAATATTGACCGCGTGAGAGTTTCTGTGGAAAGAAGCCCTCGGAGATCGGCGCGTCGACAGAGTGGCAAACACGAGCGTCCGAAGAATCTTGAGGTTAGATTTACACCATCACCCATACAAAATTCAGGTTGTTCAGGCTATGAATGAAAACGATTTTGCAGCTCGACGGCGTTTTTGTCAAACGCTTGGGGAACTCAAGAGGAGAATCCGGTTGGAAATCGAGAGAATTCCTCAGCGTATGCTCCGTGATGCGATGGGCTGTTTCAGAAATCGCCTACAAGAATGTCTCAATCGGGAAGGACACCATCTTACTGGAGTTATTTTTAAACAGTGAATGCTGTTTCTTAAATGTTTTTTAATGTACATTAAGATAGTAACAATAAAATTTTGAATTTTAAATTAAATTTTATTTTTTACAGACATTTCAAAAATGCAGGTTTGACTGGCTCACCCTGTAGATAGAAACATATGGGGGGGGGCCAGAGTTTGACAGCCCTGCTCCAAGCGTTGTCAAAAATGGAAATAAAAGGTTCAGCACCCAGGGTCTTCTACCCACTCCGTTTATTCAGGACAAGACAGTGGCAGCATTTCGGTCCAATACAGGTACCATTCTCAAGCCATAATGTAACAAGGCAGCATGGTGAATAAATACATAGCCAATAATCATTTAACCCCTTAAGGACCGCTGACGTACTATGTACGTCCTGCCCACGGGTCTCCCTTACACCCGCAGACATACATAGTACGTCAGCGGCGCCTAACCCCCCTCCCACACGATACTTACCTCCCTCGCTGGATCCCTCACAGATCTGGTAGGGAGGAAGCCTGCCCATGTGGTTTACACGGGCTGGCGAGCTCAATGACGTCACCACGCAGCATGGTGACGTCATCAGCAGGCGCCCCCATTGAAATCAATGGAGGGGAGGGGGTGGCTCATTCGGAGCCCTCTATCTCCCCAACCATTGAAGCTAGAGAGATGCAAGTTGCACCACTGGAAAGGGGATAGTCTCTCCTTTTCAGCGGTGTACTGCATTAACGGTTTCGCTGCTAATCGGCGCCAAAACACGATTCGAACCTGGAGGGGGGGGGCTGACATCTTGTATGTCAGCCAAACCTCCAGGTCCCCCCCACCCACTGACAACCTCACCATATGTGTGAGGATGTCAGTGGGCCAGTTAACCCTCTAGCTGCCATGTAGAGATAGGGGGATCTGAGGAAGCCGTACAGTCTATATTGACTCAGGCGAAACGCGTTCAGCAATTTGTTTTATTGTATTAAATAT
This sequence comes from Leptobrachium leishanense, assembly GCA_009667805.1. Lineage (NCBI taxonomy): Eukaryota > Metazoa > Chordata > Amphibia > Anura > Megophryidae > Leptobrachium > Leptobrachium leishanense. The sequence continues at coordinate 88,194,078 of CM019064.1, read as the reverse complement.
ACTTTTTTACTACTCCAATTTTATTTTCATTTATTCTACCCTAATTCACCAATTTTGTGCCTAGTCAATTAGCTTCTACTACATGCTGCTATACGGATCCATTGGGGCTTTTATTAAGAGTTGTGCCCACTCGAAACAACCTTTGGGTCTTTCCATCTGAGCCCTGGTGGCTCTTGAACACGTGAGTGGTCTGATTTTTTATAATTAAAACTGCATGAATATACAGAATCACCCTATGTTGCCATCTTCCTTTTTTTTCTATTTATATACATTGGGAGTTACCATCTATATATATCCCTCGGAAATCACCACCTACTGAAGTGGCCAGTGGGAGGGCCCATCTAAATTCTACCCACAGGCGAATACTGCTAGAGCCGGGTGAGGCTCTCTATAGCGTGAGTGAGAGCTGATATATCTCCTAAATTATCTATGTATACAAACAATATTGCACTATGTCTGTCTTCTTTTTGAGGTACTGATCCTCCATCAACTGAAGACGCTTGTTATTCTGTATTGGGTAATTAATATTTATTACCCTCTTTTCTACACACTGGGAAGTGCCACACCTCTTTTTCTTTTATTGCTTTTATTTGTCTCTTAGGGACGACACACATGGGTGCAGTGGCGATCGTGTTATAATTATTGTGCGGGGTAGAGCCTATAATTGTTGCGCCCTACCAATTTCTTCTATTTTTTTATACATATGAGGTCTGTTTGGGTATATATGAGGTCTGAGTGGGTATATAAATGTGTCTGAGTGCGTATACATATGTAGCGCTGTTTAAAACTCTGTTACTGTATTGCTCAGGTTTGGCCACCAGAGGGAGACAAGCGCAATGTAAACTATACTGGACACAATGGGACTATATTTCCCAGCATGCTTTGGGGCAGAGACAGGAAGTGGGTGGGGAAGGAGGAAAGAACATCTGCAGCCTCTTACGAAGGAGAGCCAGTGTGAGCCGAGCGGTGAACAGAGTAAGACGCACGTGAGACTGTGAGCAATTGTTACCAGGCCGGAGAGCAGGCGCTGCCTTGCGGACGCTGGGGATCGATACAGTGACTTGCCAGAGACCTAGTAATCCACCGCTGAGAGGTTTTGCACAGACACAGAGTTCCAGATTGGACCCTGAGTAAGGAGACAGCGATGATCCACTGGGAGTGCAGGCGGTAGGCCGTAGATCTTGTTGTAGAAGACGGACAAGCAAGAGAAGCGGATCCGGTGGCACAGGGTCCCAGTAAAATCCAGCGGAGAGACGTCCTTGATCGGGCAGCGGAACAGATTGTCTGGCGGATGGGTGAGAGGCCTTCCAGGCCACAGTGAAAGTTTAACGAAGTATGCTGCAGTATTGCTTAAATCTACAGGGCCCCAACGTGACTAGTCGAAGATTTATTAAATCCATTCACTGGCCAGTCGAATATAGTACCCGGGTACCTGAGCTCACACACACACACACACTTTTTGGGACATAACCTGCACGGGACTTACACTCCAGAGACGAAGGGGTTAAACTTTTCTTTTACCGCTGCTGTTTCTCGCATTACGAAATCCTGTTTTCTATATACCGTGCTTACATTATATATGCCGCTTTATTGAGACCAGTAAGGTATATAATTTATAAAATCCACAACAGTGCTGGTATATATTTATTCCCTAGTGCGGAGAGACTAACCCGAGGTTAAATTCAGCGGCTCCTCCGGGAGTGAGTGCTACATATATATGAGGTCTGAGTGGGTATACATACAGTCAGGTCCAGAAATAGTGAGACATCGACACAATTCTAACATCTTTGGCTCTATACACCACCACAATGGAGTTGGAATGAAACAAACACAATCAGGGTTATCCAAAGAGATTCGAATTGCTTGAGAAAGGTAACCGAACGCTGAAAATCAGCGTTCGGTTACCTTTCCTGGCCATTCGGCTATCCAGAGAGCAGGCAATTCGCCAAATTCTGTCGAATTGCCTGCACATACGGTGACTGTTCGGTCCCTGTTCGAGGGCAGTGAAATCCCCATGAAAAAGCACTGCTTCGGCTATTCAGAGAACACAAACCAGCAGTGAAAGGTTCCCCTAATGCCCTGCCATTCGGTGGTTTAATTCGACAGGTTTATTCAGGAGAATCCCATAGACTTCAATGTTAAAAATATTCCCGTTTTAATTCAATATCTAATAAACCGTTCATTATAAAATTCTGCAGCAAAAAGTCTCTTTATTTATAGATTTTTTAGGATACTTTAAGCATTTTTCTGAATTTTTTAAAAAAAAATTAAAAGTCCGATTTTTTTTTTTTTTTTTTTCAGTTTACTTATTTTTTTTGTAACAGCCCTCTTTATTATCATTCCCTGGACCTCCTGTGAAAATTTCAGACATTTTCGCTCAGTACTTTCTTTGCAAACAGCGTTTCATTTTCCCAGATTCATACAAATGGTTTTTCTAATTTATTCACTGCCTCCTCTACGTCACAGCTGCTTCGGCTCTGTGTGATTCGGCTCCTGTTTGGCTTTTTCGAAGGTTAATCCAGATGTTTTTGCTTGTTTTCAGCGTGCATTCGGTTAGTGTTCGTCAGGTTTGCGGCAGCTTTTCCCTGCAATTCGGGGACCCTGTGCTGTTTGCTGAATACACCGCAGGGTCACCGAAATGCAATCGGCAAAAGGAACCGAATTGAAGAGAACGAAAAGTCACCGAACGTGCGGTGACTTTTCGAATCTCTTTGGATAACCCTGAATGTGCTTTTTTAACTGCAGACTGTCAGCTTTAATTTGAGGGTATGTACATCCAACTCAGGTGAACGGTGTAGGACTTACAGCTGTTTGCAGATGTGCCTCCCACTTGTTAACGGACCAAAAGTAATGGGACAATTGGCTTCTCAGCTGTTCCATGGCCAGGTGTGTGATATTCCCTCATTACCGCAATTACAATGTGCAGATAAAAGGCCCAGAGTTCATTTCAAGTGTGCTATTTGCATTTGGAATCTGTTGCGGTCAACTCTCAAGATGAGATCCAAAGAGCTGTCACTATCAGTGAAGCAAGCCATCATTGGGCTGAAGAAACAAAACAAACCCATCAGAGAGATAGCAAGAACATTAGGCGTGGCCAAAACAACTGTTTGGAACATTCTCAAAAAGAAGGAACGCACCGGTGAGCTCAGCAACACCAAAAGACTTGGGAGACCACGGAAAACAACTGTGGTTGATGACCGAAGAATTCTTTCCCTGGTGAAGAAAACACCCTTCACAACAGTTGGCCAGATCAAGAACACTCTCCAGGAGGTAGGTGTATGTGTGTCAAAGTCAACAATCAAGAGAAGACTTCACCAGTGAATACAGAGGATTCACAACAAGATGTAAACCATTGGTGAACCTAAAAAACAGGAAGGCCAGATTAGTGTTTGCCAAACAACACCTAACAAAGCCTTCACAGTTCTGGAACAAGATCCTATGGACAGATGAGACCAAGATTAACTTGTACCAGAGTGATGGGAAGAGAAGAGTATGGAGAAGGAAAGGAACTGCTCATGATCCTAAGCATACCACCTCATCAGTGAAGCATGGTGGTGGTAGTGTCATGGTGTGGGCATGTATGGCTGCCAATGGAACTGGTTCTCTTGTATTTATTGATGATGTGACTGCTGACAAAAGCAGCAGGATGAATTCTGAAGTGTTTCGGGCAATATTATCTGCTCACATTCAGCCAAATGCTGCAGATCTCATTGGGCGGCGCTTCACAGTGCAGATGGACAATGACCCAAAGCATACTGCAAAAGCAACCAAAGAGTTTTTGAAGGGACAGAAGTGGAATGTTATGCAATGGCCAAGTCAATCACCTGGCCTGAATCCCATTGAGCATGCATTTCACTTGCTGAAGACAAAACTGAAGGGAAAATGCCCCAAGAACAAGCAGGAACTGAAGACAGTTGCATTAGAGGCCTGGCAGAGCATCACCAGGGATGAAACCCAGCGTCTGGTGATGTCTATGCGTTCCAGACTTCAGGCTGTGATTGACTGCAAAGGATTTGCAACCAAGTATTAAGAAGGGAAAGTTTGATTTATGATTATTATTCTGTCCCATTACCTTTGGTCCCTTAACAAGTGGGAGGCACATCTGCAAACTGCTGTAAGTCCTACACCGTTCACCTGAGTTGGATGTACATACCCTCAAATTAAAGCTGACAGTCTGCAGTTAAAGCACATTGTGTTTGTTTCATTCTAACTCCATTGTGGTGGTGTATAGAGCCAAAGATGTTAGAATTGTGTCGATGTCCCAATATTTCTGGACCTGACTGTATGTGTCTGAGGTCTGAGTGGGTATACATATATATCTGAGATGAGGTGTAGTGTGTGTGTGTTCAGGCTGTGCAGTGGGTAAATGGTGTGTCTGGCCATAAATTTCAATATTAACATCAACTGGACAGACTTTCAGCAAAATCCTAAATTATTTATTGGAAAGCGTCACATGACTTTAAATAAAAGTATCGGTATTCGGTATCGGAGAATACCTGAAAAAAAGTATCGGTACTTGTAGTTGGTCTTTAAAAAATCGTATCAGTGCATCCCTAATGATCACACTTGCAAACAACATGTCACAACTGTAGAGTACCCCACAGTAATGATCACATCCTCATGGTGTCCCTTGGCTTGGAAAAGTGCTCACGGTGCAACAGTGCCACTGTTGGCCATCGAGAGGTATTATATTTCTATAAAACGTCAAACAAAAGCAAATGAGCAAATCCAGAGAGGGCATGCCTTTACTAGCTCTCGCTATAAAATACCACAATCCTATTTCCTTTTCAAATTAATATTTATTGAAAGGTTTTAAAACTTTTTTCTGTTTCTGTTCACAAAAAGAAATATTCACAACAAAAGCAGTCAACTAATTAGGGATACAGAAAGAAAAAAAAAAAGGGAAATTGAGGGAGGGAGGGGGAAGAATTCCATCCATCTCATAAAATGTTTACAATATAATATTCAAGCAGTACAACAATAAGTACTAATAAGTATACAGTGACATTAAACATAGTTATTTACAGAGTTACACACATACACCGAAAAGGTCAAATCAAACCCGTAAAGCGCGGCCATTAACATTACCTACAGTATTATCTTCCCATATGTTCCAACAATATTTCAACTTCATGGTAAACGGAGATGGTTGTCTTAATGCCAACTCATAATCCTTATTTTCAAGTATCATTTGGAGGACTTCATCACATGTAGGCGTTGTGGCAGTTTTCCAATGTCTTGGAATGATCGCTGCTGCTGCTGCAATCAGTATATGTCCTATTATTATTTTGTCCACTTTAAGAGTGTTATCTGGAAATTGTTTGAAAAGTAAAAGTTGGGGTGAAAAAGGACCAATATGAGATGTTACACTAAGGACGAGTTTATATACCGCTTTCCAGTATCCACAAAGTTTTGACCAATGCCACCAAATGTGTGCCATGGTGCCTTCACCTCCACATTCTCTCCAACACTTGTTTGAAATGGAGGAGTCTATTAAATGGAGTTTAGCGGGGGTGAAGTACCACCTGTAAATTATTTTATGGTGCCTTTCTATATGATTCGAACATTGTGTGATGCCCTTTAGAGCCCTTGTAATGGAAAACCATTCTTCCAGGCTGAACTGCAAGTTTAACTCCTTCTCCCACGCCAACATGAAATTAACTTTGCTGATTGTATTATTTTTTAAGGAGCGAAAAGGAAATCATATTACGCTGCTGTGGATTATGTAAGCAAATGTTTTCTAGGCCCGACAATTGCAAAATTGTCATTTTGCGGTCTAACTCCGGGACGCAAAACCATTGCTTCAAAATAGCTACGAAGTGTTGGTCTTCTAGATCCTCACACAAATGATATTTCTCCTTCATTATGTTAAATGACATCATTGAGTTCCCTGAGAAAAATGCATCTACTTTGAATAATTGGTTGGAATGCCATATATTTGGGTCTATTTGTTTATCGTATTTCTTTAGAATTGATAGGGGCATCGCTCGGGAGAATGTCTTATCTGGGTGTATCACTGCGAGTAAAGTGTCCCATGCTTTTAGGGAAAGTTTAGTTGAACGGGACATGGTTTTAATGTAATGTCTTTTCTTTTTTGGGAGCCAATTTAAATCTAAAAGGGTGTGCGGATGTAATTTAGAATTTTCTATATCTAGCCATTTGGAAGCATGTATGGGGGAGTTAATTTGTACCGCCATGGCCACGTTGGTTGCATAATAGTAGCGCGAAGTCTGGGAGACCAAGACCACCACAACGTTTTGTATTTTGTAGTGTTGTCAATTTAATCCTGCAAGATTTATGCCTCCAGATGAAGCCCAGTAATTCAGAATGTACTTTTATAAAGAACAACATGGGTATCATAAGAGGAATAGTCCTCAAATAATATAGGAATCTTGGTAATATATTCATCGTAATCGTTGCTAGTCTGCCTAAAAAAGAAAGCTCAAATTCTCCCCATTTTTGTAAATCTAATTTCATCTGCATCCATGCTCTAGCCAGATTATTACAGTGCATTTTTGACAGGTTCTTAGGTCTCCCTCCAGTCAAAGAGAAATCTCTGCCTCAGCGCAGTCAGCACAGAACGTGGAATGTAGAATGGCATGGCCTGGGTTTTTAAACTATTAACTTTATAATAGGACACTTGTCCAAATAATTTTAATATATCAAATAATGCTGGGATTGACGATTTAGGATAAGATAATGACAAGATAATATCATCAGCGTAAAGCCCTATCTTATGTGTAGTGTTACCAATTTTAATACCCTAAATTTTGGGAGATGATCTAATGGCCACAGCCAGGGGTTCAATAGCTACAGTTGTGTTCAAAATTATTCAACCCCCACTGAAATTGAGTGTTTTGGCCAGTTTGACATTGATTTTGATCATTCAGTCATCTTGCTTACAATTAAATCAAAGAGGCACGTGTAGGTCAGACAAATAGAACATAACATTTATAATGAAATAACCACAAATGTATTTTCTGCGCTCACATCATTATCAGTTTTATTCAACCCCCAAGTGACATTCAATCTTAGTACTTATAACTGTAAAAGGCTGTTGTACTAACAGCTTTTAAACGTGAAGCATAGCTTGACCCAAGTGTCTTGCAGCGATTTACGGGTATCTTCGCCCATTCGTCATGGGCAAAAGCCTCCAGTTCAGTCACATTCTTAGGCTTGCGCACTGCAACTGCTTTCTTTAAGTCCCACCAGAGGTTCCCAATCGGATTTAAGTCAGGTGACTGCGATGGCCACTCCAAAATGTTCCAGCCTTTAATCTGCAACCATGCTCTAGTGGACTTGGAGGTATGCTTGGGATCATTGTCCTGTTGAAAGGTCCAACGTCTCCCAAGCCTCAGGTTTGTGACGGACTGCATCACATTGTCATCCAATATCTCCTGGTACTGAAGAGAATTCATGGTACCTTGCACACGCTGAAGCTTCCCTGTACCTGCAGAAGCAAAACAGCCCCAAAGCATGATTGACCCCCCGCCATGCTTCACAGTAGGCAAGGTGTTCTTTTCTTCATAGGCCTTGTTCTTCCTCCTCCAAACATAGCGTTGATCCATGGGCCCAAACAGTTCTAATTTTGTTTCATCAGTCCACAGAACACTATCCCAAAACTTCTGTGGTTTGTCCACATGACTTTTGGCATACTGCAGTCGACTCTTCTTATTCTTTGGAGACAGCAAGGGGGTGCGCCTGGGAGTTCTGGCATGGAGGCCTTCATTACGCAGTGTGCGCCGTATTGTCTGAGCTGAAACTTCAGTACCCACATCTGACAAATCTTTTCTCAGTTCCTCAGCAGTCACACGGGGACTTTTCTCCACTCTACGCTTCAGGTAGCGCACAGCAGTCGAAGTCAGCATCTTCTTTCTGCCACGACCAGGTAGCGTTTCAACAGTGCTCTTTGCCTTGAATTTGCGAATGATGCTTCCTATGGTCTCTCTTGGTATGTTTAACATCTTTGCAATCTTCTTATAGCCATTGCCCTTCCTGTGAAGAGTAATCACCTCTTCTCTTGTCTTCCTGGACCATTCTCTTGACTTCACCATGTTTGTAACCACACCAGTAAATGTCTAGAAGGAGCTGAGTATCACAGTCATTTTAAAGCTGCCTAATTGGTGCTTATTATGCTTTATTGCTGCTCCGTGACATCCACAGGTGTTTTCAATACCTGATTGAAAACACTTGAATGAACCTCTGTTCTTCAGAGTGGTAGTCTTTAAGGGGTTGAATAATTGTGTCAATGAAGAATTCACAAAAGAAACATTTACTACTGTATTACAAAACCAATTGATGTCATTTTAGTTGCATATGGTTCTTTGGAATCCTACAAGGACTTTTTATTCTGAATACAATTACAAAGGTACACTAAATTCCCTAAAACCCTTTACAGCATTGGGGGTTGAATAATTTTGAACACAACTGTAAAATAAATAACAAAGGTGATAGAGGGCATCCCTGTCTGGTGCCATTCGTCAGGGTGAAGGGTTCGGACTCAAATCCCGAAGCAAAGACAGTGGCCAAGGGGCTACAATACATTGCGAACACAGCGGTGATGAACTGATCAGGTAGGTTCATTCTGACCAGTACTTCTCTCAGATAGCCCCAATGAATTCTATTGAATGCCTTTTCTGCATCCAAAGACAGCAGCGTCGAAGGCACCTTAGCAGAATGTATATGTTGAATTATATCAATAAATCTGCGGGTACTAACTGAGGCCTGTCTCCCCAACACAAATCCCACCTGATCATTGTCAATTAGGGTTGGTATTATTCTAGATAATCGGTTTGCTAAAATTTTTGCATACAGCTTGGGGTCATTGTTGATCAAGGATATTGGCCTAAAATTTGGACATGAAGTGGGCGGTTTTCCATCTTTTGGAAGTGTAACGATTTTTACACTCAGGTTCTCATTCGGTAGAATTCCCTCTTGCAAGTAAGTATTAAAAAGTCATGTAATATGTGGCAGCAAGAGGCCTGAAAACTTCTTATAATATTGTTGTGTATCCGTCTGGTCCTGGGGCTTTCCCAGAAGGTGTTTGTTGGATTACTTGTAATACTTCATCTGCTGAGATGGGAGCTTCCAAAGAATCACTTTCTGTATGTGGCACTATGGGTAATTTGGTTGTGTCTAGGAAGGAACAGATCTGTGTGTCAGTGGGATAATGTTCATTAATATTATTTTTTAAATTGTATAGTTCAGAATAATATGTTGCGAACAAGTTACTTATCTTGGTCAGGTTAGTTATTTTATGGTTTTGTTTATCTATCAGATATTCTATTTTTGATCTATGCTTTAAATGTCTCAGTTTAGAGGCCAGAAGTGAAGAGGCTTTATTCTCTTTAGCATAAAAACACTGTTTAAGTCTTTTCAATGCAAGGGCTGTGTGCTGCAGTCAGATATCATCTATTTTCCTCCTGGTACTTGTTATAGAAACTGCCAGGGAAGGAGAAGGGTTGGTTTTGTTAATTTTGTTAAGGTCATAAAGCTCTTTCTTCAATGACATCAAGTTGTGTGATCTTTGTTTTTTTAAATATGACGCTGTTTGAATGTAGAAACCTCGCAGGACCGCTTTATGTGTGTTCCACACCGTAATGCAACTTACCTCAACCGTGTCATTTACTGCAAAGAATTCCTGAATTTTTTTACTGGCTAGTGATAGATTCTCTTCACCTTCAAGTAAGTAGTCATTCAATTTCCAGGACCTGTGCTGAGACACTGAAACAGAGTCAGAAAGATGCAGTGATATCGGTGCATGGTCTGATCAGGAGATATCATGAATGAGGCATTTTTCTACCGAGGGAATAGTGGACTCGCTCACCAGAAACCTATAAATCCTCGAATACATATTGTGTGAGGCAGAATAGTAAGAATAGTCTCTTTCATTCTCATGCATCATTCGCCAGACATCGTACAAACCCTGAGAATGAGTAAATTGAGAACAAGTCTCAGCAAGTTTTTTAGGGCCGGATGGCCGGCGAATGTTTGTTTTCTCCCTAGCGGTATCTAAATCATAGTTTAAAGTGAAATTAGTATCGCCACAGAGTATACTTCTAGTGTTGGGGAACTTGGTCAGGAGACGTGTCATCCTTTTCTAGAATCTCAATTGATGGGAGTTTGGGAAGTATGCATTAATAATCGGATAAGGTATATTGTTAACTTTACCCGTCCACAATACATATCGCCCTTCAGGGTCCTCAATCACCTTATCGGTTGATACAGCTACATGTTTACTAAAAAAAAGGGAAACGCCTCTTACCTTTCTATTATAAGATGAATGAAATTGAATAGGATATTGTTTAGCTACGGTTTTAGGAACCTGGTCACATTTGTAGTGTGTTTCTTGCACACATAGGACATCTGCTTTAAGGGATTGAGCCTCTTTATAAAGCATTTTTCTTCTGTGCCAGATATTCAGCCCTCTGGCCACTGGTGTATTTTGGCCTAGGCCGACTAGGCCCAGGCCTAGGGCGGCACTTTCCAGGGGGCGGCGGCCCGCACTGGGTGGCCCCACCCCTAAAAAAAAAAATATATATTTTTTTTTTTTTTTTACTTTTGCAAAGTATTTTACCAGGAAGGATACATTGAGATTTCACTAATTTACACTTTCAATTTCACTTTCCAGGGGGCAGCAAAAAACCTCACCACTAAATGGGTTACTCACAGAGCACCGAAATGACGCCAACTTTTTGGTGTTCTGTAGTTCCCTGCACTTAGGAGAATAAAATTTCCCTACCCTGAAGTGAATTCACCATTCACCGCAGGGTCCCCAAAGTGCAGGGAGTCGGCCGCTGAATGCTGCCACCGCAAACCCGTGGCCTGCTGTTTTCAAAAAGAACTACTGAACGAAAATGTCTGGAATTTACATATAAGATCCTATGATTGATAATAAAAAGTTCTGTTACAGAAAAAGGAAAAACTGCTATTAAAAAAAGGGGGAGTTTTGCCCAAAAAAATCTGAAAAATGACTAAAAGGTACTAAAAAAAATCAATAAGTAAAGACTTTTTACTGCAGATTAAAATAATAAATGATTTATTAGATATTGCATAAAAACGGGAATATTTTTAACATTGAAACCTATGGGGTTCGCCTGAATAAACCTGCAGATTGAAACCACCGAACATCAGGGCATTTCACTGCCATTTCTCTGAGTCTCAGTACCACATGACTGGCTGAACCACGTGAAACGCACGCTCGCAGCTGCCCGCCCTTTCGTTAACACAGACTCTATTCTGGACTGAACACCCACCGGGAAGGGAATCAAAGCTACAGTGCACCCTCTGACAGTGGCACCCCACTGCTGACAAGATGGCTCCACAGCATAATTGCTGTGTGCTCATATACACTCGGTTTGCTGGGAGTTTTATTGCAGTGGACTCTGATGCACTCATACACACCGCACATTGCATTGCTGGGAGTTTTATTGCTGTGGATTCTGATACGCTGACACACACCAAACATTGCATTGCTGGGAGTTTTATTGCTGTGGATTCTGTGATACACACTGCATATTACTGTGAGTTTTATTGCCCTGGAGCTCTGGGATACGCTCATACACACTGCACATTTCTGTGGGTTTTATTGCTGTGCAGCTCTGTGATACGCTCATATGCAGTGCACGTTTCTGTGGATTTTATTGTTCAACCAATTAGAGCGGCTGTGATCCCGTTTACTTGACATGCGTGGCTGTTCTTTGTAAAAATGCTTGAATTTAAACATTTCATAATTTTATTTATCTCAATAGATACATTTGAAATGGTATAGAAAATATACAAGTAGGCACTTGGTATCCACTTTAATATAAAGAGAGGAAAAGGCGGAGCTCTAAGAGGAAAAGGTAGAGCTTAAAGAGGAAGGGTGGGGATTAACCAGGAAGAGGTGTGCCCTTGACAGGAAAGGGTGCGTCAAATTTAAATTAGGGGGTGCACGAGTTTAGTCAGGCCTAGGGCAGCACAAAACCTAAATACACTACTGCCTCTGGCATTAAATGATACCACTCTCAGAACCATAATGAAGCTATGTATTGGGCTAAAATTTTGAACACAAATGGGTCTGAGTGAATGTTGTGGTGGAATAATTTTATCGGGCTGTTAGCGTGTCAACAATAAGAGGATTTAACAAATTTTGGTACTTAAAAAAAACCTGGCAACAATGTCTATATTGGTATACTACTTGTTGCACGATGCATGCTGATGGATGGTAGGGAGGAAAAAACAAGGAAAGGAAAATAAAAAATAAAGAGCAAAAATAAAGTATTTATAAAAAAATATGGGCTAGGAGTAAAAAATTCCCCCTCCTGCAAAAAAATTTAAGGCCCATAGTTAGACTCTCCTACACCTAACGGGAACAGCAGGATTTCATGAACTCATTAACCTTATCTTATAGGCTAATAACTCTTAGTACATTTTATATATATATATATATATATATATATACACATATACATATACATATATATATATACACACACACATTACATACATATGTCCCGAGGAAAGTCTGAGTCCTTATTTTTTTTTCCCCTTTTCACAATCCTATTTCATCAGTGCTCAGTTCTGTCTGTGTGTTCCTATTGAAATATTTCTAGTCTCCGGTGAGGGGCAGTTTTGATCCATATTTGTTCCTCCTATTATCAAGTTTTGCTAGTGTCATGGCCTATGCCCTATGCCACAGCATATACCAGGAAAGTACCACGGCAGGACTGATCCAGACATGCCCTGACCCCCGGCGACCTCATATAAAGTTATATAGGCTGAAAACAAAACGTGCGTCCATCGGGTTCAGCCTTTTACACATCACCTACTGCTGTTGATCCAAAAGAAGGCAAAAAACCCAGTCTGAAGCGTTCACCAATCTGCAACACACTGGAAAAAAATTCCTTCTTGACCCCAGAATGGAGTCAGATTTCTCCTTGAATCAAGAAGCTTTTACCCACATATTAAATATTATAACCCTTAATATTCTATAAATATTCCTGGGTTGCTCATTCTGGACCAGGTGTTGGGTAAAAACCATATACCCCGTTCCAGTTTACCAGCTCCAGTATTCCCTGCCTCTAAACACACTCAGGTGACCTATTAGCACTGGCTTTTTCAACAAAAAGACTACATTCCCATCAGCCAGTGCTTCAATATTGTTGTCCTCTAGCTCACAGAGACTAGACCTTTGTTTTGCTGCTCTGTTACCTGCTATTAACCCTGGGCAGTATTACAATGTTGGTGCTAACTTAACCAGAGCTGTTGTAAACTGAAAACCTCCATAGGCTATAATGGCTCTGGGAAGTTTACAACAGCTCTGGTTAAGTTAGCACCAACTATGTAATATGGCCCCCTGTCTTTTGACACAGGCCTTTTCGTGGCATAGGGACTTGAGTGCTTCTGTGAAGTAAACAAGCCATGCTGGCGGTACTAGAAGGTCCATCCAAGTCAGAAAGGTCCGAACTGAATAGCCAGACTAACAAATGCCCAATACCCAAATCATTCAGTGTGACCCCTGCAAGCTGGCCCTAAAATGGGCCAAAAAACAGGGAGCTGAAGCTCATTAGCCATGTTTGGCCATACATCTAGGACAGTGGTTCCCAACCGCGGTCCTCAAGTACCCCCAACAGGCCAGGTTTTGCAGATCACTTTGGGGAAATGCAGACTGAATCCTGCAATCACTGAGCAGCAAATCATATCACCAGTGCTGTGCTTCAGATATCTGGCAAACCCGACCTGTTGAGGGTACTTGAGGACCATGGTTGGGAACCACTGATCTAGGAGAAGGACACTCCGATATAACACATACGACCGAGGGACCTCACTGTCTCTGTCCCAGCTTGCTGGGCCATGGCAGATGAACCTCAAGTGTAAATTGTGTGCACACTGCCCTTTACCTAAAAACTCCACTGTGCAGGCTTAATGGGCATGCCCATGTCTACAATAAGATCATCATCGAACCCTGAAGTGATGGAAAAGGGGCGAACCAGCAGGTGGAAGATGACACTGGAAGCCGCAGTTCCAATCCTGCATGTAGGCAGTCCAGGTGTACAGGTTGTCTGAGGTCGACACCGGAGACAACGACTTCAATCGGCAGCACCCTGGACGACCAAACAGCTTTATCTAGGGACAGCACTATTTGCTGCAATCGGAGTGGGGCTTAGAAAAGATGGCCTATATAAAGTTCTTTTCCATTTCACCCCAGTTAGTTAGTAGCAGTCAACGGGCATCCTCAAAGGCGGTCGGACAAGGAAAAAGAGTAAAAAGTACAGACTTGCCTCAGGTGTGCTAGAAGGGCTTGCATGCTTTTTATTGTAGGTGAGTAAAAGGGTGTGAATTAAACTTCAAGCAGAGTTAACCCTGTGTGACAGATGCCTTCTGTTAGTTTTATGCGGAGCATCAATTCATCATCACAAACACCATTTTTCAGAAACAAAATAGCCTAAAGACAACTTGGATGCACCCTAGATCTAAGCACTGGCACCTTATAGAATAAAATTTGGCACTTTGGAAAGACATTTGAGATGTGATACTCAAGTGATGCCTAGTGCAGAGTGTCATATAGACCATCATCTTGTGCGATGCAAGCTAGTGTAGCGCTCACTCCCGGAGGAGCCGCTGAATTTAACCTCGGGTCAGTCTCCCCGCACTAGGGAATAAATATACGCCAGCACTGTTGTGGATTTTATAAGTTATATAGTTTACTGGTCTCAAATAAACTGGCATATATAAAGCAGCACGGTATACATATATATTTACAGGAATTCGTAATGCGAGAAACGCGCAGCGGAAAAGAAAAAGGAATTTTAACCCCTTCATTGCTGGAGTGTGAGTCCCGTACAGGTTGTGTCCCAAGAAGGTGTGCGTGTATGCGTGTGTTGGTACCCGGGCAGGGCAGCCATCAGAAATGATGGGGCCCCTTAATAAACCTCACGATGGGGCCCCCCAGGGCCCCCCCTGGCACTCCCTCAACCTCTAACAGCTTTTCTCCCCCTTCAAAAAAAAAAAAAAGGACATAACATAGCACCACAGCAATAAAACTCCCAGTAATGTGCAGGGTGTATTAGCGTATCACAGTATCCACAGCAATAAAACTCACAGTAATGAGCGGTGTGTCTGAACGTATCACAGAATCAACAGCAATAAATCTCACAGAAACGGGCTGTGTATGATGGCCTTTGGGTCTGGGCCTGGTCCCTGAGGTCTGGTCCCTGAGGTCTGGTCCCTGAGGTCTGGTCCCTGGGTCTGGTCCCTGGTCTCTGGGTCTGGTCCCTGGGCCTTGGCCCTTGGGGTCTGGGTCCTAGGGTCTGGGCCTTGGTCTGGGCCCTGGGTTCTGGGCCTTGGGGTCTGGGCCCTGGGGTCTGGGTTTTGGAGTCTGGGCCCTGAGTCTGGGCCCTGGGTTTGGGCCTAGGGGTCTGGGGCTGGGTTTGGCCTAGGGGTCTGGGCCCTGGGTTTGGCCTAGGGGTCTGGGCCCTGGGTTTGGCCTAGGGGTCTGGGCCTTAGGGTCTGGGCCCTAGGGGGTGGGCCTAGGGGTCTGGGCTTTGGGGTCTGGGCCTTGGGGTCTGGGTCCTGGGCCTTGGGGTCTGGGCCCTGGGTCTGGGCCTAGGGGTCTGGGCCCTCTGCCTTTGCCCTGGGTCTGGGCCCTGGGTCTGGGCCTTGGGTTTGGGCCTAGGGGTCTGGGCCCTGGGTCTGGGCCCTGGACCTTTGCCCTGGGTCTGGGCCTTGGAGTCTGGGCCTTGGTCTGGGCCCTGGAGTCTGGGCCTTGGTCTGGGCCCTAGGTTTGGGCCTTGGGGTCTGGGCCTAGGGATCTGGGCCCTAGGGATCTGGGCCTAGGGGTCTGGGCCTAGGGGTCTGGGCCCTGGGTTCGGGCCCTGGGTCTGGGCCTAGGGGTCTGGGCCTAGGGGTCTGGGCCTTGGGGTCTGGGCCTTGGGGTCTGGGCCCAGGGTTTGGGCTTAGGGGTCTGGGCCCTGAGTCTGGGCCTTTGGGTTTGGGCCTGGGGGTCTGGGCCCTGGGTTTGGCCTAGGGGTCTGGGCCTTAGGGTCTGGGCCCTAGGGGGTCTGGGCCCTGGGGTCTGGGCCCTGGGTTTGGCCTAGGGGTCTGGGCCTTAGGGTCTGGGCCTAGGGGGTCTGGGCCCTGGGGTTTGGGCCTTTGCCCTGGGCCCTGGGCCTTTGCCCTGGGTCTTGGGGTCTGGGCCCTGGGTCTGGGCCTTGGGGTCTGGGCCCAGGGTTCGGGCCTAGGGGTCTGGGCCTTGTTCTGGGCCCTGGGTCTGGGCCCTGGGCCTAGAGTCTGGGCCTTGAGTCTGGGCCCTGGGTTTGGGCCTAGGGGGTCTGGGCCCTGGGTTTGGCCTAGGGGTCTGGGCCTAGGGGGTCTGGGCCCTGTGTTTGGCCTAGGGGTCTGGGCCTAGATGGTCTGGGCCTAGGGGGTCTGGGCCCTAGGGTTTGGGCCTAGGCCCTGGGTTTGGGCCTTAGGGTCTGGGCCCTGGGTTTTGGCCTAGGGGTCTGGGCCTAGGGGTCTGGGCCCTGGGCCTTTGCCCTGGGTCTTGGGGTCTGGGCCCTGGGTCTGGGCCTTGGGGTCTGGGCCTTGGGGTCTGGGCCCTGGGTTCGGGCCTATGGGTCTGGGCCCTGGGGTCTGGGCCTTGTTCTGGGCCCTGGGTTTGGGCCTAGGGGTCTGGGCCTTAGGGTCTGGGCCCTGGGTTTGGGCCTAGGGGTCTGGGCCCTGGGTTTGGCCTAGGGGTCTGGGCCCTAGGGTCTGGGCCCTAGGGGGTCTGGGTCCTGGGTTTGGGGGTCTGGGCCCTCTGCCTTTGCCCTGGGTCTGGGCCCTGGGTCTGGGCCTTGGTCTGGGCCCTGGGTCTGGGCCTTGGTCTGGGCCCTGGGGTCTGGGCCCTGGGGTCTGGGCCTTGGTCTGGGCCCTGGGTCTGGGCCCTAGGTTTGGGCCTAGGGGTCTGGGCCCTAGGGGTCTGGGCCCAGGGTTCGGGCCTAGGGGTCTGGGCCTTGTTCTGGGCCCTGGGTCTGGGCCCTGGGCCTAGGGGTCTGGGCCTTGAGTCTGGGCCCTGGGTTTGGGCCTAGGGGGTCTGGGCCTAGGGGGTCTGGGCCCTGGGTTTGGCCTAGGGGTCTGGGCCTAGGGGGTCTGGGCCCTGGGTTTGGCCTAGGGGTCTGGCCCTAGGGGGTCTGGGCCCTAGGGTTTGGGCCTAGGCCCTGGGTTTGGGCCTTAGGGTCTGGGCCCTGGGTTTTGGCCTAGGGGACTGGGCCTTTGCCCTGGGTCTTGGGGTCTAGGCCCTGGGTCTGGGCCTTGGGGTATGGGCCCTGGGTTCGGGCCTAGGGGTCTGGGGTCTGGGCCCTGGGTTTGGGCCCAGGGGTCTGGGCCCTGGGCCTAGGCCTTAGGGTCTGGGCCCTGGGTTTGGGCCTAGGGGTCTGGGCCAGGGGTTTGGGCCTAGGGGTCTGGGTTTGGCCTAGGGGTCTGGGCCCTAGGGGGTCTGGGCCCTGGGTTTGGGTCTAGGGGTCTGGGCCCTCTGCCTTTGCCCTGCGTCTGGGCCCAAGGTCTGGGCCCTGGGTCTGGGCCCTGGGCCTTTGCCCTGGGGTCTGGGCCTTGGTCTGGGCCCTGGGTCTGGGCCCTAGGTTTGGGCCTAGGGGTCTGGGCCCAGGGTTCGGGCCTAGGGGTCTGGGCCTTGTTCTGGGCCCTGGGTCTGGGCCCTGGGCCTAGGGGTCTGGGCCTTGAGTCTGGGCCCTGGGTTTGGGCCTAGGGGGTCTGGGCCTAGGGGGTCTGGGCCTAGGGGGTCTGGGCCCTGGGTTTGGCCTAGGGGTCTGGGCCTAGGGGGTCTGGGCCCTGGGTTTGGCCTAGGGGTCTGGGTCTTAGGGTGTCTGGCCCTAGGGGGTCTGGCCTAGGGGGTCTGGCCCTGGGTCTGGGCCCTGGGTCTGGGTTTGGGCCTTAGGGTCTGGGCCCTGGGTTTTGGCCTAGGGGTCTGGGCCTAGGGGTCTGGGCCCTGGGCCTTTGCCCTGGGTCTGGGCCTTGGGGTCTGGGCCCTGGGTTCGGGCCTAGGGGTCTGGGCCCTGGGGTCTGGGCATTGTTCTGGGCCCTGAGTTTGGGCCTAGGGGTCTGGGCCCAGGGGTCTGGGCCCTGGGCCTAGGGGTCTGGGCCTTGGGTTTGGCCTAGGGGTCTGGGCCTTAGGGTCTGGCCCTAGGGGGTCTGGGCCTAGGGTGTCTGGGCCCTGGGTCTGGGCCCTAGGGTTTGGGCCTAGGCCCTGGGTTTGGGCCTTAGGGTCTGGGCCCTGGGTTTTGGCCTAGGGGTCTGGGCCTAGGGGTCTGGGCCCTGGGCCTTTGCCCTGGGTCTGGGCCTTGGGGTCTGGGCCTAGGGGTCTGGGCCCTGGGTCCGGGCCTAGGGGTCTGGGCCCTGGGGTCTGGGCCTTGTTCTGGGCCCTGAGTTTGGGCCTAGGGGTCTGGGCCCAGGGGTCTGGGCCTAGGGGTCTGGGCCCAGGGTCTGGGCCAGGGTCTGGGCCTTAGGGTCTGGGCCTTAGGGTCTGGGCCCTGGGTTTGGGCCTAGGGGTCTGGGCCCTGGGTTTGGCCTAGGGGTCTGGGCCTTAGGGTCTGGGCCCTAGGGGGTCTGGGCCCTGGGTTTGGGTCTAGGGGTCTGGGCCCTCTGCCTTTGCCCTGGGTCTGGGCCTTGGGTCTGGACCTTTGCCCTGGGGTCTGGGCCTTGGTCTGGGCCCTGGGTCTGGGCCCTAGGTTTGGGCCTAGGGGTCTGGGCCCTAGGGTTTGGGGCCTAGGGGTCTGGGCCCTGGCTCACTACTCCGCTGTCTTCTTTTCTTCTGTCTTCTGCTCTTCAGCTCTTCTTTTCATCACCTTTTCTTTAATCTTCTTCTCTTCTTTCCGGCCCCTCCGTCTCAGGCGCGCAGCTTCACTGAGTGGAGGGGCGGAGCCAAAGCAATGTGCTTGGGAGGCCCCTCACACGTTGCTTGGCCCCGCCCAGCCAGGAAGTGAAGCTGCCAGGAGCCACTGTGTCTCCTCCGGCTCCTGCAGCAGCAGCAGCAGGGACACAGCTCCAGATTCGGACTCATTGAGTCCGATACTGGAGCTGTTAAAGGGCGACGCCGCCGCTGTCGGGGGCCCGGGACCCCCCCCCGGCAGCCCGGGCCCCCACCGGGCCCGAGCCCCTTACGGCAGCATTGGGCGTAATGCCCTGATGGCGGCCCTGTACCCGGGTACTAGATTCAACTGGCCAGTGAATGATTTCAATGTGTCTTCGACTAGTCACGTTGGGGCCCTGTAGATTTAGACAAACTGCAGCGTGCTTTATTATTGTACTGTGGCCTGGAAGGCCTCTCACCCATCCGCCAGATACTCTGCGCTCTGCTCGACCCAGGACGTCTCTCCGCTCGATTTGGCTGGGACTCTGTGCCACCGGATCCACTTGTCTTGCTTGTCCGTCTCTGCCACAAGATGCTCAGTTTACCGCCTGCACTCCCATTAGATCATCGCTGTCTCCTAACTCGAGGTCCAATCTGCAGCTCTGTATCTGTGTAAAACCTTTCAGTGGTGGATTACTAGGTCTCTGGAAAGTCACTGAAACCAATCTCCAGCGTCCGCAAAGCAGCACCTGCACTCCGGCCTGGTCACAATCGCTCCTTGTCTCACGTGCGTCTTGCTCTATTCACCCCTTGGCGCGCACTGGCTCTCCTCCGCACAAGGTTGCGGATGGGTCTCGGTTCTCCCCACCCACTTCCTGTCTCTGCCCCAAAGCATGCTGGAAAACGTAGTCCAAAAGTGTCCAGTATTGGTTTACATTGCGCTCATCTCCCCCTGGTGGCCAGAACGAGTAATTACAGAAGCAGAATTAAACCAGCGATACACTAGGTTTCCACTTCAAACCTAAATCGAAGAGGGGGGTTGCTCGAAGGAAGAGGTTTCAGGTTGGTAATCTCCAGGCAGCCAAGGTGAATGCCAAATTCCAGGTGAGTTTCCAGTAGAGGCTCAAGGACTCCAGCTGACCCCTCCACAGAAGCACTTGGGAACAAATGAAATCTTCAATTCTGGAGACCTCTGAAAAGGTTTTAGGATTCTCCGCAAAGAAGAACAAAGACTGGTTTGATGAGAACAATCAAGAAATCCAAGAACTGCTGATGAAAAGGATCTGCTCACCAAATTCACGTTGCACTGCCGTCGAGTCCTGTTAGGACATCTGCAGAATCAGTAAACACCAGCTAAACCCCCCCCCCCAATAAATCAGATACTCCTTTCTCATCCTGCGGCAAGAACTGAACTGTGGCCCACTCTTCCGCTTCTGGCTGCTGGGAGCAGAGTGAGACTGGGAATAAATAGTCTCACGTCACCCTTCACAAGCAATCTGCGACTGTAGATCAATCTGGACTCCTGGAGGAGATACTCGTGGCGGCACAGAAGCACTACCGCGAGTATCATCTAGGGTAGTGCTGCATTCCGGGGCAGGCTGCTGAATTAGTGCCTGCTTGGGAATAGTGCTGTAAAATGAAAGATACGGGGAAACCAGCAGGTGCAGATTTTCCCTGTTAACGTCTCCATTTTAGCGCACATCAAGGAATAGTCTTTTCTATGCTTCCTGTCGAACACAGCATTTATTATTGTGCAAATGTATAAATCTGCATTTTGCATAGTCACATGGAAATCTAGTGGACGACTGTACAATTACTGACACTGCAGGGAAAACAAATACGCAGATATCAAAGGACGGATGTGGAATCAGCTCCAGTGAACTCTGAGGATGGGTTTGCCTGGATGCACTTAGTGGAAAGTGCAGCCTTGGAATGGATCGTGCTGACGTTGCATGTGTGTGACCATGCCAAGTCAGATGGGGGCTGGGAGGCAGAGCTCAGAGTCTTGACTAAATCTTTGCAAGGCTGCAGAGACAAAAATGCAGTAAAATGCTGTAAAATAACAAGAAATAGTCTGTATTCTGCCAACCTAGTATTACCAGCAGATATCTGGTATCCACCCTAAAGTAGCAATGTATAAGCAGTGCTGACATAGTCAATCATATACTGTATATATAAATTTATCACAAAAAAAGCAACATACTAATCAGTGTAATGCAACTGACTCGATGTCACAGAATGAAAACTATTACAGCTGATGTTGATAGATGTGTGAAAAAAGTACAGAACATCAATTTGGCAAATTAACCATTTCTGGCATTTTTACAATTGATTTATTTAAAGAGAGGGCATACATATGGCACAATGTCTTCTGTCTTTCTGTGATGGTGAAAACAAATGGAACATTAGGTAATAGCAATAAATAAGCAATTTTGACATTTTAAAAGATGATGGGGTACTGTTTGAAAAATGCCAGCATAAGTGGAAAAATGCAGAGCTGTCTACGGAGAGCACTTGTGTTTTCTGGACATGTAGCCGTCGTGTGGCTTTATTTAAAGCAGCAATCTCATTCTGTTCTAAAAAAGACATTCGGCAAAATAAGAAAACTCCTAAATTAAAGGGATACTGTATTAAAAAATAGAATTACCTTGTTTTGCCCTTAAATAGGCTGCTAACAGCACCTATCCAATTATTTTTCCATTTTGTAACCCCTTAATACCGCTAAAGCGGTCAGGATGCGTAGAATGTCCCATTACAGTTACAAGAAAGTGGAGTACTTTGCATTTGTTATGTTGTGTGTCCCTCTATGTATCTCTGAACGGGTGCCGGACAAAATCCCTTCAGCCAGGTTCCCTAATGCCAACATCCTGACGGCCAACTTCCAGACAGGACAAGTGCCGGACATCCCAACTTCCCTACACGGCCAACTTCCAGACATGCATAATTCCAGCGGCTAACCCTAAAACTAACACCCTAACCCTAGATTTAGGGGGGTTAGGTTTAGGGTTAGGTTTAGGGGGGTTAGGTTTAGATTTAGGGGGGTTAGGGCTAGATTTAGGGGGGTTAGGACTAGATTTAGGGGGTTAGGGCTAGATTTAGGGGGTTAGGACTAGATTTAGGGGGTTAGGGTTTGGGCTAGGTTTAGGGGGTCAGGGATAGATTTAGGGGGTTAGGGCTAGATTTAGGGGGGTTAGGGCTAGGCTCTCTGAACTATTGTTTTCTCGTGTGAACCTTCCAGGTTTATTTAACTTGATTTGCTTGTATGCCCCCAGCCTGTGACCTCTTGCTTGTTAAAAAGATTTCATCTGGGAGTTTCAAATCTCTCATGTTTGACTAAACTCATGGACTTTGCAAGTTTAAAACCATTGATCCCCACAAGCTAACTGGAATGTCAAATTTTTCATTGCTGGCACAGTCTTTACAAAGCTTGTGTGTTCTTAAAGCTTTACTAGATTTACTCATATCTTATTTTTCCTATTTTGGAAAACATATCTATCTAGATTTATTTATTTATTTATAAAGGATTTTACCAGGAAGGATACATTGAGATTTCTCTCGTTTTCAAGTATGTCCTGGGTTCGAGAACATTGAGTGGTTACAGAAATACAAAATAGTAAAAATGCAAGATATTAACACATGCTTATACATCTCCATTTTTATCTCTCAAATCAACTGACTTCACCTAAATTCCTCTAAGAGATTTAGCTTTTCATATATTTTTGGGATAATTTGCAAATAGAGTCGAAGAAAGCAAGGAGGAAATCCAAAAGGATACAAATGATAAATTGGCTCTGTGTTGCTAGTTATGACAAGACATGAGTAAAGTTGTTGAGTAAGGCTGGGGTCAGACTGAGGCAGTGCGAACGCGCGTTCTGGCGCACTTAATCACAGCCGCACTAGCAGCAGATGCCGGGCAATGACGGCCAATATACGAAGTACGGTCGCACAAAAGTGCGGCTGCGCAACGCAAGTGGAAAATGAACGCATTTTTTCGAGAACGTTAAACCACTAGTACTGACGTACAGAGTGCGCTGCGTCCGCTAGCGGTGTGTGTGAGTGAATTGGAGACGTCAGACGCTGCTAATGTCCGGCCAACATAACGTCCAGACCCAAAAAGTGTTTTATTGATGATCCGTACAAAATCACGGATGAAACTGCGCATAGTATGACCGCTATTGCGTATTCCGTGAAAAAATACGTCCATTCTTCGAACGCGCATTTTCACGGACAACGTGAAAAATGCGTTAGTCTGACCCTAGCCTAAAGCTGTTAAATCCTGCCATATCACTTTGTCCAGTTCATTTTTATTCCATGCACAGCATAGGCGACTCTACAGGGGGGCAAGGGGGGGCAATTTCCCCCCCTAGGTTATTCCTTGCCCCCCCCATGTGCCCCCCCACCAAAAATCATCATCCAGCTTCCCACACGTGTTCGGACCAACGTATCTCCGTAGCTATGCATCGTATATGGATGATCTAGGTGTCATTTGAAAGGGCAGATTCTGGCCTTTCTAATGATACCCCACATGACCATATTCAGTGTGATGTAAAAGTCATAAAACATCAAATAAAAACGTACACTTAAACGTAAACATTTTCACAGGGTTGAAATGGCTCAGCAGTGAAATGGTTAATGTTCAGACTATACATTACATTGTGTATTACATTAGTTTATGCCTTGGTTTAGTTGTATATTAAGGGTTCATCCCTCACAGTATACATTTGTTTTTTCCTTGATTAATGGCATTTTAGGGGTTAATGGGTTGGCTACATGCCTCAGTGTATTCATTTCATGTTTTCCCTTGATTAATGGCATTTTAGGGGTTAAGGGGTAGCTAAATGCCACATTGTTTATTATTTTTATTGAATTTCTCTGGGTTTAAGGCATTTTAGGGGTTATTATGGAAGTT
Source organism: Leptobrachium leishanense (assembly GCA_009667805.1). NCBI lineage: Eukaryota > Metazoa > Chordata > Amphibia > Anura > Megophryidae > Leptobrachium > Leptobrachium leishanense. The sequence continues at coordinate 88,170,346 of CM019064.1, read as the reverse complement.
AGAATCTAAAGGGTCTAATGATCTGTAGATCCTCTGCTTTCTGTCACATTTCGTGGAATTTATTTTGCAGAAAATAAGGTGAATTCCCTATTTAGTGAATGGTCACTGTAATTTACTAAAAGTGGAGTCGCTGAAGCCGTTATCAGACATTCAGCGGAAACTGCCAAATTGCGTCAAATAAAATATTGAATTTAAGTATCAGGTTAGTACAACAAAAAGGCATCATTGCATCACATTACTCTGGGGTTTTGTAATCTTATTTATATATATATACTTATTTAGGGCACTATTACCTGGTGTGAGCTAACCCTTGCGTCGGCGTGATTTTGCGTTAGCGCCAGGTTAATTCAGTCTAGCGCCTGACCAACAGATCGTTTGCCTCCCGCTACAAATGGGAAAAATTACTTAGCGCGGCGCTATTAGCGATTTGTACCGCGAGCTTACTGTACTTTCCGCGTCCTATACTTAACACGGGGAGCACTAGAGATCTTTACAGATCACTTGGTGCCGGCGCTAAATTTTTTGAGGTGCACTAATTGCAACATTTTACCTACTGCTCAGCCCTGGTGCTAACTCCATAAAAAACGAAAAAAACGGTCCTCGTCCAAAATTAACAGGCAATTGAAAGGAATGCAACACAGGTGTTCTCTTGGCCCCATACACCATAGTAATGGATATGGTCAGCAATTACATAGTTACATAGTTACATAGTTATATAGGCTGAAAAAAGACATGCGTCCATCGGGTTCAGCCTCTCCCACATAACCTACTGCTGTTGATCCAAAAGAAGGCAAAAAACCCAGTCTGAATGCTTGCCAATATGCAACATACTGGGAAAAAATTCCTTCTTGACCCCAGAATGGCAGTCAGATTTCTCCTTGGATCAAGAAGCTTTTACCCACATATTATAACCCTTAATATTCTGTGTCTGCAGGAAGTCATCCAGTCGTTTTTTAAAAGTCTGTACAGACTCTGACCCAACCACCTCAACAGGCAGAGAATTCCACAGCTTTATTGTTCTCACCGTAAAATAACCCTTCCTATGCTTTAAGCTAAATTTTCTTTCTTCCAGTCTAAATGGATGACCCCTTGTCCTATGTATAGTCCTGTTAATGAATAGGCTATCAGACAATGGTTGATAATGGCCCCGTATATATTTATATAAGGTTATCAGATCCCCTCTAAGGCGCCCCCTCTAAGGCGCAATGTCGCTGCTGTTGCAGTCGGCTCTATTATAAATGTATCCTTTATCCACATATATCCTAATTCTAATATATTGCCTAAATTTTAAACATTTTATGCTGGGGGTTATTCATAGTATGTAAGCGGGTGATTATTAGGGTGACTGTGTGGACCATGTTTAAAGGAACACATGGATAAGTCTTGCCCTGAAACATGTATTGTTTATATGCTGTAGCAGGGAAATTTTTCTCGCTCACCTGGCCTTCCTTTTGGATCTATTAAATGCAGTGTAATGATTCTACATGCTGCTGGGAGGCATTTATCATGCAATGCCCATCATCCTTAATATATGTGTGCATCAAAACATGGATGATACGGCCACCGTGGAGGATTTTAATAATGCAGGGGTGAGAGGTTATTCACTGGATGTGTTCATATTCAAGCTTGTGAGGGTGGGGGATAGGTATGGAAAAGAAAAAAATGTTCTATCCTGTACACAACCGCATTAGCGCTGGGTCTCAACTTGGGTCTTAGAGTTTCCCTAGCGTGCGCCAAACGACCCTGTTCATGGACTACTGCAGTCAAGGTGATCTGTTAGTAGGTCGTCAGGCACTAACAGGGTTATTCAGAAAGCGGTGAAAAGCAGGAGAATGACTGGAGAATGGAAAATTCTAGGTCAAAATAGCCGATTCTTTGACCAAGAATTTTCCATTCTCCAGTCATTCTCCTGCTTTTCACCTCTCTCTGAATAACCCTGTAAGTTTTAGCGACTCGCACTAAATTTTTCCTTTAGTGATGGTGTTTTAGTTCACACCAGGTGATCGGGCCCTTATTTTTATTCAGTGCTATGATTTAGTGGTGAAAATTATTAGTGCCCCCCCAGTTTTGACTGCGGTATCTTCTGTGCCCCCCCTAAATATTGTTCCTAGAGTCGCCACTGATGCACAGGGAAATAAATAGAACAATAAGATTATCTTTTTTTTTCTCTTAATCCCATTTGGCTAGCAAACTATTTAGATTTAAGGGGATATTCTAATGCAAGGGTGTCAAACTCTTCACCAATCCCAGATGTAGCTAAACTGCAAATCCCACGATTCTCTGGCCATCTGTTGTATTCAAAGGTTTCAGGGAATAGTAGGTGTGAAGGTATGGCTGCCACTTTTTTTTGGACTATACTATCGTGTGTATATTTGTGACGGCACGGCCATCAGTCAGAATTGTTTGTTACGAGTTTTTGTACAGTTATATATATTGTGTGACGTTTTTATTCCTAACCCTGGTTTGGCCCGAATCAGGATCAGCTCAGCCTGTCGGCTGATGCCCGACAGACCCCGCTTGACTTTCCACCTAAGCGCTCCTGCAACCTTTCACCCTACAACAGCACTTTTGTGAGGATTTGCCCACTATAGGGAGAGCCTGACCTGGGGTGATTCCTGAGAGGGAGTTCCATCGGGAACCCCAGCAACTGACATCCCATCCTCACTCGGAGGGTGTAGCCGCTCCTATGGAACCATATTCCGGGTGCACCCAACCAGCCACTGGACACATTTATATCGATGCCGCTCGGTACCCCGCTCATTCGTGGCGCTTTTTGGACAAGTGATCAGATGGACCAGAGCTGGCCAGCAGCACACGGGAAGTACTGCCTCTCCACCAGGATCACCTCCAAATCTGCCAACATCAGTGGTGGTAGACCACGTTGGCCATGGTTTGCAACCGGCACACTGCTCCTTTTGTGTGCCCAAGTGCAGTGGCATCGCTGGGTGGGGGCGGGGGGGCGGTCCGCACCAGGTGACACCCGCGGCGGGGTGACACCGTCACCAGCTGTTTGAGATTGAGGGGACGTTTGTTTTTTGATCCGTCCGCGGGGCCGCACGTGCAGCGTAGGTTACCGCCCCTCCCCCTCATAGCGGCGGCCGCCGGCCGGTAAACAAGTATACCCTATACCTTACGCTGTCTGTAAAAAAAAAGAAGGAAAGTGATCATCATGGATGGATCGGATGTGGAGCAGAGGATCATGCTGCCGCCCGCGGCCATCTTTGATGTGTCACGTGCAGCGTGGCGACGGCGTGCTCGAGTGTCGCTGTGCAGATAGAGATTAATGCGGCGCAGCGGCAGCATGATCCTCCACACATCCATGGGTGTGGAGGATCATGCTGCCGCTGCGCCGCATTAATCTCTATCTGCACAGCGACACTCGAGCACGCCGTCGCCACGCTGCACGTGACGCTTCAAAGATGGCCGCGCAGATCCCACCCCCTCTGACGCGTGACACCGCCCACACACCAGAGGGAAATCAGAGCTGCGCCTGCACGCTGACACCTCTCATCGGCGGCAGCCCGCCCACCGCCCTAACAGCTCCCACGTGGCGCCTTTTCTTTAGAAGCGCGCGGGAGCTGAGGCGTGTACGGTGCCTCCTGCTCGGCTGCTCCCTCACCTGCTGCCTGAAGAATCTTGAGGACTCGAGGAGCTGGGGCATATCCATGAGGAGCTGGGGCATATACATGAGGAGCTGGGGCATATACTTGAGGAGCTGGGGCATATACTTGAGGAGCTGGGGCATATACTTGAGGAGCTGGGGCATATACATGAGCTGCTGGGGCATATCCATGAGGTGCTGGGGCATTATCCATGAGGAGCTGGGGCATTATCCATGAGGAGCTGGGGCATATACATGAGCTGCTGGGGCATATCCATGAGGAGCTGGGGCATATACATGAGCTGCTGGGGCATATCCATGAGTGAGCTGGGGCATTATCCATGAGGAGCTGGGGCATATACATGAGCTGCTGGGGCATATCCATGTGGAGCTGGGGCATATACATGAGCTGCTGGGGCATATCCATGAGGAGCTGGGGCATTATCCATGAGGAGCTGGGGCATATCCATGAGATGCTGTGGCATATCCATGAGATGCTGGGGCATATCCATGAGGAGCTGGGGCATTATCCATGAGGAGCTGGGGCATATCCATGAGGAGCTGGGGCATATACATGAGCTGCTGGGGCATTATCCATGAGGAGCTGAACCCTCCCAGATTGTGAGTTCCTACGGGAATAGGGCCCTCATCTCCTCCTGTACTGTTTGTCAAATGTTGTTCAATGTATTGTAACCCTGTCTATACTGTGCTTATTGTACAGCGCTGCGGAATATGCTGGAGCTTTATAAATAAAGAATAATAATAATAATAATATCCATGAGGTGCTGGGGCATATCCATGAGGAGCTGGAGCATATCCATGAGCTGCTGGGGCATATCCATGAGCTGCTGGGGCATATCCATGAGCTGCTGGGGCATATCCATGAGCTGCTGGGGCATATCCATGAGGTGCTGGGACATATCCATGAGGTGCTGGGCATAGCCATGAGGTGCTGGGACAAATCCATGAGGTGCTGGGACAAATCCATGAGGAGCTGGGGCATATCCATGAGCTGCTGGGGCATATCCATGAGGTGCTGGGGCATATCCATGAGGTGCTGGGCAAATCCATGAGGTGCTGGGGCATATCTATGAGGTGCTGGGGCATATCCATGAGGTGCTGGGGCATATCCATGAGGTGCTGGGGCATATCCATGAGGTGCTGGGGCAAAATCCATGAGAGGAGCTGGGGCATTATCAATGAGAGCAGCTGGGGCAGTATATCCATGAGAGGAGCTGGGGCAGTATATCCATGAGCTGGGGCATATCCATGTGCTGGGGCATATCCATGAGCTGGGGCATATCCATGAGCTGGGGCATATCCATGAGCTGGGGCATAATCCATGAGCTGGGGCAAAATCCATGAGCTGGGGCAAAATCCATGAGCTGGGGCAAAATCCATGAGAGGAGCTGGGGCAAAATCCATGAGAGGAGCTGGGGCAAAATCCATGAGAGGAGCTGGGGCAGTATATGCATGAGAGCAGCTGGGGCAGTATATGCATGAGAGGAGCTGGGGCAGTATATCCATGAGAGGAGCTGGGGCAGTATATCCATGAGAGGAGCTGGGGCAATATCCATGAGAGGAGCTGGTGCATTATCCCTGAGAGGAGCTGGTGCATTATCCATAAGAGGAGCTGGGGCATATCCATGAGAGGAGCTGGGGCATATCCATGAGAGGAGCTGGGGCATATCCATGAGAGCTGGGGCAATATATCCATGTGTGAGCTGGTCTGGGGCAATATATCCATGTGTGAGCTGGTCTGGGGCAATATATCCATATGTGAGCGGAGGCGCAATATATCCATATGTGAGCTGAGGTGCAATATATCCATATGTGAGCTGGGGCAATATATATCCATATGTGAGCTGGGGCAATATATATCCATGGGTGAGCTGCTGGGGGCAATATATATATCCATGTGTGCTTTCACTGCCTTCGAACAGGCAACGTACTTGCTGGCAGTTGGCAAAAAGTTGTGTGAGCATATGAGAGAGCTCCACAGCAATAAACCTCACAGTAATGTGCGCTGTGTGTATGAGCATTCAGTGTTATATGGGAGTACTGATTTAGGAGTAAGAGTAGTTAAAAAAAAATCTGTAAAACTCGGGGGGTTGACACCATAAGTTACCGCACCGGGTGACACCAACCCTAGTGACGCCACTGCCCAAGTGGGCTTGAGCTGAGGGGGAGGCGCTTCCCTCGGGATTGGGCTCAGACCGAGGGCAAGGGCCCTTTGCATTGAATAAAGGAATTGGGCTCGGGATGAGGGTGTCTGGGTAGGGCAGTGGTATGATGAAAGTAATCTGATCGTATATTTTGTATAAAAAGGCTCAAATGTTTCGTGCAATACACACACTATTTTCTTCACCCTACACTCTCGACAAGTGATTGGGGGGAATTAAGAGCATTTTCTACTACTCCTTGGTATCTCCGGAGCCAGGACGAAATGAGCAGCGGATCTGCTCTGCCTGAGTAGCGGCTTCCATCACAGTAAGACACATCATTTGCTTATTTCAAATTTGCAAATATTGTTTTCTGTTTCTTCAGCAGCCTTCAGGAGCCCCACAGACTCAGCTGTCATCCTTACCTTCCCTGTATCAAGGCACTGGGTCAATTTCTGCACCTGTCTGTGATTAGTGTTGAGGCGGAGAGAGGAAAGTATCATCTTGCAGATACATAAGGTAGCAGACGGTAAACAAGCAGAACTTCTACTAAAAAGGAAAAAACACCAACACCATTACCATGCTGTGCTCCTGTTACATCTACTGTACTAGAATGTAAGGTAGGCCTCTAGTAGAAGCTGTGGATCTCATTTGAGCAGGATGGCATTAACTGCCCCCTTGCCTCCCTCCCATGGCTTCTCAATACAGTTACATTCCCTAACATTCCCAAACCCTGCGATCTCCACTATCGTGAAGGTGTGGAAGTCCTTCCAAAGCTCGACACCAGTGTTTCCCAAACCTGTCCTCAGGACCCGCTGACTGGCCAGGTTTGCCAGATGTCTGAAGCCCAGCACAGGTGATATGATTTGCTGCTCAGTGATTGCAGGATTCAGTCTGCATTTTCCCAAGGCAATCCTTAAAACCTGGCCTGTTAGGAGTACTTGAGGTCCGCGGTTGGAAACCACTGCTCTACAGTAATCTCGGCTGTTAGAGGTTTGGGAAACACTGCTCTGCACCAATTGGTCCCTAGCCCTCCCCGCTCCTACACCATTTGCCACATGTATGCCCGTTTAGCATGGCAGACCTGCCGATTCTGCCCATGCCGTGCAAATATATTGAAGGAGACCAGCGCAAACCTATACAGGAAATATCCCTGAAATGCCGTCATTCTTTACTCACTACCTTCCACCACCACCGCCTCATGGCGTATTAAACTCAAACTGGCAATTTTGGATAAATACACACACCCTCTTACAGCCTTCGAAACCCTCTTTGCACGGACTACACTACTGGCACACAGTATCTCCCTCCTTTATGATTTGGTACAACGTCTGACTTCCCAGACACTGCCGTTTGAGGCCAAATGGGAGGCATACCGTTAAATGTTGTTCACGGAGGACCGATGGGAACAAATTTTCATATTAACCACACCTGCTCAATGGCCACCAAAGCCCAACAAATAGACCCCCAGCTGTGTTGTCTTCTTTCATTGATAGTGCAGATGGGTCATGCTGGGGATGTTGGCCACCCCAAGCAAATTTATTACTCATGTGATGGTCTTACCCTACTGATCAACACTCTTGGCGGACGGTCCATGATACTCTCCCCAAAATCTCTGCAAGCCAATTGGACTTTACTCTGGCTTCAATGTTGCACCATCATACCTCACTACATCCAGTGGCTTATAGCAACATCACGATCTCTGAAACCGATTGCGTTAGATCGGAGCTGTACATGTGCGCAGCTTTGATCCATTGTTTGCGCAACTGCTAGGGGACTTGTGTACGTAATGTTCGCATGTCGCGTTGCGGTATGGAATTTGCGGTCCCTTTACTAGTAGCGCAGGGAGCTCAAATTGCACAGAAAAGCTTCAGGGACCTCCAGGTTCGGGAGTCCCTGTGCCAAAGAGAAGGAGCAGCCCGTGGCGAGGGAGAAAAGACAAGAAAAATCACCTAAGAAAAGAAAAATAATTGGGCAGAGGCTGTCAAGTTGTCAACAGCCTGAATTATTTAAAGAACAAAAAAAGGGACACTCCATTTTTCAGTAGAGTGTTCCTTAACCCTTTCGCTGCTGAGGCTTTTCCCGCCCCTGTGCTGAGGTCATTTTTACCGGTTTTGCTCATCATGTTTAAACGTGTTTTGAAGGCTTATTTTAGTATATGACCCAGACATATTATATATCGTTCTTTCCGTCAGACTCGGTAGATTCATAATATGTCATTATTATATGTATACGTTATGTCATGTCTGTATATTATAACAAAAAATGCAATAAAATATGTATTTTCAATAATTTACAATGTGTAAAGTGTTTTTTTTCACATTTTAACATGCGAGCAATTGCAGTTATATTTTGTATGGGGTGCGCTTGTTAAAAAAATTAGAAATGGGGTCTCGTTACATTTTTTTTGGGGGAAAATTACACTAATTTTAACAAACGCACCGCATACAAAAATCGTTAGTGCAGCATCATTGTTCACATTATAATTGAAATGGGAACAATATTGCTGCATTAACAAACCAAAAAAAAAAAAAAAAAGTGTTTATTTTTTTTTTATAATTTTTTTTTAATTTTTTTTAATTTTTTTTTTTTTTTACAACATTTTTCACTTTCATGTTTGGTATCGTTGGAACGGCCATGCTCTGGCCGATCCAGCAATACCAAACGTTAACCCCTAGCTGCCACGGATCGGGAGATAGGGAGTTCATTGGAACTCCCTATCTCCACCGTTGGTGGCAGTTAAGGGTTAAGTCCAGGACTGGCGTCATCGTGCTACGCACGATGACGCCAGTCCTCAGGGGGAGTTCCCGGAGGCTTGGCCGACATCCAAGATGTCGGCCAGCTCCGGGAAAGGATCGCGAACCGGCGCTTTTCAGCGCCGATTCGCGATCCAGCTCCCCAGGGGTTAATGCCAGGCATCATTTGGAAGGGCAGGCTGTGCCCTTCCAAATGATGCCTGGGTTAACCCCCGCAGAGCCGCCGATCGGGAGGGAGAGAGGTCCGAAGGACCTCCCCCCCTCCCTTTCAGGTGCCTCCTCCGCACATGCGGGGGGGCGCCTGAATTAGGTGTCATCGCGCTGCCGCGATGACACCTAATTCCGGCGGCTGTGGTCCCGGATGCGCGGCTGACATCCAGGATGTCAGCCCGCACCGGGGGGGCCAGCGATCGTCCGGAACCCGGCCGAACGCTGACCCCAATGGGAGGACGCGCTCAGCGCGTCCTCCGCATACCAGCGGGAATGCTGAGGACGCGCTGAGCGCGTCCTCAGCATCCAAGTGGTTAAAGCTGCTTCAATTCAGACACTTCCAAAATCAGCGTCTCATGTCGTTTTTCTGAAGTATTTTTTGGGAGCCACTGAATATTTTCAAAATTATTATGATCATCATTTACATAGCTCCAACAGTTTCCGCAGCGCTATACAATAACCAAAAGGAACAAGACACAAGTTAACAAACATAGAAACGGAGAAAAGAGGTGTAGAGGTCCCTGCTCAGATGAGTTTACAAAAGCAAAAGAATGAGCTTTTTTGTAAGCTGACGACTTTTTTAGGTTAGAGTTACTTTCAGGGACAGAGTTAAAGGGTTATTCAATAAAGGAACAAACTTGTGACGAATTGCACCAAACAGTGAATTTCACCGTATGGTGCAATTTTGTGGCATTTTGTCTATTCAGAAAGCTGGCAATACATCAAATACTGTCGTACTGACAGCGAAATACAGTGCATTTTGCCACAAATCGGCAGCAACAAAATTGGCCCATAAAGAAGTAATGGTTAATCTATTTACAGAATGCTGAACTGCACCGTTGGTGAAATTCCCTGATGATTCAGTTCGACAGGTTTAAACAGGTTAATCCCATATTATCATTTTTACCTTATATTTTTTTTAAATCAACCATTTATTCTTTTCATTTTCAGCAAACCATCTTTTTAGTTATTTATTTTTTGAAACATTTTGATGAATTTTTTTGTATATTTTTAGGCGAACTTTTTGATTCCCAATTTCTTTTTAAAGGCGTCTTTTTTTTTATTCTGTAACATACCGTTTATTACCTTTTATAGGACCTTATATATTATTTCCACACATTTTCATTGGTTTATCCTCCCTGGCGGTATTCCCGAGTGTGACTTGGGGTTAAATTTCACTACCGTGAACGGTAACCCCGAGCCACACTCGGGCTGGATGTTTACTCACCTCCTCCTGGCTCCCTCGCTGTCCCCGCAGTGTGATCGCGGCGAGCGGCTTCCTGGAAAGCTCCCTGCGAGTCACATGGTGCAGGGTGGGCGGGAACCATCAGCAAATTTATAAACAATTCATAAAATACTGTAATCCAAAGTGCAACGTTTATGAACGGCCACTGGGTGGCACTACAGGATAAGAAATAGACCATACATCCTCTTACCCTTGTTTTCAGACCGATTTCAGTGTTTTTTGTTTATTTTATTGAATATCATTTGCATTATTTTGGAATAATAAATTATTATTTCGTGTTTCAAACTTTATCGGACTCAGTGTATTTACTATTTTTTTTATTTATTTATAAAGGATTTTACCAGTAAGGACTCTTAATTGCACTTATTTCAGTGCGTGAGTCCTAATTATTACAGGCTAACTATGTACAAAAACACGTTTCCTTTAAAAAAAAATTGAGACGCTTTAGACACGAAATTTTTAAAAAATTAGACCGCCAGGGAGGTTAAGCACCTTTCAAAAGAATTCAGCAGAGTTCTATTTTCTGCAGTTCCGCAGCATACGGTGGTCAGTTCGGCGATGTCTGTTGGTCTTCAGCGCACTTTGGGGACCCTGCGGTTAATAGTGAATTCACTGCAGGGTTGGTGAAATGGAATTTAACTGAAATATCGGTGCTTTCTGAATAACCCCTATAGTATTAGGGTTTATAATTAGGGTTTAATGTTTATAGTAACCTAACCTAAGAAAAAGATTCTACTGACTTTTTGCTTCACATATAGGCACCAGATTTTGCTCATTCTTTTGACGCGCCCTAACCTTATAAGTAACCTAATCCTAAATACAAACACTAATCCTAAAAGCCCTTTGACCTTGACAAAGACTGGGGCTGCATCTGAAACTAGCTGTCCTAATATCCAATAACACTGCCTCCATATTACCCCGTACTGTCAGGGGTTCTGTGCAGTACAGGAATAGCCCAATCATAGGGCACTAATCCGCTTTTCAAATAACACAGTAAAATCATAGTGGGATAAAGTGTACTCGCCAAAAGTGCAGCCTGAAATTAAAAGACTCAATGGATCAATGTCTGGCATGTTAAACGGTAGTGCCTGACCCCTTCAGGATAGCTGGTCAATCTCCTGGTGTACTTGGTGGAACTTCCAGTAATGGTAGGAAAAAAATAAAATAGATAATATTATAATGGATATGAAAGCTCGAAAAAAAGTTAAATGATACAATATTAAACTACAAAACAAATTAAGATAAGACAAAAGTAAGGAAAAACAAACCCATTTCTGCACTTCCTCCATTGGGCTTTTATTTTTAATATACCCTCCCGGTAGTGGTTGCATTCTTCAAGGCAGATGAATGGAACTGAGTGAATGCAAGCGTAGGCTTCCCTGCTTCTTCACAGTGTTGTGCCATTCGCTCCAGAACCTCCACACTGCCAAATTGTCTTTCAATGCCCACTTCAAGCAGCTCAATTCCCGAGGGGGCATTGCTGCCCAAATACTTTGAAAATCATTGGCTTAGACAGTAATCCCTGGATGAAACAAACACTGTATCACAATTCCAATGGCAATTTTTTCATTATTTTTGCAAGCAGTTTAGTAAGGCCGTGACTTTAAGCCATTATGGAGGCAGGAGACGCAGAACCTGTTTCAGCAATTATGCACATGGACATAAGCGTGCACTGCACATGTCACTAATGTGTGGGAACATGGAACATTTATTAAATACAAACTGGAAAGTAACTTGTACAATTTTAAATGGCGGGCTTAAAATCAAGAACAACGTTTTTGCTTGTCATTAATCATGTATATTTAAAGATAAAATCTTCATGCTTTAATCTGATGGGCGTCTAATGAGTATGGGGAGAATCTCAACTTGGGGACAGGCCACATTAGGTAGACCCCGGGCACACTCTTGTACATTTCTAATTACCTGGATTAACCTGTACATTCCAAACCACATTTTAGGGAGCATTGCATAATCAAACTTCACATTACCAATAACGTTTCTAAGGGGAACAAAGACGCCATGGCCTTTCGGGTAGTCCAAGGTGTGGTGCCGAAGCCCCCTAGTGGTTTATACTGAAGATGTTGATGTTGGCCAATGAGTTAACCAAAGAATTATAGAACCATCCTTTTAGCAACTATTCAGAGAACTCTGAACTGCACTGAAATGTCAGTAAAACACCCTGATTTTTGGTGATTCAGTTCGACAGGTTTAAACAGGTGAATCCCATTGGATTCAATGTAAAAAAAAAAATATTTCTTAATGATTTTTATTCAACCGTTTATTTATTTTTTGGTGGCATTTTTGATTCCCAATTTTTTTAAAGCCATTTTTTATTCTGTAACAGGCAGTTTTATAATTTTTATAGGACTTTTTTCTTTTATTTCCACACATTTCCATGAATTTTTATTGTTTTGAACACCTTTTAAAAAATAGCAGAGTTAAGGGTTTTTTTCCCTGCAGTTCGGCGGCATTTGGTAGTCTGATCTGCAGTCTGTCTGGCGGATTCACGTTCGGCGCACTTTGGGGATCCGGAGGTGTATAGTTGTTAATTCACAAACTGGAAGCGCCAAAGCGAAACTGATGTACACCGAACGAGAAAGCACTGACATTTCTGTGCTTTCTGAATAACCCCTTTAGTGTAAGATACAGACAAAGCATTTTAAGAATCACACCTGTTCTTTCCATCATGTGCCGTATGAGACATATTTGTTTCTAGGTGAACAGAATTCTCGATGCGTCTGTATTGCGCGTACACGGGTCAACCTTGTCGTCCAGGATGATTTACAGAACATGTGCTAGTGAGACATCTTAAACACGTACATACAGGGCTGGATTTTTAATCGCAGGAGCCTGTAGGCACAGAAAAGAGGAGCACCCCTACACCCCCCCAATGAAAAAAAGAAACATGCCAAAATTACTTTTTACATTTTTGTTTTTGGGAAAACTAAAATTAAAAAAAAACAAAACTGAAAAACAGTTTGTCTCTGTGCTCAAATCCAAAGAAGGGGCAGAAGCTGTTGCCTTAGTGCAGTGGCATTGTTTGTTTTATATGTAAAAGAATATATTGCTTCTGCCGTAGAATAGACAAAAAATAAATTTAGCATTTACTTTGTTAAATTTTTTATTTTTACACATTACAACCATACCTAACACGACCATGTAAAGACCAGACTCTGATCTTTCCAATGACATCTCACTTAACCTTGTGCGGTGTATAATTCAGACATGCAAGGTGCCAAAGTCCCCCTGTCTCTCCTCACTGCAGTGCATGGTCTAGGATAGGGATGTGCACCGATTTTTTTTTTCGGTTCGGTTGGGCTTTAAAAATTTTTGTTTCGGCTCGTTTTTTGTGATATCGGACATTTTCGTGTTTTTGGATCGTCTGTTCTATTCGTTTCAAAGTGTCTATCCGTTTTGACTTAAACTAACGGTATTTCGGATGATCCGATATTTGTCGATACGGTAATTCGGTCGATTCTATCGTTTTTATTAAAAAGAGATCTTTTTAATTTTTCTTATGAGTATGCATTGCACAACTTTAATCATATTAAAATGGTATGAAAAAGGAACAAAACGATTTAAAAAGACGCAAAAATACTGACCCAAATGGTCTGATTTTAAAAATAAAAACCAGAACAAAAAGGTTTTAAAAAAAAACGGAAAAAAAGCTGAACAAAATTATCAGAATCAGAAATCCTCGCAGTGTGTGGATTCATATGCTACATTAATTATACCGCAGAGAGGCGCTTGTTCCCAGCAGTGTGTGGATTCATATGCTGCATTAATTATACCGCAGAGAGACGCTTCCCAGCAGTGTGTGGATTCATATGCTGCATTAATTTTATTTATTTTTTTCGTTTTAAATTATTTTATTTGTTCTGGGTTTTTTTTTTCGTTTCAGATAATTTTGTTCAGCTTTTTATTTTTAAAGTCAGACCATTTGGGTCAGTTTTGGGTTTTTTAAATCGTTTTGTTCATTTTTGTTCCTTTCATACCATTTTAATATGATTAAAAAAAGTTGTGCAATGCATATTCATAAGAAAATACGATGTCCGAAATTACCGAAATTGAACGAAAATCACATGCGACTTTACAAATTTCACATCCATACGAAATTATTTCGTTTCGGATCGGAAATCGTTACGGCCGTTTTTGGATCCAATCCGATTCGGAAAATCGTCCGAATCCGAGGCACCGAATCAGCCAGATTCGTTAAAAAAAAAAAAAACAAAACTGAAAAACAGTTTGTCTCTGTGCTCAAATCCAAAGAAGGGGCAGAAGCTGTTGCCTTAGTGCAGTGGCATTGTTTGTTTTATATGTAAAAGAATATATTGCTTCTGCCGTAGAATAGACAAAAAATAAATTTAGCATTTACTTTGTTAAATTTTTTATTTTTACACATTACAACCATACCTAACACGACCATGTAAAGACCAGACTCTGATCTTTCCAATGACATCTCACTTAACCTTGTGCGGTGTATAATTCAGACATGCAAGGTGCCAAAGTCCCCCTGTCTCTCCTCACTGCAGTGCATGGTCTAGGATAGGGATGTGCACCGATTTTTTTTTTCGGTTCGGTTGGGCTTTAAAAATTTTTGTTTCGGCTCGTTTTTTGTGATATCGGACATTTTCGTGTTTTTGGATCGTCTGTTCTATTCGTTTCAAAGTGTCTATCCGTTTTGACTTAAACTAACGGTATTTCGGATGATCCGATATTTGTCGATACGGTAATTCGGTCGATTCTATCGTTTTTATTAAAAAGAGATCTTTTTAATTTTTCTTATGAGTATGCATTGCACAACTTTAATCATATTAAAATGGTATGAAAAAGGAACAAAACGATTTAAAAAGACGCAAAAATACTGACCCAAATGGTCTGATTTTAAAAATAAAAACCAGAACAAAAAGGTTTTAAAAAAAAACGGAAAAAAAGCTGAACAAAATTATCAGAATCAGAAATCCTCGCAGTGTGTGGATTCATATGCTACATTAATTATACCGCAGAGAGGCGCTTGTTCCCAGCAGTGTGTGGATTCATATGCTGCATTAATTATACCGCAGAGAGACGCTTCCCAGCAGTGTGTGGATTCATATGCTGCATTAATTTTATTTATTTTTTTCGTTTTAAATTATTTTATTTGTTCTGGGTTTTTTTTTTCGTTTCAGATAATTTTGTTCAGCTTTTTATTTTTAAAGTCAGACCATTTGGGTCAGTTTTGGGTTTTTTAAATCGTTTTGTTCATTTTTGTTCCTTTCATACCATTTTAATATGATTAAAAAAAGTTGTGCAATGCATATTCATAAGAAAATACGATGTCCGAAATTACCGAAATTGAACGAAAATCACATGCGACTTTACAAATTTCACATCCATACGAAATTATTTCGTTTCGGATCGGAAATCGTTACGGCCGTTTTTGGATCCAATCCGATTCGGAAAATCGTCCGAATCCGAGGCACCGAATCAGCCAGATTCGTTAAAAAAAAAAAAAAAAAAACAACAACAAATTGGTCCAAAACGAAACGCACATCCCTAGTCTAGGAGGTTGTCGATGAGACAATGCATTGCATCATCAGCTCCACACTTGCTGGCAGTGTGGGAAATGCGGAGGTGCATTAGCGAAGCATCACTGTTCACTTTAGAATTGTAACTGAATAATAGTGCTGCGTTGGAAAAGAAAGACAAAATAATATTTTATATTGTTTTTACATAATCCAAACATGGTTACATTTGATATCACTGGAAAGGCCATAAATTGGCCTTTCCAATGATTTATTTATTTATAAAAGGATACCAGGAAGGATACATTGAGATTTCTCTCGTTTTCAAGAACGTCCTGGGTTCAAGAACATTAAAATGTTACAGTTGTTACAGAAACACAAAGTAATACAATGCAAGATATAAAAAAAACCCACAAATATACAGATTAACAGAAAATAAATATGTAGGAAATAGTCATTATGTTACATGTTTACAGGTGCATTCCGTATTGAGGTGTGTTAACAGAGAGCTCGAGTGACTTAAGACTGGGGGAAGATTTGATGGCTTCTGGGAGGTTATTCCATAACTGCGGTGCTCTGTAGGAAAATGAGGACCGAGCCACTGTCTTTTTGTATTGTGGTATTGCAAGTAAGGTGCTGGTCCTGGATCGGAGGTTATAGGATGAGGGAACTGCTGGGGGAAGCAGTCTATTCAAGTAGGGTGTCCCTCTAGCTCTTAGAGCTCCAGAGATACAGTGGTCTAAAGCAGTGTTTCTCAAGTGGTGGGTCGCGACCCAAAAGTGGGTCACGACGAGGGGCGTACTGGGTCACGGGGCAAGTGCCCCCAGGCCTCTCTAATGCCTCGGACCCACTGATGCATCTTACCTGTGGCAGTGGGTCCCAGGCGGCACGACTACCTCTGAATGTTCCCAGGCGCCACCTGGGACTCACTGCATCAGGTATAATACTCTGTAATGGCAAGGTGGGAGAGGGAAATAATCTGTAATGGGAGGTGTGGGGTGGGACTCGGTGACTGGTGGCACACTCTGTACTCCCAACACCAGGAGTCACTGTGTAAAATGCACATCTCAGTGAAGCAAAGTATATTTATATAGGCCAGCCTCCCATGGAGGCGTTTTTTGACTGGCTTGGACCAATGGTGCTTTCCCATTGGTCCAAGCTATTCCATTGCTCTTCAGTGTCTGAGGCACTGAAGAGCGTAGGTTCAGGAAATAGGCAGCGCCAGACGTGCGCTGCAGACTTATCAATCTCTTGGCCAGTTTGAGTTTATGCGATTAGTGTAGCGTTCAGCTACGCAAATTGCATTGGCTCAGGGAGGGCAGGCTGCTGCGAAAAAATAATGTGCACAGCGACAGAGATGGCTGACAGGGGAGCAAAGAGCAGATGAGTTTAAGTTTTTTATAATATTTTATTATTCATTCAGTAGTGAATTAAATTAGAGTTGCTTTGTCTATCATTACCCCACACTTTGAGACACTTACTAAGAGCAAGACTCATCCCTGGTTGTCCCTTAAAGGAACACTCTACTCAAAAATCACCCCCCCCCCCCGTTTTTTTTATCCTAATCTGTCCCTATGCCCTTAATAAAGCTTTATTTTTTTGTAACTGCAATACTTACCCTAAAATCCACTTGTTTCCAGCGGCGTCTTTTTTTTTATATACTCACCTCCCTCCTCTTCCGCTCCTGTCCTTCTTGCATCCGACTTGCCTTCTGGTTTACGTGAGAAGCGCGCATGTGCGCCTCTCACGTAAGCCAGCCAATCGGCAGGCTTCCTCCCGGCTCCCTCTGAGGATTAGTGTTTTGCGCGCAAGAAGATGCGCGCAACACTAACCCTCAGCCCCAGCCGTCAGCTACTGCGGCGAGTTGGAGACGTCATCGCTCTGAAAGCGCGATGACGTCTCCTACTCGGCAAAAGTCGGCAGAAGCGGGAAATAGGATTCCCGCTCTGCTGACTGACAGCTGGGAGGGCGGAGTAAACTCCTCCGCCTCTCTCAGCTGTTTTCAGCTTTTTCTGCTGAACTGCCGAGCGGAGGGAGGGGAGACAGAGGGCGGCATACTCCGGGCATCATGACCACCTAAAATAGCTTAGGTGGTCATGTTGCTTAGAGTATCCCTTTTAAGTTCTAATTAATTTCATATGTTTCAATTACAGTTCAGCACTTTCGTTTTCACTAGTTCTGTGATTATTGCACTATCCATTTTGGAAAGAATCCCTGTTTGTTTACAAAATTGTTTAAAATGTGCATACATTGTAGAATATTGCACATGTTGTTTTGTGGAATAAATTATAATGTTTCAGAAATTCAATTATTTTTGGGTCGCGACTTAATGACCAAGGACAATTGTGGGTCTGGCAGGTCCACAGGTTGAGAACCACTGGTCTAAAGAACTGTAAAAAAATATAAAATATATATTTATTTATAAATGATGCTGTACAGAATCACCCGCACTCCAGGCTTTTTCACGTTCCTTCACTTTATTAGAACAAGTTTAAAGTCATGTCAACGTTTCGGCTCCTCTCTGGAACCTTCATCAGGACAAAAAAACATACAATCTGTATTGTATGTTTTTTTGTCCTGATGAAGGTTCCAGAGAGGAGCCGAAACGTTGACATGACTTTAAACTTGTTCTAATAAAGTGAAGGAACGTGAAAAAGCCTGGAGTGCGGGTGATTCTGTACAGCATCATTTATGTTTATGAGGCCTCCACCAAGCACCGGGTATGAGAAACAACTGAACCGTAAGTGCAGACCAAAACAAACTATATTATATATATTATATATATATATGCAAGGTGCCCCCTTGTGGCAGGCGCCTGTAGGCACGTGCCTACTCTGCCTAGTTATAAATCTGGCCCTGCGTACATACCCAGCACTTGTTAATTCTTCCTTTAATTTTAAAGGGCCAATACTACCAAAAAAAATGAAAAGTCCTTATTTTACATTAGTGATATCTTACACGCACTTTGTTTTGACCATATAATGGATTCTGTGGGTCAGGCAGCTGACTCACATCACTGTATTGTGTGGGATGTATTCAATGGACATCACCAAGGGGTAGAAGTCTTTTAAGCTCCTGTTTTATCTCATTCAGCTGCCAGCTCTCATCTCAGGTAGCAGAGGCAGGACAATAATCTATCGCCTTAGGCTGGGGTCAGACGAGAGTAGTGTTCACGTCCGTGATTGCGCCTAAAAGTACGTCCGTGATAGCATGACAGAAAGCCCATCGGAGCCCGACACACGAAGTACGACCGCACTGAACTGCGGACGCACAACGGCCGCGGCCCACGGACGCAAGGCAGGCAAGAACGTACAACCTCTAGAACGGCCGCACAAAGTGCGCTGCGTCCGCAACGTCTGCATAGCTTTGTGTGTGAGTGATGGAACGTGGTCAGACGGGCTGCATTTATACGTCCAGCATTTTTCACGGACAAAATGGTTTTGCTTTTTAATTTATTTTCCCTCCTACATCCGTCAAAAAATAAACGTCAGTGAAAAAAAACAGACTGTGTGACCACTACTGTGTCTTCCGTACTGACGTACGTCCGTGTGTAAGGACGTACAGTCCGTAGAAATCACGCTCGTCTGACCCTAGCCTTAATCTCAATTCATTTGAAAATTCGTTAATTCATAATCTCGGAACTACTTCCGAAGTAACGAATTGGTTTCATCCGAATTAAAACAAAATGTATATAATGAAATTAATTCGTTAAATGGTTTCACAAGAGAACCATTGTTTGATTTTTTTTCTGTTCTGAATTGATTTCAAATGGATACCAAATTACAAACAAGATTATGAAAAGGAATCAGTTTTGTGTTACTGTTTCACAAAGCACCCTGTCCCTGTCAATTGGCTGTGGTACTGAACCTGTTGTATTCAGCACCATAGGTCAACAGACTGCTCAATATTTAACCCTAGCTTGCCTATTATTCCTAATGTTTAACCCCAATGTAACAGTAATTGAGCAGGATTTGATTTATCGTTTTTCTTTAGTGATCCGAATCAATCCCAAATTACAAACAAAAATCACAAAATGAAATTCCAAACTAAACAAAATCAGTATTCTATCAAATTCAGTTTTAGACTAAACGAAACAAAACTAATTTTTCCCGGTGCACATCTCTAATGGAGACATCATATCATAGAAGGCCCCGTTCACACTGTGCGACATGAAAATCACGCGTTTTTCATATTCGGTTATGCACAATTTAGCAAAACATCAAAGTAAATCACAAAAAAGTGTCATGTACCAGCGACATGCTGCAGCGACGCGACGTCGCGCGGCAAGATGTGAACAGCTCCATTGGAAAAGCTACATAGTGTGAAGTGGTGGCAAAATCCGCACGATTAAAAAAAAAAAAAATTAAATAAAAAAAAAATAATAAAAAAAAAAAATATCGCAGTGTGTGAACGGGGCCTAATGGAACTATCTATGGTCCTGAACTGAAACATCGTATTCATTGATACAATGTTTCAGGACCATGGCTAGGTCTCAGAGCTATCTTTTGTCCTGAAACATAGTATCAAAGAATACAATGTTTTTATGGGTAGTAAAATCGGTTTCACATTCTGAAATGACTAATAAGTCATAAATTTGAAATACAAAAATCAACCCAAAATATGAAAAAAACCTCATAAAAATGAAGAGATCTGACATTTCGGATCGGCCTGAAAATACAAATCGTGGTAAACAACGAACGACTCAAAGTGAAGACAAAACGGCCCAAAATGACCTGAAAGGAAAAAAAAAAAAGGGGCAAAAAAAATCTGAATGAAAAAAATAAAAAGTTGTGCACATCTCTACCAAGACTTACATACAAACTATCAGAAACACAGATGTGTAGTATTCTCACAGACATGTTACACTGGTAATTCATATAGCTACTGACTTGGAATACCAACATCAGGCTTATGCTGGAATAAGATCTTACTAATAACAACACATAAGCAGATACTAACACTCGACTTTTCTGCATGTAATAGGAGCATACGTGTGAACAGAGGGGCCGCTGAATTGGTTGTGCTTGTCCTCCTTTGAGGTCCACTCCTCATCTACACTTTTGGGTGTTTCTACTAGTTCATAATAAAGAGCATGACAATTGACTGTTTGTGATTATCTACAGCTTGTATATAATACACGCCTTAAAATAGGATTAGGAGGTGAATTGTGCTATGGTTCTTTTTTCCCCCGCTTTCTTTTGCAATTTTTCCTGTTGAGAGATAAAATAATAATATGGCATGTTCGAGGCTGGAATAAACAGGACCTCGCAATCGCATCAGACACGCAATGGAAGAATAGAGAGACCTAATAATTAATGAGCCTAGTGAGATCACTACAATGAAAAGTGAAAGATTCCATAATTTGGAGATACTGTATATCAATGTAGGATATTCGGCAACATGAAAATGTATGATTAGGAGTATACATTGATAAATGTGACAAATGTTGATGGTACCTAGTCCTAAAAGTAACATCTACCTTTGTAAATAAGAATACAAAAGAAACAGTAATAAAAAGATAAAATATATAATGGAGTAATTGTAGCCGTTTATTTTTCATTTTATTGGAATTTATATTCTGTAATTGTATTCCTTTTTAAAAATGAATTTTTTCCCCCCCATTTTTAAGGTGTAGAATGTCAGAAAATCAGGGCATTTCACTGACATTCCGGTGCTGTTCAGTGTTTTCTGAATAGACATACCATTGCTTCTCTATGGGGATTTCACAGCCGTTGAACAGCACTGTATATGGCTCGCAATTTGCCAATATTTGGCGAATTGCTAGCTTTTTGAATAGCCGAATGGCCCCGAAATTGCACCAAACGGGGAAATTCACTGTCTGGTGCAACTTCGTGACCAATTCAATGCTCTCTGAATAAGCACTTTAGTTATGAATCCCATTTATTGAACACGTATAAACTATTAATCATAAGATTAAGCAGAGCTAGGGGTTTATACACTAAACAATCAAAAACCACAAATTTTAGATAAAGGGCTCAGCAATGCTTGTCCTTCAATTGTTTCGAAACTACATCTCCCATGAAGCTCAGGTACTCAAAAAACTGGCAGAGCCTCAGATACATTTGGAAGGCCAAGCTTACTGAACCCTGACAAAGCGGATGAGCTGGGCGAGTAGAGGAATCACTGAAAATTTTATATGTGCTTGTTTAGGCCTAAATGTATCAATATCTTTTCAATAATTCTCAAAGTCACTGCTTAGCAAATATTCCCCTCATGGAGCCATGACATCAAGGGGGCACTCGGAGCCTGGCACCTTCACACTGCCATGCCTTCCATTTGCAGGCTCTGTGGCATTATAAGCCATCCTCTTCTACTACCCCCCTACCTCCTGGGCATTTGGGGCTGACTTTGCTGCAGCGGAATGTACTTTCCTCTGAGCTCTGGCTGCTGGCCTGTGTGGACAGGGCTGTAGCACCCAAGGAGAAGGCCATAGTGCTGACGTTGAAAGCCCAGCCCTGTGTGAGGCTGCAGACACCAAGTAGTGCAGGCAGGGAAGGAGGGGTGGGAAGGGAAGAGCTGGGGAGGAGGCAATCGGGGGGGCCGTGGGAGGGACAGAGGAGGACTTGGAGATGCCTGATTGCTGGAGAGAGACAGTCAATCGTTTTCTAGAAAGTCCCTAAGCCAACCGGCTTACCCTAGTGTAAAGGAGCACATCTGCACATTCACATCCAGAAAGGGGGCTCTGTGCTCTGGATCCAGCACAGGGGGGGAGCCCAGACACCTTCAATGGAGGAGCAGCCTGGACAGCAGCAGAAGCACCACCACCATCACCACGTCCACTCTCCGTCCTCTCACAGCCATTACTACTATTACAACCACAGCAAGCACCCACCGGCCCCCAACCCGCAGCACCATGGAGCAGAAGCCAGCAGCGCCGCCAAATACCAGCCCAAGCCCCTGAAACATGACCACAAACACGCCCTACAGTACCAGGACACGCACCCGAAGAAAACAGGTATTATTAAGGGGGTACGGGGCCCCGGGTGGGGTATTAAAGCAAGGGTT
The DNA here is from genome assembly GCA_009667805.1 of Leptobrachium leishanense. Classification (NCBI taxonomy): domain Eukaryota; kingdom Metazoa; phylum Chordata; class Amphibia; order Anura; family Megophryidae; genus Leptobrachium; species Leptobrachium leishanense. Next base: position 88,147,841 of record CM019064.1, on the reverse strand, counting down.
GTGGTGCAGGTTGTGATGGGCTGCATGTCAGGCAGAGCTGTCACCGGGAGACACAATGTATCAGCTTCGCGTTCCATCGTGGTGTGAAGGTGCGGGCGCAGCCGGTGTATGGGCGCACAGCAGGGCACAAGGGTACACTAGAGGAGGGCTTTTAGCCATAGCATCGTTATATGTCACATGTCAGCCAGCAGGCCCTCCCAAACAAGGGCTCCATGCTTTGCCAGGCTGTACGGGGCCCTGCCAGGACAGTGCTGTGCTGGGTATGGTAAGGGCTGTGCTGGGTATGGTAAGGGCTGTGCTGGGTATGGTAAGGGCTGTGCTGGGTATGGTAAGGGCTGTGCTGGGTATGGTAAGGGCAGTGCTGGGTATGGTAAGGGCAGTGCTGGGTATGGTAAGGGCAGTGCTGGGTATGGTAAGGGCAGTGCTGGGTATGGTAAGGGCAGTGCTGGGTATGGTAAGGGCAGTGCTGGGTATGGTAAGGGCTGGCTGTTTTAATTTCCCCTTTTTTTGTGATTTGGGAGGGGGTCGTTCAGTGTGATTCATTCAGACACTGTATATCAGTCATGAGTAACCACTTGGCAGTGCAGGTCGGGGTTTGGCTGGGCACCCTGGGAATGATTACCCCCTGCCAGGACACCGGGCACCATTGTTTTTAGTATATTGAAAAGCACCCCCCCCCCTCCTCCTCCCTTACTCCTCCCAGCGGGGCGGCAGTGGATGTGGCGCCCTGCCTGGTTACAGCTCGCCTGGCTCTGTACGGCTGCTGCATTACACACGGGCATGAGGCCCAGGGGCCTGGCCGGTGGTGTAGCCCGTTAGGCCGCTTCGCTGTGACCTTGCAGTAGCCAGCCAGCAGTGTGTGGCGACTCCCTGGTCCGGGCTCAATGCGCTGCCCCGTATAGGTGGGCGGGCGTTGCTGGGCTCGCTCTTTCTGCCTCGTCTCTCTTTTCGCCCCCTCCCTGCGTGGCCCATGGATATCTCTGCCCCGCCACGTACGTTCACCCCCCCTCTCCTCTCCTCTCCTTCCCTTGGCCGCGGCCTACCCCAGGGGCCTTGAGCTGGGGACTCGTGTAAGCCGGCTCCGCTGGTATCACGTTCCGGGACTGAACTCTGCAATAAATTACCACGTCCATGTTCTTAGTATACTGTGTTTATCTTGTCTGGCCGCTCACACCGGGCCGGGGGGGGGGGCGTCTGATTTATCCCGTGTAATGTATGCTAATGAGGAGGAAGGCGCCTCGGATGAATATTCTAGAAGCCGCCATGCAGGCCCTGCGCCCTACAAACGGCGGCCGGGGGTGGAAATGCCTCCCCATTCTGATTAAGTGTGTGGTGGGGTGGATTTAGGGCCCTGCGTGGGGGGGGGTGGATTTAGGGCCCTGCGTGGGGGGGGGTGGATTTAGGGCCCTGCGTGGGGGGGGGTGGATTTAGGGCCCTGCGTGGGGGGGGGTGGATTTAGGGCCCTGCGTGGGGGGGGGTGGATTTAGGGCCCTGTGGGGGGGGTGGATTTAGGGCCCTGCGTGGGGGGGGGTGGATTTAGGGCCCTGCGTGGGGGGGGGTGGATCTAGGGCCCTGCGTGGGGGGGGGTGGATCTAGGGCCCTGCGTGGGGGGGGGTGGATTTAGGGCCCTGCGTGGGGGGGGGATTTAGGGCCCTGCGTGGGGGGGGGGTGGATTTAGGGCCCTGCGTGGGGGGGGTAGATTTAGGGCCCTGCGTGGGGGCGGATTTAGGGCCCCGCGGGGGGGCGGATTTAGGGCCCTGCGTGGGGGGCGGATTTAGGGCCCTGCGTGGGGGGCAGATTTAGGGCCCTGCATGGGGGGGGATTTAGGTGTGTGCGCGAGCAGGATTGAGGCTAGGGTCAGACAAACGCATTTCTGACAGACGACAAGGTAGTGGCCACACGGTCCGTTTTTGTGACTGACGGTTTTTTTGACTGATGTTGAAAGGAAAATAAATTAATATGAAAAACCATTTTGTCCGTCAAAAATGCAGTCCATCTGACTATGTTCCATCACTCACTCACAAAGCTATGCGGACGTGGCGCACTCCGTACGTCCGTTTTAGCAGTTTTACGTTCTTGCCTAACTTGCGTCCGTTTCCCGCGTCCCATCTATGCAGACGTACTTCGTGTGTGGTGTCTATTGATCTTAATTGTATGCTACCATGGATGTTAAAATCTGCGGCAACACGGACGTGAACACTGCACTCGTCTGACCTGAGCTTTAGGCCCTTTTTGCATCCGTCTGACCGCACTGTTTGCTGTCCATTGTAGCTTTTCAAAGGAGTCGATAGAGAACAACACACGAAGCACGTACGCACTTTTTCACACGCGGGCAACGCATGTTGCAACGGATGCCAAAATGGCATCAACGTGAAAAAGCTAGACAGACGTAGAGAAACAACTGCATACAGCTTTTTTTTTCATTTTCTTAACATCAGTCAAAATTAACTGATACAATGTAACCACAATCTCATTAGTTAAAAAGTACGTCCATTACTGTGCGCAGTCAGTGCGCTCGCCTGACCCCAGCCTTAGGGGTGTGTGTGGGCACGCAGGATTTAGGGCCCTGTGTGTGTGGGCACGCAGGATTTAGGGCCCTGTGTGTGTGTGGGCATGCAGGATTTAGGGCCCTGTGTGTGTGTGGGCGCGCAGGATTTAGGGCCCTGTGTGTGTGTGGGCGCGCAGGATTTAGGGCCCTGTGTGTGTGTGGGCGCGCAGGAATTAGGGCCCTGTGTGTGTGTGGCGCGCAGGATTTAGGGCCCTGTGTGTGTGTGTGGGCGCGCAGGATTAGGGCCCTGTGTGTGTGTGTGGCGCGCAGGATTTAGGGCCCTGTGTGTGTGTGGGCGCGCAGGATTTAGGGCCCTGTGTGTGTGTGGGCGCGCAGGATTTAGGGCCCTGTGTGTGTGTGGGCGCGCAGGATTTAGGGCCCTGTGTGTGTGTGGGCGCGCAGGATTTAGGGCCCTGTGTGTGTGTGGGCGCGCAGGATTTAGGGCCCTGTGTGTGTGGGCGCGCAGGATTTAGGGCCCTGTGTGTGTGGGCGCGCAGGATTTAGGGCCCTGTGTGTGTGGGCGCGCAGGATTTAGGGCCCAGTGTTGAACGGTTGAATAAAAACGAAAATATTTTTACTTTGAATCCTATGGGCTTTGTGCTCAGCGGTTTAACTATACAATGCATGTTCTTCAGGTTTCCCGGCTCGGCGGTTTAACTGTACAATGCATCTTTTTCATGTAAACTTTACCAGATCGTCCAATTTCATCTGACCAAAGTCAATTTAAATTGTAAGGATCGCTCATCTGTTGTCGCATAAAATCATCTAAAATCATTCGTCGGTGATCTGATGCAGTGGAAGAGGGCTGATTCACTTGCATGTTGTAGGATCGGTCAGACGATATTGGATGATCGCACCATCGCACAAATGCGGTGCCAGTGGATGCCCAGCCTAAGACCAATTTGCCCTGTGCCTGTTAACAGGGTTCTGACCACGGTTTTAAGCCAAGCAATGACATCTTGCCTTTTCAGTAACTCTGGTTTCTGTGCAAGGATGCTTGATACCGGCAGTGGAGCAGCACACCGTCACGAGTATTGGCTTGTGGAGTTCATAGGACTCCATGAAGCCTTGCTCATCCCGGCCGGGAGCTCTTAGTGCTGTGGAGGGAGGCTAGGAATTATGTGTTCCCAGTCTCACTCTGCTCCTGGCGAGAAGAAGCGGCGGTTCGAGCTGCCCTTATCGCAGGATGAGAGGTGAGTAGGGATTTAATGGGGAGGGGGTTTCACGGCTTGTTAAGGGATTCTGCATTTGCAAAATCTCCTAACATGAGCTTCGAGGATACGTTATTTTACAGTGAAATACTGTCTCCCTTGTTGAAGCGCAAGCTACATTGTAATAGTCTTTCCTGTAGTAATCGTATAGACAACTATGGAATGTAGCCCTACATGTTTCCCTGAGTACACAGGGTCCTATTCCACTCTTGATGTAAACTTAATCAGAGCTGTTGTTATCTTACAGAGCCTTTATAGTCAAGCGCTCACGTTAAAGGGTCTCTTCACAAAGCACTGTAATTGCATGCAAATATAGGTGCTTTGTGATTGGCTGCATTTTGGTGATTCCATTTTGCCAAAAATACAATTAATTCACTATTTAGCGAATGGTCACCTTATTTTTGCAAAATTGCAGTTGCCAAAGCAGATATTGTACGTTGGCGAAAACTGCCAAATTGTACAGAGAACCTCCCAATTGGCACCAGTGAATTCCGCCGAACTGAAAAAAATTAGATAAAGGAAGACTCCCAGGGCAATGTTACAAAGTTGATGCTAACTTAACCAGCGCTGTTGTAAACTTAAAAGAGCCATTATAATCTAAGGGGTTGTTAAATTTACCATAGCTTATCACCAATTTGGTAATATTGCCCCTAAGGCTGCTGTCAGACGAGCGTAGTGTTCACATCCGTGATTGCGCCTAAAAGTACATCCGTGATAGCATGAAAGAAAGTCCATTGGAGCCTGACACACGAAGTACGTCCGCACTGAACTGCGGACGCATGACGGACGCTGCAAACGGACGCAGGTTAGGCAAGAACGTAATACTGCTAGAACGGACGTGCGGAGTGCGCCACGTCCACAACGTCTGCATAGCTTTGTGTGTGAGTGATGGAGCATGGTCAGACGGACTGCATTTATACGTCCAGCATTTTTGACGGACAGAATGTTTTTTCATTGTAATTTATTTTTCCCTCCTACATCCGTCAAAAATAACTTCAGTGAAAAAACGGACTGTGTGACCACTACTGCGTCATCCGTACTGACGATGTCCGTACTGCACGGACGTACAGTCCGTAGAAATCACGCTCGTCTGACCCTAGCCTTATTCTCTAAACAGCAGTGCACATCAATAAAATGTATCAAAATAATAAAGATCCGTTTTAAAAAATAATGGTCTGTTGCAAAATAAAAACTTTTTAAAAAAAAAATAGAAAACCAAAAATGTCTAAAAAATATATATATATTTTATTTTAATTTATTTGTGTGTTTTTACAAAAAGCAAAAAAACAACAGTTTTTTAAAATTTTTCAAAGGATATTACTTTTTTACAATGAAACCTATGGGATTCACCTGTTTAATCCCTTTAGGGACCAAGGACGTACCCTGCAGGACCCCGTAGGGACCAATGACGTACAGGGTACATCCTCAGAAAAAATCCCAGTAAGGACAAGGACGTACCCTGTACGTCATTGTCCTTTAACCCCCCTCCCTCCCTATACTTACCTCTGGCCGGGGTCCTGCAGTGGTCTGACTTCCTTGAAGTCAGACCTCCTGGTTTTTAAAGATCCCCGGCCACTGCATTGGCGTCATCGCCAGGCGCGATGACGTCAGTTTCAGGCGCACTGCCGGGAGAGAGCCTGAAAGGGAGCAGGGTCCTTTGGACTCCACTCCCTCCTGATTGGCCTGGAGATTTAAAAAAACAAAAGAGGCACCACTGGAGAGGGCACAGTCACATTCCGCAGCCTCCACCCACCCACTGACGTCGTCGACATATGCGCAATGACGTCAGTTGGGCAGTTAACCCCCTAGCTGCCAAGCGGTCACTAGGACCCCCTATCTCCTGTTCGGTGGCAGCTAGAGAGTCATGTTTGGTATCATTGGAAAGGCCAGAGCATGACCAGGTTTGGTGTTAAAAAATAAATGACTAAAATGTGGGTTTAAAAAAACATAATAATAATATCATCTGGGTTGTATAATAAAATAGGACTTCATATTGCGTTTAAACATGATGAGCACAGGAGTTAAAAAGCAAAAACATGTAAAAATGGAGTATTTCTAAACTCAGGACAAAATTTAGAAACTATTTAGGCTAAGGTCAGACGAAAGCAGTTTTAACGTGCGTTTAGCTGCACGAAATCACGGCCGTGCTAGCAGCAAATGACGTCCAATGCCGGGGAACATACAACGAACGGCCGCACGAAAGTTCGTCCGGGCAACGCAAGTGGCAAACGAACGCATTTTTTCGAGAATGTCAAACCGCTACTACTGACGTACAGAGTGCGCTGCGTCCGCATAGCAGCGTGTTTGCGTGATTGGGAGATGTCAGACGCTGCACACGTCCGGCCAACATAACGTCCAGACGCAAAAAGTGTTTTATTGATGATCCGTACAAAATCACGGACGAAAATGCGCATCGTATGACCGCTATCGCGTATTCCGTGAAAAAATACGTCCATTCGTTCGAACACACTTTTTCACGGACAACGTGAAAAATGCGTTCGTCTGACCCTAGCCTTAGCCGTGATCTTTTTTTGGCAGTTGTAGATTTTGGGGGTCAAAGTTCGAAAAGGTGTGTTTTTTTTTTTCTTTTTCTCATCATTTCTTTTTTATAGTAACTCCTACGATATTTTTTTTTTTTGAGAAAGTATTTTACCAGGAAGGATACATTGAGATTTCTCTCGTTTTCAAGTATGTCCTAGGTGGCGAGTATGTACTGTTAGGTAGCTTGCCCAAGGACACTTACTGGAGAGGAGCTTTGGCCAGGATCGAACCCACGTCTCCACATGCTTTCTCCACGCAGAGCAGTGATGTTACCTCTACTCCACCCAGCCGGTACATGATGGAAATAATGGTATCTTTTAGATAGTCCAGTTAATGGCGAGAAAAACGGTATATGGTATGTGTGGGTTGCATAAACGAGTAAGAGGAGAATTTAGACCTAACCACAAACAGCGCAGAAACGTAAAAACAGCAGTGGGTACTTTCAGACAGACCATGGTAAAACAGCCCAGTCACTATGGGGCTAAACCTGTCTAATTGAAATTCAGCCTTACGTGACAGGAAGACTTCTTAAGATAAGAAAATATTATAGTCGTCTATGGGGCAATTTCCGTGCTGCCGAACACTGGCAAACTGCACTGTATTTTGCTGTCAGTTCGCCAGTATTTGCTAGTAAACCTGCTAGTCTTTGAATTAGCAGTGCGTCTGGGAGGCCTATATGTACCCGTGCTGTAGGCTGTGGCATGCAGATTTTTTACATAACACATGCAACTGGAAGCTCTTGCAGTATCTGCCGTTACATAAACCAGAACTTTGCTGGCATTTCACTAACTGATATTGTATTCTATTACAGACTATATGCAATGAAAGTATCCCTACTCCTGCTGTCCTTGTTTAGTGCCTGTCGAATAAAGATCTCTTGGATATCTCAGCTCTGCTTAGCTCTGTTCTTTAACGTTTCTTCGAAAATATGTATCTAAGAAACACTAGAAGGAATCCATCACTACTCAATTGCAATAATACTGTATATTAAAAGGCTTATTCGAAGTCCGCCAAACTTGTCACCGAATTGCACCAAACTGTAAATTTCACCGTACGGTGCAATTTCGTGGCAGTTCATCTATACAGGAAGCTGTCAATTTTCCAAATATTGGTGAAATGACCGTGAAATACAGTGCAGTTCACCGCAATTCAGTCATCTTCGGCAACAGCGAAATTGTCCCATAGAGAAGTAATGGTTAATCTATTCAGAGAATGCCGAACTGCACTGATGTGTCAGTGGCGACACATTTAACCAGGTGAATTCCCATAGGATTCAATGCTAAAAAATATTATCTTTTTTTTTTTAAAAAAATATATATATTATTCAACAGTTTATGCTTCTCATTTTCAGCAAACTGTCTTTTTATTTTTTTTAGGTGATTTTTTTTTTTTTTTGAAATTTTTTTGATTTAACCCTTTCGCTGCTGAGGCATTTCACACCTCTGTGCTGAGGTCATTTTTACCGGTTTGGCTCATCATGTTTAACCGCGTTTTGAAGCCTTATTTTAATATATGACCCAGACATATTATATATCGTTCTTTCCGTCAGACTCGGCAGATTCGTAATATGTCATTATTATATGTATATTTTATAACAAAAAAATGCAATAAAATTTGAATTTTCAATAATTTACAATGTGTAAAGTGTTTTTTCTTCACATTTTAACATGCAAGCATTTGCGGTTATATTTTCTATGGGGTGCGCTTGTTAAAAAAATTAGAAATGGGGACTCGTTACATTTTTTTATTGGGGAAAATTTAGCTATTTTTAACAAACGCACCGCATACAAAAATCGTTAGTGCAGCATCATTGTTCACATTATAATTGAAATGGGAACAATATTGCTGCATTAACAAAACAAAAAAAAAAACTTGTTCATTTTTTAAATTTTTTTAAAATATTATTATTTTTTGTTTAATTTTTACATGGTCATGTTTGGTATCGTTGGAAAGGCCATGCTCTGGCCGATCCAGCAATACCAAACATTAACCCCTAGCTTCATTTGAACCCCCTATCTCCACCATTGGTGGCAGTTAGGAGTTAACTCCAGGACTGGCGTCGGGAGGGAGAGAGGTCCCTCTCTCTCCCCCCCCTTTCAGGCACCTCAACACTCGCAGGGGGCGGTGCCTGAAATAGATGTCATCGCGCCGCCGCAATGACATCTATCCCCTCCACCCCGGGGTCCCGGAGTGCCGGGCTGACATGCAGATGTCAGCCCGCACCGGGGGGGGGGGGCAGCAATCAGCCGGGCTGCCTCCTGTGCTAGGACGCGCTCAGGGCGTCCGTAGCACAGGAGGAACACTTGGCAGGACGCGCTGAGCGCGTCCTTAGCAGCCAAGTGGTTAAGGTAATTTTTTTCTGTACCGACGACTTTATATGTTTAATTTTTTTCCCCACATATTTTCATGCTTTTTTATTGTTTTAAACCACTTTTAACCCTTAAGAAAAAATATGTCATCTGCGCTTATTCCCATTATACCGTGTGAAACAAAACACAATTAGAGGCTTTGGTTTCTATTAATGTCTAATTGTGTTTTGTTTCACACGGTATAATGGGAATAAGCGCAGATGACATCTTTTTTCTTATGTTTTATATACAGTTGTGTTCAAAATTATTCAACCCCCAATGCTGTAAAGGGTTTTAGGGAATTTAGTGTACATTTGTAATTGTATTCAGAATGAAATCCTACAAGGACTTTTTAAAGAACCATATGTAACTAAAATGACATCAATTGGTTTTGTAATACAGTAGTAAATGTTTCTTTTGTGAATTCTTCATTGACACAATTATTCAACCCCTTAAAGACTACCACTCTGAAGAACAGAGGTTCATTCAAGTGATTTCAATCAGGTATTGAAAACACCTGTGGATGTCACGGAGCAACAATAAAGCATAATAAGCACCAATTATGCAGCTTTAAAATGACTGTGATACTCAGCTCCTTCTAGACATTTACTGGTGTGGTTACAAACATGGTGAAGTCAAGAGAATGGTCCAGGAAGACAAGAGAAGAGGTGATTACTATTCACAGGAAGGGCAATGGCTATAAGAAGATTGCAAAGATGTTAAACATACCAAGAGAGACCATAGGAAGCATCATTCGCAAATTCAAGGCAAAGGGCACTGTTGAAACGCTACCTGGTCGTGGCAGAAAGAAGATGCTCACTTCGACTGCTGTGCGCTACCTGAATCGTAGAGTGGAGAAAAGTCCCCGTGTGACTGCTGAGGAACTGAGAAAAGATTTGTCAGATGTGGGTACTGAAGTTTCAGCTCAGACAATACGGCGCACACTGCGTAATGAAGGCCTCCATGCCAGAACTCCCAGGCGCACCCCCTTGCTGTCTCCAAAGAATAAGAGTCGACTGCAGTATGCCAAAAGTCATGTGGACAAACCACAGAAGTTTTGGGATAGTGTTCTGTGGACTGTTGAAACAAAATTAGAACTGTTTGGGCCCATGGATCAACGCTATGTTTGGAGGAGGAAGAACAAGGCCTATGAAGAAAAGAACACCTTGCCTACTGTGAAGCATGGCGGGGGGTCAATCATGCTTTGGGGCTGTTTTGCTTCTGCAGGTACAGGGACGCTTCAGCGTGTGCAAGGTACCATGAATTCTCTTCAGTACCAGGAGATATTGGATGACAATGTGATGCAGTCTGTCACAAACCTGAGGCTTGTGAGACGTTGGACCTTTCAACAGGACAATGATCCTAAGCATACCTCCAAGTCCACTAGAGCATGGTTGCAGATTAAAGACTGGAACATTTTGGAGTGGCCATCGCAGTCACCTGACTTAAATCCGATTGAGAACCTCTGGTGGGACTTAAAGAAAGCAGTTGCAGTGGGCAAGCCTAAGAATGTGACTGAACTGGAGGCTTTTGCCCATGACGAATGGGCGAAGATACCCGTAGATCGCTGCAAGACACTTGTGTCAAGCTATGCTTCACGTTTAAAAGCTGTTATAACTGTAAAAGGATGTTGTACTAAGTACTAAGATTGAATGTCACTTGGGGGTTGAATAAAACTGATAATGATGTGAGCACAGAAAAGACATTTGTGGTTATTTCATTATAAATGTTATGTTATATTTGTCTGACCTACACGTGCCTCTTGATTTAATTGTAAGCAAGATGACTGAATGATCAAAATCAATGTCAAACTGGCCAAAACACTCAATTTCAGTGGGGGTTGAATAATTTTGAACACAACTGTATGTTGCTGGGCTGGATACATCTGGTGGTTGCAGCCGCCCCATCGGGGAATAGGCGCGACCCCACCCCTCCTGTACTATGTATTTTTTAACCCTTGTCTGCCCTATGACAGGTGGGCTTAGAAGACGCGGGACCTACTAGTACGCTCCATTGACTTCTGTGGGCTGCCTCGTCCCCGCCCAGCAACCGGCGCATTCCATTGGCTGCTGAGGATCAACCTGAACTGACGCTGTCCCACTGCAGCCAATGACGAGCATTAGCAGCGAGTCACACTGAGGAGGCTGGTGTAAACCCCCCCCCCCTTGCTGGCTGCCACCTGCCTGACGTTATGGGTTTAAAGAATAGCAGAGTTGTGTTTTGTTTTTGTGGGCTTTTTTCGTCAATTCAACAGCTCCACATTCGGCACAGTTCGGGGACCCTACGGTGAATAGTGAATTCACCACAGGATCGGCGAACTAGAATCACTGAAATTTTGTTGTTTTCTGAAAAATCCCTTTAAGGCCGGGGTCAGATGAGCGCCAATATGTGCGCCCGTACTGATGTGCTGCCACCTGCCTGACATCATCCGTCGCAGCGTTGTGATGTTGCGATGGGGCTGGCCACACGCTGTAGTGCACACTACAACGGACGTGCTGAAAGCCTCCCCGCCGAAATGCTACGAGTGTTCGGGGCTTCAAAGTGCACTAACTGCCCTCAGGTGGCCAGACGGGCGTCAGCGTGGAAGGAACGTCTACTCTAACGGACGTTCCTTCCACTCTCAGAAACGCTAGTCTGCCCCTGACCTAAGTGTCATCATTTTCTGCAGCGCTGTAGAATTGGTAGGACAAAATAAAATTTAAAAACAAGTGTGACATATAGATAAGGATAGGTCTGAGAATACCGTAACCCCGTAACCCCGTATTGGTTCAGATTCTGTGATTGCGTTGGTGTCTGTTGCCTTTGCGTCATTGCCTGGAGCTACAGCAGTTAAGGCGCTGATCTTTGTTTAGATCAGAGCTTGACCGTTTTTTATTATTTATTTTTTTATTATAAAACTTAGGAGCCAGAATGAAAACCTTTGTGACTGCTGCACATTTGCAGGAGACCTTCAAGCTTTTGTTTAGAGTTGTGTGAAATAATCTAGAGATGTCAGCTATATGTAGAATTTCAGGAGCCAGGGACTTCTGGCTTCGGATAAAATACGTAACGTATAGTTGCGCTTTTACTTTTCTGGATGTTCTATGATTTTATTTAAGCAAGTGGTCAGCAATATTGATATTTCAAAATGTTTGTTTTTTTCTTCTTAGTAACACAGGTCTCATTGTCCTCTGCAGAACAAAAAATACCGACTTATACTTTAAACCAAATTAATATAATATTCCAAGGCTGTATATTTACCTTGTTACATTCCACCAAGCATGTAATTTAGCGCTCTTAGACATACCTTTTTTATGTTTCATGAATATTCATTCATTAGCTTCCACTTCCAAGCTAGGACATCTGTTGTGACTGTCCTCTAATTATCTTCATGTACTGAGTAATGATTACAGTGACAGTGCATTTTCCAATATGGATTATCAGCGGCGAAAGGAAAAAGCCTGACTGTCATATCTCTGGACATCCAGTGCTTCTCCATAACAGTGAGTCAGTCCGGTAATTAGCAGTGCAGATAATTCATTATTTGATAAGCTCTATCCATTCCAAGCCGGGAGCCTGAGGCTTGTGATCGCGCCTGGATTTTATTTAATTTAAAATTGGCGTCATTGGGAACTTGGAGGTTTGCAGGTCTGGTCTCTATCTGATCAGTTTTGTGTGGTGTTTTTTTGCCTAGTAAATGTACGATTTCTCTTTTTCTTTTTAAAAGTAAGATTTGGAGGAGACCATGGCACCTTGATTTTTCTAGTCATAGCCCAGGGGTCAGCAACTCTAGCACTCCAGGTGTTTTGAAACTAAAACTCCCATGAGGCTCAACTAAACTAGTGATTGGCTGAACATCACAGGGAGATGTAGTTCCAAAACATCTGGAGGACCAAGATTGCTGACCCCAGACATAGCACCAAATCTTTTTCTTTCAATCGCCTTCATAGCGTTTGATACCCCTTGGTCTGTTACAAAATCTACCCAGTAGTTGCTAATTAGGAGTATGCACCTTTTTATTGAGAAAAATGAACAAAATCTCTTCATTTCTCTGTATCAAATATAATCTTTTTTATAAAAATGAACTCTGTGATGTTTTTAAGGTTTGAAGTTTTATCCTCAGTGTGATTGCATATAGTATACAGTGTGGATAGTGAGAAGAATCATTTGCCCATAAATTCCATGTATGTTGAGATACCAGTTATATTAATATAGTTTTTGCAAATATTATTTATTTCCCTTCAGTAAATCTGTGTGGTTTCCTTTCTTAGCAAATAATATCCGGTTTCTAGCTCGGATGCCAAAGATTGGCCATCAAATTAGTCCCCGGATTGCATACCACAAACAGGTGCTATGAGTCTGGTGACAAGTATATCGCCCACCCATGTTGCAAATCAACTCGGAATTTTGTATGACTGTGTAGTACAGTGGTTCCCAACCGCGTTCCTCAAGTACCCCTAACAGGCCAGGTTTTAAGGATTGCCTTGGGGAAATGCAGACTGAATCCTGCAATCACTGAGCATCAAATCCTATCACCTGGGCTGTTCTACAGATATCTGGCAAACCTGATCTGTTGTGGGTACTTGAGGACCGTGGTTGGGAACCACTGGTGTAGTACATTGTCTTGTGTATGTCATGGTATGACAAATCCAAGAGCCAGGTAGCCACTGGCCTCTAAAATGTGAAATCTGTCTCGTAGTTTTTGGGTGTTTTCTTTTTCTTTAGGTTTCACATAAATATAGACAAACATAGATCAGTAGTTGGTTATTTTTTTTTAAATTTAATTTTTTTATTTTGAAACTGTGTCATCAGTACATCACCAAATAAAGAATAAAAAATGGCCATGCAGGGCACAACTAAGCAAGTCATCGCATAAACACAGAAAGGGGGGGAAGTCATCTGGAGAAAAACAAAAGCTAAGGTGGCAAAGAAAATCAAAAATCTAAAGTGTCTCTATTGAGAGAGCAACCCCAGCCAGGGGAACTCAGCGTGAAATAAGGGTGGGTCCCAGAATGGGGGTCTCACGGGGAAATAGCTCAGCAAGAGGGAACCCCATAACATCAAACGCAAGTGAGTGGGGAATCTCATCCGGTTAGGGCACGCTAGGGTCAGAAAAAAACAGGCAAACAAGACAGACCACTTCAGCCCGTGTCAGCAGGAACGCAGAGCGAAAGTCCTCCTCCTGGTAGCACAAGTCGGTCGTTATGCTCTATGCGCCCAGCTGCCAGGGTCCTCCCAGGAGCCGCACCGGCCACCATCCGAGGCCAAGACCAGCACTGCCCCTCCACAGCGCATAGATCCTCAGTCCCGAGCAGCCCAGCCAGCGCAGATTGCACAGAGGGGGCCACAGCAGTCGACTCGGTGACCATCACCCCCGCAGGACTCTTACAAGCAGGTCCTTCGAGATCATCGCGCTGCTCAGCGGTCCCCCCCCCCGACGTGGAGAGCCCAATGGCAGCACCGGATTTCGATCTCCCGACTCAGCTCCCCACGAGCCATCCATCGCAGCAGCAGCCGCACCCTCCACACGCCGCTCAGGGATCATATCCCTCGGCTTCTCCACCGGTTCTGCGGCCTCCCCAGTGCCTCTCATCATTGCCATCAGGAGACGCCAAGAGCCGCATGTGAGGGGGGGCTTTCCTTCTTCCCCCGGCAACTGCTCTATGCAGGCCTCGAGGGCTGCAAACATTGCTTCCATACCTCCAGCAGGGGGTCGCCCAAATCCACACCACCCCATGCATTCCTCCGTAGTCTCTGTCACGGGGACATCCAGTGCGGGCTGAGGATGGGGGCCCGCCATCCTCACGGACTGCAAAGAACAAATACCTGGAAAGGTATCACCAGTGGGGGAAGCAGGATGAACGAGGGGCGAGTCAAGAGCAGAGGAGTAGGCCTCAAAATGGCCGACCGCCGACCAAATCTGCTGGGAGACCTCGGGGAAGAACTCAGCTGTGCTCCGGGAGGGGGGACATAAACGGGCCCCGGAGCAATCCACGTTATGGCCAGCCATGCAGAGACTCCACTAGAGGGTAATTCGCGGAGGAACTCCAGACAAAACCTCCAGTATTAAAGAAATCCGACGGAGCACCACTGAAACACGTCTGCTCTCATGCAGAGCTGGCCACGCCCCCAGTAGTTGGTTATTATGTTTGATATTCATTTTATCAACCCCTAACGTATGTCTATATGCCCTGTACCACTGTGATTGGCAAATCCATGATCCTCAAAGCCACTGGTTCCTAAACGTTTACATCTGGCTTCTTTTTAATTAAATTCCAATGACGAAGCAATGCCTTGTTCCTAAATCCTGATATGCCACTTAGAGACGTGAAGGCTAATCCAGGCACCTTAGTTGTCCCGAAACTACATGTCCGATGAAGCCCACCAAGCTTTAAGGCCCTCACCATAAAAAAAATTGTGGTATCCAACTTTTTAACTGTCTCTGGTATAAAGTACATAACCCATTCATAAAAAGGCATGTAGGTTTATATGCACAAATCCATGGACTGTGTAGACAGACTTTTAGAATCTTACCTCCGACCTAAATCATCCATAAAATAACACAGAAATTTATGTGGTATGTACCGTAGATACTCGAGTATAACGCGACCCGAATATAATGCGATGGATAGAGATTTATTATGGAAATGAGAGAATATTCAAGACTCGAATATAACGCGAGGAACAAAATTTATACTGTACCGGTAAACCATTAAAATCCTTCCAGGTTCTCTTAACACAGGCTACTGCTCAGGCCAGGGTGCTCTGCTCTAGAATGATTGCAGTTGTTACTAAGTATGAAGTCACCAGCCACCCGTCTTCTTTACTAGCGATTTAGATGGCCATCGGAGGCGAGCGAGGTGAATGATTGGCTTAAACCGAGCGTGCCCTCTGGCTGTGATGATCTGACCTCTCCTGAATCCAGGAGTTCCTGAAGTGGTTGCAAGCATCAGGGAGCCCACATTCACTTCAGCGAGACTACTGGAACTTCCCGGAGACTTGGGATCCAGAGCAAGGCAATTATTATTTTTTTTAAACGCATTGCATATGTCTCGAATATAACGCGACCCCTCCAATTTTATGGTAAATTTTTGTCACCAAAATCTATCGGTATACTCGAGTATCTACCGTAAATGCTATGCAGCTTTCACAAATGTATTGATGGCTTCTACGTTTGTTACATTTGTTTACAAATGAAATGGTCTTTCTCTTATAATAATTTAACAATCATAATTTTTACCTTTGGATACAGTAGGATAGGGATTAGCAAATTATATATGTGTGGTGTTTGTTTGCTTTCTATTTTATTATAACACATCTGTGACGGGACGGCCGCCACTACGCTGTAGCGCAGTACAACAGTTCAAGTGTTTATTTATTTGTGTGTTATTAAAAGTTCGTTAGCCCTTATTTTTATAAGTACCCCAATGTGATTTTTCCTGTTTTATAGATATGCCAGTTAACTAAAGATTTCTGATGTCTGTGTGTTATTCCCTGTATAGTGTAGATCTCTGTATTAGTACCTGCTATTGTGTAAATGCTTTCAGTAAGAAATTCCTTTTGTTTACGTGCTTTCTCCTTCCCCCATTCTCCATTGTTTGAAGGCCCTGGGTAGTTATCTGATCTGTGATGTTGTCTGTTTGATTGTATGCAAATGTAATTGGTCCTTGACTCTATCTGTCCTCTCTGTGAATAAACAGTCAGTTCTATTCTGACCAAGCTTGAAGTCAAGACTCCTGTTTTGGAGTACCAGGAGTCTTCTGCCCGCTGTGCCAAGGAAAGGCTCCAGGTCTACAGCTTCGGCTTATTCCTGGGGGTGCTAGTCAGGCTCTCTACAGGCCTTGAGCTGCGGCTAAGGTACAAGAGAAAGGTGTGAGAGTCACGAGGAGAAACTGGGTGTCCAGCGAGGAAGCAGCATTGGCAGATGTGACTCTGTCCGGGCACAGAGATCTGTTACATTGGTGGCAGCGAGTGGGATGCTTCCTACAGTCTAAGGACATCAAAACCATCACCTGGTTTCGATATCCAGACGGTGCGGCAGAAGATGGCCACAGCCACAGAGACAGACTTCAGATGTAGATTACGAGAATGGCAGAACCAGCATAGTGGACCTATGACGGAACAGGTCCTGCTGGAAGAGAGTGCGAAGATCCGTCTGATGATGTGGTGGGAAGCTCTTCATGCCGAGCGAATGTACAATGGCAAAATGATCCCCTTGGGCTACGTGAGGTACGAGATAATATTGGAGAGTCGTATGGTGGGCCTGGGAGAAGAGCCACCAGAAGAGGATGTGCAGGAGCTCCGCAGACTGATTCTGAAGGAAATGGCACTAGAGAAAAGATACAGAGCCCTCCGATGGTATGCGGCAAAAGTGTACCCCTGGCTAGCGGATGACAGCCCGACGGAAGGCTATGGCTACAGCGGCCTTGGACTGTTACATGAGAAGCTAGTGGAGGATCCAGATTTTGGGAGTGAATCGGAGTGGCGTCTGGAGGATATCTTGGAGTGCAGAGAGAGATGGAGCTCTCTGACGTTTTGTTCCAGGAGGATGTGGAATTCCTTGGTGTCCAGGAATGGGAGCTGGAAATAGCCTACAAGACGTTGTTAGAGTCCAATAAACAGCTAGGCTTGGCTCCCTTTGGCTGGGTCGACCTAGAAAGACCAGCAGACACACAGGCCAGTGGGCAGATCGCCAGTAGTTTCTGCCCAGCAAGTGCGGCAATGTTGGAGCGTCAAGAGGAGGAAGAAGGTCAGAGGTGCCCCCAAATGGTGGACACAGAGAATAACGATCTTATCGACATTTCCATCGAGGAGGAACAGCTACAGGGGGACTGCCAAGCAATGCTAGATTACGATCAGCAACTGGGCTCAGAGTTTATGCCCCTAGAGCAGCAAATTTCCCTAGAAGAAGAGACTGCGGTCCTTCCCACGATGCCCGGAAGATGTGGGGCAGTTGGCCCAGATTCAACGTTTGTATCGGCAGGTGCTCCAGCACTTACGGATTATCATTTATGTACGGGGGAGCGGTACCCCAACCCAGTGGAAAAGCTGGCATCGCAACAGAGGGCATCTCTGGAATAGAGTGCTGTTTGTACCTCTCCCCAACTGCAGGTAATAATCCCAGGAAGGGAGCCAGCTGGTCTCACTCCTCAGCAGATCAAGCCCCAGCGTGAGGATGGGGGTGCCCCCTTTTTCCAGTCAAAGTGTGCTGCTGACCCCCTCCCCCAGGATGTGGGAGACATTTACTGTGGGAGTATAGATGAGACTATGGTTTCCAAGTGTGTGCCCTCTGAGTGCTGGGCAGTTGGCGCAGATCCCTAGCCATCTCCTGATGAGACACCAGCCACCCCCCATTCTCTCCAGCAGCTGATCGCAATACCAAGAGATGGGGCAGCTGTAATCTCTTCTGAGTGGACAGCGCAATCTAGGGGAGGCTGCAGAAGCAGTTTTGCTCCCCAGTGCCCGAATCAAACTTTCCGGCAGGATGTTTTTCTGGGGTGGGAGTTTGCGACTAACGCGGGTCTAGACCTGGTTAGTCTGTTTTGGAAGGGGGAGATATGTGATAGAACACAATGTCGTTGTGCTACTTGGAGGGGGCTGCACGCTAGCCTCCTGCCTACAGACTATGGCCCGTGAAAGAGACTATTTGGGAACTGGTGGACGTTTTAAAGATATTTGGTGGGGTCCGTGGACATCCCCAAGTGGACCCGCAGAGGGTCTGCCAACTGGTAACTTGGGGGAGATATGTGACGGGACGGCCGCCACTACGCTGTAGCGCAGTACAACAGTTCAAGTGTTTATTTATTTGTGTGTTATTAAAAGTTCGTTAGCCCTTATTTTTATAAGTACAGCAATGTGATTTTCCCTGTTTTATAGATATGCCAGTTAACTAAAGATTTCTGATGTCTGTGTGTTATTCCCTGTATAGTGTAGATCTCTGTATTAGTACCTGCTATTGTGTAAATGCTCTCAGTAAGAAATTCCTTTTGTTTACGTGCTTTCTCCTTCCCCCATTCTCCATTGTTTGAAGGCCCTGGGTAGTTATCTGATCTGTGATGTTGTCTGTTTGATTGTATGCAAATGTAATTGGTCCTTGACTCTATCTGTCCTCTCTGTGAATAAACAGTCAGTTCTATTCTGACCAAGCTTGAAGTCACGACTCCTGTTTTGGAGTACCAGGAGTCTTCTGCCCGCTGTGCCAAGGAAAGGCTCCAGGTCTACAGCTTCGGCTTATTCCTGGGGGTGCTAGTCAGGCTCTCTACAGGCACCGGGCCTTGAGCTGCGGCTAAGGTACAAGAGAAAGGTGTGAGAGTCACGAGGAGAAACTGGTTGTCCAGCGAGGAAGCAGCATTGGCAGATGTGACCCTGTCCGGGCACAGAGATCTGTTACAACATCGATGGAATAGCGCTTCCTTCCTAATTACTCAAACTACCTCCTAATTTCGAACCATTGTTCATCGTAAGGTCTGCTATTTTAAAGGCACGGAAACCTGGGGAGGGTTATTTATATCTAGGCAGTGGTGGATTGAGTGTTCAAGCGTTTACGTTGTAGCTGGAGGGCCCAGGCCCAGTTGTGTGTTCTGCCAGTCCCAAGAATGCTGTGATAGCAAAAAGAATGCTGTGACTGACTGAGTGACAGGATGAGTGTTGGTAAACACTCACGCTATCAAATTTAGTTTTTTCCTCCCTTTACAGGGAGAGAAGATCAAATGCTCCTAAGCACTGTTTTGTAGGTGCTCCCAAATAGGCAATACAGTATTATTTTTATTTTTTGTGATCACTGTCATGAACAGTGGATTTCTGTTTACTTTTTTTAACCCCATGGGGTTAATTTCCTGTTGAATTTTTTTGCTTAACCCAAAAAAAAATGTATTACGTCCCCCCCCCTTTGTTTTACCCTAAGGCCGGGGTCAGACAAGCGTTTTTAAGAGTGGAAGGAACGTCCGTGAGAGTGGACGTTCCTTCCACTCTGACACCCGTCTGGCCGCCTCGCTGAGTGCAGTTAGTGCACTCAGCGCTACAAGGCTCGATCCTCCTATGGAGGATTGCGCTTTGCAGCCCCGTCAACGCACGTCCTAGCGTTTTGACGGGGAGGATGCTGCATGGACACAGCATGGATGCTGTCGCATGCGCAGCTTGTTCGCACGCAACAGCGTGTGGCTGGCCCCATCGCAGCGTCACAACGCTGCGACGGACGCCGGAAGGCATGTCAGTACAGGCGCACTATTGCGCTTGTCTGACCCCAGCCTAAGCGGTTGATTCCTCATACACTGAAGTTTCCTATTCTTGATGTAAGTTTGGGGGGGGGGGGTGGTTGGTTAGGCTGTCAAATTTAATTAAAATCTATTTCATATAGATTTCATCGTTGTTTTTTCCAAATCCAAATCTAAATGCGTTCTGCACACATTTTGGGTGCCACAATACATTTTTACTGTCACTAAAAAGTAAACCTGACCGTAAAGGGTTAATTAAATCAAAATGTAACATATATAGTGCTGGTTGCTCTTATAAAATTTCTCCAATTTCCATTCGGCCTCAGTTTGCTCTACATTTCATCATACTACATACTCTCTTTTATGAATATAATGATGGCAGGCCCACCTGCATGTAAATCTAAAAGATCTATTACCTAGTAAAAGTAGGCCAGCACAGGTCTATGGAGGCTTCCTTCTTATGTAAGGTCATATTTGTACTTTTTTTATTTCCGCGTTCAAATGCACTTTGATTCAAGCGATCTAAATTCCTACAGCCCTGTGATTACACAAATGTTTCTGACAAACATGTTGTGTATGACTATCCAAGAACAACCAGGCAAATTGGTTGCTTTACTGAATCCAGGGTTATAGACACTGTCCACTCTTCAATTTTTTCCTCTGTGTTTTAGGACCTACTGTAACTTCCAAAGGGCCTCACAAACCCAGAGGCCAGGTAACCATGGTCTCATCGCATGTGACCTCTGACCTTTTAAATATGGTAATAGTTTCACACTGAAAACGTTGCCTAGCTCCAAAACACCTGGAATCGCCTCCTAAGTTTGATTTGTCAGACCAGTCTTGCAAGTTTTAAATCTATAAACTCCATGTACCACGAGCTTTTCACTTCTTGCAGTCACAATTTACAAAAGCGGGGATGCACGATATCTGAGGTAATGGGGATCATAAAGTAAAAAAATAAATAAATAGTAATATAATGAAGCCAGGGAGTTCCATTAGGGCTCACTCCAGATCTACTCGTGTGGATAATCTGTTTGAAGTTGGATTTCTCTCACCAAGTGATTAGCACGGAGTTAGTGACGTCACCACGTGCTTTATCACAGCGGTTGTGTTGTGACACTATTTATATAAAAAAGGAATTATGCATTTTTTAAATTTTAATAATTCCTATCTGCAGTGCTGAGTCACATTTTATCGACTTCCTCTGCTGTCTAAAAACACTTAAAAGCTGCCGATTCTGCTTGCTCATTGTTGTATAATCCAGCTATCGAGGGTAGCCCCCCCTCCCCCATCAGTCCATTAATGTATCTGCCTTTACAGCTTGTGGTGTATTTATTGGCATAAGTCAACACCATATATTGGGTAACTGAAATATAACTAAGAATTGGGACAGGGAAGCTTAATTTCCAAAAGATGGAGGATATAGTATATAATATAAAAGTGCCTTCATACAAGAAACAGAAAAGTGTAAGATAAAAGATCAATTTTGATATACAGATCTATACATACGCCCCAGGGTAGCAACGTAACTACATGTCCCACGTTGCTTAGCCTGCCTTGAAGCATCACACAACAAAAATGTAAGGTGGCACCAATTTGGATAAAAGTACATACATGACCCATCATAAAAAAAAAGGAAAAAGGCCGTCACCAGAAACAGACCCCAGGACCTCCATGAACAAGGCAGGAGTCCATAATTAGCTCTCCCACCTTTTACTTTGCAGAAAAAAAGAGTGTAATATTAAAACTGAGTGGTGCCTCCAATTGAAAATACTGTTATGGGTAATCTGCTGAGCCCTAAACTCTCTCTACCCAAATTTGAAATTGGTATGGTCAAACTTCCTTGATCACTACATATAACAAATGCCCATAATTCCTACTTATTTAATTTATTAATTTACACCAGCACATGGAAGCCCAAACTATTCCAAGGTAGCTTGTGCTTCCACCTGGGAGACAGTATTTCACTGAGAATTACGGTCTCCTCAAAGCTGTTGTTAAGTGATTCCGCATTTGCAACATCACATAATACACTATAAACCCACCAGATTAAATCCCATACTCGCCTCTCATCGTGTGGTGTGATCCGCAACTTCTTCTTGTCACGAGCAGAGGGAGACTGGGAATAAATAGTTCCTAGTCTCCTTCCCCGAACATGCACGATCTTGTGAATGTGAGCTTGCGGCAGGGACATGCAGTTATCTGTACAGTCCACGAGCCGACTCTAGTGGTGGCCTGCTGCCAGTATTCAGCTGCATCACTCTTCCTTCTGGGACCAGTCCTAACAAAGCACCTACCCTACAATTAGGGTTGCACCGATACTAGTATCGGTGCCGATACCGGGTACTGCAGGAGTACTTGGTACTCGTGCATTGCCCCCGATATTCCCCCGATACTGGAAGACAGCATTGAGCTGGCTTGCCGGCATCCGAGGGGCTGGGGCGGCTGTCCGAACGCTCTATCGGCATTCGGACAGGCCCCTGCAGCTCACGGCATTCATACTTACCTTCCACAGGCGTCGAAGGCAAAGTCTTTGCGCGTGCGCTCGTTGGAAAGCCCCCAGCTGCGATCACGTGTGAGTTTGCGAGATCGAGGTTGGGGGGGCTTTCCAATGAGCGGACGCGCGGAAACTTTGGCTGCTCCCGTGGAAGGTAAGTATGAATGCCATGAGCTGCAGGGGCCTGTCCAAATGCCGATAGAGCATTCGGACAGCGTCCCAAATCCGGTCTGGGGTCTGTGTGTATGTGTAATATATACACATACATACACACACAGAGCTGGGGGCATATCCATGTGAGCTGGGGGCATATCCATGTGAGCTGGGGGCATTCTGTATGTGTGTGTGTGTGTGTGTATATATATATATATATATATATATATATACTTGGGGATATATACATGTGAGCTGGAGACATTTTTATATGAGCTCTGTTCTTATTGGAAAGCGGTCACAAGACATAAAATAAAAGTATTGGTACTCGGTATCAGTGAGTACTTGAAAAAAGTATCGGTACTCTTACTTGGTCTTAAAAAAGTGGTATCGGTGCATCCCTACCTACAATACATACGTTAAAATGGAGACCGATTTCTTGCTTACCGGCACCTATGGAATAGGGCCCCTCCTGTTTTATGTCAAAAATTTGTTGCAATCCTTCTTTAAAATTTTTTCCTTTTTACTGAAGAACAATGTAAAGGATGTTACTAGGCTTGACTGGAGCAATGACACATACATGACCTTGTTATGTTCTCCAGTCGATGGAGAGGTCTTGTCTACAGAGTGGTGAGGAGTCCTTACACGTGAGATAAACTCTTGTTTACCAAGATAGAATTTAGTCACTTTGTACTTGGCAGGGTATTCACTGTGGTTTGAACTGTTTAGTTTGCGACTATGTAGCAAGAAATTTAAAGTGAATACTAACTAATAGAACTTCTTTGGATCTGAAAGTCTACTTCCTAGTCTCTGTGTTTGGAGCAGAGTTCCTGTTGCTTCATGAGCCACTAAACATTCTGACCTCTTACATTGCATGCCAGGTGCTTTCCCTATCTGTGATTATTTACATTTCTCAACCATTGCTAAGACCCTACATTTTGCTGACTGTTTCTTCCTTCATGGAGGTCTTTGATTCCTCCCTGAGGTCTTTCTCGTGCAGCTGGCTGGTGCATGCAGTGCTGAGTGACTGAAATGTCTGCTAATTCTTCTTTTTTATTTTTATTTATGCCTGTCCGTTTATCACTGAATGCGTTATCAAGCAGAAAATGTTCTGTCAAATCCTGAATATGACCAGTTATGGGCTTTATTTTACTGAATCTGTTGGAATAAAGATTTTAAACAATTTTTAAGCATTTGACAGAAACCCATTTCTGCCTTTTTTTTTTCCCCCCCAGAAATTTTGTCACGAGTGCGTGTGTAATATATATATATATATATATATATATATTACAGTCAGGTCCAGAAATATTGGGTCATCGGCACAATTCTAACATCTTTGGCTCTATACACCACCACAATGGATTTGGGATGAAACAAACACAATGTGCTTTAACTGCAGACTGTCAGCTTTAATTTGAGGGTATGTACATCCAACTCAGGTGAACGGTGTAGGACTTACAGCAGTTTGCAGATGTGCCTCCCACTTGTTAAGGACCAAAGATAATGGGACAGAATAATAATCATAACTCAAACTTTCCCTTCTTAATACTTGGTTGCAAATCCTTTGCAGTCAATCACAGCCTGAAGTCTGGAACGCATAGACATCACCAGACGCTGGGTTTCATCCCTGGTGATGCTCTGCCAGGCCTCTACTGCAACTGTCTTCAGTTCCTGCTTGTTCTTGGGGCATTTTCCCTTCAGTTTTGTCTACAGCAAGTGAAATGCATGCTCAATGGGATTCAGGTCAGGTGTTTGACTTGGCCATTGCATAACATTCCACTTCTGTCCCTTCAAAAACTCTTTGGTTGCTTTTGCAGTATGCTTTGGGTCATTGTCCATCTGCACTGTGAAGCGCCGTCCAAAGAGTTCTGCAGCATTTGGCTGAATGTGAGCAGATAATATTGACCGAAACACTTCAGAATTCATCCTGCTGCTTTTGTCAGCAGTCACATCATCAATAAATACAAGAGAACCAGTTCCATTGGCAGCCATACATGCCCACGCCATGACACTACCACCACCATGCTTCACTGATGAGGTGGTATGCTTAGGATCGTGAGCAGTTCCTTTCCTTCTACATACTCTTCTCTTCCCATCACTCTGGTACAAGTTGATCTTGGTCTCATCTGTCCATAGGATCTTGTTCCAGAACTGTGACGACTTTGGCCCCTATTAGATTCTTCACGCTAACGGTAGTGCTCACCTGCGTGAGCGCTACCGTTAGCTGCGGTATCTGCCGCATATTACAATACAAACGCGTTAAAAAACCCGTTTGCGTTTGGGACCTCGCGCTGTTCAGCGCGAGGTCACTGCACTTTGCGCTCCCTATACTTAACATGGGGAGCGCAAAGCGTTAATCAGCGCTGGATTACAATGTCCCAGCGCTGAGTAACGCCTGGCTCTGGTCAACGAAAAGTTAACCAGAGCCAGGACCTGGTGTTAACACCAGCTTAAAAATACAAAAAACAAAATCCCATACTTGCCCTCTGTCCCGCGGCTCCGGTCGCCTCCTCCAGCCGACAGGAGCAGGGAAAGACGGGGGAAAAAGTCCCCTCTGTCTTGCCCTGCATATCCCTACGCCGACCGTCCGGATCTCGCAATGCGAGATCCGGCTGGTTACGTGACTGGCAGAAGGGAGCTCAATGGAGTCCTATGGACTCCATTGAGAGGCTGCGCTCAGCGCTGCCGCGCGCATCCTGATTTTTAACGCTCGCTAAATACGCAGGAAGCATTTTTTGCGTCTGCATTGTAATCTGGCGTTAAAACACGGGCGCAAGGGGGGAAACTGCGGGCGCAGTTTTTCCTCCCCTGCGCTCGCGTTTTAACGCCAGGAGCGTAATAGGGGCCTTTGTTAGGTGTTGTTTGGCAAACTCTAATCTGGCCTTCCTGTTTTTGAGGCTCACCTATGGTTTACATCTTGTGGTGAACCCTCTGTATTCACTCTGGTGAAGTCTTCTCTTGATTGTTGACTTTGACACACATACACCTACCTCCTTGAGAGTGTTCCTGATCTGGCCAACTGTTGTGAAGGGTGTAACGGATCACCGCTACCCTGCACAGGTAGATCCGCCGTCAGCGCCGAGCTTGTCTGGAGGTGTAGAGTCAGGGGTAGCGGGCTGTATGAATTCGGCGGTGATTAAGCGCTTTTGCACGATCCTTGAAGCGTTGCGGTTCCCCAAGCCCTGTTATCCCCAATTACTAGCCGAGGCAGGAGTAAAGGTTCAAACAGGTACCAGTTTATTTAACATGGGGGATACAGGGGTATTTATGGGGAATGAAACCATTGTTCTCCCCCGGCCCGCCCTCAGTCCTCCTGCGGTGATCTTTACCTTTGCCTCCAGCCATTGCCCAATCTGCCTTGGTTAACCTGGGGGACCCCTGCGGTGCGCAGCCCTTATCTCGGGTCTCGGCGCCAGCTCGTCTGTCTCCCCCCTCCCAGAACCTCTCCCTGTCCGGGCAGCGCCCGGCCCCCCCTGTGGTGTGAGTGCTCCTTTGTCCTGGCGGCTCCCTGTGGCTTTCAGCCCGAGTTTGGGGTTTTACCAGGGATTTCGGGGTGATCCCCTGGGAGCGGCAGCACGCTGGGGGTACAGCCTGGTAGCTCGGGTCCGGGGGCTGGTTCAGTCCAAAAAGCGCCCTGATCGGATCAACGGAGCCCGAGCTGTGAAGGGGGAAAGTCCGGCGGCTGTACCCGAGCAAGAGTCACTGTTTGCCGGCCGCGCTACCGGCGAGGGATCCCTGGTCGGCGTTCGGGTTTTCCCGGGGCGCTTCGTTCTGATATTCGCACCCCCGTAAGAACCTATTTTTAGGAACATACTGGCCAAGAAGCGCTCTTCTGCGTGGTTTCCACGCTGCGGGGCAAGGCGGGCAAGTTTGGGTGGCTTGGCAGAGACAGTGGCGGTTCGAGGCATTCACAGACCGGGCGTCTTCCCGGGGCTGTGGACAGGCGGGGAACAGGTCACCAATGGGGAGAATTACAGGGGGAACTTATAAAAATACAACCTAACGAATTCTTTAATACACCACACCAAATCAACATTTTAAAACTTGTACCGCGCTACAGTATAGTGGCGGCCGTTCCGTCACAAAGGGTGTTTTCTTCACCAGGGAAAGAAATCTTCGGTCATCCACCACAGTTGTTTTCCGTGGTCTCCCGGGTCTTTTGGTGTTGCTGAGCTCTTTTTGAGGATGTTCCAAACAGTTGTTTTGGCCACACCTAATGTTCTTGCTATCTCTCTGATGGGTTTGTTTTGTTTCTTCAGCCTAATGATGGCTTGCTTCACTGATAGTGACAGCTCTTTGGATCTCATCTTGAGAGTTGACAGCAACAGATTCCAAATGCAAATAGCGCACTTGAAATTAACTCTGGGCCTTTTATCTGCACATTGTATTTGGGGTAATGAGGGAGTATCACACACCTGGCCATGGAACAGCTGAGAAGCCAATTGTCCCATTACCTTTGGTCCCTTAACAAGTGGGAGGCACATCTGCAAACTGCTGTAAGTCCTACACCGTTCACCTGAGTTGGATGTACATACCCTCAAATTAAAGCTGAGAGTCTGCACTTAAAACACATTGTGTTTGTTTCATTCCAACTCCATTGTGGTGGTGTATAGAGCCAAAGATGTTAGACTTGTGTCGATGTCCCAATATTTCTGGA
The DNA here is from genome assembly GCA_009667805.1 of Leptobrachium leishanense. Taxonomy (NCBI): domain Eukaryota; kingdom Metazoa; phylum Chordata; class Amphibia; order Anura; family Megophryidae; genus Leptobrachium; species Leptobrachium leishanense. The sequence goes on along the minus strand of CM019064.1, from coordinate 88,120,694 downwards.
CCTGACATAATTTAACAAAACCTATACTATAAAAGAGTAAGGCTTGGCGTGTCCGTCGCCAAGCCTATCTTGCGCATGCGCGCGCAACCAGCGGCGGTTGGCTGCGCGCGCATGCAACCGCCGCGGCACGAGCCGGCTGTGCGCTCGCCGCGGCGATTACAAGATGCACACAGCAACCGGGTAGAGGCTGCGCTCGCAGCCTCTACCCGGCTGCCGCGCGCATCCAACCCCTGAGCGGCGAAGGGAAAGTTCCCTCGCTTCCGCTCTTTGAAGGACCCAAGCCGCGGTCACGTGGGAGTCCCACGTGACCGCGGCTTGGGTCCTTCAACGAGTGGAAGCGGGGAAACTTTCCCTTCGCCGCTCGGGAAGGTAAGTATGCGGAGACGGAGCTCCAGGGGCGGCTGTCCGAATGCCGATAGAGCATTCGAACAGCCGCCCCATGTCTGATCTGGGGTCTGAGCTTGGGGGCAAATATCTGGGGTCTGAGCTTGGGGGCAAATATCCACGAGCTGGGGCAGTATTAACAATAGACTGCCCTCTGGGCAGGCTTTCCAACTAGTATATTATAAAAAAATTTAATACTTTTGTAAAGCCTTATTAACCCCTTCGCTGCGGAGGACGCGCTCAGCGCGTCCACCCGCAGGTAACGTTCCTTGCGGTGGACGCGCTGAGCGCGTCCTCTCTTTGGGGCCAGCGTTTGGCCGGGTTCCGGCCGCTCGCTGGACCCCCCGGTGCGGGCTGACATCCTCGATGTCAGCCCAGCACCCGGAACCGCCGCCGGCCTAATTAGGTGTCATCGCGACGGCGCGATGACACCTAATTCAGGCCCCCCCCCCGCATGTGCGGAGGAGGCGTCTGAAAGGGAGGGGGGAGGTCCTTCGGACCTCTCTCCCTCCCGATTGCCGGCGTTGCGGGGGTTAATCCAGGCACCATTTGGAAGGGCACCGCCTGCCCTTCCTAACGGTACCTGGAATTAACCCCATGGGGGCTGGATCACGAATCGGCGCCGAAAAGCGCCGGTTCGTGATCCTTTCCCGGAGCTGGCCGACATCTTGGATGTCGGCCAAGCTTCCGGGAATGCCCCCTGAGGCCTGGCGTCATTGTGCATAGCACGATGACGCCAGTCCTGGAGTTAACCCCTAACTGCCACCAATGGTGGAGATAGGGGGTTCCAATGAACCCCCTATCTCCCGATCCGTGGCAGTTATGGGTTAATGTTTGGTATTGTTGGATCGGCCAGAGCATGGCCGTTCCAACAATACCAAACTTGACTATGAAAAAAGCTTTTTAAAAAAATTAAAAATAAAAATAAACAAATATTTAAAAAAAAATAAACAAGTTTTTTTTTGTTTTTTTTGGTTTGTTAATGCAGCAATATTGTTCCCATTTCAATTATAATGTGAACAATGATGCTGCACTAACGATTTTTGTATGCGGTGCGTTTGTTAAAAATCGCGTAATTTTCCCCAAAAAAAATGTAACGAGACCCCATCTCTAATTTTTTTAACAAGCGTACCCCATACAAAATATAACCGCAATTGCTCGCATGTTAAAATGTGAAAAAAAACACTTTACACTTTGTAAATTATTGAAAATTAATATTTTATTGCATTTTTTGTTATAATATACAGACAGGTCATGACGTATACATATAATAATGACATATTATGAATCTGCCGAGTCTGCCGGAAAGAACGATATATAATATGTCTGGGTCATATACTAAAATAAGCCTTCAAAACACGTTTAAACATGATGAGCAAAATCGGTAAAAATGAGCTCAGCACAGAGGCGGGAAATGCCTCAGCAGCGAAAGGGTTAAATTAACCCTTTCACTGCTGAGGACGTGTGGAGAACGTCCTCATTGACTCCTAAGGAAAGATAGGGGTGGAGATAGGGGGTTCCTTTGAACCCCGATATCTCACAGCTGTTGGCAGCTAGCTGGATCGTGTTTGGTATTATTAGAAAGGCCAGAGCATGACCATGTTTAAAGTAAAGAAAAAAATAATGTTCAACTTCCTTAATAGCTGCTAATAGCGAATATTTTTGTGTTACTGTTATACAAATGGCAGCCATTCGTGGATTCTCTTGTCTTTGTTAGCTAATAGCCTCCTTGCGTCATGTCTAGCCTAGCTAATAGCCCCCTTGCGTCATGTCTAGCCTAGCCAATAGCCTCCTTGCGTCATGTCTAGCCTAGCCAATAGCCTCCTTGCGTCATGTCTAGCCTAGCCAATAGCCCCTTGCGTCATGTCTAGCCTAGCCAATAGCCCCCTTGCGTCATGTCTAGCCAATAGCCCCTTGTGTCATGTCTAGCCTAGCCAATAGCCCCTTGCGTCATGTCTAGCCTAGCCAATAGCCCCTTGCATCATGTCTAGCCTAGCCAATAGCCCCCTTGCGTCATGTCTAGCCTAGCCAATAGCCCCCTTGCGTCATGTCTAGCCTAGCCAATAGTCCCCTTGCATCATGTCTAGCCTAGCCAATAGTCCCCTTGCGTCATGTCTAGTCTAGCCAATAGTCCCCTTGCGTCATGTCTAGCCTAGCCAATAGTACCACTGCGTCATGTCTAGCCTAGCCATTAGTACCCCTGCGTCATGTCTAGCCTAGCCATTAGTACCCCTGCGTCATGTCTAGCCTAGCCCTTAGTACCCCTGCATCATGTCTTCCTTAGCCAATAGTCCATTTGCATAATGTCTAGCCGAGCCAATTGCCCCCTTGTGTCAGTTCTAGTCTAGCCAATGGCCCCCTTGCATCATGCCTAGCCAATCGTACCCCTGCATCATGCCTAGCCAATAGTACCCCTGCATCATGCCTAGCCAATAGTACCCCTGCATCATGCCTAGCCAATAGTACCCCTGCATCATGCCTAGCCAATAGTACCCCTACATCATGCCTAGCCAATAGTACCCTTGCGTCATGTCTTGTCTAGCCAATAGTCCTCTTGTCTCTTTTCTTGTCTAGCCAATAGTCCTCTTGTCTCTTTTCTTGTCTAGCCAATAGTCCTCTTGTCTCTTTTCTTGTCTAGCCAATAGTCCTCCTGTCTCTTTTCTTGTCTAGCCAATAGTCTGTTTGCATCATGTCTAGCCAATGGCCCCTCTTGCATCATGCCTAGCCAATAGTCCCCTTGCTTCATGTCTTGTCTAGCCAATAGTCCTCTCATCTCTTTTCTTGTCTAGCCAATAGTCCCCTTGTGACATGTCTTGTCTAGCCAATAGTCCCCAAGTCTCTTTTTTTTCTTTCTTCATACAGGTCTATTCGATAACTCAACTACAACATAGCTTGACAAAGGCTTTTTGCCAAAACATTGCTGCACTGTAGCTGGTTGTCGAATATTCCTGCCTGTAAAAGTAGACTGAGCGCCCTATCAGGTTCTTCTTTTCTCCCATTAAATGCAACATGATTCCCACAGTTTTATTGGTTTCTAAAATCAGGAAGTTGATGAAAAAAGCCCAAGACTCCGCAATTAATCGCCAAAAAATTAAGACCGTCCCAATGTGAACTTTTAGATCTTGGTGCAGCTGGACCCTTTGGGGGCAAACTCAGAACATGAATTGTAGCAGGTCCAGAGACACCAGCATTGGTTCACATATTTATTGGAGCATCTGGGCAACAGCTGTTGTACAGCTGAAATGTTGCCCTGATGCCCCATTAAATATTTGAACCAGAACTGGTGTACCTTCATCTTCCTGGTTTAAGTCATACTGACAGATGTTAATCCAGGCGGTTTGCACAGTATCAAAGGTGTGTGTGTGTGTGTGTATCATTCAAATAGAAAAGCAATCTGTCTTTGCAGGTTTGTCCCATGAATTGCTTTTTCCAAAAACATATGGTAGAGCAAATAATGCTTATTTGAAGCAAAGCACGTACATTATATTACATAAGCACCCACATATACTAATTGTGTTGTGTCCATAAGTTATTGCTGTAGATACTAGAGTAGGGCTGCAACTATCGATTTATTGTCATAATCGATTAGTTGGCCAATTTTTTATTATTTAGATTAATCGATTCATCGGATAAAAAAAATTAAAAAAAAAATTGTTTACTTAAAAGGAATTTTATGTAAATAAATAAATAACCACAACCCCTCCCCCTTTTTTCATAAGCAATTTGCGTAGTTTACGTAGCTTTCGTACGTACATATGCAAATTGCATATCTTGCGTACTTTTCACACAAAGTATGCGAGTGCTTGGAGGGATGGGTTGATGCTGCATAAGCAGCTTAAGCCTATGTGTAAAAAAATAAATAAAAAAAAATTGCCTTGTTCATGGATCCCAAGTCTCCCAGAAGTTACGGTAGTCTCGCTGAAGTGAATGCGGGCTCCCTGATGCTTGCAAGCACTTCGGGAACTCCCGGATTCGGTAGAGGTGGGATCCATCACAGCTAGAGGGCACGCTCGTTTTAAGCCAATCTTTCACCTCCGCCGGCCATCTTATCACAAGTAAAGAAAGAAGACGGTTGGCCGGCGGCTTCATACTTAGTAACAACTGCAATCATTCTAGAGCAGAGCACCCTGGACGGAAGGGTTGCCTGACTGTGTTAAGAGAACCTGGAAGGATCTTAATTGTTTACCGGTACATTAAAATTTTGCTCCTCACATTATATTTGAGTCTTGGGTATTCTCTCCTTTCCATTATAATTCTCTATCCATCGCGTTATATTCGGGTCGCGCTATACTCGAGTATCTATGGTAAATGTTTCAGAAGTATGAATGAAGCTGTGCTCTTGTCCATATTGTAGAAGTCATGGATTTTTGGTCTTGGGAAGAGTAGAGCTTTTAGTGAGCAAAAACAAGGTTTGTGACGGTAGGGAGAGTTGTGCTTAGCCAAGATTCCGCCATAACCCTCCTTGTTGCCAGAGAGAATTAGGAAAGAGGATGTTTTTCTCTTTCCGACAAATTCAGTACCAGTTTAGACCATAAATGTGGATCCAAAATGACTCGCTTTTGTAAAATAATGTGGAAAAGCTCTTGCAGTCAAACTAACATCTCTCAATATGAAGGCAGGTCCACCACATATGGTGATAGGTTCTTTGTAAATTCTTTTTAACATCTACAACCATGGCGCCTTTTCGCGAGTGTCCCGCATGCATGGAGTGTGCCTGGTGATTTTATAAAAGCCTTCTAAAATATAACTAACCTAAGATGTCCAACCAGTTTTTGCTTTAATTTCATTTACTTGTAGCTAATCATCTAATGTGGATTTACTACACGCTGTCATTTATTTGTGACTCGTTAATGAAATCCTGTAGCTCACAAAGGGACTCCTGTAGAACTGGATGAACAGCCCTTTTAAATTTACAGTCTTAATTGAAAAAGGTTTCAAAAATAATTAAGCACCTCCTGTAACACGTTCATTCTACAACTTGCCATTGACTTCTCTCTTGCAGGTCCTCTTCTGCATCTCCAGTTATTTACGTCCTTTGTTGCTTGCCTGAAACAGAAATGTGTTGTTTTTATTCTGACGATGTATAAAACTATGCATGCGCACACAACTTTGAGTTTACTAAATAAACAATATATCAGATTCCTATTAGAGCATCACATATCTGACACACTTGGGACCACCAGCATTCTGTTTTCGTATTCTTCTGGAAGGACTCCAGGGGGAAGAGGGTTGTGGCAGGAGGGTTGTGAGGGACACTGGGTGCAACACCATGAGGAACAAACAGGAGCGGCAAGAGGGCCAGCCAGCGGACGGAGAACTGACGAAAAGACTCTGAAATCTTCCTTTTCCAGAGTCTTTCAGTCTTACAAAGTCTTGTAGAGTGGTTCTCAACTTGTATAAAAATCTCTGTATCCGTGTGTTTTCAGTTCAATTCGAGGAACTTTTGGTGTTGTGTTAAATTCTTTTATTAAAATGATGTTTTTAGCATTATTCCTTTGGGATTGGCATTAAACTCAAGTTAAAATACTAACATTTAACTATAATCACCACCATATTGTCACCAGGACATAATTGAAAACGTGAGAATTCTCGATGTTTCCTTCCTGGTTAAATACTTTATAAATAAATGTTTCCGTTTGTTAGTGGCAATCTTGGAATTACATCCAAAAGAGAGCCTGTGTCATCAGCATCTGACTGCATCCAGGTTAAAAAAATAATATTTTGTCATCGTTTTCGGGTTCCTATATTTTATGGATTTTTTTTCCCACACAATTTTGACTACACATATTAGTTACATAGCTACATAGTTATATAGGCTGAAAAAAGACATGCGTCCATCGTGTTCAGCCTCTCCCACATAACCTACTGCTGTTGATCCAAAAGAAGGCAAAAAACCCAGTCTGAAATGCTTGCCAATATGCAACATACTGGGAAAAAATTCCTTCTTGACCCCAGAATGGCAGTCAGATTTCTCCTTGGATCAAGAAGCTTTTACCCACATATTAAATATTATAACCCTTAATATTCTGTGTCTGTATATTTAGAAATATAAATAGCCCATGTCTAATCAGCCTCCTGATTTGTCAAGCTGTGATCTTATCAAAACTTATCCAGATCAACCACATCCTGTAAATCTAGTGTCACCTTGAAATGCATTGTGCAATCAGACCTGCTATACCATGGGTGACCATGCCTTTGGCATAGATGTGTAACTTATTGGTGTTTTCTTGAAAATTTTTTAATTTCATCCATGCTGTTGCAAATAGTGTAGGCAGAACACCTATGTTAGTTTTCATTTGTAATTGTCTCATAAATTTGAGTTTCTGCAGTAGATGTGAATGGTGCGTGCGAGCCATTACTCTATTTTATAAAAAGGAACACTTGTGGAATCTCATACCTCATTAAAATTTTTTTTATTTTTCTTCTTGTAGACCATGGAGAGCTAAATGGTTCAGCGGGAGACAGACACACCCCTCCAAAGACACTGGGTTCTGAAAAGGCTGCAAGCCAGGCTGCCTCCCGGGTCCCCAACGGCAGCCAGCAAATTGGTGATGTGAAGCCGTCAACCAAGGCTCATAGTTTTGGCAAAGTGAGCGTCAAAACAAAAACTTTGCTCCATAAGAACAGTATGGACAAAAGAAATGAAAAGTCTTATGAAAGCAAAGCTAAAGAAGTCAAGGCCACAGACAAGGGGGAGATTGGACCTGTTCAGAACGGTTTGCTTTCCAGTAGCTCTGGATATATAACAAATGGCTATGTGAGCAAAAGTGCTGAAAACGATGGCAGTGGGTCTGAGAATGGATATGCGACACCTAAGAAAAGGAAAGCTAGGTGTACAAACACCAAAGGCACAGAGGGGTCCTATTCTGTGGTAGAAAAAATGACAGACCTTGACGGGAAGTCTGAGTCTGATTTACTTTTAGAACAGAAGGCTGGAATGAGACTGGACAATACAAAAGCTTCTTGGAAATGTGAGGCTGGATTTGCCGGAGCAGGTCGTGGTAAACCAAGCTCTGGAGATATACAGAGGAAAAACTCTGATGCCAAACCAGTCACAGGAAAGAAGTTTGATGACCGGCCCAAAGGGAAAACTTCCCCAGCCTCTTCCTCCAAAGAGGACTCCTGGACATTGTTTAAACCTCCTCCTGTGTTCCCGGTAGACAACAGCAGTGCAAAAATCGTTCCCAAAATAAGTTATGCAAGTAAAGTTAAAGAAAACCTCAACAAAGCGGCTCAGAACAACTTGCCTGCTTCACAATCATCCCTTCCTTTCACTCCTCAGGCTGGAGAAGTCCCAACTTTGAACTGTGTATCCCAGGTCCCCATGTCTGCTATGAAGTCTATATCTACAGTAAACTTTGCCAATGGGCCCTTGTTATTAGGAGCCGATGGGGGATTCTTGGCCACTGCTGCTAGTATTACTGTATCTCCCTCACTGCCTGGGGGAGGTGAATCTTTACCTACAGAATTTGCTTGTGCCCCTAATTCTTCGGAACAAAAGAAGACTGGTCTTTTTACTTATCCTTTAAATATGCAACATGCACTGCCAGACACAATACAGGGGGATCAGTCTGGCCAGTCAAATCAACATAGCCTGGGAGAGATATTTCAGAATCAGTGGGGCTTATCTTTTATAAATGAACCTAGTGCCGGGCCAGAGACTGGAACCGATAAGCCCCCGCTTGGACAAGTGGTTTGTGAGCACCCCATGCCAGTGGTTTCACCGGGTGCTGATGTAGCCGCCTCAGGAAATGAGCGCCCAGTTTTCCCAAAGGCCTATGAGTTGGAGAAACGGACTAGCCCTCAGGTTCCAGATGGTTCCAACCTGAAAGCATCTCATGGGTTGGGTTGTGATGGGACTGCGTTGTCTTCTGATCCTAAGTATTCAGGAGAGCCACCTAAGATAGACAGTCCTAATCAGGGTCCTTTAGTGTTTCAGTCCAAGGTCTTTGATATGGAAGTTTCTACACAGACTTCCCTGAAAAACACTTTACAGACCTCCGCCAAAGATAAGAGGTACCATGGAGATGTTGAATGCAAAGACAGCTGGAGTGCTTTTGACCTGAGGGCTGCTATACACTATCACACTAAAGGTAAATAATTTCAATGTGTCCTTGAAAACTCCATGGAATGTGTCATTACATTATGTGTTTCTCCTTCAAGTATTACATGTTAATAGCGGGTTATTAGAAGGATTTATAAAAGAAGCAATTGTAACACAATGTTTTTGTACAAATGTTTTTCCTTTATTTTTTTTCGCAATAGAATGAGTACTTTATGTTACATTCCTCTCATACAGCAGAACCTGACACAACCAGCCCATATATAACGAAAGGTCATATATACACTATAACAATAGGCATATCTTCTGTACAGAGCATTTCAGTCTCACATCTACAAAACCACTTAAGAGTCCTTACAAGGACACCTCACAAGGCATAAGAGCCATTGGTGTGCCTATATACAGAATAGCAGCAATACAAGAGCTGATGGGATCATGCTATACTAAAATTGATTGGGAAATACGTTTTGTCTGTCAACCAAAAAACAAAAAAAAATTAGGTCCTCTTTGCATACACCTTAGTTCTTAGATGTACCCTTGCTCATTGTATTAAGAGGAGTATCCATTCAAAGACGATGCCCAACAAAGGCTGAACCTTTTGTCAGTGGTTGGTCCTGTTTCTCTTGTGCAAACAATTGTGTCTGGCTTTTTGGTCCTGTACTGTTATTTCATGTAGGATCAAATTGATAAGTACATAGAGTCTCAGTATTCTCATGAATTTTGTTTATGGTTTTTTTTTTTCCCCTTCACTATGAACGTACCCCTTAGTGACCGGGCGGTTTTACGAAAGTCTGCCCGCTGCTGTTTTTACGTTTCTGCGCTGTTTGTGTTTAGCTCAGATTTTCCTCTTACTCGTTTATGCAACCCACACATATTATATACCGTTTTTCTCGCCATTAAATTAACTTTCTAAAGATACCATTATTTCTATCATATCGTTTAATTTACTATTAAAAAAAACTATGAAATATGATGAAAAATGGAAAACACACACTTTTCAAAAGTTTAATCCCCAAAATCTACAACTGCCAAAAAAGACTAGTTTTGAAATTTTGTCCTGAGATTAGAAATACCCAATTTTTATAAGTTTTTGCTTTTTAACCCATTCACTGCTGAGCCAATTCACTTCTGTGCGCTGAGCTCATTTTGACCGTTTTATGCTCATCATGTTTAAACCTCAATTAAAGCCCTATTTTATTATACCCCCAGACAAGAAATATATATATTTTTTTTAAAAAACCCACAATTATTATTTTATTTTTTTTGCACCAAACCTAGTCAAAGGCCAGGATCAGGCCTTTCCAATGATCTCCTACATGACCCTCTAGCTGGCACAGATCATTTGGTTCCCCCTATCTCCACTTGGCAGCTAGGGGGTTAACTGGCCCACTGACGTCATCGCACATATGGTGACGTCAGTGGGTGGGAGAGTGACCCGGAGGCTTGGCTGACATCCAAGATGTCAGCCACATCTGAGTTTGAATTGGGATTTTGTGCTGGAGGGGTTAGAGAGAGGTACTACTGAAAGGGGAGACTCTCCCCTTTCCAGTGGTACCTTTCTTTTTTTTCTAAGTGGAGCGGTTTGGGAGGGAGAGGGCTCCAAAGGAGCCCCCCTCCCATTTCCTATTTTCCACTGCAGCCACCAGGGGCACCTGGCGATGACATCATCACACACGTTGATGATGACATTGTGACTGCCGGGCCCCCTGAAAAGGCGGGACTGACTTCCAGCCTGCCAGACCGCCGCAGAAGCCTGAACAGAGAGGTGAGAATAGGGATGGAGGGAGGTTAGAAAACCGTGACGTACATAGTACGTCCGCAGTCATTAAGGGGATTTCCCCACAGGATGTATTATGTATGTCAGCGTTCGGAAAGGGGTTAAACTGCATCTGTCATGCCCACTGGAATTTTGGGTTATATTCTTTGACAGGGAATATATATATTGTTTAGTTTTTTTGGGGGGTTTTCTATTGTTCAAACACGTAGGGCCCTAACGCATAAATGAGCGTTAATGCTAGGTTTTTGAGTTGATAGCATGACGCACACATCACCTTCTGATCACTTAACGGGTTAAAAAAAATCTGTTAGGGCATCAGTATTAGCACTTTTTAGTGCAAACTTACTGTACTTTGCGTTTCCTATACTTAAAGGGATACTCTAGGCCAGCCCTCAAAATTTCCACTCGCCTGCTCGCATTCGGCGAGTGGAAATTAGCTGAGGGCGAGTGGGCAGACTGACCCATCGGTTGCTGGGGCCCGGTTCAGTAGGCCGCCGTCTTAATTGACAGCTCCGGTATCGGACTCTCTTGAGTCCGAATCCGGAGCTGTCTGTTCAGCGCTGCCCCCTCCCGCGAGATTTACTGCCCACCCACGTGAAGCGTCGCACACTCACAGCGTAAGTGCTGCGAGTCTGCAATGCATCATGTGGGTCCGGGTCAGGTGATGAGCAGGAGGGGGCGGCACCAATGGAGCGTGCAGAAGAGGCGGTGGACAGAGCAGCACAATCTGCTCAATTTGTAAGTGTTTCGGGGGTGTAAACAAGAATAAGAGAGGGGGTGAAAACCAGAATGAGAGGGGATGAAAAAAGGCATGAGAGGGGATGGAAAAAAACGAATGAGGGGATAAAAAAAGCATGAGGGGGTGAAAAAAAGCATGAGGGGATGAAAAAAATGAATGAGGGGTGAAAAAAAGCATGAGGGGATGAAAAAAATGAATGAGGGGTGAAAAAAAGCATGAGGGGATGAAAAAAATGAGGGGGTGAAAAAAGTATGAGAGGATGAAAAAAGCATGAGAGGGGAGAGAAAAAAAACGAATGAGGGGATAAAAAAATTAATGAGGGGGTGAAAAAAATGCATGAGGGGGTGAAAAAAAATGACTGAGGGGTGAAAAAAAGCAGGAGGGAATGAAAAAAATGAGGCTGAAAAAAATGAGGGGATGAAAAAAATTAGGGGGTGAGAAAAGCATGAGAGGATGAAAAAAAGCATGAGAGGGGATGAACAAAAGAATGAGGGGATAAAAAAAGCGGGGTGAAAAATGAATGGGGGGGGTGAAAAAAATGAATGAGGGGATGAAAAAAATGAATGAGGGGTGACAAAAAGAAAGGGGTGAAAAAACGAATAAGGGGGTGAAAAAAACAGAATGGGAGAGGGAGGGGATAAAAAGAGAGGGAGGGGGTAAAAAGAATGAAAGAGGGTAGTGGTAAAAAGAAAGAGCAGGAGGGGGTAAAAAGAATGAGAGGGGGTATAAAAAAGGCATTGAAGCTCTGATACGCTCCTACACACTGCACATTATTGTGAGTTTTATTGCTGTGGTGCTCCGATACACTCATACACACTACGCATTACTGTATCAGAGCACTACAGTAATAAAACTCAGTAATGTGCAGTGTGTATGAGCGTGAGTTTTATTACCGTGGAGCTCCCTGACACGTGCGGTGTGTATGAGTGTATCAGGGAGTTCCACAGTAATAAAACTCACGCTGATACACACTGCACAATTGCACATTACTATGAGGTTAATTGCTGTGGAGCTCTGTGATACACACCACACATTTTCCTTTGTTTACACTGCTTTGTTATATTATTAATGATAATTAAACAATAATTTTAGAGGGTGTGTTTAGGGGCAGAGTTAACGGTAAGGGTTGGGTGGCGAGTAACTTTTAAGGCCTGGCTAGTAGCTTGGGACCTGAAATTTTGAGCCCTGCTCTAGGCAACTTGACCACCTAAGCTTTTTTAGGTGGTCATGATGCCCTGAGTATGCCCTTGTCTTTCCCCCCCCTCCCTCCTCTCAGCCAATCGGCTAAAACAGCTGAGAGACGCGGAGGACTTTACTCCGCCCTCCCAGCTGTCAGTCAGCAGAGCGGGATTCATATTTCCCGCTTCTGCCGACTATTGCTGAGTAGGAGTTGTCATCGCGCTTTCAGCACATTGACGTCTCCAACTCGCCGCAGTAGCTGGTCGGAGCGAGCCGCCAGCATAGTCTGCGGCTGCGATTAGTGTTGCGCGCATCCTCTTGTGCGTAACACTAATCAAAGAAGAAGAGGAAGCCTGCTGATTGGCTGGCTTGCGTGAGAGGCGCACATGCGCGCTTCTCACGTAAACCATTAGCCAAGTTTAAGATTTTCAGGACAGGAGCGGAAGAGGAGGGCGGTGCGTATATAATAAATAAAAAAATGACGCCGTTGGAAACAAGTGGCTTTTAGGGTAAGTATTACATTAGAAAAATCTATATATATATATATATATATATATATATATATATACACAATAACTAGGTAGGGAATAGGTATATTTTAATGTAAAAAAAAGGGGGGATTTTTAGCCTAGAGTGTTCCTTTTAACATGGGGGGCGCAAACATTAACTTGGATCACACAGTCCTAACGCTTCAGTACGAACCGCTGTCACTAACTAAAATTGTTTGCTGCAGCTTAGAGCTGGTGATAACTGACTGCAGAATTATTTAGCTGAAGCTGGAACCCCCCAAAAAGTCAAATACTCACCTCTCATCCTGTGGCGAGAAGGGCTGCCTGATCCATCACTTCTGGCCACCGGGAGCTGATTGAGACTGGGGGTGGGGTCGCTCTGCAGACCTGCATGATCTCATGAGACCCGACAGCCAGGGTCGTCTTTAAGGAGGGGCAAAAGAGTCAGTTGCCCCAGGCCCAGTCATAGTTGAGGGGCCCAAAGCAGGCTGCTTCGGCGGCTGCGGAGTGAGCTTAAACTTCTTTGGGTAAGGGAAGTTAACCCTCTCCACTCACGTCACAACCCCAGATACTGCACTTTCATTTTATAGCTTACTACTGTCGTATAAATAAATGCAGGTTCTTACCTAAGCTCTCACAGTTTGCATGGAATGGGCAAACATAGATTCACATGCATATTTTTTTCAACATTTTATAATTATTTAAATATAAATATATTCTTATTTTAAAAACGTTTAATAATCATTTTAATATAATTAAAATAAAATTTTAAGTATGGAAATATATTTTAACAATATAATGAAGACTAAAAAGCAGTAAACCTCCAAAAAGTCTAGAAATTTGAAATGATAATCTATAGTTAATGGCACCACGATATGTGTAATCCAAGGAATACAGACTAAATTTGAGAACTATCTGATCTCTAGAATATGCCATTCATACCTATATTATGACGAAAGTATATAAAATTGCATAATCATTATTAAATGTAGAATGAAAAGGACACCAGGCATAAGGACCAATGTGGTGTCATTTGTATTCTACAATTTAATAAAGATTAAACTGTTTTACAGATACTTCTGTTTAATGAGATCTATTAATTCTCAAAGTTAGTAATGATATAATTATTAGAATATATAATTTTTTCAGTATTATTGCTGTGGAGCTCTGTGATATGCTCATACACACTGCACATTACTGTGAGTTTTATTGCTGTGGAGCTCTATGATATGCTCATACAGAGCACACATTACTGTGAGTTTTATTGCTGTGGAGCTCTGTGATATGCTCATACACACCGTACATTACTGTGAGTATTATTGCTGTGGAGCTCTGTGATATGCTCATACACACCGTACATTACTGTGAGTTTTATTGCTGTGGAGCGCTGTGAGGTTATGCTCAGAAACTGCACATTACTGTCATTGTTTGAAAGTCTGTACAGACTCTGACCCAACCACCTCAACAGGCAGAGAATTCCACAGCTTTATTGCTCTTACTGTAAAAAGAAAAAGCTATGCGTTATGCTGAATTTCCTTTTTGTCCAGTCTATACATTATGGGCCATATTACAAAGTTGGTGCTAACTTAACCAGAGCTGTTGTAAACTTCCCAGAGCTATTATAGTCTAAGGAGGTTTTAAGTTTACAACAGCTCTGGTTAAGTTAGCACCAACTTTGTAATATGGCCCTATATGGTTATGTATATAGTATGTGTGTAAATATATATAAGTCTTATAATATATACGTGATGTATTTGTGTATTATTTTTTTTGGATGTTGGGGGTGGAGAGAAAAATCATGTGGTGTGCAGGCTATCGGGGGGGGGGGGAATGTTTGCCCAGGGTCCAATCAATATTAAAGACGGGCCTGCCGACAGCAGAAGACTACATGGAGTGGGGATGCTCGCGACGGCACTTTAGCGCTGCCCTGAGCATCCTGGAGCCTAGCGGCCATTATAGGGGCAGGCCGCTGGACTCAGTGCCTGCCCCCCCCCCCTGTAATATACTGCTAAAGCGGGGACGCTAAGGGGAGATTTGCGAGTGCAAATTTTTCCCCTTGGCGTCCTCGTTATAGCTCAGGGCAGCTGATAGGTCTCATAAAGTGAAAAGATTGATTTCCTGTATTTTTAAAGAAAAGAACAACCCTGTCACTCATTGCAGTGAGTGACAGCTGTTTGTGGAGAGTTGTCGTACAGGATACCCCGCCTCGCTTTGTGCACCAACGTCACACCTCAAGCCAATCACGCAGCGGTTTTCAGCATCCCTTTTAACAAGCTCTGCCCAGAGCGGGAAACATGGCGGCACCTGTCAGTGGATCAGGGCAAATGCATCCTGCAATACCACATCAAGGGAGGAGATATCGCCTTGATCTTTAAGACCAATCATCCTCGACGGAATATTGCAGCCATGGTGCACCTGTTCGCTGCAGGTGTATTTTAAGTGACCAGTCTCCACATTTTTCCTGTATACAGGCTGTTGCAAATGTACAAAATAGTTTTTGGTTTTGGCTGGCTTCATGGGTGCATCAAGGTCCTAGCCCACCCACATAGTGAGGTTTACCAGGTTGAAAGGGTCCTACTTCCAGATGGTGTCCTGTATAATGCACAGTTTCACACGGTGCCAGCATACAGGAGAAATAGCCTTTGTGTGAAATACTGTAAGTGAGATGATGATAGATAATAATAAAAAGATTGGGATCTCTGGTTCATGGGGATTTGTAGTGATCATAATGAGATTATTAGCAATGCAGCTTCCAAAAATACCAATATAAAAATAGTATATGTACTGTAGCATATTGCCTGTGTATGGAAATTACAGTAACACCTTGTATCTGTACTGTACAGGGATTTCCAGTCATTATAACCCCTGAATCGTATCCCTGTTCAGCAGTGAGTGACCCCTGAGCTCTCCCTGTGTTCTGCTCTATCTCTGGCTGTTGCTCTACAGTAAAGTTTCCTGAGCTTTTCATTACAGTGTCACCTCTTACCCAGTGGGGGTGCTCCTCCTCTCACTTGGCCATCGGTCTGCGGTTTCGGGGACGTCAGGTCGTTGCTTGGTTGGCCGGCATCCACATTTTTTTGGGCGCTGCGGGTGCTCCTGGCCTGCTTGTGGGGTGTGAAGACACGCGTCGCTGCCTTAGCATGTCAGACCTCGGCGTCCTCGGGCGGCACGTGGAGTCTGGTCCTGCCTGATGGGGTTTCCCCATCGGGGGAACCCGGGGGAGTGGCTGGAACAGCGCAGCGTGGCCTGCGTGCTGTAGGCCGCGAGACAGACAGACTGTATACCCCACCTCTCCCTTGGCCTACGGAGGCACTGGGAAGGTTGGAGACCTCTCCTATAGGAGGAGCTTGGGCAGAGCCCTCTATATATAAACCCACGGTATGCTTAGGAAAGTACTCGGTTGTCTCCTACTGTTCTGTGTGTTTAACATGTATGTATATTTGTTATTCTGCCTCTCCCATTGTACAGCGCTATGAAACGTGTTAGCGCGTGATAAAAACTTGTAACTCTGTCTTTGACCTCTGATTGTTCGCTGCTTGCCCTGACTCATTGGACCAACACTGACTACAAGTTTGGGCATCTTTTGTACTGCACTATCCCCAAAATTCCACACCTTCCCTAGGTACAGCATATTGGACTCCTAAAGTACAACCACAACATGACATACTGTATAGTGAGTTTGGGGACTGCACCTTTTAGCTTCTTTACAGTAATGCATGTTGACAGGAGTGCGGTCTAAATGAGAATTTCACTTCTCCCCAGGGAACACGCCAATCTTGTAGTAAAAAGGCATGTATATGGCGTTTTAAATACTAAATTTATTTTTTCATTGTGTTACAAAGCAAAATAGTGTGGACAGGTTTTGGGTAGTGAAAAGTTGTATTTGTCACCCTGAAACGACATGTTTTGCTATAGCTACCATTCTAAAGAAGGTTCTCTGCTTACTTGATCTGCATTGTTTTATAGTTCTTGTAATTACACATATGGCACAATCTCATGCCATTACATGCAGTATATCATTTTCAATGGGTTCTCATGCTGCTTTTTTGGAAAACGATGGAGAATCTGTCAACACAATATGCACAAATGCATTACATATGAGATTGATTGCTCACATGTAGCATGACATTTTGGACCTCTTAGGCCACGGTCACACCAGCGTTTTTGAGAGCAAAAGGAACGTCCATGAGAGTCGACGTTCCTTCCACTCTGACACCCATCTGGCCACCTCGCTGATCGCAGTTAGTGTACTCAAGGGTACTCAAGGGTACGCTGAACGCTACGCTAATCGCATAAGCTCAAGCTGGCCAAGAGATTGAAAGTCTGCAACGCGTGTTCGGCACTGCCTACTTCCTGAACCTACGCTTTTCTGTGCCTCGGAAACACTGAAGAGCAATGGAATAGCTTTGGACCAATGGGAAAACACCATTGGTTCAAGCCATTTAAAAAACGCCTCCATGGGAGGCTGGCCTATATAAAAATACGTTGCTTCACTGAGGTGAGGATTGTGCACAGTGGCTCCTTGTGTTGGGAGTACAGAGCGTGCCACCAGTCACTGAGTCTCGCCCCACACCTCCCATTACAGATTCTTTCCCCCTCCCACCTTGCCATTAGAGTATTTTACCTGATGCAGCGGGTCCCATGTGGCGCCTGGGAACATTCAGAGGTAGCCGTGCCGCCTGGGACCCGCTGCCGCAGTAAGATGCATCAGCGGGTCCCAGGCATTAGAGAGGCCAGGGGGCACTTGCTCCGTGACCCAGTCCACCCCTGTTCGCGACCCACTTTTGGGTCACGACCCACCATTTGAGAAACACTGCTATAGAGTACCCACATAAACTCCCATGCCCATTTTTCAAAAACAAATGTTAATATTTTTTTTCTTTTTCAGAAATGGAATCTATTTTGAATTTGCAAAAACAAGGTAAGGCGTGTTACAATGTTTGCATGCATGCATTTTCTAAACATTTAATGAATATTTTGAGGGTGCATAGGAACCCTTCCTGTAATACAGAGGCTATATTGATATCAATATCACAACATTTAGGTTCCTGATTGGTGGCTAAAGTCCTCCAAGCTGCAAAGAAATGTTTTGTCTAGGATTTGGATGTCCTTCAAATAATGAAGCCTGAAGATAAATGTGTCTGGCCTTTACTGTAGCACTAAAACTTAGCCGTGTATTGATGGAGGATAGGGACTCTTCTCCATCCAATGGCTGTTAATGCGCAGGGCATTTAGACTTGTTAGATTAGCTGGATGCTCATTTGACACACACACACACACACACACACAGTCCAGCCTCCCATGGTCACATGACAGGAAGCTAGCAGCTTGCATTCTGTGGCCAGCGTCAAGGGAACCCGACGCTGTAAAGGTGAGTTTAAAACCAAGCTAAAGAGTTGAAACTGGAGAGGAGGATGTGGGAGGTTAACGTTTAACCCCTCTGTATCCAAACCACCTGTTTTAACCCAAGAGTATCTCTTTAACAGAGCTTGACAAATCTATATTATATTGCTGTGACCAGTGGGAAAAAAAAATGTATTCACTATCCATCCGAGTACAGCTGTTTAGAAATTTGCACATAAGCATTTTTCCCATAATTCCACCTAGTGCAAGGCTGTCAGCTCTGCCCCCCCTCCCAAATGGCCTACCGTTCCCAATCCCAGTTCCTAATGTGTGTTTGAATATATTTTTGAATGTGTTTTTATTTTTTATATCTTTTCTTTTCAGATCCCAATAGGATAATCACTTATAATGAAGCCATGGACCTCCCTGATCACTGAGAAATGCCACCAGAGGACTACTATTGGCTTTCCTTTTTCCTATGTCATTTCATCTGTGCATGAGAGACATTCTCTGGATATCATGCCTCTTGCAAATCGTCAGTGTAACAGCGAGAAAGTAAAATAGAGTCATTTGGATATAATTATATAAATATATAAATATATATACACAAAAATATATATATTATTTTTTTGTTTAGATAACTATGTATTGATAAATCTATCTCTATATATAAATATATATATATATATAGTTATTTAAACAAATTAACAAAAATGACAATATTATTCAGACACTTTGAACAAATCAGGAAGAAAAAAAGAAACCTATTTTCCAGGGGATAAGAAGACCGTTATTTAATTAATCACTGGTACAACTTTTTTTTTTTTTCCTCCCTTTTTGGCTCGGGAGATGAGCTTGCATAGGGGACAAATGTTCTTGACCAATAGCATGATATGGATACTTCTGACATGTCACAGGATTGGAGTACATTTGAGTATTTGAGCATTGGAGTACCTCAAGAGTAAGAAGAAATGTTATTGTTTATTGTTTATTTTCTAACAAGAAGAGAGGATACAAAGGTTCCTATGCAGAAAGTATGCTCGGATATATCCCTCACTTTGTGAATCTTTGGACAGTGCTTATGCGTCCTTGCCAAAAAAAAGAAGAATGGAAAGAAAGAAAGTGGACACCTTTCTAGAATCACATTAGCACAGTTTGTATTTTTGTAGTGTTTTTTTTTTTTCTTTCTTTTTTTTCTTTCTTTTTAGTTTTTGTCTTGTTCCATTTTCCAGCTTGGATTTTGAAAGTAACAGATCCACCAAGGACAAATGAAATGGATGGGGTGGAGGTGGGAAACGTGGGGTTGGTAGCGATACGCAAGAAATCTTTAAACTTTTTTTTTTCTTCTTCTTCTTTTAAATTCTGCATTAACTAATTTCTTCAACCAGTTCTGAAATATTCAGACAAACAGGTCTTCTTATATTTCATAGATACCGTTTCTCCACACCTCCTTTCCTTCATCCACTGACTAGTCATCTATTAAAAATGCTTTGAAAATAGAAAAAATAAATAAAAAAAGTGACAAAAAAATAGCAAAACGCAAAAGAAAGTAATCTATTTAGGCATTTAATATATTTAAGAGGTTTATCTTTTTTTTTGTTTGTTTCTTTAAAAAAAAAAAAATATTAAAAAGTACAGATTTGTTCCCTTAGTTTGACTTTTTAAGAAATGGGAACAAATCGAACGTAGCTGCACAGGACCTTGGCTGCTTTGTGTTGATAAGACCCTATATTGATTTTACTTTTTCCCCGTCGGATCATTTTTATTTTATTTTTTTCCTGCTTTAACCCTTCCTGTGCTGGATGAGATATCAACGATTTACAAGTCAGCATCATTTTGTGAAACCTACGTGACGCTTACAATGGCCTATACAATGTTAAGATATTTTTGTGTTAGAGTTTTAATTTAATTTTTTATTTTTCACCCCATTTTATCAATTGGCAGAGCCCTCGCTGTATAAGGGACAATACTGGAAGCAGGATTTTAGCAATAAAGGTATTAACCCTTTCAATGAGAATGGCCCTGCAATGCATTGGTCTGTTGGGGAAGCTGCAACATTTATTTGCACAGGACTGGAGATCCATCTGTATGTACATTTGCTACGTAGGCAATTCATGATCTCCAGCTAGCTTTGTTTCACCCATATACATTTTCTTTCTTCTCTTTTCTCTGTAAGCAATCGTGCAGACTACCCGTCAATTGTACAGGGTGAGACTTTCTGCCCTCCTACCCACAGCAATGGCTGCACGAGTGCCTGGTCAAGTGCAACTGAAAATAGTTTATTGAATGGTGCTATAAATATATCCATAATATAAATGGAACACGTATATCATCCATGTCATGTTGAGGTCCCCTTTAGCAAATGAAGGGGTTAATCTACCGATTGCAGGAAGTACACTTACTGTCTACTTGCCCTAGACATGTCGAATTCGTCTTTTTGTTTTATGCTGCTATAAAGTCCAGCAATGCATTGCATCGAGTTGCTGAAGCCTTCAGCGGCTCGTGGTTTGTACGCCTTCATAATGTGTAAAAGGCTACTGTATGCCTGTTTTTGTTTCGTTTTTTCGTTATGTTTTAAAAGGTTTGGAGGACAACCTTTTGCTTCTGAACAAACGGATGCAGAAAAAAAGAAATGCATATCTTCAAAATATCAGCTCGCGATAACTTAATTTAACACAGGGAAGATGCATCACATTATGTAACTGTAATTTTTAAAAATATCATCGTGTGTTTGACAGTACTGTATCTGAGTTTGTAACTTTCCTTTTTCTTTGTTATTTTTTTTTCTTCCCTCCCTCACCACTTTTCCTTATAATAAAGGTTGCAGTAGTTACGTGCTATTATCCAGTAATCTCTAACATTTGGCCCTCCAGATACTGTGGACCACTACTTCCGTTTTGCTCTATTAGGCAAGGTTTGGTTGATGTGCGTCAGGTCGTTCACAGCAGCAGGAGCGCCAAATTTAGCCATTACTGGCATATTGCGAGTAAAGATCAATGTGTCCAGTCTTCGGGGCAAACTGGTGACTTCAGTACCTGCTATCCACAATCCTAGAGATGATAGCTACCATTTCTCCCTTGACTTCCAGAAAATGTTCTCTCTTTAAATAGAACAATACACATCTATTTTTGTTCGATTTTTAGATTGCAGCCATTTGACCTAAAGCGCTGGTGGTTAACCCTGGCATGGCAGATGTTTTTGGAACTACATATCCTGTAATGCTTGGCCAGGCTTAAAGAGAGAATCCAATTAGCAGAAATATTAAAGCTCCGTGTACTGCAGGGTTTGGCAACCTTGGCCCTCCAGATTAGGGATAGACTGATATTTCGGTTTTGCAGATTATCAGCTGCCGATATTCAGAAAATTACTGATACCGGTATCGGCATTTTATTTGCCGATATTGCCAATATTTGGACAAGTTGGCTCATTGTAGCTGCGACACACAAGATCCCACAGAACTGTGCAAATTCAGGGCTTCTCCCACATCAGGCTGTCAGCCCTCACTGCAGAACGACCCCTGCTCACTGACCGTATTGCGCATGAGCGTGATGACAACAGAAATGGGGCTTCCATCCCATCTGGCAGGGAATTCCCTATACAGGAGATGCAGGGTCTATTTCCTACAGCAGGGGTCACCAACCTGGGCACTCCAGATGTTTTGGAACTGCATTTCCCATGAGGCTCCAAGAACCTAATGAGAAGCTGAGCATCATGGCAGATGTAATTCCAAAACATGTGGGGCAATATTACAGTCAGTGCTAACTTAACTTAACCAGAGCTGTTGTAAACTTACCAGAGCCATTATAGCCTATGGGGTTAGTAAGTTTACAACAGCTCTGGTTAAGTTAGCACCAACTTTGTAATATAACCCTTGGAGGGCCAAGGTTGCTGAACCCCTTACATACAGGGTCATATGAGGGTTCTTTAAGAAAGCCAAAGACATGGTCTTATGTTTGTAAAAATAAAAGCTTAAATATTTTAATAAGAATTTTTATTTTGAATAAAGGAAGTGGACGTGGTGCAATGTTTACATGTAAACACATTGAGTTACAGAATATCGGCACCAAATATTGGCTATGGCCCAGAAAAGCTGCCGATAATCTGTATCGGTATTAGCCCTGAAAAAATGATATCGGTCTATCCCTACTCCAGATGTTTTGGAACTATGCGTCTCACCAACTTAATCAGTGGCTGAACATCATGGGAGATGTAGCCAAACATCTGGAGGACCAAGGTTGATGACCCCTGGTGCAGTGGATAATTGTTGATGGAAAGTTTGCCTGCATTCTTTTCTGGAGCCGTCGTCGTTTGTCTTAAAGTTTTCCCTACCCAACCTTATGTGACTATATGTATTAGGGATGTCCTGATCAGCCTATCATGATCAGTTGATACGGAGTCCCGATCCGATACCGAACAGACTGGCGGCTCTGCCTCTGAGGAATCCCAGGGCCTTGAATTTTGCCATGGCGCCTTCCCTGCTGGCTGGCATGTAAGACCATCGCAGAAGACTCTGCTGTGAATACAGAGGCTGTGGCTTCACAGCTCAGCATGCCACGGACACAGGGATAGGATTGGCTTAAAAAAAGCTGATTCCCGATCCCAAAAAAACGCGTGATCGGGTCTCGATCCTGATCCTTTGGATTAAAGCAAAACAGCACAGATACCTCTCAATTTAGGCTAGGGTCAGACGAAAGCATTTTTCCCCGCGAACGTGATAAAGTGCGTCTGAACGCATTGACGTATTTTTTCACGGAATTCGCAAAAACAGCCAGACGACGTGCATTTTCGGGCGTGATTTTTGTACGGATCGTCAATAAAACTCTTTTTGCGTCTGGACGTTATGTAGGCTGGACATTAGCAGTGTCTGACATCTCCTAATCTAGCACACACGCCGCTATGCCGCAGCTGCGCACTCAGTACGTCAGTACTAGCGGTTCAGCGTTCTCAGAAAAATGCGTTCAAATTCCACTTGCGTTGCACGGCCGGACTTTTGTGCGGCCGTACATCGTATACTGGCCGTCATTGCCCGTCATCTGCTGCTAGTGCGGCCGTAATTATGTGCGCCAGAACGCACGTTAAAAGTGCGCTGGTCTGACCCCAGCCTTAGTCTTCAGTGCTCCTCTAAGAAAAATATCTGAATCTGATTGGTCGGTGAGCAGTGGCTATATAGGAAGTGAGGTTCCCAGGGAAAAGGGGTGGGGCTTTGATGACTGCAGGGGGAAGAAATGAAGCCATAAAGCTTATGAAGTCATTTTCTTTTCATGATCTAGTATTTTACAGGAAATTCGAATCAAATTCTGTATTAACAAAACGGTTTTCCATCCCTTCTTGTCCCTTTAAGTCTGGACGAGCATTACAGAACATGTACAGTAATGCATCTGGGGTGCTGACTCTGGACATTATTGCCCTAAAGACTGGTAGACTCATGCTTTGTATGAACCTGTGTCACAATCCCAGCATCTTATTTGATATACGCCCAAGCCTCTACTCTAGAAAGCTCGTACAACACTGAACTATTTAAACTTGTCTTAAGCACACTGGTGTCAAATTATCTTAACCGGTTAATAGTCAGTGTTATAGCCACATCCCTCTGGTGACAACAATCACCTTTCTTATCGTGACTGGTAATGCTCTCCATCTATTCCTACTGGTTATCAAAGATGTTCGCGCAGCCATTCTTTCCGGCTGTCTGATGTCTTAATGGTGTTGATCCAAGGCCATCACCACTTTTTGAAGACTTTTAGGGTAGAGGCTTTTGATTTTAATAACTTTTTTATATCCATCTGGAATTAGTTTTATATTTTCTGGATCTGATGACGCTTTGTCTTTAACTTGACATTTAAGAGTTTTCGTAAGGATGTTTTCCTTTTTTACTTAATGATTTTTTTTTTGTTCTCTGCCAGACACTTTCATTTTTTATTTATTTTTTTTCTCAGACACTTTTTCATTTTTTTTCTTCTTCTCAATTTTAATAAGAAATCTTTAATAACCCCCTGTCATTTCATCTTTTAAATTTGACTTCTGGAAATTATTTATTTCTTGTGCTGTCATTTTCAAAAATAAAGCAACCTTATTTCGAAACAAATGCTTGTAGAATATGTAATTTGTGCGTCGTTGTACTTATTTAAGGTGAATGCATCCATTATTTGTTCACTTTTTTGAATATTGAGTAACATACATACACGGGTGTTGTGTTTTTCCTTGCAAATTTACTTATGTTAGCGGTCTATTTGCTAAAAGGTGAAACTCAGGAGAACTGGCAGGAGAAGAGAACAATCTAGACCAGGGGTCAGCAACTTTGGCTCCCTGATGTTTTGGGAACTACATCTCCCAAGATGCTAAATCATCCATTAAAATGGTGATAATCTATGCCACTGGCGCCACCTGGTGGTGATGGCAAAAAAACCAACCTCGTAACAATCAAATAAAATACAATGCAAGTAAAATGGTGCAAATAGGATAAAACAAAGTAGGGTGACATTTAGTCTTAGCCTGTATATTCCAGGTTGTAAAAGTCTTTAATGATTATGAAAGTCTTAATAATCAGTGCAGGGAAGAATAAAAATAAGGCTTGGGTCAGACGAACGCAGTGTTAACGTCCATGTAGCCACACTTTAGTACGTCCGTGGTAGCAGATAATCATGACCAATGAAGGTCCACACACAAAGTACGGACGGGGCAAACGGACGCAGGTTAGCAAGAACGTCGAACCGCTAGGACAGACGTGCGGAGTGCGCCACGTCCGCATAGCTTTGTGTGTGAGTGATGGAACGTGGTCAGAAGGACTGCATTTATACGTCCAGCATTTTTGACAGACAAAATGTTTTTTTCATTGTAATTTCGTTTCCCTCCTACATCCGTCAAAAATAACGTCAGTCACAAAAACGGAATGTGTGGCCACTACTGCGTCTTCCGTCAAAAAGTGCATCCGTACTGCACGGGCGCACAGTCCGTAGAAAACACGCTCGTCTGACCCTAGCCTAAAAGTCATACAGTATTTGTAAAGTCAGCTGCCTCTCCAGACCACTTGGTGGTATATCCCTTTTCTACCTTGTAAGTCTGTAAAAAAGAAAGATATGCTGGAGTTATACTAAGCCACCCATTAGGCTGACTGAGCCACATGGGAAATGTAGTTCCCAAAACATCGGGGAGCCAAGGTTGCTGACGCCTGATCTAGACCAAATAGCCGATTAGGAAAGCGAGATAAATGGGAGAATTTTTCTGGTTTGGCTATTTTTCTTTTTGTAAACATAATTTTATTGGACGTTAGGACAATAAGAATAACATAGGTGCACATGTGGCGTCGCAGCGCCATAAAAGCAATATCAATAAACATATGCATCCTAGTAAGCCACAATCCCGTCCATATTATGGCATTAAAGTAGGGTGAAAAATAAGGGTAGAGAGGTGGGAAAGAAAGGAAAAGAAAAGGGAGGGGGGGAATGAGCGGCCCGGCCCAGGCCAGAATCCTAAAACATAGATATTAATCCAACCTGTCGAATGCTATAGAGGGGAATGTAGAAGGGTGGGGGGAGGGGGGGAGAGCGCCAACGAAGAAAAGAGGGGTGAAAGGGGCCAAGAAGCCCTATATACGTGACCATAGCCCAAATTCCCGTCATAGATTATAACCCAGCATCAAGCCAAGGCCCCCAAGTTTTACTATATGATGGCAGTGTAAAACGTACTATAGCGGTCAGTTCGTCCATAACCTGAGTGTCTCTGATTTTGGCATATACTTTAGCCATACAGGGCGGGAGGGGTTGTCTCCAGACTTCCGCCATAGCCCGTCTCGTGGCCAGGGTAATTTTAGCTAATAGTTTGTTTTCATGGAAAGTAAGTTCAGGGAGCGGCCTGGAGAGCAAAAATGCACAAGGATCCAACTGGATAGGTTTAGATAGAACTAAAATCAGTAGATCTTGGACTTCCTTCCATAGAGGCACAATTCGGGGACATGTCCACCACATGTGGAAGAAGGAGCCCTTGGAGGTGCATAGTCTCCAGCATACATCCGGTAGATTTCTATTCATGTGCGCCAATTGAGATGGTGTAACGTACCACCGCATAATCATTTTAATGGACTGTTCCTGCAATGAGGCGCACACCGACACGGAGCGAGACATCTCCCATATGTCCAACCAATCCTCTGAGTCCAGGGTTTCCCCAATATCTCTTTCCCAAGTATGAATATAGGACAGGTCTTTCCAGTCCAGCAGTGAGGTTAGATCCCGGTATAATGAAGATATAAGGCCTCTCGGATATGTGCCGGCCAGGCATAATCGTTCAAAGCGGGTCAGCAGCGCCAGTGAAGCTTGCTTGATGTGAGCTTGGGTGGCGTATGATGTCAGTTGAAAAATATGTAGAAAAGACAGTCCCGAAATATCTCGAAGGGGAATCAAGGTTCCGTTGTGGTATAAGTTATGTATTCTGCACACACCTGAGTCCAATAGGTCACGCCAGGGCCTCATGAGTAGACAGGGGCGAAAGTCTCTATTCCCAAGAATCGGAGTCATAGGTGTTGGTATAGACGTCAACTCGCATTTCACTGCTAGCCTATGCCAAAGGCGCAGAGAGTTTAAGATGGCTGGGCATGTGGTGGTGATCAAAGGACGATGTTCTCGAGCCAGCCATATCCAATATTGTATCTTATTCGGCCGCATAAGGGACGCTGCCAGGTCGACCCACCTGCGAGACCCCGCCGGAGCATGCCAGGCTACCAGTTGTGCCAATTGAGTTGCATAGTAATAGATGAGGAGAGATGGAAGGCCCAGGCCGCCCAGAGACCGTGGGCGATAGAGAGTATGTCTAGCGACGCGGCATCGTTTCCCTGCCCATATAAAGTAATCAATTGAGCGCTGCAAAGCGATGACCTCTGAAGCAACGAGAGGAACCGGTAATGCCTGAAACATATACAATAATCTGGGTAATACATTCATCTTGATGTATTAAGATGTTAAACCTACCGAGCCTAAATTAAGCCTACCGAGCCATTATATCGCATATTTATTCCAACATTCTAACTCCGCTTTGAGAGTCGCAAATAGGCGAGGGTAATTAGCCGAATAAAGGTCTGCCGAGCATGATGTTAAGCGGACTCCCAAGTATACCAGCTCCGAGTGGGTGAACCTTATAAGGCAGGAAGAAGAGAGAGTTGTAATCGCCTCTGCTGTCAGCGCCACCGGGAGTGCCTCTGATTTAGTTACATTAATTTTATATCCTGAGAGAGTAGAAAAGTCACTGAGCAGATCCAAAACCCGGGGCAAGGAGGTGGAAGGGTCTGTCAGGGAGAGAAGGACGTCATCGGTATAAGCCGATAATTTAAATTCCAAGTCTCCCACCGTAAATCCCGAGATTCCCGCGTCTGATTTAATAGCAAGCAATAGAGGTTCCAAAAAAAGGGCAAATAAGGCCGGAGACAATGGGCAGCCCTGCCTGGTTCCGTTCCGGATAACAAAGGGAATCCTATCGGCTCCCGGTATCAAAATTTGCACTCCTGGAGAAGCATACAAGGCTGAGATCAGTCGGAGAAAAGTGGGGGGGAACCCCAATTGTTTAAGTAAAGTAAATAAAAACGGCCACTCCGCCCTATCAAAGGCCTTCTC
The DNA here is from genome assembly GCA_009667805.1 of Leptobrachium leishanense. Classification (NCBI taxonomy): domain Eukaryota; kingdom Metazoa; phylum Chordata; class Amphibia; order Anura; family Megophryidae; genus Leptobrachium; species Leptobrachium leishanense. Next base: position 88,093,102 of record CM019064.1, on the reverse strand, counting down.
AGCGTCTAAAGACAAAAATAAGGAAGGCTTCTGATAGGTCTCAGCGAACCAAATAAGGTCCGCCGCGCGTCTCGTATTGTCGTACGCTTGCCGACCTGGAATGAACCCCACCTGGTCTGGTGATACCAACAAGGGGAGGAGAGGGTCTAGGCGCAAGTCCAAAATTTTTGCTAATAGTTTAATGTCCGTATTTAAGAGGGATATGGGCCTGTAACTATCAATGTTCTCAGGGTCTTTCCCAGGTTTGGGGAGGAGAACAATGGCAGCCAACAGTGACTCTGCAGGGAAAGGGGCACCCTCCCGTGCGGCATTAAATAAACGGCATAGAATGGGCTTTAATTTAGGACAGAACGCTTTGTAATACCGGTATGTGAAGCCATCTGCCCCAGGGGCCTTTAATGGCTTCATCAGGCCCAAAGCCCTCCCTATCTCCTCCTCCGTTATAGGGGATCCCAACAATAGGGACTGAACCCTATCTAGGGTAGGGAGGTTCTGCCGTCTCAAGTAAGTTTCTATATCATCTATCAGGTCGCGGTTTCCCATTTTGTGGGTGGGGGAATGGTCATAAATATCCGTGAAATACGCTGTGAAGGCATCCCATATATCCTCAGGAGACTTATGAACCTGCCCTTTCTTATCTCGGATCAACGGGAACAGGACAGTGTGGCGTCTAGGGCGCAGCATCCTGGCCAGGGGTGTATCTGCTTTATTCGCTCGTTCATAGTAACGCCTTTTGGACCATAGCAACGATCTCCCCACATCATCTAAAAATAAACCGTTAAGATCTGCACGAACTCGATTAAGCTGCAAAAGGGTATCGTCCGTCGGGACCCGTTTATGCCTGAGTTCCAGTCTCCGCAGGTCGGTCTGTAACGTGACTATGGCCTGCAACTTCATGCATTTGTGGTAGGCAGCCTGACTGATTAGCACTCCCCTGATCACTGCTTTATGAGCATTCCATAATGTGTGTATGGACACGTCAGGAGTATCATTTAACTGAAAGTATAAATCCAACGCGGATCCAACTGCTTTCCTAACCCCCTTTTTCAAAAGAAGCAAAGGATCGAGCCGCCATTGGCCACTGCTGCCAGACGCCAGTGGGCGGACATGCAAAAGCACATCTGCATGGTCAGACCAAGTTATGGAGCCAATGCCTGATTTCGCAATCAGGGGAATACAGTCCGGGGAGATCAGAAAATAATCTAATCTGGAGTATGAGGAATGGACCGAGGAGTAAAAGGTGAAGTCCTTCATTGTGGGGTGCCGTACTCTCCAGATGTCTATCAGATCATGATTACGCACAAACGCATGAAACTGCCTATCTTGGGATGGGGATGGAGCAGTAGTGTATTTAGGTTTTGTGCTGCCCTAGGCCTGAATAAACTCGTGCACCCCCTAATTTAAATTTGACGCACCCTTTCCTGTCAAGGGCACACCTCTTCCTGGTTAATCCCCACCCTTCCTCTTTAAGCTCTACCTTTTCCTCTTAGAGCTCCGCCTTTTCCTCTCTTTATATTAAAGTGGATACCAAGTGCCTACTTGTATATTTTGTATACCATTTCAAATGTATCTATTGAGATAAATAAAATTATGAAATGTTTAAATTCAAGCATTTTTAAAAAGAACAGCCACGCATGTCAAGTAAACGGGATCACAGCCGCTCTAATTGGTTGAACAATAAAATCCACAGAAACGTGCACTGCATATGAGCGTATCACAGAGCTGCACAGCAATAAAACCCACAGAAATGGGCACTGTGTATGAGCATATCAGAGCTGCACAGCAATAAAACCCACAGAAATGTGCAGTGTGTATGAGCATATCACAGAACTGCACAGCAATAAAACTCACAGTAATGTGCAGTGTGTATGAGCGTATCCCAGAGCTCCAGGGCAATAAAACTCACAGTAATATGCAGTGTGTATCACAGAATCCACAGCAATAAAACTCCCAGCAATGCAATGTTTGGTGTGTGTCAGCGTATCAGAATCCACAGCAATAAAACTCCAGCAATGCAATGTGCGGTGTGTATGAGTGCATCAGAGTCCACTGCAATAAAACTCCCAGCAAACCGAGTGTATATGAGCACACAGCAATTATGCTGTGGAGCCATCTTGTCAGCAGTGGGGTGCCACTGTCAGAGGGTGCACTGTAGCTTTGATTCCCTTCCCGGTGGGTGTTCAGTCCAGAATAGAGTCTGTGTTAACGAAAGGGCGGGCAGCTGCACGCGTGCGTTTCACGTGGTTCAGCCAGTCATGTGGTACTGAGACTCAGAGAAATGGCAGTGAAATGCCCTGATGTTCGGTGGTTTCAATCTGCAGGTTTATTCAGGCGAACCCCATAGGTTTCAATGTTAAAAATATTCCCGTTTTTATGCAATATCTAATAAATCATTTATTATTTTAATCTGCAGTAAAAAGTCTTTACTTATTGATTTTTTTTAGTACCTTTTAGTCATTTTTCAGATTTTTTTGGGCAAAACTCCCCCTTTTTTTAATAGCAGTTTTTCCTTTTTCTGTAACAGAACTTTTTATTATCAATCATAGGATCTTATATGTAAATTCCAGACATTTTCGTTCAGTAGTTCTTTTGAAAACAGCAGGCCACGGGTTTGCGGTGGCAGCATTCAGCGGCCGACTCCATGCACTTTGGGGACCCTGCGGTGAATGGTGAATTCACTTCAGGGTAGGGAAATTTTATTCTCCTAAGTGCAGGGAACTACAGAACACCAAAGATGGCGTCATTTCGGTGCTCTGTGAGTAACCCATTTAGTGGTGAGGTTTTTTGCTGCCCCCTGGAAAGTGAAATTGAAAGTGTAAATTAGTGAAATCTCAATGTATCCTTCCTGGTAAAATACTTTGCAAAAGTAAAAAAAAAAAAAAAAATAATATTTTTTTTTTTAAGGGTGGGGCCACCCAGTGCGGGCCGCCGCCCCCTGGAAAGTGCCGGCCTAGTCGGCCTAGGCCAAAATACACCAGTGGGATGGAGTCAGACCGATGCGAGGGGGATGGCCGGATCGGTCCAGTGGGGAGCAGAGAGTAGCATTGAAGTCCCCTCCCAATATGATTTTGCCCTTAGCATGCAACCTGAGAAAGGAGGAGAGGTCCACCCAAAATCCCACATCTGGCCCATTTGGTGCATATACCGACATCAATGTATACCATTTAGACGAGCAAGTACCCCTCACCAAGACACAGGGCCGGTGCAAGCTTTTTTGCCTAGTCAGGCGAAGGTCTGTTTTGGTGCCCCCCCCCGTCATGTCAAGCCAATCAGGATAGAGATGCATAATAATCTCTATCGTGAGTGTTCGGTGTCGTCACGCAGAGATTAAAGGATGCTTAAAGTTGGTCTTGCAAGGACAACCTTTAGCAGCGTTGAGAGTCACTGATTGGGGGGACAGCCACCAGTGCTGTCTTTATGGACTTATATAAACACTGTCTTTCTTCTGGAAAGGCAGTAGTTACATTTGTCAGACTGTAGGAACAACATATTTGGGTATATATTTGCGACCCCCAGCTCATGTATGGGTATATATTTGCGGCCCCCAGCTGCTCATATGGGTATATTTGCGGCCCCCTGCTCATGTATGGGTATATATTTGCGGCCCCCAGCTCATGTATGGGTATATATTTGCGGCCCCCAGCTGCTCATATGGGTATATTTGCGGCCCCCTGCTCATGTATGGGTATATATTTGCGGCCCCCAGCTCATGTATGGGTATATTTGCGGCCCCCAGCTGCTCATATGGGTATTATTTATGGTATAAATTTTCCCCCAGCGAGTCTCTTACCTCTCTGCTCAGCTGACTGTGTCTGATTGACTGTGACAGTGTGCACAGCACTGCTCACTGCTGCCTGCTGACTTCTGCTGCCTCACCTTGGCACTGCAGGCCCCCCGTCGCCCGCTGGCGTTCTAGTTCTACTCAGTCCACACTCTCAGGCAGTCAGGGAGGGAGTGAGACGAGAGACCAGACCACCAGGGACAATCAGGGACCAGACCAGGTAGTAGGTTTTTTAGTAGCAACAATTTTTTAGGCTTAGCTTAAGCTAGGCACCGCCACCGTCGCTCTCTGCGTCCCCCTCGTGTGACACGTGACGTCACGTCTCGAGGCGACTGATGCGAGCGGCCGCTGGCGCTGGCCAGGCATGTGATGCACACGTGCACACGCACCTTTCCCGCTCGCCTGTGATTGGATTCGGGAAGCAAGGCCAGGCAGGGAACCACGTGGTGCTTGTTGTCCCCTCCCTCTCATTGCCCCCTTCCAATCCCAGGCAGGGGCGGATCCAGAGACTAGTCTCGGGAGGGGCACTTACAGAAAATAAGGTGTTTTAGCAGAGAGCCCGACTCACGAGAATTTACAGAGGGCCCGGCTCACAGGAGCTTACAATCTAGAGGAGCAGAGGGCCCGGCTCACAGGAGCTTACAATCTAGAGGAGCAGAGGGCACCCAGGAGCTTACAATCTAGAGGAGCAGAGGGCACCCAGGAGCTTACAATCTAGAGGAGCAGAGGACACCCAGGAGCTTACAATCTAGAGGAGCAGAGGGCACCCCGGATTTTACAATCTAGAGGAGCAGAGGGCACCCCGGATTTTACAATCTAGAGGAGCAGAGAGCCCCCAGCTCACACATGAATTTGCTCCCAGCTCAAGGATTTGCCCAGCTCATGGATTTGCCCCCAGGTCATGGATTTGCCCAGCTCATGGATTTGCCCCCAGGTCATGGATTTGCCCAGCACATGGATTTGCCCCCAGCTCATGGATTTGCCCCCAGGTCATGGATTTGCCCAGCACATGGATTTGCCCAGCTCATGGATTTGCCCCCAGGTCATGGATTTGCCCAGCTCATGTATTTGCCCAGCTCATGTATTTGCCCCCAGGTCATGGATTTGCCCAGCACATGGATTTGCCCAGCTCATGGATTTGCCCCCAGATCATGGATTTGCCCAGCACATGGATTTGCTCCCAGCTCAAGGATTTGCCCAGCTCATGGATTTGCCCCCAGGTCATGGATTTGCCCAGCTCATGGATTTGCCCCCAGGTCATGGATTTGCCCAGCACATGGATTTGCCCCCAGCTCATGGATTTGCCCCCAGGTCATGGATTTGCCCAGCACATGGATTTGCCCAGCTCATGGATTTGCCCCCAGGTCATGGATTTGCCCAGCTCATGTATTTGCCCAGCTCATGTATTTGCCCCCAGGTCATGGATTTGCCAGCACATGGATTTGCCCAGCTCATGGATTTGCCCCCAGATCATGGATTTGCCCAGCACATGGATTTGCCCCAGCTCATGGATTTGCCCCCAGGTCATGGATTTGCCCCCAGGTCATGGATTTGCCCAGCACATGGATTTGCCCAGCTCATGGATTTGCCCCCAGGTCATGGATTTGCCCAGCTCATGTATTTGCCCAGCTCATGTATTTGCCCCCAGGTCATGGATTTGCCCAGCACATGGATTTGCCCCCAGCTCATGGATTTGCCCCCAGGTCATGGATTTGCCCAGCTCATGGATTTGCCCCCAGGTCATGGATTTGCCCAGCTCATGGATTTGCCCCCAGGTCATGGATTTGCCCAGCTCATGTATTTGCCCAGCTCATGTATTTGCCCCCAGGTCATGGATTTGCCCAGCACATGGATTTGCCCCCAGCTCATGGATTTGCCCCCAGGTCATGGATTTGCCCAGCTCATGGATTTGCCCCCAGGTCATGGATTTGCCCAGCTCATGGATTTGCCCCCAGGTCATGGATTTGCCCCAGGTCATGGATTTGCCCCCAGCTCTCACCTGGATTGTTGCCCCAGCTCCGGCAGGGGGTTGAGGGACCCAGATGCCGGGCAGCGCGGGAGCGCTTGCCCGATCTTGAACAGTCCGTCCTGTGAAGTGGATGCGGCTGTGTGCGTGCGCAGTCGGTCACGCGGTCCGGCCAGTCAGGTGGTACTGAGACTCAGTACCACCTGATTAGCCGGACCACGTGACCGGCTGCGCACGCACACAGCCGCATCCACTTCACAGGATGGACTGTTCAAGACCGGGCAGGCGCTCTCGCGCTGCCCGGCATCTGGGTCCCTCAACCCCCGGGCCAAATCTCGGGGGTCGGTCATCCGATTACACACCGGGCCGGCGCCCCTCACACTGGCAGGACGCCAGACAGTAAGGCGGCCACCTGTGCCGCCTTACGTTAGCGCCGGCCCTGCCAAGACATACCTCCCAGCGGAGTCAGAATATACATCAATAATCTGCAGCGGACAGGAATTATGCAACAAAATAGCGGCCCCATTCCGTTTAGGAATTATCAGATGTCTATCAGATCATGATTACGCACAAACGCATGAAACTGCCTATCTTGGGATGGGGATGGAGTCAGACCGATGCGAGGGGGATGGCCGGATCGGTCCAGTGGGGAGCAGAGAGTAGCATTGAAGTCCCCTCCCAATATGATTTTGCCCTTAGCATGCAACCTGAGAAAGGAGGAGAGGTCCGCCCAAAATCCCGCATCTGGCCCATTTGGTGCATATACCGACATCCATTTAGACGAGCAAGTACCCCTCACCAAGACATACCTCCCAGCGGAGTCAGAATATACATCAATAATCTGCAGCGGACAGGAATTATGCAACAAAATAGCGGCCCCATTCCGTTTAGGAACTATCAGATGTCTATCAGATCATGATTACGCACAAACGCATGAAATTGCCTATCTTGGGATGGGGATGGAGTCAGACCGATGCGAGGGGGATGGCCGGATCGGTCCAGTGGGGAGCAGAGAGTAGCATTGAAGTCCCCTCCCAATATGATTTTGCCCTTAGCATGCAACCTGAGAAAGGAGGAGAGGTCCGCCCAAAATCCCGCATCTGGCCCATTTGGTGCATATACCGACATCCATTTAGACGAGCAAGTACCCCTCACCAAGACATACCTCCCAGCGGAGTCAGAATATACATCAATAATCTGCAGCGGACAGGAATTATGCAACAAAATAGTGGCCCCATTCCGTTTAGGAACTGCACAGGAGGTGAAGACACGGGAGTAGGATGGGTCTGCTAAGCGAAAGGCCGCAGTGGTAGAGATCCTAGTCTCTTGGAGGAATGCGATGTTCGCAGACTTCCGCTTAAGGTCCCGAAACAGGAGACGGCGCTTGTGCGGGGAATTTAGTCCCTTGACATTCAAGGAGAGGAATTTAAGATCAGAAATCATTACGGGACTAGGAATGGGAACGCATGGCCACCATCCTCCCCACGTCTCCACCCCTGTCCCGTCCCGCCAGCTCCCAGCCTCTTGCCGAGGGGGGAGATGACAGGACGGGAGCCGCCTACATAGGGAAAAAAACTGTTAAATACATCAACATAATCATACGGCCGAGAGGTCAGAGAAGAGAAAGTAGGGCCGGGCCGGGGGAATAGGTAGGGAAGGGGAAATAAGGAGAAAGAGGAAGGGAAAAAAGAACAAAATGTCCCGAACGGATGGGTAAACCAAAGGAACGGAACCTTGGAGGAGGAGGTAGTCTCGGGGAAACCAGCACACCATGGGGAAGAAACCCTCGGCCACTGTCCCCCCGAGCAATCGCCACATTAAACGTCATACTAAAACTACAACCACCTTAACAAATAAATCAGAGGCACAAAGAAATAGCAGAATATTACCTAAGAAAGCATCAAAGAGCCGTCTAAGGGCCTAAGCCCGCAAAACCTGGACTGAAGGATATATACGCCCTCACTTAGAGCACCCACGGCCGTCCACATTCAATCTCCAGCCGGAGACCAGTCTCTGGAGAGCCGCGGCAGAGAACTCGGAGGGGTGAGCTGAGCAATTGCATCCGGGACCTCCAATCCCAGCTGGCGTAGGAAGTCCTGAGCCCTGTACAGGTGTGTGCAAGAATACGTGCGACCATCTTTGTGTACCAAAATACGAAATGGGAATCCCCACGAGTAGCGCATATCGTGAGAGCGCAGCAGTTCTGTGACTACCCGCCATTCCCTGCGTTTAGCCAGGGTCGACGGGGCAAGGTCCTGGTAGAAAAGCAACTGACCATCCTCGTACTCCACCTGTTGGTCGCGAGCTGTGAGTAGTAAAGCTTCCCTGGTCGAGTAATAATGTAATCTAGCGACTACGTTGCGCGGTGGTGCGTTCTGGCCTTTCCGCACCCCCAGAGTACGGTGTATCCGGTCGATCAAATATCTAGCCGGTGGCAGCGCGGGTAATAACTTTTTCATAATGCCAGTAAGCGTGGCGTCCAGCGCATCCGATGTCACCGATTCAGGCAGGCCTCGGAGCCTGACGTTGTTGCGTCTGAACCTGTTCGATAAATCTTCCAGCGCCTCCTCTAGTGTCTCCACCCGTGTTGCTAGTGTCTCAGCGTGGTGGGCAAGTGTGTTGCACGTGTCTGTAAATGCCTCTGCCCGTTCCTCGAGACATGCTGTGCGTGTCCCAATTACCTGGACCTCCGCCGTGAGCGCCCTCATGTTGCGCGCCAGCTCCTCCGCTATAAATTCTTGCAGGTGTTGGATGTCCTGACGGGTCGCCGGGCCCGAGTCCTGCTCCATCTCAGATGTGTCTGAGCCTGGGGATGGGCTTCTCCCTCCATCTCTGGAGGAAGCGCCGCCATCTTGGGGCCTGGTCACTATGCGGGCCCGCGGTGTGAAAATCGGCGCTACAAGTGCGCTGTCAGGCTTTTTTGTTTTTTTGGAGGACTTCATGGCTCCTGCTATCTTCCCTTGTACCTCCAGAGCGAAATAAAGAAGATTAAAGTGGTGGTTGTCTCAATTCAATCAGCGGCTACTCGGGAGCTCCAGCAGCACACGTCCTCTCACATTGCTGGCTCGACTCCGCCCCCTGGTTTGGCTATTTTGACCTAGAATTTTCACTTATCCTGCCAATTCTCCGCAGTGTCACCTTTAGTGAATACAAATAGTTACCAATTCCTTCATGTGGTAAACCAAAAGGATTTTATTCCACAGTGAGCAAAGGACAACGTTTCGACGCAGTGGTCTTTGTCAAGTCTCACGTTTCGACCACTGCGAATCCTGGAATTGGAAGTGTGTCCACGCCGACTGGTGGATGTGATGCTGGGCGCAGCACATGCTTGATTTATACGTACCTATAGTGAATAGACCTATTTGTTTTCTATTGTTTTTGGAAAAAGTATTTTCTGAAGCAAGAAACTGTTATGAAACGACAGAGGAATAGCCACATTTTAGCAGAGCTGCTGAATTGGAGATTTGTTTTAACATGGATCTAAAGTTTAATTTTTTTTGTCTTATTTTCATTTCTTTAGTGAATAGTCCTGTTTGTTAAACAATCGCAGCACATACACCACATGTGAGTTACCAATCTGTGTCATATTAAAGGATAGGAGGACCTAGGAATATGCATTGGGGCTAGAAAAAATAAGAGATATTTCTACCAAAAACTTTGCTAATCAAATTTAAAGCAAATACATGGCTGCACAAAAGCCAATGGTTTAAAACTCATTTTAGTGCATTAAATCTGTCCCCTATTAAGGTGCATTTGTAAATATTCCCCACTAAGGTTAAGGTCACACGAGTGCACTGATTGCGTACGTTGAAACGGATGCACTTTATAACGGATGAGATTTTGGTTATATTTGTAGCCGCTAGTTATTAATGACGTTGAGAAAAAGAAAAAAAAGCTGTATGCAGGGGTTATTCTACGTCCATTGTAGCTTTTTCACGTCAATGCCATTTTGGCGTCCGTTGCAACTTATTGCAGCAGGGCTTGACAAATTTTCATCAAAGTTAGAAGCCAGTGAGAAATGTTTGGTGCCAGCTAAGCTTTATTTTTTATTTTTTTATATTTCAAATCTTTTATTTTGAAAAAGCATCAGCAATAAGACAGCCAGTATATAAACAGTCAGCAGAAGTACATCAGGAGAGTAACAATAAACTTCCCCAAATAGGGGGGTCTCATCTAAATAGAGATTAAGTCAAAATGGGGTCAGCAGTACAACGACTTAGGAAAAGAAATAAAAAGAATGAAGGTAAGGGGACGCGAACTACACCAACCGCATGCCATCAATGGTGTAAGAGAGGGGGAGGGAGAGAAAGAAAAGAGAAAAAAAAAGGGGGGATAGTGAAAAACAAAATAAATTTGATGGAGGGAGAACGGCAACTGCCTGTATTGTGACTTTCCCGGCTCACTCCCGGGGGAGGCCGTGGAAGGGTATTGTCACGAGGTCCAGGAGCCCGAGGGCCAAGTATGGCGACCAGAGCCATGGTAGGTGCCATAGTGGCGTGCCTCCAGACATCCCGACATGTGCAAAAGGAAAAAAAAAAAAAGGGGGTGGGGGAAAGAAAGAAACACCATCGCTGGCATGGCAGAGGCCCATAAAGGAGCAAGGTGACATTGGTGTGAAACATAAATCCTCGTGGCAAAGCCTCAAATGCATCCCCAGCCGGGGAATGACAGCGGGAAAAAAGAAAATAAAATGGTGGTCGAAGCGTCTCTGATTCAAAGAAAGGGGAGGGAAGGGGCGGGGGAACTCGCTAGTCTCAGCAAAACAAAGCACAGCAAGGGTGGGCCCATATAGGGATCAAAATAAGAGTCATCATGGGTGGGGGGGACACCACAAAATACTCATGGGGGGTGGCGTAGATATAGTGGAAATGTCCGAATAAAAATAAAGAAATAAAACACATAGGAGCAAGGCATTCAGCAGAGCACAGCTGGAAATTATAATCCTCAGAGATGAAAGCAGATTAAGGGGTGGCAAAAGAGATGTCGTTTTACGGGGGAAGCACTGGGAAACGGCCGGGGTGAGAACTGAGGGGGGTCTCTTCAGACTGCGGGTCTCTTCAGCCTGTATCCAGCCAGAGAGCAGTGGAGGACCCTCCAATAGGACACCGTTCTTGGAAGGCGCCTCGCATTCCACGACACCCAGGCACATAGGCAACTCCAGCCGCCTCCACGTAGAGTGCAGGTGTCCGCAGCACTGCACCGAGGGGCGCATCCACCATCTCAGCAGGCTTCCGGAGGGGGGCCATCTCAGCGATAGCAGGTTTCTGCTGGAGATCACAGGGTGCCATCTCAGCTCCAACCCCGCGGGTCAAAGCTGCCTTCAGGGGTCGAGACATCAGGGCCCCTTCCCCATCAGGGTCACCGTCCTCTCCACAGCCCCTTTCATCAACAGCAGCAGCCCCACAGGCCCCCGCCGATCCCTCTTCCTCAGCAGCAGGCACACAGGCCCCGGCGGCTCCGTCTACAGCAGCAGCGGGCTTGCAGGTGTCATTTGTGCTCGGAGAAGAAACGTTACCGGGAACAGTTGTCTCTGGGACTCTTGGCACCCGACAGCTCCGCAGCGCTACCATCAGCTCACGCTAAAGACCCCTAGTAAGTGGGCCATCGTCGTCCCCTGTCAGCAGTCGCAGACAGGCATCCAGGCCTCCAATAACGGCATCAACTCCTCCGGAGTAGGGAGGGGAACCTTCCCCCCAATCATCCGCAGCACGTTCCAAAGGAGCAGCCGGGAGACGTGGGCCCACCTTCTCCTCAGCCCCTGATACTATCCCAGACAGGGATGCAGCAGACAGAGCCACGAGGCAAGGGGAAGTGTGGAGCCGAGCGTTAGGCCGCAAGATGGCCGCCGGCATCCTACCTCAGCCAAGGACGGCAGCTATCTGGTAAATCTCTGGTCCAGAGGGGGGGAAAATTGGGCTCTGGACTGCTCTATTCCAGTGGCCAGCCGTTTAGGATCCGTAGGACAATAAATTCGGCAATAGGGGCGTGGCTTGGGCTCCATCCGTAATGGCCGCGTGAGTGAGGAGCTCCGCTCAGACTCCAGCACCAAACGGCTCTCCTGCACTCCCGGACCGGCGATGGGGAAATCTAACAAGACCCCCGGCGCTCAGAAGACCCAGGGACCTGATCGGGCGTCAGATACCCCATCCCTGCGCCGATTTTTGGTGGGGCCTTTGGATCTCCCGGCGGGCCCGCCAGACAAAATGGCGGCGGAGGAGGTGAGGACACAAATAGACCCTGAACCGTCCATGCTCAACCCATCACCATCACACTCAGAGGCAAATACATCGATAGACCCAGCGGTATGGCTCCCCTTGCTCCGCAACTTGCCCACAAAAGCTGATTTAAAGGAGGCTAATACCGAATTACGCTCCTCCATCATGGCGGAACTGCAACACGTGCGCCAAGACATTCAGGGCCTTACACACAGGGTAGACGTACTGGAACAGGGATCGGACTCACTGCGGTTAGCTCAAGAAGTGTCCACATCGGTCCTGCAGCTACGCTCTACTCAACTTCGTAATATGGCCCTCCACATGGCGGACTTAGATAACAGGGGCCGCCGGAATAACCTCCGCCTGAGGGGCTTACCTGAAACCGAAACATCTGTGGATCACCTGACGGGTATGCTTTTATCAATTTTTAATACTCTGCTGGACAGAACTGAACCCTCAACCATTGATTTTGTTCGGGCGCATAGAGCCCTCAGACCTAAGGGGCCCACTGGGAGCCCTCCACGGGACGTTATATGCTGCCTCTATGATTATGGCCTTAAGGAAGACATATTACGGAAAGCACGTGAGGCCACACACTTCTCCTACGAAGGGACAGAGCTCCAACTGTACCCTGATCTATCACCAGCGACCCTGGCCTATAGACGTGCCCTGAAACCGCTTACATCGCTTTTACGCGACCAACACCTCCGCTACCGCTGGCACACACCAACTGGCCTAGCGGTTCTATCGGATCAAGGCACCTTCATCTTACAATCCCCGGAGGATGTGGAGACTCTGTTGACGGACCTTCAATTACCGCCTTTGCAATTCCCCTGGCCGGATCCCCTTGCTCTTTACAACCAAGCGGCACGTGGTGCACGCCAGACTCCTCTCCCGCCACGTCCAGGACGAAACCGTGGTCAAGCCGGGAGACGCACCGGCTCGCAGATGTGATCTGGACGTACCCCGCTCCCACAACATACATCCACCACCCCGGATTGATACTATCCGAGCCACACAGCAGAATTATGCGGGCCCACGCTGGGCCGCCTCTTTGTGCCCGGACGATCTACAAGACAACAACCCGAACCTTCCGGCTCTTTCCACGCTTTGCCTGGGGATGAGCCGCCTGTATCATTTTTCAGTCTTTTGCATCACTCGTCAGACAGCACGGAATACCCTGCTGGCCCCCTCACCGCCCCACTTAGGGGCTACTCGGTGCGGGAGAGGCTACAAGGGATTACTGATCGAGGATGGCGGCACATATCGATGCTCATTAATGACCAGCACACTCCTCGCTACTCGGCCTCCCCACTATTTTAGCTGTGGCAAGATAACATCACTGGCCTGGATGGCCCTTTTTATGCTACCTCACAAAGCTGGACTGACTACGTAGGGGGTCTCCCTTTTTTCAGAATTCGTGAGAGGGACTTGTCCTAACCCCAAACCCGGTCAGGTTCGTCTCTAATAATTCAGTTAAAGCTGGCCTTAGGCCTCATAATTGTTTGCCGCATATGTTTTACTTTTCTGCCTTTTTTGAGTCATGGAGCAGCTCCACACTGCCATGTTTATTACTTTTTTCTCCTTAATTCTCTGTCGGTCCCGCTTGGGGCTCAGTCGCGTACCCCGCCGAGGTTAGCGGCCTCGCAGAGTGCGGCCGTCATCTGGTGTTTTCACTAGTGTCGTTGCTGCACCCGCCGCTCATCGCCTCTTTAAGATTGTATATAGTTTTCCCTTGTCTTCCCTTGTCTTGTTTCCCGACCCCCCCTGAGGATTTGAATATGTCGAATGCACGCTGCTCGTCTCTTACGCCTGCAGATCTGATCATTGTTTCTATAAATGCAAATGGTTTAAATGTCCCTGAGAAGCGTTCCCACGCCATGAGAGACTTCCGATCTCAGAAGGCCTCAGTTGTGTTAATCCAGGAAACCCACTTCCAGGAAGGGAAGGCACCCACTCTGACAAACTCTTATTACCCTCTAGGCTTCTATAGCAATAATACCGAGGCTAAAACCAAGGGTACTGCGATTTTGTTCCACAGACGCGTCCCGTTTCAACTACTTGATTCTATGACTGATGCGGGGGGTCGCTTTGTCTTTGTCAAGGGCCGGATCCTGGACCAGATATACACCTTTGCCAACTGTTACGCCCCCAACAGAGCACAGCATAGGTTCCTTTCCGCTACCCTGCGTACACTGCGGGACTTTGCCGAGGGGATGGTCGTGCTGGGAGGGGATCTAAATGTACCCTTGGAACCCTCTTGGGATACCTCCGCGGGTAATTCATCCATACCACTACACATAATACGCTCATGCCGTAACTCCCTACATGCGTCGAGACTTGTGGACTGCTGGCGGACACTTCACCCTGTAGGCAAAGACTTCACATTTTATGCACATCCCTCCCAATCCTACTCTAGGATTGACTACCTGTTCATACCTCAATATCACCTCTCGGCCCTACGCAGCGCAGCAATTGGTACGGCCACGTGGTCGGATCACGCCCCCGTCTCTATCACTTTGCACTCTCCCATGTTTAGGCCGACTGCCCCTAACTGGCGCCTTAATGACTCCCTCCTGTCTGACCCGCTTGTGATCGAGGAGGGACGGCAGGTCCTCACAGACTTTTTCGTAGAAAACGCCACTGGTGAGGTGGCCTCGCCACTTGTGTGGGAGGCGCATAAATGCGTGATCAGAGGCCACTTCATCAGAAAAGGCGCCGTACTGGCTAAGAGCCGATCGGCAGCTATGCGAGACCTACAGCACCAGATAACCCAGATCTCCTCTGACCACAAGCTTGAGGGCAACCCTGAGACTATGGCCCACCTGACTGAACTGCGCAGATCCTTAACCACACTTATGAACACGACCTATCACAGATCGTACTTACGCTCAAAGGCCCTTTTTCATCTACACGGGGACAAAAGTGGGAGGTTATTAGCGCGAATGATAGCCAAAAAACGCTCAGCTACTTACATAGCGAAATTGCGCGACTCACAGGACGTAACACAACGGCTGCCCGCAAAGCTTCTTCAAATTACACGAGACTACTACGCCGCGCTCTATGACCTGCAAGGCAATATTTGTCCCCAAGATGTAGCCCGTAAACGCGCGGACATTATGGCTTACCTCACTAAATACTCCACTAAACGCATCTCGAGTCAAACGTCTGAACTTTTGGACCGGCCTTTGACGGCAGAAGAACTAGCCCTGGCACTTAAGACCTCTAAAACAGGAAAAAGCCCCGGCCCTGATGGTCTCCCGGTCAGATATTACAAAACCTACACTGCAGTTCTCTCCCCACATCTCCTGACAGCTTACAATGACCTGGCGGAGGGGCAACCTCTCCCCTCCCAGACCCTATGTGCCAACATAACGATATTACCGAAAGAGGGGAAAGACACCGACCTTTGCTCCAGCTACAGACCCATCTCTTTGTTGAACTGTGATCTGAAGCTGTTCGCAAAAATCCTAGCTGACAGACTCAAACCATTCATCCCCGCCCTTGTCCATGCCGACCAGGTGGGTTTTGTGCTTGGCCGAGAGGCCCGGGACAATACCATGTGAACTCTGCAACTCATGCACCATGCTCGCCGCTCGTCTCAGGCGTTGGCGCTCCTGTCCACGGACGCGGAGAAGGCCTTTGATAGGGTAGATTGGGACTTTATATCACTTTCCCTGATACGCATTGGCCTGGGTCCTCACCTCCGCGCCTGGATAGGA
Organism: Leptobrachium leishanense; assembly: GCA_009667805.1. Lineage (NCBI taxonomy): Eukaryota > Metazoa > Chordata > Amphibia > Anura > Megophryidae > Leptobrachium > Leptobrachium leishanense. Next base: position 88,077,418 of record CM019064.1, on the reverse strand, counting down.
GCTCTATACGGGGACGCGACTGCACGTGTCTGTGTGAACGGGGTGTTCACGGCCCCATTCCCTATCCGCAACGGCACACGACAGGGCTGTCCTCTCTCGCCGTTACTATTCGTAATGACCCTAGAACCATTCTTGGAGGCCATACGGTTAAATTCGGACATAACAGGGGTACAGGTGGGTCCTCAACACCACAAGGTGGCTGCGTATGCGGATGACCTCTTGTTCTTCGTCACTAGGCCGGAGGTGTCCCTGCCAGCAATCATGGTGGCCTTTGAGGACTATGGTAGACTATCCAACCTCAAAATCAATTACCTAAAATCCCATATCCTAAACGTCTCGGTCCCTGACCCCAGAGCCCAAGCTCTAAAGCCACACTTCACTTTCACATGGGCTACTGACAAAATTAAATACCTAGGCATATGGCTCACATCGCAAGGTTCCCACCTTTTTCGAGAAAACTTCCCTCCATTACTTACACTCTTGCAACGGGACCTAGCTAAATGGAATTACCCACACATCTCTTGGCTGGGTCGTATCTCAGTTATTAAGATGAACGTACAACCCCGACTCCTGTACTTGATACAAACGATACCTATTGATCTTCCTCGGGCGTTTCTTGCTTCCCTTAGGTCTCTGTTGGCCACTTATATATGGAGAGGTAAACGCCCCAGGACGAGCTACCAGGTACTCACTAGATCTAGAGCTGCAGGGGGCCTGGCCCTACCTAATTTTAGCCTTTACCATCAGGCCTGTCACTTACAGAGGGTGGTGGAATGGTCCAGGGAGGGATCGGTTAAACTGTGGAGAGCGGTGGAGCAGGAATTGGTTGGGAGGCCGATGACAGTCCTTCCGTGGCTACCATTGAAAGAGGGTAGGAAACTGGCCAACTCCTCGCCATATGTGGGGGCAACGTACGGAATATGGCGCCAGATAGCGATCAAATTTAACCTCACCTCCTTTCCCTCTCCCATGACCCCGGTGATACATAATGAAGATTACCTTCCTGGTCTAGACCCTCACTCGGTCAGACGGCTGATACCCGCTCCCACACCTCGTATATTGCACTTCTTTAACGCCTCGGCCCGCCGATCACTGGCAGACATAATGCAAGACAGACAGGTTACATTCCTTCATTCGTTTCACTATGCTCAGATACGGCACTACCTTGATGGTATTCCCCAAAAACATCAGCTGGGGCGCCCATTATGGACGTTTGAGAGACTATGTCATAGCACGGGACCTCTCTCACATGGTCTGTCATTGTTGTACTCGTTGCTCAGAGAGGCAGCCGCGGACACCCCACCGCCATACATGGGAAAATGGGAGTCAGTCTTGAACATCACACTCTCAGATGACCAATGGTCCAAGATATGCGAATTGACACATCACTGCTCCACATCCTCCAAATTGCAAGAAACGGCATACAAAGTCCTAAGCTTCTGGTACAGGACACCGGACATAATTAATCGCTTTGACCCACAGGTTCCTGCGCTCTGCTGGCGATGCAATGATGCGCGGGGTGACATGTTGCACATCTGGTGGGAATGCCAAATAATCCGACCCTACTGGGTTAGAATATACGACATACTCAAAGAATTCATAGACCCCCCTCCAGAATTTTCACCTGCCGCACTGCTCCTACACCATAATCACTACTCGATAGCTTCGTACAAACGCACGCTGGCCATCCGGGTCCTGAACACCGCCAAGGCCTTAATACCCCTGTTCTGGAGACAGCTCACACCCCCACCCCTCGCACTTTGGTTTACCCGAATGAAAGAACTCCATTCCATTGAACACCTGATATATAAGGCCTCTGATCAATTATCCCTATACTCTGAGATATGGTCGAACTGGGTCCTCAGATCCTCGGCCACTTCATTCAGAGCATTGCTGACCCCCCCCCCGAACAGTAGACGGTTCCTAGAGAGATTTGTATATGAGCGACAGACGTGAGGCTCACCTGAAACCTGCTCTTACCCCCTCCTACCTTCCCTCACCACCGACTTTCCTTTTTAGTAATAAGTATGTAATGTTGCCAAGTGCCGGACCTGCGTGTCCATAATGGCTTATTTACTATCTCTGAGAACCTGCGTGTTCATCGATTTATGTGTTTATGTGTTTATCTTTGGAATTCAATAAACAGATATTTACAAAAAAATAAAAAAATAAATTCGGCAATAAAAGTCAGCCAGGAGTCACTAACGGGACAAAACGAAGCAGAGCTCCGCCAGAGCACGTCCGTCTCCAGCTAAACTTTTTGTGTATTATTTTTGCCTTGCATATAAGCACATATTCCACTTGCTCTGTGGAAGCTGACATTAAAGGGGTTATTCAAAGAGCATCGTACTGGCCCCACAATTGCACTGCAGCTAATTTTTTATTTTTTTTACCACGTACGGTACAATTTCGTGGCCATTCGGCTATTCAAAAAGCTAGCAATTCACCAAAAACTGACGGCATCGCGCCCGTCGTGATGACATCAGTGCATTGGGAGGAGGTATAAAAGCGGGGTCTGACTTCAAGGAAGTCAGACCACTGCGGGACCCGGGGGGTAAGTATAGGGTGGTAGACCCCCCCCCCGTAGCAGATGACGTGTGGGGCACGTCCTCCACATATAGTGTGGAATCCCCATGACATTCCCCACACGTCTTCCGCAGTGTAAGGGTTGAGCAGGTGAATCCTATAGGTTTCAATGTAAAAATAATTCCCATTTTTCTGAAATATTTATTCAACGTTTATTCTTTTCATTTGCAGCAAAAAGTCTCATTTATTATTTTAGGCGTTTTTCGGGATTTGTTCGGCAAAATTTTTATTCCATTTTTATTATTTATTTTAACGTGGCGGTTTTTTATTCTGTAATAGACCTTTTTATTATTTCCAAACATTTTCATGCACTTTTTTAAAATGCCTTTGATTTAATTTTTTCTTTGACTGACTTAATCATAAACAAAAAAAGTGTCCACGCAGAACAGACTCACAAAGTCTCAGCGATTAAACATCAAAATAATAGAAACGGTAATGAAGGGAATGTCATCAAAAATACACACATCAGAAGTGGAGAGTGTCACAATAAACAAAGCACGGGGGTTCCAGGAAGGGAGGGGAAAAAACCCCCAGAAAAACCCCCAACAGCAATGGGGAGAGAAAAAGAGAATGGGGAACTGCCCTCGGTTGAGTGATATTTCTGTCTCACTCCGAAGCCCAAGCGAGAGACCGCAGTCCATGAAAGGGGTCATGTGGCCGGGAGACCCAGGGCCGGGGTAGATGGTCAGAGCCATGGTAACCATTCCATCGGTGCACCTGGGTCATCCCATGTCCCTGCACAAAAAAAGGGGGGGATGTACCCCGGAACCCCAGCAGGTCTCATGATTAATCTCTGGCGAGGTACAGTAAGTGTGGGGGGGGTGGTTGTCATCCAGAGCAGATCTCAGAAACAAGGAAGAAGGTAAATGAGGGACAGTGGGGGAGGGGGCAACTCAGCCAGTGTCCAGAAGGAAGGGGACCGACAGGGCTCTCAGCTCATTAAAAGGGAAGCAACATGGTGGAGGTGATACGCCATCCCAGGAGACCACCACGACGGTAGAACAAGGCCATCCAGTAGGTAGGGGAGCCAGAGAAGCCACAACAGCTGGGCAGGGAGTGCAGCCACCACAGTCCTCGGCGACCAGAGCCCGCCAACCGTCAGGTTCCCCGGCACACAGCAGGAATCGTGCCCATCCGGGGAAAGGAAGAACCCCTCCAGGCCAGCAGCATCACTCCCAGACACATCTGGGGAGTCACCACACGCCAGCTCCTTCAACGTCTCCTCCACAGGCAGTCCAGCACCCGCCAGAGCTGGAACCAGGCCAGGCACCAGTTTTTCCTCCTGAGGAGCATGCCACTGCTCCTTAAATTGTGCCAGCAACTCCGCCAGCATCCCCCTGGTAAGCAGCGGCGTGTCGGAACTGGAGGTCAGCTCAGTGGAAGACGACGTCAGCGAAGGCCCCACAGGAGCAGGTATGCCAGCTAGGCCCGCAGCCATCCAGCCCAGGGAACTCACCGTCAGGCAACGGGTGGGCTCCAGAGGACAGTGGCCCTCCATCTGCCTCGGCAACGCCACCCACCTGACCATAAGCGCCACCGGTGGAAAAGCAACGGCGGTCAGCAGACAAGGCACCAGCACTCGATAGGCCTCAAGATGGCCACCAGGTAGCAGTTAGAGGTCCGGCAGGGAACGACTGCAAGGGTCACCTGGCAGCGACAACCCAGAAATGGGAGTCCAGGAGTCCCCCTGCAACAGAAGGAGCCTCGGAGGGTGCATAAATGGCCCTGAAAAGGCCTAAAAATGTCTGGGAGTCCGGGACAGAGCTCCACCAGTGTACGTCTTTCCTCCTCGGCATCCAAGCTTTGCCCCCCTTTTATTTTATTTTTTATATTGTTTATATATTTATTTTGTTCGTCGGCTTTTTCTGGCAGCTAGTCAGCAGTCTGTTCAGCGGGTCGTCGGCTGCTTGAGGATCGATTCAGTGGCCTGTTCGGCGGTTTGTCAGCTTTTGTTCTATGGGTTTGCGGCTGCATCGGTGGTTTTTCGTATCAATTTAGTGGGTTTGCGGCAGTTTTTAGGATCGATTCGGCAGTTTGAGGATGCGTGTGGCGATTTCTCGCACTTCAGGAATCCTGCGGTGAATGCTGAATTCACCACAGTGTCGGCGAATTTAACTCACGAAGTGTGGCAAACGAGAGACATATCGGTGACATTTCGTTGATCTCTGATTAACCCCTTTCGGTTCTGTTTGGCCGCAAGCTCATATTATCTGATGGAGAGATAGGTGCAGTTTTTAAAAGTTTGAAATGTTCTCCCATTCTTTATTATAAGGTACCCATTGCGTGGAATGATACAAGGGTACATGCAAGTGTAATAGCCATCATTTACCTGCATGATCTTTGTTATGACTGTCACGTCTGGGGCTCAGAGGGGGCCCCGGCACCCCACGGCGCCATCGACCAGCTGGGCACCAGGAGCTGCGCTGGCTTCGGGAGGTCGTGTGGAAGATCAGGAGGCGGGGCGCAGCATGATGACGCGGACCCACCGTGCTTAAAAGCAGACAGCGCAATCTGGCTCATCGCCCTGTCGTGGAGTTTGCTTCCCTCAGTGCTGAGTGATTCGTTATAGTGATACACTGACTCTTTTAAGTACACTGACACTGTACTTTTTGCACTTATTCAGTTTGTACTGTGAGAGACCCGGCTTGTATGAGAACCACCCTTTGTGTACCAGTTTTTGGCTATTCCTGACCACTCGGATTCTACGTGATTTGGCTTGTATGATAACCACCCTTTGTGTACCAGTTTCTGGCGATCCTAGACCACTCTGTCTTGCTTTCCTTATATTGCTATTAGGCAGGCTACCTCCGTTTAACCCTGTCCTGGGTATATCTTCATACCAGATATATATTATTATTATTATTATTCTTTATTTATAAAGCGCCAGCATATTCCGCAGCGCTGTACAATAGGCACAGTATAGAAAGGGTTACAATACATTGAACAACATTTGACAAACAGTACAGGAGGAGATGAGGGCCCAATTCCCGTAGGAACTCACAATCTAGGAGGGTTGGAAACAGGAGGAGAGGACTGTAAGGTGAGAGTGATTGATGGTTGCGTCAGTGAGTCGGGTGGTAGGCTTCCCTAAATAGGAACGTTTTAAGGGAGCGTTTGAAGGAAGAGAAGTTAGGCTAAGGTCAGACAAAAGCATTTTTAACGTGCGTTTAACCGCACGAAATCACGGCCCTGCTAGCAGCAAATGACGTCCAATGCCAGGTAACATACGAAGAACGGCCGCACGAAAGTCCGTCCGCGCAACGCAAGTGGCAAACGAACGCATTTTTTCTAGAACGTCAAACCGCTACTACTGACGTACAGAGTGCGCTGCGTCCGCATAGCGGCGTGTGTGCGTGATTGGGAGACGTCAGACGCTGCTAATGTCCGGCTAACATAACGTCCAGACACAAAAAGGGTTTTATTGATGATCCGTACAAAATCACGGACGAAAAAGCGCATCGTATGATCGCTATCGCGTATTCCATGAAAAAATACGTCCATTCGTTCGAACGCACTCTTTCACGGACAACGTGAAAAATGCGTTCGTCTGACCCTAGCCTTAGGGGAAAGTCTGACAGTACGAGGGAGGGTGTTCCAGAGAGTGGGGGCTGCGCGTGAGAAATCCTGCAGTCTATCATGGGAAGAGGTGATGCGGGGAGAAGCTAGGCGCAGGTCACTGTTTGACCTTAGGGAGCGGACTGGGGTGTATTTGGTGATTAGTGAGGACAGGTAGTGGGGAGCTATATATGTGTTTGTGTCCCTAGAGGTAGCCAAACTACCGACCACCTATGGATCGGAGGGATAGATCGGGACTGTCTAAAGGGACTTGCATCGTGATATATATATAGAGGGATACGTGACAATGACCAAGTTTAGCTTCTGACCGAATTGTATGTAAAGATGGCTGCCTTTAGGCTAGTGTCAGACAACGTCTTTGGAGAGCGGAAGGAACGTCCGTGAGAGTGGACGTTCCTTCCACTCGACGCCTGTCTGGCCACCTCGCTGAGCACACTCAGTGCACGCCGTGCTGCAAGTCTCAATCCTATGGAGAATCGCGCTTTCCAGCTCCGTCAACATCCATCCTAGCGCTTTGCCGGAGAGGCTTGGATAACGGGCGCTTGTTGCTTGCACATTTCGTGCACACACACAAGCGTGTGACTGGCCCCGTTGCAGCGTCAAAACGCTGTGACTGACGCCAGTAAGCACGTCAGTACAGGCGCACATAGCGCGCTCGCCTGACTCTGGCCTTAAGGTGCAAGGATCTGTATGGAGGTTTATTTATTTGTGTGTTACAGCCGCTTTGCATATTATTTTGTATCACATGTAAATTATTATAATTGTGCGTGTTTTATAAACAAAAGAATATGACAAGGAACTGAATGAACGTCACGTAACATGATTTCACACTTGCGTTAACAGTGGAGCATGGTGTCAGATTTATAGAGGGTTAAGGTAATTATGGTCATAGACTGCTGTAAGAGGAACAAGTCCCACATGAGCCATGACGGTTGCAAGAGCATTCTGGGTAATGGTTGCTATGCTATCTCAAGCATAAAGACATATTTTCAAAATTCTATGCATGCTGTGTATATTATAGGAATGGTCTCCGCTGCACTGGCTTTTAAGTTTTAATGAGTAAAATTCACATATTACCCAGGGATACTCAAAGGTAAAAATGGTTTACTTTAGGAATGGCACCAATGAGTTTTGGTTTTTTTTTTTGTAACCCAGATGCCACAATAAATGCTCCGTGACCAATAATTTTCAGGGTTATTCAGAGAAAGGTGAAAACCAGGAGAACTGGCAGGAGAAGAGAACAACCTAGACCAAATAGCCGATTTGGAAAGTGAGATAAATGGGAGAGTTTTTCTGTTTTGGCTATTTTGACCTAGAACTTTCACTTTTCCAGTCATTTTCCTGAGTTTCACCTTTGTTTGAATAGACATGTTTGTCTACAACATGTTGAAACTGATTTTTGTTGCAAAAATTAAAATGGGGGCGGTAATCTGTTGAGACTGATTTCTGACATGCATACAAAAGTCGAATGAAGTTTGGGGACAGATGAATATGTCACTCGGTTATAGTCCATGAAGAAGCAGACCATAAATCTGTGAAAAGTATGAACCTACAGTAAAAAAAAAGTTACACGAGGTCATTAGGTTTCAGTGTTTTTGGAGTAAAAAAATTAAAGTTGCTCACGTAATGGTAGTCCACGAATTAAAAGAGCATTAACTAAATATATGCACATATATAATAAAAAATAAAGAAAGTCATGTAGCATCATAAAATTGATTCTAGTGACGTTTACATCAAACACTTGTGAAAGTGCACGGAGCGAGTGAAGTCGTGCAAAGCCAGAAAAAAAATAGCGTTTCATCAATGAGAGGCAAAGGACCGGGCTGAAGTTAGCAAAAATCCATAAGTATTTGACGAAAGAAGGTGTTGTTACTTCAATGCTTTAAGTCTAATTTTCAGCTTTGCCCAACACCTCGTCAACCTATGGTTAGACAGGGCCTTGGAGAGGCCTACAAGCCACAGTGTCTTATAAGTACTGCGAAGTAGGTGTATTGGTGATGATCTGGGGGTGCTTCAGCACGGTTGAATCAAGCTACTTGCAAGGTTATCTTGAATGCAAATGTCCTTGTGTCACGGTGGCCCCCGCACCCCCCCGGCGCCTGGCAGCAGCTTCCTCGCTGCTCGCTGGCCAGGCGCCGAGTGATATTGCGGGCGCTTCCGCACACGTGGGACGCCGGGGGGCGGGGCCTGGCGGCGAGACGCGGACCCGCCGGGTTTAAAGCCCAGACTCACAGAGACGCCGGTGCCCTGACGTGGTAGTTACTTCCCGCAGAGCTCTTGTATATTTTGACTAACTAACGATTCTGTGTACGACCCTTGGCATTGGCAAACTAACGATTCTGTGTATGACCCTTGGCATTGGCAAACTAACGATTCTGTGTATGACCCTTGGCATTGGCAAACTAACGATTCTGTGTATGACCCCTGGCATTGGCGAACGAACCACTCTGTGTATGATCCTTGGCATTGGCGAACGAACCATTCTGTGCGTAACCCCTGGTATTGGCATTAACTCTTCTAGTTCTGGTATTGAGGTCAGTCTGTGTGGCACCCTAAGCACACATCAGACTACCCCTTGTTGTTAGGGTCTTGGGAAGAGCTAATTGTTCTAAGGTCTTGTGTATCATTCTATGTCTGTCTAGTCGTGCCGACCACTCTAAGGATCGGAAGGGTAGAGAGTGTCCTGCGTCTAGGGACCACTAGTCAGATAAGCAGAAGGATCCGTGACGTCTCTCTTGTATGTGCTCTGTACTGCCATTCTAGTAGTCTGTCTAGTCGTGCCGACCACTCTAAGGATCGGAAGGGTAGAGAGTGTCCTGCGTATAGGGACCACCACTCTAGTATCAGGGGGATCCGTGACACCTTGCTACTGCTCCGACAGTGTTTCCCAATTCTGATGGTTGTGTTTTTCCTGCAGGACTATGCATCATGCCACAAAACTAGGTCAATCATGGTGTGAATGAAGGACCAACAGATGAGAACCTTGTCATGGCTAGCACATTCTCCATATCTGAACCCCATTGAAAACCTCTACAATGTGAGCAAGAGGGAATGGATGGTCACATGCCATCAAACAAGCCCAAGCTGCTTTCCCTTGAGTGACTGTATGGCACTCCTGTCGTAAAAAATCAATGTGAAAGACTGGAGGTCATGCCAAGATGCATGAACACAGTGATTGAAAAATCATGATTAATCCTTCAAATATTGATTTCTGAACTCTTCCGGAGCTAGTATAGTGTTTAACGCCTTCACTACCAAGCACTTTTTAAAAATAAATACAACATGTGAAACATGGAATACGTAAGTAAAAATTAGATATGAGCTAAAATGACAATTTTGCATAGATTATTTTTCATGAGATAGTAAAAGACTACAATAAAGTGAATTTGTATATCCTCTATGGAAATATTGGAAAGGTGAAAGGTTCTGAAGTCTAAATAGAAACAAAGAATATGTCTGCAGATAAGAACCTTTCAGCCCATCTAGTCTGCCCAATTACATGGATACTTTCCCTGGATTTCTCGATTATTTAGGATAGTCTTTTGCCTATCTCATGCCTGCTTAAACTCCATCACTGTTTTAGCCTCTACCACTTCTACTGGAAGGCTGTTCCATGTATCCACCACCCTCTCCTCTAATCTAACAGGTCTATTCAAAGAAAGGTGAAACTCTGGAGAATGACTGGAGAAGTGAAAATTCTAAGTCAAAATAGCCAAACTGCCACGTTCACACTCGATAACCGTGATGTGGATCCCTTTCGACAGTCCTCTAAGCCCTCTGATCCTTAAGTGGTCGGGACCGCTAATCCTATCACTCCCAGCCAGGGAAAACAAACACACCAGTAACAATGAGTATAACTTCTAGGTATTGGCAGTAGGTGTCCGTACTGAACATATACTGGGGTGGAAAGGGTTAACCTCGTTTTCAGATGAGGAATAGCCTGCGTTAAGCCTGTACTGGTTGTATATATACAGTTGTGTTCAAAATTATTCAACCCCCACTGAAATTGAGTGTTTTGGCCAGTTTGACATTGATTTTGATCATTCAGTCATCTTGCTTACAATTAAATCAAAGAGGCACGTGTAGGTCAGACAAATATAACATAACATTTATAATGAAATAACCACAAACGTCTTTTCTGTGCTCACATCATTATCAGTTTTATTCAACCCCCAAGTGACATTCAATCTTAGTACTTAGTACAACATCCTTTTACAGTTATAACAGCTTTTAAACGTGAAGCATAGCTTGACACAAGTGTCTTGCAGCGATCTACGGGTATCTTCGCCCATTCGTCATGGGCAAAAACCTCCAGTTCAGTCACATTCTTAGGCTTGCGCACTGCAACTGCTTTCTTTAAGTCCCACCAGAGGTTCTCAATCGGATTTAAGTCAGGTGACTGCGATGGCCACTCCAAAATGTTCCAGCCTTTAATCTGCAACCATGCTCTAGTGGACTTGGAGGTATGCTTGGGATCATTGTCCTGTTGAAAGGTCCAACGTCTCCCAAGCCTCAGGTTTGTGACGGACTGCATCACATTGTCATCCAATATCTCCTGGTACTGAAGAGAATTCATGGTACCTTGCACACGCTGAAGCTTCCCTGTACCTGCAGAAGCAAAACAGCCCCAAAGCATGATTGACTCCCCGCCATGCTTCACAGTAGGCAAGGTGTTCTTTACTTCATAGGCCTTGTTCTTCCTCCTCCAAACATAGCGTTGATCCATGGGCCCAAACAGTTCTAATTTTGTTTCATCAGTCCACAGAACACTATCCCAAAACTTCTGTGGTTTGTCCACATGACTTTTGGCATACTGCAGTCGACTCTTCTTATTCTTTGGAGACAGCAAGGGGGTGTGCCTGGGAGTTCTGGCATGGAGGCCTTCATTACGCAGTGTGCACCGTATTGTCTGAGCTGAAACTTCAGTACCCACATCTGACAAATCTTTTCTCAGTTCCTCAGCAGTCACACGGGGACTTTTCTCCACTCTACGCTTCAGGTAGCGCACAGCAGTCGAAGTCAGCATCTTCTTTCTGCCACGACCAGGTAGCGTTTCAACAGTGCCCTTTGCCTTGAATTTGCGAATGATGCTTCCTATGGTCTCTCTTGGTATGTTTAACATCTTTGCAATCTTCTTATAGCCATTGCCCTTCCTGTGAAGAGTAATCACCTCTTCTCTTGTCTTCCTGGACCATTCTCTTGACTTCACCATGTTTGTAACCACACCAGTAAATGTCTAGAAGGAGCTGAGTATCACAGTCATTTTAAAGCTGCCTAATTGGTGCTTATTATGCTTTATTGCTGCTCCGTGACATCCACAGGTGTTTTCAATACCTGATTGAAGAACAGAGGTTCATTCAAGTGTTTTCAGAGTGGTAGTCTTTAAGGGGTTGAATAATTGTGTCAATGAAGAATTTACAAAAGAAACATTTACTACTATATTACAAAACCAATTGATGTCATTTTAGTTGCATATGGTTCTTTAAAAAGTCCTTGTAGGATTTCATTCTGAATACAATTACAAATGTACACTAAATTCCCTAAAACCCTTTACTGCATTGGGGGTTGAATAATTTTGAACACAATTGTAACACGAGTCAGAAACAACTTGGTCAATAGCACAATCCGGGTCAGCAACAGAGAGGGTTTGTATACAAGCAGGATTGGCAAGAGATATATATCCTGCGTCAGCATGTGGCAGGATCAGCAATTGTTCTGAGGCTGCTCTGGGGTAAACCATACATAAAGGCTGAGTAGGAGATAGAATCATCAATAAGCAGTCCGGGTCAGTAATAGGGATGAGCTGTTCGGTTCGATTGGTTCGGAGTTCGATTCGGACTTTGGCATTTTGAAAGTTTGCGAACTTCGAACTTTTTGGGGTGTTCGCCAAAAGTTCGACAAAAAATGCTTAAAAAATCCTAAAAAAATCTAAAAATAAAGAGACTCTTTACTGCAGAATATTATAAGCAATGGTTTATTAGATATTGAATTAAAACGGGAATATTTTTAACATTGAAGCCTATGGGATAAAACATTCTTGTTGCTAAAACATCAGGCAGACGAGGCCCTCTAAATCAGGCACTGTAGAGGGCAGCCCGCCAGAGCCTCCCTCCCAAGGACCCCTTGACTTGAGGCCGCAAGATTACAGAGCTGCGACTGTGCGGGCTGGCCAGCCGGGTGCATGTGGCAGAGAGGTGGCGCAGGGACTCCAGGGAGGGAGCCACGGCAGACCCCCCCCCTTCCGCCCAACCAAGATCCAGGTTGCAGGGTGCATGTGGCAGAGAGGTGGTGCAGGGAATCCAGGGAGGGAGCCACGGCAGACCCCCCTTCCGCCCAACCAGGATCCAGGGAGCCCCCACTGACCACCAGGCTAAGGTAAGGCGACACATTTTTAAAAAAAATAAAATCCGAGGACATTTTTAAATGTCCCCGGCAACATAAAATAAAACTTTTTTTTTTCTTTCTAATACTCACCAGATTCCTGGATCCACAAACTGTAGAGGTGCTGCCCGGCAGTGTGCGGAATCATATGCTGCATTAATTATACTGTAAGGCTGGGTTCACACCTGCGGTTTTTTTACGCGCAATACGTGCGGTTTTTAACACGCGTATCGCGCAAACGTAAAAAACATGCGAACACGCATTGCAGCGCGTTCACGGCCATAGACTGCAGAGTGAATGCGCTGCAATACGCCCCAAAGAAGCTCCAGTACTTCCTTGGGCGTAGGACGTTTTACAGCGCGTTCCTGCGCGCTGTAAAACACCCAGGTATGAACGGGTCCCATAGCAAATAATGGGATTTCCCTGTTTATGCGTTTTCCAGCGTGCAGGAACGCGCTGTAAAACGTTTAGGTGTGAACCGGGCCTTAAGGTGCTGCCCGGCAGTGTGAGGATTCATATGCTGCATTAATTATTCTTCTTACAAATTTGGTTACTTAACCCGTTTGCGTTTGGATTGTAATATTGTGACATCCAGGGCCCCGGGTGGCGATCGGGGGGGTCCCGGACGCATGGTGCCGCCAGCTGGCCGAATGCCAGGCACCCGGCGCAGCTGTGAGTGATCAGGGGGCAGGGCGTGGCGTGATGTCGCAGAGCCGCCGGGACTGGCGTGCGCCAATTTTCACCATATACAGTAGCGCAGTACTAGTGCCTAAACGTTGTTGAGCTGGTTTTGTTATAACAACTACTCTCACTCTGTGCCCGTCTGGTATATTCCGCTGCTTGTTACTGCTGGTGCGCTTCCATCCTGACATACACTATAGCGCAGTAATATTTTGGTGCACTGCCACTGACGCCTATATTACCAGATTCATATCTTTTTAATATAGGACCGCATGGTCCAACCCTGCACTCTTCCACAATACCACAAAAGGGTTACGGTGTGAAGGCAGGGGCGTCGTAACGTGGGGGCAGGGGGTGCGGCCCGCACCAGGTGACACCCGCCCTTAGGGTGACACCGTCACCCTAAGGGCGGGTGTCTCACCCTGCGCTGCGTGTTCGCTCCCTGCGAGCGTCCGAAGCTATGCAGCTTCGGCGCTCGCCTGGGGGAAACCTCCATGCCGCCGGACGCTCAGAGGGAGCAGAACACGCAGGAGGTGAGCTGGGGGCATTATCCATGAGCTGCTGGGGCTGGGCATATCCATGAGCTGGGACATATCCATGAGCTGGGGCATTATCCATGAGCTGGGGCATTATCGATGAGCTGGGGGCATTATCCATGAGCTGGGGGCATTATCCATGAGCTGGGGGCATTATCCATGAGCTGGGGCATTATCCATGAGCTGGGGCATTATCCATGAGCTGGGGGTATTATCCATGAGCTGGGGCATATCCATGAGCTGGGGCATTGTATCCATGAGCTGGGGCATTATATCCATGAGCTGGGGCAGTATATCCATGAGCTGGGGCAGCATATCCATGAGAGCTGCTGGGGCAGTATATCCATGAGAGCTGCTGGGGCAGTATATCCATGAGAGCTGCTGGGGCAATATATCCATGAGAGCTGCTGGGGCAATATATCCACGAGAGCTGCTGGGGCAGTATATCCATGAGAGCTGCTGGGGCAGTATCCATGTGTGCTGGGGGCAGTATCCATGTGTGCTTGGGGCAGTATCTATGTGTGCTTGGGGCAGTATCCATGTGTGCTGGGGGCATATCCATGAGAGCTGGGGCAGTATCCATGTGTGCTTGGGGCAGTATCCATGTGTGCTTGGGGCAGTATCCATGTGTGCTGGGGCAATATCCATGTGTGAGCTGGTCTGGGGGCAATATATCCATGTGTGAGCTGGTCTGGGGCAATATATCCACGAGACAGAGGAGATATGATAGAAACATTTAAATACGTAAAGGGAATCCACAAGGTAGAGGAAGGGAGTATATTTAAAAGGAAACAAAGTAGCATAACAAGAGGACATAGTCTTAGATTAGAGGGGCAAAGGTTTAAAAGTAACATCAGGAAGCATTATTTTACTGAGAGGGTGGTGGATACATGGAACAGCCTTCCAGTTGAAGTGGTAGAGGCCAAAACAGTGATTGAATTTAAGTAAGCATGGGATAGGCATAAGGCTATCCTAAACAAAAGATAAATCCAGGTAAAGTATCCATGTAATTGGGCAGACTAGATGGGCCGAAAGGTTCTTATCTGCCGACATTTTTCTATGTTTCTATGTGTTAGCTGGTCTGGGGCAATATATCCATATGTGAGCTGAGGCGCAATATATCCATATGTGAGCTGGGGTAATATATATCCATGGGTGAGCTGCTGGGGGCAATATATAACTGTGAACTGGGGCAATATATCCATATGTGAGCTGGGGGCAATATATATCCATGGGTGAGCTGCTGGGGGCAATATATCCAGAGCTGCTGGGGGCAATCTATATTCATGTGTGCTTTCACTGCCTTCGAACAGGCATCGTACTTGCTGGCAGTTGGCAAAAATTTGTGTGAGCATATGAGAGAGCTCCACAGCAATAAACCTCACAGTAATGTGCGCTGTGTGTATGAGCATTCAGTGTTATATGGGAGTACTGATTTAGGAGCAAGAGTAGTTAAAAAAAATCCGTAAAACTCGGGGGGGTGACACCATAAGTTACCGCACCGGGTGACACCAACCCTAGTGACGCCACTGTGTGAAGGCACTGTTGCCGACACTAAAGGCCAGATTTTAAAGCACCTATTGTTACTTTCATCCAAAGCCTGCATAAGTTTCACCATAATTTAGCCAAAAAATCACTAAACTTGTCCTGCGCGTCCTAAAATGTCTTTTCATACAGGCTGCCGCCCCAAGCAGTTGTTTATGAATAGATTAAAGGAAAAGCATTTACCGTCATTTGAAATGTCATTTTTTTTTTGTTTTTAAATGTTTCTATACATCCTACAAATCCGCCACTTCACGGACAGGTTATGGGGACCTCCTAGGCACGATATTTGAAGTAATTTTTCATTTATATTTTTAACCCTTATTTCATGGAAAACTCACTGTTCCTTTTAAAAACGTTTTTTTTAAAACTTTTAGTCCTTGTTTCCTGTCCCCCAGGGCACTACCCGGACCCCCATACACCTTTTATGGCAAATATCTTACATATATGCACTCTTGCAGGGCACTCTAAAAACCGAACTTTTGATTCCCATTGACTTGCATTGAGTTTGGTTCGTGTTCGAACTCGAACTTTTGAAATTGTTCGAGTTTGAATGCGAACCGAACACGGGTGTGCGGCTCATCCCTAGTCAGTAACCGAGAGGGTCCTTGTACAATCAGAATCGGCAACAGAGTAACTGAATCAAAGAAATAGAGAATCAGTGAATCGAATACACGACATACTCAGCAATGCGGGAAAATGACTCCACGTCAAGGCAATGACTCAGGGCGCGCGCTCTATACTTAAAGGACGGTGGTTACGCGTCATCACGCCGCGTCCCGCCCCCTGATCAGCCGCAGACATGCCGGGGACCGTCGGAGCTCCTGGCACTCAGCCAGCCAGCGGCGTCACGCCCCCTGGACCCCCCTGAGACTCACAAGGTGCCCCAGGTGTGACAGAAACCATAAAAATTCTCCCATTTATCACACTTTCCAAATCGGCTATTTGGTCTAGATTGTTCTCTCCTCCTGCCAGTTCTCCTGATTTTCACCTTTCTTTGAATAACCCTGTAAATCCTCTTGTTTTGCTTCTTTGTTTCCTTTTAAATATACTTCCTTTCACTTCCTTGTTTCCCTTTACGTATTTAAAGGTTTCTATCATATCTCGTCTTTCTTCCAAGCTTATACATGTTAAGATCATTAAGCCTTTCCTGGTAACTTTCCTCTTTCAAGCTGTACATCATTTTAGTAGCCCTTCACTGAACTCTCTCTGAGGTATCTATATTAGAGATGGGCTGCCGGTTCGATGCGAACGGCAAACATTTCCGCATGTTTGGCGCGTGTTCGCCCACAATGGACCACAATGCACTGTGCCCTGGCCTGAAGCTTGTAATTGGCTACAGCCTTGCACCCGACCACAGGTCAGGTCAGGTCAGGTGCAAGACTATGCCAATCAGGGCTCAGAGTCCTGATTGGGCAAATTTTGCCCAATCATGGGCTCACAGAGCTACGTCCCGCAGCACATTATATAAGGCTTCCCTGCAGCCCTAGCGTGTGTGTTGCAGGATCGGAGAGGATAGTGTTGGATTTGCAGGGACAAGCTGGCAGTGGCAAATAGCAGGGAAACTGGCAGCCTGGTTGTGAAATATCATACCACAGTTGAATCAGAGTTCATCTTTATCTATTCAGACTTGAATCTGGGTCTTGTTGCCAGCTATCAGGGTGTTGCAGCCTGCAGGAGAGGAAGTGAATCAGAGAGAGAGTAGAGGACATTGGCAGCCTTGCAGGGAAAATATCAGTGAAATCGCTGACTTATAGCAGAGTTCTGAATAACTTTAATCTAGATAACACAGTTGAATCAGACTTCTGTATATCTCCAATCTATATACCAGAGTTGAATCAGAGTTCTGAATATCTTTACTCTAGATAACACAGTTGAATCAGATTTCTGTATATCTCCACTCTGTCAGGACCCCTGTCTGGAGCCCCCCAGCACCCCATGTAAAGCCCGCAGCAGCCGGGATAAGAAAGGCAAACCTGGTGCTGCGTTAACCTGACTGCAGGGCAGCACTTCCACAAACTGCTTTCCCAATGTCCAGCCTTGCTTGCAAATCTGCAGGTCCAACAGGTGCTTGCCATTACCAGCTTGTTCAGCTACTTAAGGGTGAAGCGCCCAGAAGACAATGCTTCTGCATTATAGTTTCGCTAAGCCAGCAAGCCAAGTGGACTGTGATCCTGTTCCCTCTGTATACCCTCTGCCATCCAGAGACTATCCTGTGTACCCCCTGCATCCAGTATCCCGTGTCTTCCAGAGACTGTTTCCAAGACCCCTGCATCCTGGTTTCCCGTTGTTCATCTGCCTCCTGAATTCCTCTGCAATCAAGATTCCATTCAGCCCTTTTCCTGTCCTGTCTCGTATCCCCAGTAAGTCTCCTACGTGTATCCGCCCTCTGTGTCTCCCTGTATCGTGGTTCCTGCATCCCTTTTGTATCCTCAGCATTGCATATTCCTTTGGTTACTCTCATTTAAGTTCTGCCCTTCACCCTGCATAAACTGGACTTATTTTATCTGAATCTGGCAATAAACCCCTGTTTTCCCTCACCTGGTTTCCGTTGCATCACTGCATCTTGGGTTTGTAACCTTGCCTGCCACGCTGGTACCTAACACAATCTATATACCAGAATTGAATCAGAGTTCTGCATATCTCCAATCTACATATCACTCACCATGTCAGAAAGACCAAAAAGGACAGGCAGATGCTCCCAGACAGATAGGAGGGCAAGCAGCCTCTGTCAGAAGGCTGTGCCCCTGGTCGTCGTGGACGTGGTGCATCCTCTGCAGGGCTCACTTGTCCTTTCTAACTGGTGCTAGCCATCTTATGCAGCAGCAACATACAGAGGATTTGGTGGATTGGCTAACCAGGCCATCCTCATCCTCCAAGTCCTCTGTCAGCCAGGCTTGTAGTGGTTTACAGTCCACCTCAGCTGCCAAAGCATCTAATTCAGCCTCCATGTCCACAGCTACTCCTGCCATAGCCTCACCATCATACACGGAGGAGACAGCTGAATTGTTTGACATGCTGCTTGAGGATGCGCAGCAACTCCAGTGCTCTGATTCAAACTCTGAGGTTGAGGAAGGGAGTATTATCAGCCTAGAGAGAGGGGGTGCCAGTGACACACAAAGAACTGGCACTCCTGTTCCCCCAGCAGCTGCAGCATACTGCCAGGTTGGCTCCAGTGACGAGGAGATAGGGGGTGAAGTCACTGACTCCACCTGGGTGCCTGATCGAACAGAGGAGTCAAGTGAGGAGGAGGCACAACAAAAACGAGGCACAACATCCTCTATGAGCAACCATAGTCAGTCCAAGGCATCAGAAGTCAGAGCTGCTCAGGTGCAGAGCGCTGTTGTCTCAAAGCACACGTCCAGGAACTCTGATGTCTGGGAGTTCTTCACATGTGCAGCAGACTGCACAGTTGCTATTTGTAAGTTATGTCTGAAGAGGATCAAGCGTGGGAAAAACATCAGACGTTTGGGTACCACGTGCTTGATCCAAAATATGACCACCTGCCACGCATCCCGTTGGCACAACACTTTGAATAGGTCCTCCTCCTCATCTGTCTCTACCCCCACTATATGTCCTGCCATGTCATTGTCTACAACCTCCACTGACAGGGATGATGCTACAGTAATGGGTGTACCAGGTCCTTCCTCAGAATGTGACAGCATCCCATCAGCTGCAGATTTACGCAGTCAGATTTCGTTGCCCCAGCTGCTGCAGCGTAAGAAAAAATATAGTACCAACCATCCCCTTGCACAGCGTCTAAATGCCAGCTTTGCAAAATTACTTGCATTACAGCTGCTGCCTTTCCAGCTGATGGACTCTGCCTCCTTCCGAATGTGCTGTACTACAGTGGCAGGTTCCAAAATGCAAGTTCTTTTCACGGAAGGACATTCCAGCACTATACCAGCACGTGGAAGACAATGTTATGGAGTCATTGGGAAAGGCAGTAGGCAGCAAGGTGCACATTACTTTAGAAAAACAAAAATTGGTGGTGTTGCGCTAAAGGAAAGTAATAAAACTTATGTATGGTCTATTTTGAAGGCATGCTATACTGCACAGCAAAAAAGAGAAAGAAAGTTCTATTTCTCAATAGTTCGTTCAATGGATATCCAGTCTCTGTTGTAGAAAGGATTTTCAGTGAAATCTTCCAAGACTTTGGAACGAATGACCACTTCTTTGGTGAATCTTCATTAAAAAGTATATATCTCGGAAAAAGAGAAACTCGATAGTGTTATACCGTTTATTAATGTGTATACAAATCTACTGACATAATATTACGTACAGAAAAAGAGGTAGTGGGTTTAGGATTTGATCTCACCACTGCCAGATAAAACATCACGTCCCAATCAAGCCTCTATAGACAAAACCACCAGGAGCTCCCGGGCTGCTTCCAAGGTGGTGAGATCAAATCCTAAACCCACTACCTCTTTTTTCTGTACGTATATATGTCAGTAGATTTGTATACACATTAATAAACGGTATAACACTATCGAGTTTCTCTTTTTCGAGATATATACTTTTTAATGAAGATTCACCAAAGAAGTGGTCATTCGTTCCAAAGTCTTGGAAGATTTCACTGAAAATCCTTTCTACAACAGAGACTGGATATCCATTGAACGAACTATTGAGAAATAGAACTTTCTTTCTCTTTTTTGCTGTGCAGTATAGCATGCCTTCAAAATAGACCATACATAAGTTTTATTACTTTCCTTTAGCGCAACACCACCAATTTTTGTTTTTCATGTTATATGCTTTCTGAATTTGGTGGATATCAGGGTGGTGTTTTTTTTTTGCTGCTCATTGTTTTTGGGTGTTTCCACAGTATAAACCCTCTTTGCACATTACTTTAGACACGTGGTCCAGCAAGCATGGACGGGCCGTTACATTTCCTTCACTGCACACTAGGTAACTCTGCTTGCAGCTGAGAGGGATCCAGGACGGAGCTCTGTTCTGGAGCTTGCTCATCCACCACGCCTACAGAAAGCTGCTTATATGAGGTCTGTCTGCTCCACCACTTCTTCCTCTTCCTCCTCCTACTTCTCTGTCTCTGGCAAAGTGGCAGTCAAACCGACTCGTGGCAGGGGCTACGCAATGGCTCAATCAAAAAGATGCCATACCGTGCTTGAGCTGGTTTGTTTAGGGGACAGGAGCCACACCGGGCCAGAAATTCTGTCAGCTCTGCAGGGGCAGGCGCAGAGATGGTTAACACCACACCAGCTTGAGCTGGGAATGGTCATCTGTGATAATGGCAGCAACCTTCTCTCCGCCCTACGCCTGGTTAAGTTAACACATGTACCATGCCTAGCACACATCCTAAATCTGGTGGTACAGCGTTTCCTAACCAGGTACCCAGGGCTGGAAGAGATTCTCAGCCAGAAGAGAAAAGTCTGCAGCCACTTCAGATGGTCATTCCCAGCAAGTGTTTGCCTGGCAGAAATTCAAAGAGAATTCCACCTTCCTACAAACCGTCTGATCTGTGACATGCCCACCAGGTGGAACTCGACATTGGCAATTATGCAGCGTCTGCACAAGCAGCAGAGGGCCATCAATGAGCACCTGTGTGAGTATGGCACAAGGACAGGTTCAGGTCAACTTGTTTCCCCCCCCCCCGCAGTGGCTGATCAAGGATGCATGCACTGTACTGTCACCATTTGAGGAGGCAACGAGGATGTTGAGCAGGGACAGTGCATGCATCAGTGACACAATTCCTTTAGTGTTCCTGCTGGAGCGCACTCTGCGGGGAATTCTAGATGTGGCACTAGAGGCAGAGCAGCGGGAGGAAGAGGATGACTTACTTCCCTAGCTCTCAAGGCCCCAGTCTTTACACAGACAGCATTCCTGCGGGTCCTCAGATCAGACAGGAGGAGGATGATGAGGAGGAGGAATATTTAAGTCGTGGGGCATTGAAGGTGGGGATTCCTCAAGGGAGGGTTTTGTGTCCCCAGAAACCCAAGGACTAGTACGTGGCTGGGAGGAGGTAGTGCACAATACGGTCATCCTCATTGACCAAGAAGACTCGGAAGCTAATGCCACCTCCAACCTAAGCTGCATGGGCTCCCTTATCCTGCAAAGCCTGCTAAGGACCCCAGGATCTGTGCTATCAAGGAGAGAGATCATTACTGGTTGGCAACCCTTCTTGATCCACGATACAAGGGTAAGGTTGCAGAGCTCATCCTGCCCTCACAGAGGGAGGAATACTCATGAAAATGTAGACTCGAATGCAGCCCCAGACGTGGATCAATGGAGTGAGGGTCTCTTGCTCCACAGCCCCATACAGCAGAAGAATAAATAAAAAGAACTCCAGAATCCACAATGTAATTCAAATGGATTTAATCCAACACCAAGAAAGCAAGGCAACGTTTCGACCACAACTGGTCTTTGTCAAGCCTCACAGAGGGAGGACAGGATGAAACCATTTGAGGATGCTCTAAAGCGACACTTGTGTAACACCTTTCCAGGCACTGGTAGGTTACCAAGTGCTGACACAGGTGCTTCTGAGGCTGCAGTTGATCAGAGGAAGAGCGGTGATGGGGGCCCCTTGACTGATGCCTTTTCCAATTTTTTTAGTCCACGACGCCCAGGGACGTCAAATGTAGGCACCCATTGCCAGCGTCTTAACCATATGGTGCAGGACTAACTAGGGGCAAGGGCAGACCTGGATACCTTTACAGCAGATGATCCACTGGCTTACTGGGTGTTGAGATTGGATCACTGGCCAGAACGTAGCCAATATGCTATGGAGCTACTAT